>JBBDHG010000107.1:290000-1040000 GCA_037951165.1 Lophius americanus | reverse complement strand
TACAAATATATGGCTTCTCACCTGTGTGGATTCTTGTGTGGCTATTCAATGCCCTCCTCATTTTGAAATCTTTCCCGCAAGTTTGGCAAACATATGGCCTCTCCCCTGTGTTCATTTTTGATTGGGTTTTGGTCTCAAACTTTGCATCTTTTTCACAAAGATGTCCTGTCTGATCTCTGTTATCCGACACATGAGAATTGTTAGAGAGCAGCTGGTCACTGGTTAGTGCTCCTGCCACAGAGCTTAAAACCAGCATGTCGCCTGCAGACTCTTTCTGTGCTGCTCTCAGAGTTTCACCAGGAATCAAGTAGAGAGTCTCATCTTTCCTGTGGTCGTTTTCCTCATAGGTAGGAGTCAACATGAAGGCATCTGTCTCCTGCTTCACTACATGCTGCTCTCCTTCCTGACTAATGCTGAGTTCCTCCTGTTCCTCTTTCATAGGTGGAGGCTCTGGGTCCGCTTGGTCCACAGAAGAGTTCTTCTGGTTACAGAGCTGCTGCTCATTGAGCACCTCCTCCTCCTCCTTACAGGCAGGTTGCAGTGGGAGCTCTGCAGCAACAGAGAACAAAAGGAATAGGACCGGACTAGTTATGCCCATTCATAAGAAACATGTCAGCACACATGCACTGTGTATTTAACATATTTTAGACAGGAAACAAACTAATCATTATCATCTCAGGTAGGTCTTGGTGAAGACTTGTGAGTGTGTCGAATTATGGAAAACAATATATGTAAAAAAGATAGTGGTAGTGATGAGATAAGATTTTACTGCAAAGGAACCACCTTCTTGTCCCCTATAATATTCAAAGAAAGTGCGGTAAACTAACAGACTGCTCAAAAGAATTAAGGAAACACATAGATCCCGAATCGCATCTTGTTGAACGAATTATTCAAGTTAAAATCAGTTTTGTGTAAAACAACAGAAACTTAGAGATAAATCAGTATCTGTGTCTGTGGGCTCTCCACATGCAAAACCATTCCCTTTTTGGGGGTTGTCTTACTGTTGCCTCTACTTTGCACCTGTTGTCACTTTTATTTGCAGCAAAGTAGGTTCAAATAGAATCACAATCAATTGCTTCCCAAATGTAGAGAGGTTTAACGGAATTTGTTATACTGTGATGATTACGTGTTCAATGATATATTTCTCCCACAGCAGCTCTCTCTTCTTCACAACTGAAGGTGTGTTACCCTGTGTTGAATCCTGTGTTGAAGCGGTCTTCTCTTTTAAAAATACATGCTTGTAATCACCATATAAATGCAAATCAAAATGTCCTCCTAACATGATGTGAAGCATTGTGAGGATAGCTTCTCTCTGGTTGCCATGATTAATCATAGTGAAGGATATCCAACGATTTTGACGGCTTTTGATTGTCTTAATACAAGATTTTAACTCACAATTCACAAACTCAGAATTGTTTAAACCCACTGACATAAGCTGTTTTTAAACTAAAACTCCTTCAAATGTCATCTCGGGGTTGATCAACCCAGAGCTGTGTATTAAACTAATTTGTTAAACATGCTTTTTAGTATACACCCCTGGATCCACGTTCTAATAAAAAGTGATTAATCAAAAACTGTTCGCAGGATTTTTGAAAAGTTCCTACAGGCACCCCATCCAAGGCAGACAATGTTATAACTGTTTTGTGAACTGTATTCAAGCAACGTATATCTTCATAAAGCTCAGGATACTAGTACCGCAGAATGAATGGGTTGCTGTGTCTCAGATTGACAGATGTCGCAATGAGGCGCAGAACTGTTTTGGCAGCAAAAAAGTGACATAAACAACAGTAAGTCGTAGATCATATTATTATGGCTGAGCGGCCGCCATTGTTTGATGGTCCACAAGAATATAAAATTTTAAACCTTCTGGCGGAGAAAAAAAGTACAGTAAATTGATATACCGATCCTGTGTAACTTTATTTCCGGTTTCCTTACGACCTCCATCTGCATGCGCTGACGACTAATCTCTTCTTCATACTCGACGATTATATTCTTAAAAGCTCCGAATATTTCTGCAGCAGCAGCAGTTAATCGGTCGTTGACGAACGTTCTAAAACATTCAGCTGAAGACATCGTTGTTTGATGGAGTAAATAAAGCAGCGAAGCAAAGATAATATCAACTTCCGGTTAATTCACCGATGACTTCCGCTTGATGTTACATAGTTAAAGCTCCGACAAGGAAATTTTGGGGTATCTTGGTGATGAGAAACACACATCTTTACCATTCATTAGAAAGAATAGTAAAGGTTTAATTTGAATTATCTATTCAAGCATACATTGTATTTTGTTTTTGTCCCACTTTCCTCATAATTGTTGAAAAAAATCTCTTTCCATAGAAGTGAAGTTTTTCAAAATTAAATTTAACAAATGTGAATTTTAACAAATTTTACAAATTTAACATTTTTCAGCAAACGTTTTGATACCTGATTGTTGGAATTGTATGGGGTGTTGGAATACCAATGCTACCATTCTTTCATTAGAAATAATTGATAACATTTCATTTATAATAATCGATTCATAAAGTCAGTGATTGAATTTTATCGCCACTTTCCTTCTATAACTTTTGAGAAAATCTCCTTCCATGATGTAGTGATGTCTTTTTTTTGCAAATAAAATTAAAGTTTAGTTTGTTTGGGCATAAGTTTTGATTCACAAACAATTTTATGGGGTGTTGGAATACCAATGATTGTGAGGTAAACAGGTATGGGTGGCTCAGGCGGTCATGGTGAAGAAACTGTATTTCTTGATTGAACTGTGTCCCATAAAAACTAAATTGTGTCATACCCAGTCTGCAATATGTTTTCTGACATTACATACTGGAAATGTATTTCCTCTAGTGGTGGATGTGGGGACCTGCAGTACTGTACTTTAGAAAAGCCACCGGCCACATTCATATGCTGTTACCAACAGTTGCCATTTTGAGGGTAGAAACACTCATGACTCTAAATTCAAAGGTGTTGTGACTCTGTCCTTTCCACATGTCAAAACCAGCTCAATCTTGCCTCTTTTACTTTGTCTCTAAGACGCCCGGCCAATAGTAACACAGTTTCTGCCAACACCTAGCTGATTAACAAGCCAGTTGTTAACCAAACGTTAAACATAAAGCTTTTACCTGAGTGGAGATGGAGTACATAAAACAATCATAACAGAAGTTGGGCCAATGTAGAGAAAAAAGTTCTTTAGGATTTTTCAAGAGTAATGTTTATTTGATCTAATGACAAAACACTTATATTTCATATAATTAGAATTTCTCTTCTAGTGCTTACATCAACTAACTGCATATTGACTTTAACCAAAACAGGTCAAATGTACAAACATAATGATCTTACAGTGAAATTCTAGTTGACATTTTCTCATTTTAGTTTTGAACCAACTACTAAATACGTTAACAGGCAACGAGAGGACAGCAATAGCTATAAGTCATCAACAGCAATTTTTTCCACTTATTTGTATATGAATACAGAGACAATTTCAGTTGTTTCACACTTCATATTGAAGTAATGTTATTTCACCTTATATAACTGACTGTATTGATAGAAAAGCAGAATGTCACATATGTCAGAAGACACATAATTTAACACATTCTCACGTGTGACAGCCCATTATTGGTGAAATAAAGTTTTTTTTTAATAACTATCAAACTAATAATGACACCAATGTAAATCTAAATTGGCGGGATAGCTTTTCATCTTTTAGGAGTCTATATTATGTGGGTCAAAAGATCGCAGGGCAGGTATCCGCGCTCAAGGTGTCCAGTTAGTCAAATTTGCACCAACAACACTACTCATTTGTCAGTCATTTTGCAGAAGAATGAACTCCCCACTATTGTGGAATCTCTTTGTGTGGACAGTCAAATGATGATGCAGTCTGAAATCTTTCCCACATGTTTTACAAACATATGGCCTCTCGTTCGTGTGAATTCTCATGTGGACGGACAAAACATTCTTTGTTTTGAAATTTTTCCCACACGTTTGGCAAGCATACGGCCTCTCGTTGTTGTGAACAGTTCTAATGTGATCTTTCAAATAGTGAGGCTGTCTGAAGTCTTTTCCGCAAGTTTCACAAGTGTACAACCTCTCACTATTGTGAACAGTTCTGATGTGGACTTTTAAATGATAACTTTGTCTGAAATCTTTCCCACATGTTTTACAAATATATGGCCTCTCGTCCGTGTGTGTTCTCATGTGGACGGTCAATGCACCTTGCAGTTTAAAATCTTTTCCACATGTTTCACAAGTATACGGTCTCTCGCTGTAGTGAACGGCTCTTATGTGAACCGTCAATTGTTGACGTCGTCGGAATCCTTTCCCACACGTTTTACAAACATATGGTTTCTCACCTGTGTGGATTCTTACGTGATCGGTCAAGGTGCTGCTCACTTTGAAGGTTTTTCCACATATTTTGCAAAGATACGGCTTCTCCCCGGTATGGGCCTCTTGCTTGTGAACTCTCAATTCATGAAGACGGCCAAAGTCTTTCCCACATGTTCTACATACATATGGCCTCTCACCTGTGTGGCATCTCATGTGGACTTTCAAGTGGCTGTTGATTATGAACCTCTTCCCACATATTTTACAAACATACACCTTCTCCCTACCATGGGTTTGTCGCATGTGGATTTTCAAACTACCGCTATATCTGAAATCCTTCCCACATGTTTCACAAATGTAGGGCTTCTCACCTGTGTGTATTGTCATATGATGAAACAAGAATCTCCACCTTTTGAAGTCTTTTCCACACATTTGGCAAACATATGGTTTCTCCCCTGTTTTTGTTAGAATTTTTGACTTATACTGAACACCTTTTTCACAAGTGTCTCCTGTCTGATCTCGGCTCTCGGCTACATGAGTGTTGTCGGAGAGAAGCTGGTAACTGTTCGGTGCTCCCACCACAAAGCTTATAACCGGCATGTTACCAGCAGACTCGCTCTGTGCTGCAGTTAGAGTTTCATCAGGCTCCACGTATAAAGTTTCATCTTCATCTTCACTGTGGTCAGTTTCCTCATAGGTAGGAGTCAACATGAAGGAATCTGTCTCCTGCTTCACTACAAGCTGCTCTCCCTCCTGACTTATGCAGAGTTCCTCCTGCTCCTCTTTCATCTGTGGGGGCTCTAGGTCCTCCTTGTCCACAGTAGACTTCCTCACTTTGTTGCAGAGCTGCTGCTGAGCCAGATCGTCAACCTCCTCCTCCTCCTCCTCCTCCTTACAGACATATTGCAGTGGGAGCTCTGCAGTGAGAGAGAACAAAAAAAAATGGATTTGAAAATTGCATTTCAATGAAAAACTACATTATATTGTGCTAGTTATGCGGCTGTAGCTCAGGGGGTAGAGCGGCCATCTCCCTATCAGAAGAGAGCCAGTTCGAGCCCCGGCAAGTTTAAATGTCGTAGGCTCCTTGAGCAAGAACCTGAATCATATGTTCCCCCTGGGCGCTCCAACCACTGCTCCTTCAGGGTGGGTCCAATGCAGAGAAATAGTATCACTGTGTTGTACTGTGTACGACTGCATGTGATTAATAAAGGATAAATTATTATTAACACAGGTATACCAATAAACCGACCAAAAACCTAAAATAAGTGTTCAAGGTATTTTTGTCAACAAGAATTCTAACATTAGATGTTTCTTTGATATTGAGTTGTAGATTTGTAATATTTAATCAGTACATTTTATATGTATGCATATAGTACTGCCTCCCTAAGGGTAACCAACTCGTATTTGGGAGTCCGCAGTATTTGAAAGAGGACACCAGACAAGGATCAAAATTTCACCCACCAGTTTATTTATACCAAAAATTTTAAATGAAACAAAAAAAACTAAGAGGGACTGGAGACCCCGGCCAAAAGATGTGAAACACTGGGCCGGCCACACATTAAGGTAAATCCTGAAAAAGAAAACACGAGTAACAGGACTACCAGTAGTCTCCATCCCAAACTAAAACAACAAACTAACAATATTAAATCCTGACAAACTAAACAAGTCAAGCTGAATCAAAAACTGTGAGGGACCAAAGATAACAATTGAAAACGATTAAAAAATTTAAAAAAACACACCAAAAGAGCGCTCTGACCCAGGACCTGAGTGCTGCTTTCCTTTATTCTCCACCTCCCCCCCTACCTGAGTGGCTGATTGCACAAAGGTGCTGTGGCCGGCAGGCAGAGGAGGGGGAACAGAGGGACACAGATAGGGAGAGAGCAACATGACCACCCATAACAGCATTCATATATAAAATTTACCGATTAAATATTAGTGGTTATTAACAATTGTTGGTTAATACCTGTAGTTTCTTGTTTCAGTTTTCAAATATTTTCAGGGGGAAATTTTGAATTATTCTTCTTTTTTACAGTGGATTAATCAGAAGGTAGTTGTTTATAGCCTCAGCAAGCCTACATGTAGTAGGTTCCTGACCCTGAAACCCCACCTCCCTGGGCGCATCAAAGGGGCCGCACACTGCTCCCTCAGGGAACGGTCAAATGCAGATAAATGATTTCACTATGTTGTACTGTGTATGACTGTATGCGATTAAGAAAGGATATATTATTATTATTGCTATTAAATGATTGATTGAAGGTTTTTTCTCCATCAAAAACCTGGAGTGTTGTTTTACAGTCTATGGCATTCAGCCCTCTGCCTAGCAGTGTCGTGCGGTAAGGTTGGTGGTAGGTGAGGTTCGGACCCTTTCAGAGTCAGATTTACAAATATATGAACACAATAGAGGAGCTTAAATTCACCATTTAATTGCCAGCTTTCCCACCGACTACTGGTTGTGTTTCACATCTCATATCAGAATTCTCCACACAAACATAGGTAAGGTACATATTCGGCCAAAGAAGTACATTACATTTGTTTCAGCTCAGAGAAAGAGCGCATTTGCTCTGCACGTTCGTTAGTTCTTAATTTGCCATTACAATGCTACAATTTATACAGTGTGAGACAAAATCATAGCTTCACCCAATTTTTGGAGAAAAAAAAAAAGAAAAAAGAAAAAAAGACTATAGAAATAAGTATTTTTTTTTATATGTGGTATTTCCTTTTTAAAAGAAAAATGTGTCATTACCCCTCTTACATTTTTTGTTTACACAATCATTTTAAATTATACACAAAAAAAATATTATTAAAAAAAATGTAATCGACATTATAGGTTCATTTTTTAAATTTAATAATCTATCGATATTCCTGTGGTGGATTGGATCAATTCTTCCATTTTTGCATTCAGAGCAAAACATTAAAAAAAAGGAACCGCTTATGTGAACTTGACTTTGATTTTGTCTCTGCGTAGAAGAAGAGGACCAGCAGAACAAACATAAACCCGCGGGCTCAGCACGCCCCCTTCAGTGAGGCAGAGGTACTGCCTTGCCTCGCCTCATGCTTTTTCATTACTATTTATGTCAGATCAGCAAGACTAAATACGTTATACACATACGTGAAATATATGAACTATTTTATAGAAATTGAGGAAATATAATAAAAACGTCTGCAAATATTACATTAGTGTCAAAAAATGAGAAAGCAAAAGGCCCGCGCTCAACCCAGTTTGTGAGGGACGGCACAATCTGAGATGAGGCGCAGCTCATAGCTGCCTGACCTGCAACATCTCCTCTCTATTTCAGCAGGAAAAACGCAAATTCACCCATTTTGATTATAAAAATGATTGGAAGCATACATAAATTACATTTAGTAGCACATGTCGGTGGACAAATATTAATATTTATGATTTTTCTTTTTACTCTTCATGATGACAGGTGAGGCTCTGCCCCCACCTGCCTCCCCTGACCGCAAGTCCCTGCTGCCTGGCTACTACTGTGATGAAAAAATAAACTAATGTTGATATGAGTGCAAATCTAGTAGTGCAAATATTTAAACAAGGTGGACTGTATGTAGATTAACATAATGCCTCTGATCTGTGTTTTCTAAATAATCAACCTTTACATACCGATCCTGGCGACATCCAGCAGTCTGCGCTGATGATCGATCTCTTCTTCATACTCGTCGACGATCATGTCTTTAAAATCTTCGAATTTTTCTGCAGCAGCACCAGTCAATCCATCGTTGATAAAATCTCGCAAATACTCACCGGAAGACATTGTTTACCGAAATAATTCTAGCAGAGAAAAAAACACAATATAAAATTCCTTTTGATTCATTCAGTTCTTTCAGGTGCTTGTTGTAAACTTCCGTTTAATGTCACACCGTTAAAGGTCCGACAAGGAATTGATGCTGCATTTTATTCCGCAATTAAATAAAACGCTAGACGCTTCGATGATTCTGAATAAGTATTTCATAAATAACTTACAGATAAATTTGATTTATAGTTTCAAGGTATAGCTCCTTAAAAGCTATACCTTATAATCATGAATTTATACAAATTCATGATTTTGGATAAACCATGAATTTTAAATGACTTATTCTACTCGATAATTCTGTTTTTCATAATTTTGCACATTAGTAATGAAATGTATTTTAACAACTATTGTTGTTTAATCTTGTGATATTTAAGTGTGTGTGTGTCAAGCGAATATTCTACTTAACAAGAGAAGCATGTTGTTGACACCTTCATGTATTCTTTGTTAAAACAATGCAAATTATTTTTGTCATTTAATGTATCATTCAAGTATTTTACCTTTGTGATCCATTAGTTGTTGGACAGAAAATATTCTGCATTTAGTTTTATGTATAGAGAGATTTTCTCTTCTACTTAATGTGACTTAATTGTTCAATTATGGCATTATGGAGACTAAACTAGCATTTTTTAAATTAAAACCCATTTTGTTTATGCAAATGTTTCGATCCTTTAATGTTGACATTTTTGATGGAGTGTGTTTTATGTAAAATACCGTAACAGTTAAACATAAAACTTAACTAAAATAGCCTCACTCTTTCATTCTGCCCCGGGAAACAAATACCAACCCTAAGACATTTCAGTGGAAACCCTGAGATAGATAGATAAAGTAAGTTGGCAAGCATTGGTCAAAAATCAGTACAGAAGTCAGTACAGACAATTTTATTGAAAAAATAAGTCACATAAACAATTATGTATTCACAATTTCTATTTTCAGACACAAAATTTTGAAACACAAGGAAGTACAACACATCAACTAAAATTATATACACTCTTATATTATGAACATTATTTTCTACATTAAACATTTGGTTGCAGGTATAAAACAATGAATATCCATTAAATGAAAATTTTCATATGTTTATTCTAAATCTTCATCTGGAATTTACTTTTCCAGGTACATTTAAATGTATAGCTCTTTGTGTTTAGGAAGGACTGGAATTTTTTTCACCTTCTATAACTAGTAAAATTGAATTATTTTCAAATGTTACTCAGAATCTATCGAATAAACAAACAAAGTGAATGGGAGGTCTTCAATCACCTCATGTCCCTCAACCTTTTATTTTTCACTTTGTACCTGGTTTCTACATGTCTCCACGTTATTGCACGGCCCCTCGCTGTTGTGGACTGTCCTTGTGTGGAGGGTCAAATCACACCTACGCTGGAAATCTTTCCCACATGTTCCGCAAGAATATGGCCTCTCGCCGGTGTGGATTCTGGTGTGGACTATCAAACTATTCCTAATTGCAAAGCCTTTCCCACATACTTTACAAATATGCGGCCTCTCACCAGAGTGAACACTTTGCCTGTGAACCGCCAAATGGTGATGACGCCTGAAATCTTTCCCGCATGTTTCGCAATTATATGGCCTCTCATCTGTGTGGATTCTCATGTGGACCTTCAAAGATTTGGCAACCGTGAAACGTTTTCCACATATTTTGCAAAGATGTGGCTTTTCCCCGGTGTGGGCTCTTCGTATGTGGATTGTCATCTCATAACGACGCCGGAAACCTTCCCCACAAGTTTTACAAATATATGGCCTCTCACCTGAGTGGATTCTCATGTGGTCATAAAATGCCCTCCTGGTTTTTAAATCTTTTCCACATATTTGGCACATATATGGCCTCTCACTTGGGTTTATTTTAAAATGAATTTCTGACTTTAAGTTATAATTTCTATCAAATGTGTCTCCTGTCTGATCTAGGCTCTCAGCTACATGAGAGTTGTCAGAGAGCAGCAGGTCACCCGTTGGTGCTTCCAGTATAGAGCTTATAAACACCATGTTGTCAGCGAACTCTTTCTGTGCTGCCCTCAGAGTCTCGTCATCACTGTGGTCATTTTCTTCATGAGTAGGAGTCAAGATAGAGCCATCGGTTTCCTGCTTCACTACAAGCTGTTCTTCCCCATGACTGATGCAGAGTTCATCCTGTTCCTCTTTCATCTGTGGGGGCTCCGGATCCTCTTGGTCCACTGTAACGTTCCTCTCCTGGTTACAGAACTGCTGGTTAGACGGAACCTTCTCTTTACAGACATGTTGCAGTGGGAACTCTGCAAAGACACAGAACACAAGAACTAGAATTAGGAAATTGCATTTATATTGACTAGTTAATTTAAAATTACCAGTTACCATTCATATACTAATGTTTACGACCAATCAGACGGCTGCTCGGGCTCAAAGCCAACCCCTCACACGTATGGCAGAACACATGTACTGTGTATGTAGCATATGTTCAGACAGAAAATAAACCAATCATTAGTATCTAGGATAAGTCTTAGCAAACATTTTATGAGTGTGTTGAACTGTGGAAAATTAGCTGGGAAAGACATGGTGGTAGTGCTGGAGATTATATTACACTGCGCAGGAGACGGACGGGATGCCACAGCTGCTGCTTCCAATGCGTCACAATGGTAATCGCTTTGAGCAAGATTTAGGATAGAAGAACGATAGTTCAACATGTGAACTTATCCAAAGTTGTCATGTATCCAGGATTTCTAAGCATGTGGTTCCATAAGAGAGTATCCTATGTAGGAACTCCCAAATTATTTATGATAAAGAGATGACAAGACAACAAGAGCCACTTGGAATACGTTAGACAAATGCTGACAAGAATGCGTATTGTAAAAGTTCAATAATTCATTTATTTTTTTTACCCTTGAATTATTTGTTGAGCCTCACTTTTTAATGGTCATGAAGTTCATTGAATTGCCACCCGGCTCAAAGGCATTTTCTCTAAAGTTGAAAAAATTGTTAATATTGAATAATTCTATCAAATCTCACTTGAAATATTTCACAATCCTTTTTCCTTTATTGATCAAATACAGCCATACACAGAATAACACAGTGAAATTATTTCTCTGCGTTTGACCCATGCCTAGGGGAGCAGTGGAAAGCCCCTTTGAAGCGCCCGTGATTCAGATTCCATGATATTTGTTAAGAATTTTTATTCATATTGATCACATTCTGTGAGCCCACTCAATTCTTCTTAGTATAAAAGAACAACAACAACCCACTAACAATTTTTGATGCTCATTAAGAATTAAAAAAAGAATCATATCTATGAGGTGCAGTTTTTGTATAACATATACTGATTACATAACATTTGGAGGCCTAGTTTATCACAAAATCTCTGGGAACCCTTCAACGCTGGATCAACAACTTCCTGTATGCCTCAGTATGTCAGGCTACAGGACTGTGTTTCAGAGCGGATGGTGAGCAGCAATGTGCTCCACGGGAGACTTTGGCAGAGACATGTGACCTCCAGAAGTTCTTGTTTTTTTCTGAAAATTGTGGGGTGTATTATGAAGGGGAGGAAGGAAGTATGCAGGGGCCTGGTGAGTACCTTTGTGGGCTGGTGCCATGCAAACCATCTTTAACTGGTTGCTAAGAAGACTAAAGACCTGGTGGATGAGTTCATGCAAAGGAGTACTACTGTTACCATCCAGGGTGAAAATTGAGATGGTCAACAACTACAAACATGTTAGATTTCACCTGAACATCCAGACGGTGTATAATGTAGACAACTGTATATTAGACGGTGTCAACTCTACTTCCTGATGGGGTATAGGTCCGTAGGAGTGCCAGGACAGCAGCTAATGACCTTTAATAAGTCTGGCGTTGAGTTTAATTTTCTGTGCCATGGTGTGAAGGAGGCAGCAGCATTACAGACCAAAAGCTGCACATGATCACCAGAAAGGCTGGTGGCTAAGGTGACAGCCATCATAGAGATCCGTGCCAACCAATCTATGACACATTACAAAGACAGCAGCCTGTTCCTGAGCCACCGGAGGAAGGAACGCTCATTGTAGGGATTTAACTGGTAGATAAGCCATCTCCAACTACAATAACGCCTCCTGCACTGGACACCTCCTTTTCTTCTGTACTTTATTATTCAAGTCCTGTATGCTCATTCTACACTGCACAACACAGAATGTACTTGCTGATGTAGCAGTGAACTGTGGTGTGGCACTGCACCGAACATTAGCACTGATACCAGTCACATCTCTTTTTCTCTCCCCTCTGATCTGTGTTGTCGAGATACTCCAACTTAACATACCGGTCCTGTGTAATTTTATTTCTGGTTTCCTGACGACATCCAGCAGTCCGCGCTGACGATCGATCTCTTCTTCATACTCGACGATGATGTTTTTAATAGCTCCGAATATTTCTGCAGCCGCAGCGGTTAATCGATTGTTGATATACTCTCTCAAATACACCGTTGAAGACATTTTTGTTAACTGGAATAATTACAGCATCTAATTAACCACAGCATCAACTTTTGTTTAATTCACAATTAGGAAAAGTGGCGTTTTCTTTTTTCACTTCCGCTTGATGTCACGCTGTTAAATTTCCGAAGAGGAACCGAGGGAACGCGATGGTTCCGGTTTCAGGCAGTTTCATGGATATAGATAAATTATTCAATGGTACAGTCGCTAACCACGGCCATGTATCATCACATGGTTAACTAGATGAGGTGAAACACTTCTGTCCAGTTTTATATCAATTTCAACACATTGTGACAATGGATTATTCTGAGCCTCTGGATGCTCCATTTAGCGAGCATCCATACTTGGAAACGCAGAAATGCTGATTCTTTACCCGAAAAGAATACATTTTTGTAGCTGCTTTGACCTGTTGGCTGTCAGTTCAGGAAACGATGCTGTGCTCTGTCATCCCTGTGTTGCATACAACAAGCAAAATGACACCTGAATTTGAATTGTTAAATCCAATAAGGATCCTCAGTTCTCAATGTTTGTAAATAGGTAAATAAAAATAATTAAAAGAAAGGCTTGTTTTTTCCTCCGTTTACATGTTTAAATTAAGAATTTTGCAAGGCGTGAAAGGTTGTTCAGCATTAAGTCAATGTTGCTGTCCTTCGTGTGGATGCCATACACAATATTTTCTTTTGTGAGAGGAGCAGATAACAGTATTTTGATTGATAACCATACTTGAAAATCTTGCCATGAAGTTTTAGTGTACATACAATGGAAAAACAGAAGATCAATAGTTTCCATCTCAGCTGCAGGTACCATTTCTCTCTCCTCACCCTTCTTTACTGATTTTTCAGTAGTTTTGTATTTTGCTAACGTGCTTCTCACTACTGGTAAACCTTTGGAGAAGTAAAGTTTGCTCTTCAATTTTTATATATTACAACATCAGATAGTTTTAATATTTGAGTTTCTATTTGAGCATATTGGAAACAATTTGTTGGTAAAATGATAACGAATCAATTAATGACTTTCCTCATTTAATGATTCTCGACCATTATAGTTAAGATAAGACCATGTGATGGTACTAACCAAGTGTTTTTTATATCTAATCTGCACTGACGATTAATTTCTTCTTCATACTCGACGGTTATTTTTGTAAAAGCTCCGAATATTTCTGCAGTAGCTGTAGTTAACCGACTGTTGATAAACTCTTTCACATACATGGCCGAATACACTGTGGTTGACTGGAATGACTACAGTGTATAAACCTGGACTGTTCTCTGAGACTCCTTAAGGAATAGTAATAGAATTGAATTTCTTCACTGATAACTGCCATGCTGCTACAGATTGAGGTCACTCAGTGGATTGTTTGTAATGATATTTTCTTTCACAGCTTTTTGCAAATAGCGTTTAAGCGAATTGTTACTCAAACTGATTGTACAAGCTTCCCGATCAAGTGGCTCAATGTGTAATTTGCATGTACTCTGTAAAGGCTGTAAGTATGTATGTACACAGCTGAAAATATCCAAAAGAATAATTAAGAAGAATAAGTGTACCAAATAGTATTCAGTATAGAGAATACAAAAATAAATTATAAAATATAAATAAAAACCCCATTTCCCACAATGCTTTGTATCTTGACGTATTCAATCTGCGACAGCAGAGCGGCACTTTGTTTTGGTTCAATGGACGTTAAAAGCTTCGTTTTCTCTATTATTTAGTTTTTTCACGTTTAACATGATTCATGAACTGTTGCTGGCGCTGAGCGGATATCCGGGGACAATATTCACCTGGAACAAACGAACAGGTTTGCAGGTAAAACTGAAAGAACGCTGACAAATCCACCAATTCAAATATTGATATGATAGCGATTTAGCTAATACGTTATTTAAAAAAACAAACATGTAATTACATTTCACCATACATTCAGAATTAAAAAATGCATCGTCATATTCACTGTCCCTTTAGATATACGTTTATATTAGCATCACTTTAAGTAAACCTGATCAAAAAATTTGGCAGTTAAATATACTGAGTGAGTAGCTATAACTTTATAACCACCGACCGGTGTAGTCAGAATAAAATCGATTTTCTCATTATCATGTCACCTGTCAGTGGGTGAGATATATATCTGTTAAATTCTTTATTGAAGATTGATGTTCAGTAAATTGTGCAAAGGAGCACAAAACAAAACATAGTGAACATGCCTGTGTTTATTCTCATTCATCCAGGTCATGGTAATCCATAAATCGTAGTGAACACATTGAACCATATCATTGGCATGTATCCTAAGTAAACAATGTTCTCCTAGGAAACCTGGGTTCTGAAATTCATTGGGATATTAACCTCGACCTTTGCTCCATCTGACTAAACGCTGTCCAAGTAATCCCCCCTCATGGAAACCGTGGTCCCAAATAGCAATGGCCTCTTCTTCAGAGGCTACAGCTTTCAAACGCTATTGTAACAAGGCATGTCCCATTCCAAAGACTCCTTCTGAATATAAAGAATTGAGTAAGATCTACAGTGTTTCCACTTTATTTCACCCACAGGTGTCCCAGGACCTTCCCTTCCTTCACCCCAGCGAGACCAGCGTGCTCACCCGACTCTCTAAACTGGGCTCAGACTATATACGCTTTACTGAGTTCATAGAATTACACACTGGCCATGTGCATCAACAAGTGAGTCATGTTTCTATAGTCCGTAACATTGATTTTAAATTTGATCTTACAGATATTTGAAATTACAATTTTCGAGTTGCCCCTTTTTAGCATCTGTTTCTTTTCAAAAAACTTTGGAGTGCTAAAAGGAATAGGGATCTACTAGCTGTTTAAAAAAAAATAATTCTATTAGTCCAATCTATTGTGAGCAAGATAAACCACAATAAAATGTGCTCTTTAGGAACATCACACAACCCAGCCCAATCAGACCACCCTTCATGGAATCTACCTACGGGCTTTCTGCACAGGCCTGGACTCCATTCTGCAGCCGTACAGGCAGGCCCTACTGGACCTTGAACAGGAGGTAAAATGTCAATGCAAAAATAAATAATTATGCGTTTGAGAGGATGCTCATTTAATCTGTACGTGTGTTCCAGTTCCTTGGAGATCCACATCTAACTATTTCCCATGTGAATTACAAGCTCGATCAGGTAAAGTGTTTGTGAATTTTTGTTACTGAATTTCCCAATTTGGGATCGATAAAGTATGTCTGAGTCTAAGTCTAATCTTAATAGATTATCATGAGTCACAATGGAATGTTTCTTTACAAATGAGCATGTATTTGTCTAACAGCGTTTTCCCTTTCTAAAGTTCCAGTTGCTGTTTCCCTCTGTGATGGTGGTAGTAGACACTATAAAATCACAAAAGGTATGGTTTTGTTAATAAAGTAGTTCACCAGGAAATGTTCAGGTTGGAACACAGTGATGATGTTTTAAATTACACACAGTGTATAGTAGTGATCTAGTAACACCTGGGTAACACAGCTGAAGGTCGTGAACTCTTTGTTGTTCGTCCTCCTTCAGATCCATGGATGCCAGATCCTTGAGACGGTGTATAAGCACAGTTGCGGGGGACTTCCTCCTGTACGCATGGCATTAGAAAAGTAAGTTGGCATTTGGTTGATGTACTGTTCCAAGGTTAGGTTACTGTCAAGGATGAATCCAAAGTTGCAGACGTGAGGGCAGGGAGTCAGGGCGGAGTAGCCAATGTTGAGGGAGAAGTTATCAGTGCTTCTGGTGACGGAACTGGGACCAATGGTCATCATATTAGACTTCACAGTTGAGTATTAGAAAGTTGGTTTACGAACATGATTATATTTCAGTGAGGCAGTTTGTCAGAGTGGAGTGAACTGAAATGGTGATGGATTTGTCAACCAAAAATGAAAATTCGGTCTTTTAGAAATGTCATGAGAGTTAGTACTTCTAAATCGGAGTCCTAGGATCTCTGTGAGGAAATAGATGATTGTCCCCTCGGGGGTTGGGAGAGTTTCTGCCTCAAGCAAAAGGGTTTAAGCGTCTTGGTGTCTTGTTCTCGAGTTATGGGAATGGACCACAAAATGGACAGGAAGTTTGGCGTGTGATCAGCAGTAAGGCTGATCTTGGATCGGTCTGTTGTGGGGAGTCAGTTTCTTTCAATTCCTTGAGAATATGTTCCTACATTTCATTATTTAACTCGCTGGCTGCTGTTTTGGAAATGTACATTTTACCTGGTAGTTAGTACTGTAGGTCAAGAAGATTTTATTTGTCACATGCAGTAGTACATATTTAAACTTGTTCTCTACATAGGATCATCTCATAAGGAGTAGTGGGAAACCCTGTAGGGCTCGGGTAGCAAATTGGGGTTCCGTGCCTACTTGAAGACCGCAGTGGACGGGGATTGAACCACCTACCTTCTGATTTCTGGTCCATCCCCTGAGCCACAGCAGCCTCCCTCAGATAAAGAAATGCACAAATGTTTTCTTGTGTCTTGGTTTTAATACACTCTACAGGATTCTTGCGGTGTGCCATGGTGTGATGTACAAGCAGCTAGCAGCTTGGATGCTGCACGGATTGCTGCTGGACCAAAGCGAGGAGTTTTTCGTGAAGCAGGGGCCCAGCGCTGGTGGAGCTGCTGCCAACCAGGAGGAGGACGAGGAGGACTTGGGCCTTGGGGGTTTGAGCGGTAAACAACTCAGAGAACTACAGGATTTGGTGAGAGCTAACGTCAGACACCCACACCCACACCTTTTACCAGACAGCAGTTCTGTACAGGATTCTTTCTTATCATGTCCTGCTGTGTTTTGGTGCAGCGGCTAATCGAGGAGGAGAACATGTTGGCTCCGTCCCTGCAGCAGTTCTCCCTGCGGACCGAGATGCTGCCCTCTTACATTCCCATCAGAGTCGCGGAGAAGATCCTCTTTGTAGGAGAATCCGTGCAGATGTTTGAAAACCACAACCACAGTCCATCCAGAGCTGGTAGTCTTTATTTTCATGAGCTAGTCAGATCTTGTGCTACTGAAGCCTAGGCCTCTGACAGTAATTAAGTTTCCAACTTGTACATATCGTATCGACGTGTTGGTTTTATAGATGTCCAAGACTCCTTAAAAACTTGGTATCATACCCGACTATCAAATAAATGTACACCTTAGTGAGATAAATAAGCATCCCGACTATGTATAACCATCCAATATTGAATGAAAATCCTTAATAATTAACATTCAATGAAAAGTATAAGTATGATTGAAACTATTTAGACCGGATCCTTTCCAAATATGGGTTTTATCCTACCATTACCGACCCTCCTACAAAGTTTCACAAAAATCTGTGATGTAGTTTATGTCTATCCCTTTCTCATCTCCTGGCGGTGGTAAGACTTTTTTAGCTTCCAACATCAATTTCAGGTCAATATATTAACTTCCTGCATAAATTATCCCGCCCCCTCACAGCTGCCATGTTAACCGGACAACAATGTTATTCCCTTCTTATGTCAGTGGTTATAATGTTACGGTGGATTGGTGAAGGCGTGTTTGTTAAAATAAGGATGAATATTTTAACCAAAATGATGTCAGAATACGGGTTTTACCAACCGTTGAGCACATTTTTTTACAATTTGATATATTTAAATTTGACTTATTTAGAATATTTGTGTATATTTCACAGATTCTGATTCTATATCTTAATTATTTTAATTAAGAATACAATTTTCTTTCACATAGTCAGTCACATAGTAATAATCACAGATTATTTTTGTTGATATTTAGGCTCCATTCTGAAGCACCAGGAGGATATTTTTGCTGCTGAATTGCACAGACTCAAACAGCAAGCTCTTTTCAGCCTGGTGGATTTTGAAAATTTGATTGATCACATCAGGAGCACGGTGGCAGAGGTGAGCTCATGCACACAAGATTTTCGTTCTATCTGATTCACAAAATTCTAGGTAAGTTAAATAGTTGTAATCGGTCTTTCTCGCAGCATCTGTGGACGTTGATGGTGGAAGAGTCTGATTTGCTCGAACAGCTCAAGGTCTGTATTTATCACTCATGAGTTGAAATGTCATTGAGACCTGAATGAAAACTGTTAATATTTTCCTCTAGATTATTAAGGACTTCTACCTGCTGGGACGCGGTGAACTCTACCAGGCGTTTATTGACCTCGCTCAGCACATGCTGAAGACGCCTCCAACAGCAGTCACCGAACATGGTAAGTTTATATTCAACTTAAATGATTAATGAGCAGCGCTAGGATCAAAGAGGAAGCTTTTTTTCTCTTTGTTGTTCAACAGTTAGAGAATATCTTTTCATTCCCAACCGGCAACACCACAGGGGAAATTTCTGGCTAGAATTCAACGATGTATGGATCCGAAGAATCTGGTTCATAAAGACAGAGGAGAACGGTCTTCATCAGTTTTTGAGGGGTCAGAAGGAGATCAAAATATAAAGAGTAAGGAAGGAGGAAGACTTTTAGTCGACTAAAACTAAAAGACATGACAAAGTGACTACAGAAGATACAAACTAATGAGGACATCTGACACAGGACTAAAACTAATTGATAGAATCTCTGACAGAACAAATACTAAATTCTAGTCTACACAGTTAATTCTTCAGGGATGTTTTTCATGAGTGGAAGTGTATGTCTGTTAATGTTGTGTCTTCGCTGCTCCTCAGATGTGAACGTGGCGTTTCAGCAGGCGGCTCATAAGGTGCTCCTGGACGACGACAACCTGCTGCCTCTGCTGCACCTCACCGTAGACTACCAGGGCAAAGACGGCAAAGGTGTGCTACAGACCACACCCGACTTCATGACACAAAATGTTAAAACATGATGAGCTGGTCTAATTCTCAATAGAGCAGACCATCTCATTTAACAGCACACACCATTTGATGAAAGAGACCTTTGTTGACCGAGTCATTAGGACTGCCCTTGGATTGAGAAAAGACTTATTTACATGTTGTGTGACAGCATAACGTAAAGCATTCAAGGCTAAATCTGCATTTTGATAAGAGGCCACAGGGATTCCCTATGTCACTCATGAAAATACCCTAAAAAACATATTTTCAAATCAATTTGCCACGTCAAAGCTTTCAGGGACGTAAGCCCCTTCTACACAGCATTATGCACCTTTTCTCCGCCTCTGTGTTCCCTGTAAAGGAAGTGATACTGCTGTATGTTTTAATTGGAGTAATTTCATCTTTGTTTTTAGTTGTTTATTCACACAGGTTGGGCATTTGATTTGAATAGACATACTTCTGTTTATTATTTCTCCAAATTGCTTTAATATGGACTTTCAGCCCCTCGAAAAGACGGAGACGTCAATCATGATCGATGGGTTTTATTGGTCTACAATGATGACAAACAAAGCAAACCAAAAATGTGTTGTTCTTCAAACAAAACACTTTTAAAATCTTATCTCAACCTCAGGGAAAGTCTGGTGGGCATTGACAAATTATTAGTGGAGATTATCATCTACCCATGTATTTCCACACCTCGTTCTCCAAGTACGATCAGTTTGTAATAAAAGCTTGAGATCATTCATTAGAGAATCAAACTGCAGCCTTAAGGCCTTCAGCTGGCCACCAACTCCATCCTGATTCACAAGCTTTTTATTGCTGCTATGTGACAGAAACGAGCTCAAGAGACGGAGCCACGCCTCCACAGGACACTTCCCCTCGGGAGGTCCCTCCCACAGGTTGGGCAGCACTCGGCCTCACCTACAAGGTCCAGTGGCCGCTTCACATCCTCTTCACTCCTGCTGTCCTGGAGAAGTGCGTGTTCATTGGCTCCCTATTGAAACATTGTCAAATTGTTTGGTGCAGGCCTCCATCCTGTTGGTTCTTCTTCTTGTGTCGTCAGGTACAACATAGTGTTCCGGTACCTGCTGAGTGTGCGGCGGGTCCAGTCGCAGCTGCAGCACTGCTGGGCTCTACAGATGCAGAGGAAACACCTCAAGTCCAGCCAGACGGTCGCCATAAAGTGGAGGCTCCGCAATCACATGGCGTTCTTGATTGACAACCTGCAGTACTACTTGCAGGTAATAAAGCAGTGAAAGGGATGTTTGGACCACACAGGAAGTGGTATTCATGAAATATCGGCACCATTACATTAATAGAGCTCCATGAAGAAAACATCCCTGGGGAGTTTTGTATTCTACTCCCCTCATCCACAGGAGAAGAATCTTCTAAAAGTTCAACTATCTCCATTTACAAAAGATTTAAGTCACATGTAAATCATCTGTTTTTTTTTGTTATGCACACAAGAAAAAGTTTAACCTCTAATTGTGAATAAAAACTGAATAATGAATGCCATCTTAATTTTACATATGCATCCGCCTACGAACCCAACGACTGGAGCAGAGCGTTAGTCAGAGTTGTTTCCCTGTCGTCGGTCTCTAGGTAGATGTGCTGGAGTCTCAGTTCTCTCAGCTGCTCCAGGTCATCAACTCCACCAGAGACTTTGAGAGCATCAGACTGGCCCACGACCACTTCTTAAGTAACTTGCTCGCTCAGTCTTTCATCCTCCTTAAGCCGGTAAACACCACTCAGCCAAATGATACCAGGCTGCTAGAATTCATCAACGTTTCAGAGCCCTTAATGTTTCTGTCGTCAGGTATTCCACTGCCTGAATGAGATCCTGGAGCTGTGTCTCAACTTCTGCTCACTGGTCAGTCAGAGTGTGATGTCACTGGACGAGAGGGGAACTGCTCAGCTGGATATCCTGGTGAAGGTAGAGTCACTTGTATCTTATTGGTCTCAAGTTGTATGACTTCTTGATTTCTTTTGTAATACGATGAAATTTCAGGGCTTCAGACGCCAGTCCTCCTTGTTGTTTAAAATCCTTTCGAGCGTGAGGAACCATCAGATAAACTCTGACCTGGCTCAGCTGCTGTTGAGACTGGACTACAACAAATACTACACGCAGGCCGGAGGCACCCTGGGCAGGTAGGGCACAGAATACAACCATAATCACTCATTTCATCTCATCTTAAACATTACTGCACTGAGCTTCTGTAACGGCTACGTGTTGTTGGATCAAATGTTCCAACAGTCTTGTTTGGGTCTGCAATGGTATGAGATGTTAATGGTATGATGGTCATCTCATGAAGTATCACAGCAATCGCCTATATGGTAAACTTGTATTATTATTATTCCTAATTTTACAGAGTTGCACCAGCATAATTGCCATTAAATTAACTTACTGGAGCTAAGTACTTCTGGGGATTGTGGCGCAAATTTATACACAGAACAAAAGGAGTGAAATCAATCCAATATAGTTTTAACTATTAAAACCATATGATGTAATCATTTGGGGAAGGATGTGGAATGAATGAAAGTTTTAACCACTTAAGTCTTGTGATGATATTAAGTATCCGACTACATGGAGGGGTTCTTTCAGAGACATAAGAGCGTCGGTTTACCTCAGGAACTGTAGTTTCAGTTAAGTTTGTCTCAATTCGTGCTTCCATTAGTGCACTATTATGCAGTATACAAGTAAATATGTGTTTATACTTGTGCATTCATTTCTACAGAGTTATTTTGTCTCAAATCAGACACGGTGCACTTACTGTAAATGATGTCTACGACATTTGACCAGCTTTTTCAGTTGACTAAAAAATTATATTATTCTCCACCCTATTGTTCTCCACCCTTACCGTTGCCCTACCGCCATGTAACAAGCTTGAAGAGTTTTATTAGCCTCATTCCTACCAATGAAGGTGGTACCCTAAAGGCAGACTGACCACAGCATAGGCTTAGTTCTTTCTTTTTAATGGGATGGAGAGCAGTGATATGTCTCATCTCTCTCTGTTGCATGTATGTGGCGCATGAGGCAGAGTAACATGGTGTTACAGAGAAGAGTGTAAATAAGTAAAAGTTAATAAACTGATTCACATGTATATTATAACCGTGAAACCGCTTCAATGTCATTTCTCCTGAAATTTTTTTTAAAGGGTTCAATGTGCTGTCAATAGTTCAAAAATATAATTTTCTTCCTTTTCAGTGTTTAAAGGAGCAGAAAGGATTGAAGATATTTCCACCGCTGCCAAACTCTCCAACTTATGAGAAGTAACCTCAGCATTTAGGGAGATGCTCTTAATGCGAGCGTGGTGATGTCATGTGGCTTTTCAAACACCAGAAGGACCCAACATGTCTCCCTGTGGAGTCGCCATCCAGACATCTCATTGAGAAGGGATTCCGTTTATTACTGAAAAACTGACTTTAAAAGATCACAGCAGCAAATCTTTTCCTTTTTTTTTTTGCAACAATACATGACTGAAGAGATTTCTGTGAAAGGGAATCAGCCATCATTTAAAATAAAACAAAAGAAGTCTCCTGTGAAAAGTTTCATATTTACTGTACGGACCTTTAGCCCTGACCAGGATGCATCACTGCATTTACAAAAAAGTCAAACTGCTATTGGCTCACCAATCTCCCCTGATTGGTTTTAACAGTGACTCAGTCAAACCTCCCTTTACAAGAAACAGGAAATAACTAACAAATCTCTGGACATTACTTGAAAGCTGTTGAATTTCTTAATTTATTGGCCTAATTAAAAATAAAAATTCACCTCCACTGTGTTGAGCTGCAAGCAGAAATCTGAAGCCCCTTTTTAACAGAGATTATTCAGGAGTACCACAACGATGACCTTTTCCACAGTCCCTCCAAGACTGATGTCAACACCTCAGCACACTCCCCTAATGTCTGGACGGATGAGCATCATAGAATGGAGTTGTTGTATTGGGCTGAACCGCCTTCTGTCCTCGTATAAAGTGTAAATACTAACATGTAAGCAGCATCTTCTTTTTAGAGAAAATAAACATGAAACAAAATGAAACAAGGGTCACGGTTTATTATCCATAAAAACAGACAGGTTGAATGTATGTACAGCAGAGGCATGCAACGGAAATAACGCTCAACATTTAATACGGTCGAAGGCATTTTTGCACATGAGGCGTCAGATTAGGAGTCGTAGTTGTGGCGATACTGAGGTTTGCTATGGAAACCCAGGCACTCCCCATGGATGACACTCTGGATGAGCCATTCGGGAGACACCAGCGGGACTTCCTGTGAGGTCACGTTTTTCTCTACCAGTGTTGGACAGGCATGGTCTGTCACCACAACGTCATACTTGTCAGCAGGAATGTCTGCAGATAGAGGAAAGGATAGAGAGTTCCAGCACAATTATTTTTTTATTGAAGTGCAGCTCATTTGGTCATTGTTTCATGTGTTGTGACAGTCTGTACCTGAACTTTCCTTGTCTGCCTGGAACAGTCTCACTGAGGAACCTCCACCCATGTTGATCAGCTGCGCCCAGAGCTCTACTGGCTTCTCAAACACCAGAAGGACCCGAAGCGCTTTGAATGGGCTGCAGCGGGGATGCCTGATTAGACAGAAAACAAAAAAACATTACCAGTAAGTCCAGTTGCATTTGACTCCAATAACCGCAGGTGGGGCTGGTTTTCCTGAATAACTATATATGCACATTTTGAGGTGATTTTTAAACAAAACAACCTTTAATTCCCCCATGTGAGAGTGAGGAGGGATCACAAACTAAGAAATACAGGTTTAACATCATATTACATCATAACACCATTAAACAAAACAATCAATGAATTCGCTCAAAAAGTCTTTGATAAATACTGCATCAAATTTGATAGAAATACAAAAAAAAATCATGTCATTTAACAGTTTCTGTTGGACCAGGAAGACATTCCGTTTGGCACAGTTGGATGGCCAATGTACCAAAACTGAGTTTGACCACGTAGAGAGGGGTAGGTTGTAGGAACCACCTATATCCATGGTTGGGGGAGAGAGTTTATGCACATACTACCATCTTTGGCAGTGAAAAACATCAGCCAAGGCTCACTAAAAAAAAGAAGTAAACCAAGGAGAAGCTAGAGCTTGTACTTACCATTCTACCATGGCCTCATCCTGCCCTATGCCGGCTGGCAGCAGGTAGTTCCTGTAGTTGAGCAGCTTGTTGTCTTTGCAGCAGTCTCGCACCCAGATGTGCGACACACATGGCACACCGCTGGCCAGACACAGCAGGTATTTCCTGTTACGGCAGTGCTGGTCGGCAATCAGCAGACTCTGATAGGCCGCCTTACACTGAGGAGGAACCACAGGGAGGAAAATCATGGAGGGAAGAATCTGTCCAAACGTGACAGATTCCTGCACTGGAGCTTCAGTGGTGGTGATATACACAGATATCATCACAATGTTACTCCAAGTCTATCACACCTTTGGGATATAAACCTGTTCAGTCAAGAAGCAATAATGATTATGAATCAATTTCACCTGCTCTTATGTAAATGGTACAAACAGGTGGAAAGGAGGGGCAATTAGCGAGAGAAACCCAAACCCTATTAAGGAGCGGTTTTGCAGATGGTGGCTACAGACCTTTTCCCTCTCCTCATCATTTCTAATAATAATAATAATACATTTAATTTATAATGCACCTTACATTTGGATCAAATGATTTGTTTATTAAACTGTGAAAATCTAATTTTATATTTACAACTTATCGATTATTGGCTGTTGAACTTGAGCAATGAGTCGTATTCGTCGTAGTTGTATAGTGTTTATTTATGGTAAAACTCTGAAAATTATTATAAATAGAAAAAATAATTATTGTAATTTTAATCTAGTTAACAGCATAAAAGGAATAAAACACAGTAACCAAGTATTTTTCACGAACGTCGCGTAACTCAAATGTTGGTGAGAGTGCTCTGGAGTGATCATACATTATGTTCTTACTCAAGAAGAAACCCCCAAACAGAAAACCTTACAGCTTAAAACCCCAACTGTAAGTGGGGTTTTAAGAAGTCATTTCTTAACGGCTAATCTTAGATTTCTTTTCATGGGTGCGTTGACTCACCTGCTCCTCGTTGAAGTCTGGCAGGATGAAGCCTCCTCCTGCCTGCAGCTGGGACTCTGTGTAAGACTTATTATACGGACCCGTCGCCACCAACTCTGTGGAAACGCAAAGAATTATCTATCCACAGTCACCGAAAAAGAAACTAGATCATTTTGTTGTCATCGTCCGACTCACCCTCTTCTTCATCCATGGAGAGTCTGTTGCTCAGCCTGTCGCAATCAGATGAGGCGGTCAACATGAAGGCGAAGCCCATGAAGAGCGACGCGTTCTGGGGCAGCGGGCCATGGGTCTCCTCGACATCGCCGGACTGACCGGGGAGATCTGTGCCACTGCCGGAGGTGTTGCACACACCGACCTGCTGAGCTGAAGACAGAAATAACCGTCATACATATATAAACTTCTATTTTCATTCATGCATTTCTGCACGGCGGCATAAATCTGGAAACTTAGTGAGATTTGCATCTATAATTATTCAGGTGTTAAAGTTATTTCCAAAGCAAACACACCGGTGACATCAGAGAAATACACACTTCACCTTCCCTCCACCCGTGAACCAACACCGCCATAATGCGAGGGAGAGAGTTATTTATTACCAAAATGGTCTCGGCGGCAGAGTTTGGACCTCACCAAGGTTGACGTGTCGCAGTTTCGTCCAGTTAAATCCCAATACAGGAATTATTGTCTCAGAAAAACAATCACTTCATCAATTTGGTTGTCGTTTTAATTAAATCAGAAAACAGTATTTAAAAAGTTGCACAATGGCGTACAGTGTAAACAGGTGAAAACAGCAGCTTTTAAAAACCTTCCTTAAGTCCATAAAAGCAGGGATCAACCGGTGTGTTCATTTCAGGGCCGTTAAAACATTTTTTAAATATTACCTGAAAGTTTAGATTATGTGTGGATAAACCGATCAGCTGCAACAGGTAGAGTCAGAATAATATTATCCCGTTTCCATGTTCACCTGTCAGTCCTAAAGTTGATGTATTGAGGATTGAGAGCATAAAAGTACATATTTGAAGATTTTTCTTTACACGAGTATTTCCATTGCACTGTATCCTACTTTATACTTCTACTCCACACCTTTTCACCAATTGCTGTAGTTAAAAGTTACTTTTCTGATTGAAATTTTACAAATTCTTCCTGCCCAGTGAAAACCATATATGTTCAAATATGCTGAGATTAATAGTTTGTGATAAACTGAATGATTAAGGGTGTCTTTACGGGATGAGAAAATTCAGCTTCTTAAAAAAAACGAAATAACTAACAGAACTAAATACGTAAACTTAATATCAACCATCTTGGATTATCTTGAAAACGCTGAAAACAGACCGGTCTGATGAAAATGTGACTTTTTAGAGACACGTGGTTCTCTCAGGACAGAGGTGATATAAATAGGATTTCATAATCTTGTGGATTAAACTACGTAGCGGCAGATAAAGTAATTAGATGGTCTCAACTTTGAATAGCCTCGGCTGTGACATGGGACCAAAAGCACAGAGAAGAACCAATTACATGAACAATTCATACTTTTACTTTGAAACTCTAGGTACATTTTATGTTATTTTATGTTGTTTGAGGTACATTACTATTTCCTGTGTTTTTAGGATTTGTACTCCGTATTTAATTACTATGCAGATTCAGATCATTTAGTTCATCGATAAAAAATGATTCAGGTGATCTATAAAAGGTGATTATGGGCCCATGAACGGTTGATCCCGACAAAAAACATCCATTTTGACACAGACACCGATTAAAAACTTAAACGTTACATAAAAGTCCGTCCGCAGATAATTCATCAAGTTTAAAATCTAAATTGTGTAAGAACAAACTTCATCTAGAACTTCATTTAAGTCAAGTAAAATTATGATTCAATAAAAGTCAGTGAAGAGAATCCTCGGCGAGTGGGTCTCCGTACCGGCTCTGGGGCCTGGGCCCCTGCGGCCCCTCTTGGACGGCGTCCTCTCGTTCTCAGAGGACATCAGCTTCCTCTTGCTGGAGGTGCCGGGGGTTC
Organism: Lophius americanus; assembly: GCA_037951165.1. Taxonomy (NCBI): domain Eukaryota; kingdom Metazoa; phylum Chordata; class Actinopteri; order Lophiiformes; family Lophiidae; genus Lophius; species Lophius americanus. The sequence goes on along the minus strand of JBBDHG010000107.1, from coordinate 1,012,602 downwards.
GGGGGCTGCCAGAGGAGTTGCGGTTGGGAGTGTTCTCAGCGCCGGGGGCTCCTCTGCGCCTTCTCTTTCCCTCCACCAGGTTATCTAAGAGGAACATGAACTCTGGTTTGAATTACGGATCCAGAAGTGTAACGGCACTGAACACGTACGACGACCAGCTGCAACGCTCTTACCCAGACTGATGTCAGAGGCCTTGGCTAGGGGAATGGAGGGCTCGTAGGGTCCGAGGCTGTGCTGCTCCCTCAGCTTGTTGCCCTGCTCCAGAGACAGAATGATGGCGCTCCTGTTGTGCCACAGCCGTTGGCCGTCCTTCTCCACGCTGTAGAACAACTCCTGCCCCTCCGTCTTATGGCCCCTAATGACCCCTGAACCACACGAGACAGAGAATCATCCTGTCACTGGATGCTCCTGGTTTCAGACTAAATAGTAGGTCTGCCAGACCCACTGATCCTTTATCTGACTGAGGTTTGTGACAGTAATCATTTCTGGTCCTGACCAGGACTCTGAATAATAAATACTATGACAGTGATGTGGATTATTGTGGTAATTAAGAGAATTCACTCGCACTAGGGCTGGGCGATTAATGACATATACAAATTAATTTCTGCAGTACAATTCTGCAGCATTTTAGTTCGTAATACTAAAAAAAGCACTAGGAGAGCAAAAACTTCCGCCAAGGCACACCTGTACCCGACTCATTATTTTATTTTAAATGTTGCGAAACACATAAAATCTCCAAAATGTAGTCATCTCTAGGATCTGCCAAAACCTACCGCTGCAAAAAAGTTCTTAAAATTTCTTAATGCCATATGATATGAACTGGTAAAGTAATGGAAGTAATGGAATTGTGATCTTAACTATAGGGAAAAAACAAGTTCTCATTTTTGCCAGAATTGCCCACCCCCAACTCATGCCGTACAAATCTGTGCACACACTTTAGTCAACCTTGAACTATTTCTAACATATTCCAACCCTTCTCTCTCTCACCTATGCTGAAGTACTCGTCCTCCAGCAGGGCGGTGACCTCCGTATCCAGAGGAATAGGATCACACAGCAGGATATCCTTCCCCGCAACCTCGCACTCATAGCCGTCATCGAACCGCAGACGGAACCTGCCTTCGCCGGCGTCTCTGACGATGCGGCCGGAGTAGAAGTAGCCGTTGGACGTCCACTTTGCTACTACCCGCAATCCCACAAAGCTGCTCCCAGCCAAGCTCGCATCCTCCGATGACCTGAGGGACTCCAAGTGGCCGGGGAGCTGGGCGTCTGAGGGATGGATGGGGAGGCGCGGGGGGAGCATGCGGGTGAAGGGCTCGTCGTCAGAGGAGGACTGAGGCTGGCCGTGAGGAGTAAGCCGCTGCAGTGAGCTAGCGCCACCTCTACTTAGAGAGAGAGAAACAGAAAGGTTAACAGATGTGGATTTAAAGGGTTTCTTTTCCACGGCGCCACTGATCAAACCCCAGGACATGTGTCTGATAGTGGAATGAAAACAATCCCTTTTGCCAAAATTGAATGAAGTCCAGTTCGAGAAAATTTCCTCAGGCAAAGGTCCCGAGCATCAATATGGTCTTACTCGTGTTTTGATTAAATAACATGTATCTTGAAGCAGACTAGTAGTTTTATTGTTTGTACGTAGAAAACAACTGACTGTCAAATCAAACTACCCGTGGGAAGAATGTTGGAGGACTCGGTTTACTTGTGAGTAGAAGGTTTTTCTCATTTTAGGGCACACTAAATCTACTTTACCCTGACTCAATCATCTTCTCCAACCTTGTCCCTGCCTCTCTTCTCTTGGCTTGCTCAGTGGAATCATGCGTCATTATTTGAAACACATACATTGGTCTGAGTTTTGGGGACGCTTAAATCAACAAAGTGATGTAAAAAAAACCTGCTCCAGTTCAAATAGTCTACTGTAAAGGCAAACAAAATGCTAATAATCTAGGTTCTAGAGTATTGGCTAGACACGTTGGAGGAGGACACCCCTAGGACATAGCGAAATGTACGAGAAAAAAAAGTGTACAGGACTTTGTTTTTTTGTCCGACAATCAGACAAACAAACAAACGTATAGAGAGTTAAACTTTAGTTGCAGCTCTGAGGGAGATTAGTTTGAAGTTCAGTAGTGAAAGGAAAAGTGAAGTGTTGTTAGCGTGAGTGTGAGGTCATGCAGTTTATCTGTTTGCTGCCTGGTCCGTGGTCTCAGAGCCTCAGAGAGGACTCACCTGGACAGCAAGGAGCGGGACGGGGGTCGACCCCTTCTCGCCCTTCCTCTGGGGCTCAGTGGAACGAAGGCCTTGGACGCCAAGGTATCGTAGCCTCTGTCCATTGTGACCACTGAACCCGCTCTGTGACCCCTTTGACCCCTCTGTTGATGCCCGCCTCCCCTCCTTGGACTGCGGACACACAGAGGGGACGAATGGAGCCGATCAGGTTGCACGGGCACTGGCTAACTCATGTGTTTAGACTCATGCCGGCGGACAACCTGCACCCGGTACAGGCAGGGGTCAGTGAGTCACAGAGAGAGTGAGGTTTTAGAAAGTCAAGGAAGGTAAACAGCATGCAACTAGTGCAGACAGATAAGGAGAAAGAACGATTGGCACACTGAAGAGAAAGCCACCCAAAGTCAAAGGGCGATACCTGATGGATTTGCCCCCTCGGCTGGGCGGCATAATGAACTCAGGTCTGGTGAGGCCGGTGCTGCTGCTGGTTCCTCCAGAGCTCTGGTGCAGGCTGGACGCCTTAGACGACAGGGAGCTAATGTCACCCAGGTCACCAGAGGTCAGGGAGCTGTTCCCTGTGCGGCACGGAGAGATGTCACTGTCCAACACCTGGCTGTCCACCACTGGTTCCTCGCTCTCCTGGTAACATCGATGATTTAAAGACAGATTTTACAATGAGCCCTGTCCCATTAACATCATCACGTCAATAAACCATTTCCTCCCGTAACTTTTCAGATGTGCTTTTAATGTTTAATCAATGTTGTGTTATTTTTCATCAGTTCTTTTTTAATAACTGAATTTGACTCCTGCTTTAACCTTTGATTGTACCTTTAAAGTACCTTTTTAGCACACATGAAGAGAACTCTATGAAAACAATCTAGTATTGTTATTATTATTAAAATTACAGAGGAGATGAGGACGGTTATTGAACTTCATAAGTCTGTGGAGGGTCCCAAAGCCCTCCAAAGTCTGGACCTGGATCTCATTGAGATGCTGTGGTGGAACTTGAGATCAGTTCTTGCTAGAAAACCCTGCAGTGTGGCAGCACTAAACAGGCTCTGCGAAGCCGAGGGCGCCAAAAATCCACCACAATGAAGTCAGAGAATAATAAAAGCAGGGATTGTTTACAGTTGATGCTGCTGGAGTGAAAACCTTTTCCAATAATGATTAAAGAAGCGGATAAACTTTTTGCCGTATCCAAATTAAGTTTTGTATTCACATTTAAAACTTGTATTCTGAGTTTACTCAGGTTGTTTTATGTCAAATTAAATTTTAATGTCAGGCAGTTTATTACAAATACATATATATGTACTATAGCACATTATAGAATGCGTTTTTTTACCTCGGAGACTTTGCGGTCCACCTCCTTCCCGTCCTCATAATACACATCTGTGATTATTCGAGTGACGGTTGTCCGCACTTCCTGGATAGTGCGCACGTGTCTGCGGTGGGCGGGGCCTCTAGCTCTTCTAGAGGATGATGACGACTCTTGTGCACCCTATAAGTCAGAACACAGAAATGTGAATATGAACATATAACGACATTGTTTCCTTCACACTCTCTGTGCGCTGAAACAGGTGCGCTGATGGGAGTTGATCCAAGCACAAATACCACCATGGCCAGTCTGTAGACACCTCCCAACTCCATGCTGGAACTTACTCAGCAGCATTATGTAGCTTTGTAGTTTGTCTCAGTTTATGAGCCTCCATTACAAGCAGACTTACGGAACTAGCACTTACCAGGTGGAGGTGGAGAGAGCTAGCAGTATGCTAGCAGTTGGCCTGACATGGTTGATTAGTTTCACCTGTAAGCTGGGCATGCTCATACATTCCATCTAAAACTGTATAAATAAATCGTCCGCGATGTGATGCTTACAACTTGAGTGTTCACACTGTAGGTGTAAAATAAAAAAATAAAATAGCCCATCAACCCCTGCAGTCCGTTCTCGCTTAAGACAATTGTCAAGTGTTGATTAACATACCATAAAACTAATTCTTACAAGCTCACACTCATTCCCGCTGTGAATCCTTTGCGGCGTGGCGTGGTCACTGACCTTGTTGGGTAGACTGGACGTGATGATGTGGTCAAAGGTGGGCTGGGAGACCTTATGTCTGGCATCTGCTCTGACTGGGGTTGCTGGTCCTGGAGCTCCCAGTGGTCCTTGCCTATCTTCAGAACGCTCACTGGGGGCAGGAGGACCCTTAAGGGTTGCCGGCAACGCTGCCGATGCTTCCTGTTGTGAAGGCCCTGATTGACTGTTAGGGAGGCTGTTGCATCCCAGCGATGATGCCTGGGAATTCTTCAGCGGTGAGGCGAACAGCTCCCCCCTGCAAAAAGTTCAAAAATGTCATGATGTGGGACAGAAAGGATGCAGGAGGAAAAAGCTATTTGATTTCCTGTAGATCAAGCAGATAAGAAGAAGCTCTTGCAGCAGCATTGATAGGACTAAAATAAGTCTGGGAAAAAAACCTAAATATTTCTGCTACATTGATATTCCAGGTTAAGTCGGGGTAACAATACGAGGCCAGTTTTTAAATCCTAACTGACTGGGACAGTGCTCACCTGACCCTTGTGGTTTCCTCTGCATCCTGCCTGTGCACCTGCCTGACCCGGCTGAACACCGACGGGCTGCAGGGACACGGAACACAAGTTTTACATTCTCAGAACAAGAACCTCTTGCTGGGATGAATAACAAATGAGTCAAAACCTCAACTCAGACCTGAAGGGTTAGATTATTATGTTTATTGTAAAAAGTATAATAGGTTACAACGGTGACCATTGGTGCGGTTTGTATTATTCCATCATTGCTATTACCTATTTCTTTCTTTGTCATCGTCACTCACAAGTAACAACACTGTCAATTTGAGTGCTAAAACTACCAATAAATAAATCTTATGAAAACGCTTGGGTCGAAAGAGCCGAACAGAACAGAAGAGTAAAGCACGTAATGTACTTAGGCTGAGGCTGGAGTCGAAAAAGGCAGACGTTGAGACACAGGGGACCTCAACCACATTGAAGTAAAAGGCAATTTTTTGGGAAGATGGCCAACAGAAAGTCGATTTGTCCACTTTTAAGATCAGATTAACGCTACACTGTGATGTTTTTTTGGTAACACAGGAGACACTCACTCATTAGAGGGCAATTTCTTCAGCTGGAATACAACGATAAAGCAAAAGTCCATTAAAACTGATGCGCAGGTTCAACAGGTTATACTAAAAAGAATGGTCTTGTTTACCACTCTCTAACTTTGAGTGATCGCCTCTGAAGGTCTCAGCACAGCCCTGATACTGATGACTTAATCCCTCATAGTTTCTATGTCCTAGCATGAAATATGGTACTAAAACAAGTTCGATGCCTTTCTGCACTGGAACAGTCGTTAAGACAGCGGTGCTGCTACATCTGTGTGGCTCTGCTTGGGCTACCATACTAAAAATATGACGTAAAAACACTGAATCCACCACAAGAACAGTCCAAAACAATAATCCCGACGACTGATTCAGCTTACGGAACAGTAGAAATAGCCAATAGAACAGTGTAGTTGTGTATAGCTGAAAAGAGTTACTGAAGGATGTCTTTTTCTCAACAGCCTGGTCAGAAATCACTGAAAACTATTGAATGTGCATAAAGAGAAGGCTCCAGGTTACCTGCTCACAGCACTGACAACAGTGGGAACCTTAACTCCAGATCCATCCTCCTCTGAAAGTACTGGCTCTGGAGAAAATAATGCATTACTGAGAGGGAGATTAATCCATGCAACATCACCATGGTTACCGTTTCCTAAATCATAAGTGGATGCACGAATGAAGGTGCGTGCACGGAACGGCCCGAATGTGGTTCTTACTCTGCAGGCTGAAGCGCTCAGAGCTTCCCTCCTCGACGGGGGTCACCAGCTTCATCCTCAAACTCAGCTTCCTGTCTCCCTTTTCCAATGTGTCATTCCCGCTGTCCCCCGAACCGATGGCGCTGGCTGCCATGGCGACATCTGCAGAGATGTCACCGGCCACATCAGAAAAGGAAGGAATCTCTGCAGAGAAACGTTAAAGAAGCTTGGCGTCAGATCGACTTGACAACGGGCAGACAAATAAATGAAGGCCATGCATGAGAGCCCACCGATAGGAGTGCTGTGTCTCACTGTCTGCTTCAGCGGATTGATTAGAGGGGGCGTGGCTCCAACCACAGGAGCAATACGCTCTCCTTCTTTAGGGAGTGTGAAGTGGAAGGAAATCTCTGTTGGAGGAACAGATTTGATTTAAGTCAGTGCAGTCACATCTTCAATCGTTCTGATTCCACGAAAGCTTTACGTATTTCATCTACGCAATAGACACAACGTCAGATTGATTGTTCCGTACAGGAGAAATGTATGTTTTGTGTGAAATTAAAACAGTTTCATCTTGTTAACCGAGTTGGACAAACCAGGAACCGACCAACCCCCCCAGCTTACCTCCCGAGCTGTCACTCAGACTCTTGTCTTTCAGACCCTCGGGTTCAGACACCGCCTTTTCAGTCTGGGAGAGCCTATAGGAATCCACGTGTGCCTTCTTCTCTATAGCCTGGGATTCATGGCCATTAGTGGAAATGGTCTCTTTGTCTCTGATTGGCTGGGAGCTGTTGCTGTTGGACTGCAGCGTCACGTCATTCCGAAGAATCTGGGAGTCTCTTTTGCTGTCTTTGACGAATATGACACTGTCCTCTCCGTCGTCCTCCATTGGCTCAGGAGTCAACAGCTGGCTCTGGGAGAGAACCAGAGCTATTCCCGAGGCCTCGCCATCCACTGTGCTCTTCTCCATCAGCACCTCTTCCTCTTCGGCTTCGTCCTGCTCAGTAATCACACCAATGACTGTTTGACTGTTACCAACAGATCCACACTTCTGTGATGATGATTCTACAGACCAACTCCTTCCAGTTTCACCTCCTCTCAATTCTACAGAACTCTTCACCTCATCCACAGCAGATGTCACACAGATCATAGACGGAGAGGCCGAACTGCAGGGTGTAGTATCTGCAGGAGTCTCCTGCACACAGCTGTTGACAGTCGAACCAGAGGGTTCAAAGTTTGGTTGAGAGCAGGACACCACACCTGCGGCGCTCGCCTCCTTGCGGTCGCTCTTTGCATTCATGTTTTGTACATTCAGAGAAGTCTTTTCGTGCGAATCATCAGACTTGTGATAGAGATCGGAGAGCTCATTCTTTCCACGCTGGCTCTGCTGCTGTGACGAGTCAGCAGAGGTGGACCCTTTCAAACTAATGGCAGTTTGAGACTCCGAAGAAACGCCATTATTCTTGCTCCCCCGGTCGCAGCATGACGTCACAGAGTCGCTGGCGTCATCGCCGGGCGTCACTTCCGGCTCCTCTATCTGCGTCGCCTGGCTGTCATCCTCAATAGGTTGTGAAGTTGGCTGAGCCGGGATGCTGTTGTCGGTGTTCACAGAGAGGTGCAAAGGCAGAGAGAAAGAAGCCGACTCCAGACACTGAGACGGTTTCTCCTGAGGTAATGTTGACGTCCTCCTATCCTCCTGGCTCTGAGTCGGGGCGAACACATCCTGAGAAAACGCACACAAGGAAATATCGTGAATTAGGGGCCGCAACCAAGGATTTTTTTCATAATTTCTGAACCTGTTGATCGTTTTTTAAAATAATCCATTATGGTGAGTAATCCGGCTTCTGCTGGACTTTATAAGGAGCCACATTCGCTGATGGGGGTCTTACTAAGTGATCCTGGCCCAACACACCAGCATCTACTATGTCCCCATGTGAAGTGTTGATCGGGCTGCTGCGCCAGTGTTCACGGTCAACATCACCGCTCTGTATTCAGTTCTCGGGTCCCTCTAGTCTCTGCACTGCTGGTGGTGGATGGGGCACAAACCAATACACTGCCCATTAGTGTTACTGTCCATCATTTTGTCCTCGTTTGGTCTTTGTGTTACACACAAGGTGGATCACGCCCTCTTTGATAGAATTAGGTATTCATTTGAATTAAAACGATTTAGTATAGATTAAAAAAAAAAAAAAAGGCTGGTGAGCGTCACACGCACAAGCAGAGAAAAAAAGGAAAATCTGCTGCAACATTAAACTGCATCTATATCTTGTGAAATCGTTTGTACCAATGTTGGTACAAAGGATAAATGTGTGCGCAGAGAGATAAAAGAAAGAAAAATAAAAGGAAACTAAACCAAGTTGCTCATTTTAACTGGATGACAGGAGGATTGAAAATGTTTAACCCTCGGTGGGAGGTTAGAGAACTTCAGACTTTAAAAATGAGTCCAGTTGAGTATTACTATGACCTGGATAAATGAAGGCCAATATAAACATATCATCCCACGGTCAGAGAAATGTTCAGATATAATAATCTGATTCATAATTTAGCCTCTTGGTTTTCTGACATTTCACAATTATATGATATAAAATTAAGTGATGGTAAAATCAATCAGGAATCAAGTAAACAAATGATCAAACCGGTTAATAGAAAATGTCTACATACATGAGAGAGGTCTGGCTGGGAAGGTAACGAGAGAGCTCGCTCTAGCACAAAACCAGGGGAATTCTGGGATACAGGAGTGGAGGCAGTCGGCTGTGGTTTACACACGGCTTCGGTGTCCATGGGTTCTTCCTTTTCCTCCGTGTGATCGTCTGGAGGCTGCGATGTGTCCATCGATTCATCAACACCTGAAAGAAATAGATTTTGTTTTAGACTTGTTTATCTACTGGCCAACTCTCTATATAAATGCAGACACAGAGTGTTCCCTAGAATTAAAGAAGCAGTTTAATGGTTTATCGTCACTGGCTCTAAGTGGCAAAATAAAGATGCTTGACTAAAATTTCAAACTTCTTTATACAATTCAATGCATTACCTTCACATTTACTAATGGTTGGTAATGCAAAACAATAAATAAAAATAAATGCTGATGAGCTGATTCAACTAAATTTGAAAAATGGGAATTATATCCAGTCATTTCCAAACAATGTATGAGCCACAGATAAACTGACAAAAATGTCAAATAAGACGCCCCATTATGGGAGGTAAGGTCATTCACCGTTCTCCTTCTGTGTGTCAGTGGGTGAGCTGGGAATGATTAAAGGGGTCTCGGGGTCTGGAGTCGGGGCAACACAGTCAACAGAACTCCTAGAAAAGAGTAGAGCTTTAGATCATTTTTCAAGGCTGGCTAACTTGTGTGTGTGTGTGTGTGTGTGTGTGTAGAATAACTCTAAATAAGACCTCTCTTACTGGGACAGACTTTCCTGAACCAGTGTTCCCTGTCCAGACAGGTGCAGCAGTCGCAGTGTTTGGGCTGGTGTCGGGGTGAGCTGACCCGGCTGCTCCGGCTCAGACACAGTGCTGCCTACTGCCGCACCTGTGACAACAACAAAAGGAGAGCAACAAAACACAGCAGTTAAACCATCAAATTGTAATATCTATTTTCCTTTTGACTTTGGACTCACTTAGAATCTAGACCTAGAACTTTTGACAAAGATCCATTGGAAGGCTGAGACAGAACAAAACCGACATTTAATATAAGCTAAAAAACCATCTACTCATTCTGGCTTTTATGTAGAGTCTTATTTTTTTAATTGTTTTTATTTTACTTTTAACTCGATTTTATTTTTCCTATACTACTACTACTTTATTATATTTTATTTATGATGTGTTTTATTACAGCTGGGTGACTAGTTGTAAAAAGATCACCATCTCTATAGTGGCGTTTATGCAAACTCATTCCTGAAGTGCAATGACTCTGCAGTACTTGAATTCATAACATAGTGCAGCGGATTAGTGCCTGTACTTTTGTCCCTCAGCCAATGACAGCCTGGTGTTAGATCACATGACAATGAGTTGCAGAAACAAACCTGATAGGCAAACAAGAGACAGAGAGACCAGAGGAGGAAAGCTTTATGCCCATGTGAGAGAAATATACAAATAAACAGACAGAATTAATCCATAAGAAAAAACCTACAGGTACACTTTATTACATTCTGAGGTGTGGAAGTTTCTATTTATCACAGTAGCAGCAGCCCAGACATATAATTTCACCTTAAACGTCACAACAAACTATTGCACACCTGAGCCCTTAGAGAAGTTGGTCTTATGGGTATTGTTCAGCTTTGACGAGGGGGATTCTGGGCGTTGTGGTTTTTTGTCACGTCTGTTTATTCAGGATGCTAAAAATAAAAGTAACCGCTCTGTGCTTCAAAGTCCGGATTCTGATTTGTTACCAACCACGAGCTAAAGCTAAGCTAGTTAGGGTAATATATCTGACAAACTACAATTCGGGGGCTGAGAGGCCAGGGCTCTAAAATCTTGTAGCACAGTTTAATGCAACAGAATATTCAAGAAAATCAACTTGTTTTCTTCTTTTTTTTTCTTCTCTTACATTCTTGTTTTTAAAAAAAATCAGCACAGAAACCATAAAGCGAGGGAAAAAGTAGCCCACGACAGGAAAAGCTGAATATGGCGAGACAAACAGAAAGCACTGTCACACCAGTAGAGTTTGAATTTACCGGACTTATCTGGGTCAAACAGATCCTCCTGTGAGGACAGGACCTCAGAGTCCTGCAGCTCCTGCTCAGAGGCCCGGTGGCCCTGCGAGTGCAAAACCGCCTGGATGCTCAGCTGCCTGCTCGACTGACCTGGAGTCTCCAAGGAGCTGCTGGAGCTCACCTCCGACCTGCAGGAGGAAAGAGGAAACGCTGCTCACAGCAGACCTGTGCAGACTCGCTCATGGCGGCAGAATTTAAAGCCCAAGTGAAGCTGTACCTCACTGCTCTGTTGTCTCGACTCTCCGAAGTTTTCTGCTTCGCTGCAGGTGAAAAGAAGTTGGATTCACTCAGAGCCATCACATGTCAGTGTGAACGCTTTGATCAGGTATTAAACCGGAACTATTACAAAGAGTCATCTTGCTACATCAAGTGGAATTAAGAATGGGTTTCTGTTCTGAATCAGTACATGTATGCATTTCACAGTAAACGCAAGGTGACGCAGAAAAATGTTGTCTTCTGACATTTGGAGGAAAAAGATTAAACCGGAGGATTCTCAGCTGTCTCACTTAAATAAAGGGGTGTATCACACAAAGATCTGTTATAACAGGGAATATCCCGGATCGCTCAGGAGCGACTTTCATCCCGGAATCTTGCCACCCAGACACAAAAAACACATTTTATTCATACAATGTCAGGGGCAAATCTAACAGGTCACATTATCTTGATTCCTCCAGACAGCACGGCGCTCATCATCCGCCAGACATAACAGAAGAAAAAACCTCAGAAATAAGCGGGGCTGAGCGAATATTTTCATTTCAACAAGGCGCGAGACTTAACTATGCAGCTTCCATTTTTATACTGCATAGTGACCAGAGAGCTGGAATGCTCAGAGTACTGGTGCCAAAGATGATTAATAATCAAACAAAACAGACAAAGTCAGCCCAAGTCCAGGGCCCAAACTAATTAATAACATTTTAGTCTGAAATTGGCATGAAAATCTGAATTAAACCCTCAGACTGCATCAAAAAGACTTTAAATCAACATCCCTCTGAATTCATACATTTCTTTTCCCCCTTGAGCCAATGATGAAAGCAGCTCCTGAGTCAGCTATTTTATTACCATCGTCCCAGATACTAGGAACAGTCCGCCTGATCAAAGACTTTAAAATGTGCAACGACATGCAGATCCTGTTTTCTGTATCAAGTCAAAGGAGATTAAAGACTAAATAAACGATGAAAAGGTGCATTTCAATACAACATTTGGTGCGTCTCTCACCATCCGGCTGAACTGGGATGTCTCCTTCCCCCCGACTGTTCACCACTTCCCCACGCAGGTCCTGGCTCTGAGAGAGCTCCAGGAAAATGATTTGAGAGGTTCCACCTGAAACGCAGAGGTACAGATGTGCTACAACGAATGCTGCAGTTATTCTTCCTTGCACCTAAAATAAATATTCAGGCATTATCCTCTGTGCCTCGTTCTGATGGAAAGTTGAATCACGTTTCTTAGTTTACATTATTTCTGGAGCTTCACAACAAGGCAGTGTAGCAGAATTCCCCCCCAAAATGTGAAGAAGATGGGAATTAAAACATAAAAAGGAAGAAGATTGGAAATGTGCCAAGGCGGGAAAAAAAGTTTGAACAGCTATTTAAGGAGAAAAACCGTAGATAATGACTTAATACTCATTTTATTCCTTCAACATGTTAGCGGAGCTCCTACCTTCAGACTGAACGCAGTGTGTTGTTGAATCTGCTCTAGATTCCAAGTCAGTGTCATCCGGGGAACACCTGAATAAAAAACAGAAGAAATTAAAGCTGGGAGAAGTGTTGATCGGGTTGTAGCCTGTTGGGCCTTTCACTTTTTACACACCACATAAGGAAACCACAACGTGAGTTTCACATTATTCAAATGGTATTTGTCACTTGAGGCTTCCTCCCTTCCTGTTGTTAGCAGGTGGCGTTATCACTGTAACTGAATATTGTCGCATGGGCGTCTAAAGGGCGGAACTATTATCCAAGAGTGAAGTCTGGGACAGATTGAACTACGGATAGCGACTTTATAAGCGCACGTGTATTATTGTGAGGGCTCAAGATTCAACGTGGCGCCATGGCATTTCAAGTTACAGGAAAACCTTTGCACAGACCATACGCCTCACTCTGAGCAGTATCTCTTGCTTCCGGCTGGCGAGTCAGAGAAACTGATTTGTTGCTCGTGAAGTAATACTGTCTTGAGTTTTTTTAACGTGTTCAGAGCATCGGGGCGAATAGAGGTGAAGATGCAATTGGAAGCAAGTTGGATGAGTGGAGAAGAGTGTCAAGAGCCATGTGTGACAGAAGAGTAGCATCAAGAGTGACGAGAAAGGTGAGGGGCCAATTTGAGATGTTTTGGAAACGTGAAGGGGAAGGATCGCGGATCTAGTGGTAGAAGGATGCGTGAGCTGGAGCTGCCAGCAGGAGAAGAAGAGGAGGACCTAAGAGGAAGTTTCTGGATGAAGTGAGAGAGGACATGCAGTTGGTTGTTGGAGATGCAGAGGACAGAGGACAATGGAAACATATGATCCACAGTGGTGACCCCTAAAGAGAACAGTCCACACCAATATACCCATCAGTCCTACAATGATAACCACTGACTGAGAATCATATCGATAGTTATTAAATATTAGCTGCTATAATAAATATAGTGCGTCTGGGAAGTTTTCACAGCGTTTCACTTTTTCCACATTACGTTAAAGCATTATTCCAAAATGGATGAAAGTCATTTTTTCCTCAAAATTCTACACACAATACCCCATAATGACAAAAACAAAAAAAAAAGTTATGTTTGAAATTTTAGCAAATTTATTAAAAATAAAGAACGGAAATATAACATGTACATAAGTATTCACCGCCTCTCCTCAATACTTAGTTGAAGAACTTTTCGCACCAATTGCAGCCTCATGTCTTTTTGGTTATGATGCTACCAACTTGGCAAACCTATTTTTGGGCAGTTTCTCCCAGTCCCCTTTGCAGGACCTCTCAAACTCCGTCGGGTTGGATGGGGAGCGTAGCTGCACAGCCATTTTAAGATTTCTCCACAGATGCTCCATCAGGGTCAAGCCTTGGGTCTGGCTGGAGCACTCAAGGACTTTCTGGCCAAAGAGTATAATATTTGTTACATCAGACTAGAGAATGTTGTTTCTCATGGTCTGAGAGTCCTTCAGGGGCCTTTTGGCAAACTCCAGGCAGGCTGTCAGGTTCCTTTTACTGAGGAGTGGCTTCTGTCTGGGTACTCTACAGTACAGGCCTGATTGGTGGAGTGCTGCAGAGAAAGCTGTCCTTCTGGAAGGTTCTCCCCTCTCCACTGAGAAACGCTGGAGCTCTGTCAGAGTGACCATCAAGTTCCTGGTCACCTCCCCGACTAATGCCCTTCTCCCGCGATCGCTCAGTTTGGCCAGCCGGCCAGCGCTAGGAAAAGTCCATGTGGTTCCAAACTTCTTCCATCTATGGATGATGGAGGCCACTGTGCTCACTGGGACCTTCAATGCTGCAGAAATGCTTCTGTACTCTTCACCTTCCTTGATACAGTCCTGTCTCGGAGGTCTACAGACAATTCCTTGTACTCCATGGCTTGGTTTGTGCTCTGACATGTACGGTCAACTGTGGGACCTTATATAGACAGGTGTGTGTTCCTTTTCAAATCCTGTCCAATCAACTGAATTCACCACAGGTGGACTCCACCTCCACATCTCAAGGATGATCAGTGGAAACAGGATGCACCTGAGCTCAATTTTGAGTGGCATGACAAAGGCTGTGAACACTTATGTACATGTTATTTTTTCATTCTTTATTTTTATTAAATTTGCATGGAATATGACAGATTGTGATGGCCGGCAGAGTGGGTCAGAGCACCTTCAGAACGCCAGGTCTTGTTGGGTGTTCCTGGTCTGCAGTTGTTAGTATTTTTCCAAAATGGTTTAAGGTGGGACAACTGGTGAACAGGTAAACAGGATCATGGGAACCCAAGGCTCATTGATACATGTGGGGAGAAAATGCTTGCCCGAGTTGCCTGATCCCACAGAAGAACTACTGTATCATAAATTACTGAAAAAGTTAATACTGGTTCTGCAAGAAAGGATACAGACCACACGGTGACATCACAGAGCTGTGTTTGAGTCAAGAAGGTGACCAATACAATAATATTGTATGTTCAGGAAACCATTTGTATTATATTGGGGGGTTCTTGGTCCTTGTTCTTGGTGTTGTTCTATCTTGTGCTTTTGACTTAAAGCTGTTTCCCTTTTTTGCAATCTGTACTATCTTGATTCTCCAAAAATATCAGTCTAAACTTACTTTTTCTTGTTTGGAGGAAGGCAGACGTTAAGAACTTGACTCTCCTCTTGGAGCACTGAACTGGGGTTGGCCACCATGTTAACACCTAAATAAAGAAAACAGTTTTGTTTTTCTCATTTTGATACAGAATATGAGTAAATATAGGTGATGAATCTTAAGAACATGTTGCAACCATGAGGTTTAAAAAGAAAAAAACACTGACCTGGTTCATCCTGGTTGTTGGGAGTCTGGGAGCTCTCTGATTGGCTGTCACTCTGGGAGTATCTGCTTCCAGGAGGGGACACTATCAGCTCCTGGGAAAAGGAAAAAAATCAGAAAAATTTAAAAGAAAATAAATCTATTATAATCTCATAATAGTCAGGATTTCTTAATTGTACTGTGACGTTAAAGAGAAAAGGTTCAGAATTACAGGCTGGGGTGATCAACAAGGTGAATCCATTGAATAAATATAAAAAACCTTATGAAAGTCATTCAGCTAACAATGAATGACACTAAGACCCGTCCATGTCAAAAGAAATGACCAGCCAACCAACTGAAAAATGCACAGCCATAAAAACATACCATCCTTTTCCACCACCGGAAAAAGTCTCAAATTCTGAGTTGTGGAAGTCTATTTGATTCAGAGAAGAAGATGAAAATCAGAAACTTGTCACTGCTTCAACCGAATTGGAGAAAAGAAAAATGGAGATTCTTTAGCAATTTCTAAGATAAGCTATAGGGTAATATAATCCTTCACAATGCTTAAATCAATCCCTGTAAAGTGAAACGGATAGACTCTAGTTTTGCTGGTACGTTTGTGGACAAGTGGTGACGTTAATTCAAATAATGTGGCCCTGAAGTCAAATGCTTTTGGACAGATATGTTTCTCTGGAATTCTTGATTACTGAAAATGCATCTTTCTGTGTCCTGTGGTTTGCTTACTAGGATAGAAGGTTGAATATATGATGTAAAAAGAGATTGGAAAATGTTAATCTTGGCTTTTTAGCTGCAAGAATGTGAAAATATATATTTAAATGCAGGATCTATCGAACTTAAATCTGCATGTTATAGTTTCACCAGAAACTGTAGACCAGCCCTGGATGTTGGTGTGATTAGACGGCAGCTTACCAGAACCGGGCTGCGGGCGGTGGGTTGCAGGTTTGACAGACGTCGAGCCAGTAGAGCTCGGTAGCTGGTCTCTGGGTCGTCCTCCAGAGCCACACTATCCGGCTGGGAGTCCTCCACGATCAGACATGGGTTATTGGGCTGGGGCAAGCTGGCGTCCAGTTCACTTCCAGCGGGATCCATGGGTCGAGGGCAGGAGACAGACTCTTCTTTAGCTGGCGGAGCAGCAATAAACAGCGGTTATCGCTGTCTGCAACTAGCCTATATTAGCATGTTAGCTGAGGTTAAAGGTTAGAAACTCTGCCCATCAATAAAGTGCATAGCTGTAGAGTCAGAAGTAAAAACATACGGAGCAGCTGTAACGATAAGTTCGTTGAGTGTGGATTCATGTATTTGGATCCATCCAAATGACGCTGGGAGTTATATCCTTTTGTGAACGCACACCTACTCCCACTCAGATCCACTCCTCCCGGCAAAACCAGCATGAGGATATGTGATTGGGCGATTGGTTGATTTGCGTGATGACGTCACATACAAGCGTAATTGGTTTTGTGGTTGGCTGAGTTATTAATTCGGCTTCCTGATTCTGTCAATAGCCTTTTAGCCTTTGTTGTGCCCGAAGCTTGTTATTATTTTAATACTCCAAATACAAGCACTGGTGTAGTTTCATATCATACAATAATTTATTTTATTGAGGCCCAGTGCTTTAATTTAAGTGGCGGACTTTTTCAGAACAAAAAAAAAATCATAATTCAATTAACACTTTAATTGAGACTATATGTATTTGAACAGTTTGTTTCCATCTGTTCGTATGCACGTATCTTGTCTTATAGATGTAGATGTTACAAAGACATTAAAGACATTAAGAAGTCACATTTCAGACATCAAAGCCAGCGAGTTACATAAATATATGTTTTTAAAGGTGCAGTGTGTTAAATTAAGAGGTTTCTCTTTGAATAATTGGAATGTAAAATTCATAATGATAATCAGCTGAAGATAAAATATATATTTTTCAACGTTAGTTTAGAAAAAGCCCTTTATATCTGCGTCCCAGAATCATGGATGGAGATTTCTTTGCCCCGTTTCTCCTCTCGGGGAGCGTTCACTCCAGCAGTCATCTGCGGCCCGATGAATTGAATTCCTCGGTGAATGGACAGACTTCACCAGTTTTACCCCTCAATGGTTTCCCAAGTCGTGTCTCCATGCTCACTTTTTTAACGGCGAGATTTCATGCTAAGTTTTTGTTAATTTATTTTTTAACATTGGCCCATTGATAGTTTCCCTCCGTGTACGCTGCCCCCCTGCTCCTATGTGTATTATCTATTGTGATGAAACCATCAAACTTTATTTATTAGGCACCTATCAAACAATTAGTATTCTGCTCTATGTGCTGGTCCTGCCAAAAGACCTACAAACCAGCACGAGTAAAAGCCTCATATCCCCGGTGGAGGTAATGATAAATGGTATTTAAGAGAGAAATCTAGGCCAGTGCACCCAAAAATGGAATCTCAGAGACCTTCAGTGGTCCTTGAAGAGGCATTCAGGAACACCAGAAAAAGCAGATATGGGTCAACTTTCGTCATCACCCCCCTCAGCTGCGATTCACTGATTTAATTCTGTGTCCTTCACAGATTTCGTTCTCCCTTGCATCCATTGTCCTCCAACTATCTGATCTCGTATCTTAATATCACTAAGACAAATCTGAAGGGTGGACATGTTCATGTTCAGCATCAAGATGCATCTGGGATATTTTTGGTACGGCATACTCGAAAAACACTGGATAGCATGTTGTAGAGAAAAAAGTGGCATAATTCAGATGAAAACACTCTCCTCGCATAAATCAGTGCAATGCAAATGTGGTGATTTTAAAAGGTTACAAAAAGCACAGAGGTTCAGGTTTAATTAGATGCATTTCACAGCAATTTGATTGTTTAATTAGATGTATTTATCTTAATAGTGTATGACTCAGAATTTTCCAAATATTAACATCAATTTGCCATCATTATGTTACAGACTCAGTTTCCATGGAGACACCATATCTCCTGTAACCTGGCAGTCTATGCAAATGCAGTTCACAAAGAAATTGGCAGGGAAAGTAAAAAAAACAGCCATCATTGATTGACTGATTTCGGCTGCAGGGAAAGCGAGAAAGCAAGATGGCTAAAAATGAAAATGTTGGCTTCACTCTCTTCCTCACCGATATGTACATGTTAGAGGAGGTTTGATGGATGCTTCAGTCATCACACGGGACAAATATCATTAACACAATGGTGGTGCCACAATGGAGCTTTTGAATTTACAGCAGATTTTTAAAAAAAAGTTTGCATTTTTTTGGTGAGGAACCCTGTAAAAAATATTTGTGGAATTTACAGTAAAAAAAAGGCAAAAGGCAGAACCGTAAAAGACCAGAAGATTTTAAATCACCATAGCTGAATCACAGTAAATCAAGAGACAGCATATATCCTCCATCGTGTGTCAAAATAAATAATTTTACTGTGAAAAAACTATTTAACCTAATATTTATGGTAGAAACAGCATAATGTCAAAAGAAGGTCTTAACCCCTTAAAGTAAGAGCATTATTCTGTATTTGTATATTTAAAGGTGCAGTGTGTAACATTTTGCGGTATCTATGTTTCACTATCAGTATTTGGTGAATAAGTTGTTGCTGGAAAGCTATTTTGTGTTTGTGAAAGTTCGCAGATTTTGATGTCGAAATAGGCCACAATTATGAGAGTTTGTTGTTTTAAAACTTAAGCGACACGTGAAAACATAACATATAATAATAATAATAATAATGATACATTTAATTTATAATGCACATATCCCCCTGATGCTACCTGCCTGTCAGATTAAAAGACTAGAATAGAATAAATGTAATGTAATTAAAAATAATGTTTAACCGTTAAGTATTATTAAAGTCATTAACTGTTTGTTTTTATTAGCATGCAAAGAAGCGAACGCAATACGGAAAAAAATGTTTTGTTTCTTGTTTTTAAGAAGCAGTAGGTTTTTTTATGTTGAGGTGGGGGGTTCATTTTTCTTTTTATGTGGTACATAGTACATAAGTAAACAGAGGAAAGTGAACATAGTTAGAAAGAGCATAGTTCTCAGTCAAACGTTTAGTTACAGTGTACAGAAATAGGTAAAAAGAATCTGAAAAATCACTCAATGGAAATTCAACCAATCCTGATGGATTCTGCATGTCCTTGAAATTTCATCCACATCAACTCTTATTGGGCAACCGTAACATTCACAGTCGAGATCTAGTGTTTTTTTAAACAGCATTTTACACCGCACCTATTTCTGTACACAGTAACTTTCTTAAAGTAAAAAAATATAAAATTTGCAACTATTTTCAGCTTTAGTATTTCTTTTATTTGCCAAAACACATTCTTTGCATACAGAGGAAAAATAACAAGCTTTAAACTATTACCTTCCTGACCAAGAACACTACTATGGAAAAATATTTTCAGCAGTTATTCATTTAACATCTTAGACACACTAGTTTTACTGTAAAATGACAAATAGTTCGGTCAAGAATTCTTTAAAACATTTATTCCATGATGACACTTTGTATTTTATGAAAAATGATCAATTTTAATAACGTTAGTTCAACCTTTCGGTAAAGCGTGTTTTGAAAACTATTTGACCCTTATTAGACTTTTTTGTCATTCTATTAAGTTGTGTAATTCTATTAAGTTAGTCCTCACATGCTTTAATATGCCCAAAAAACAAATCCTAATCATTGAATAGGACGTACTTTATTTATTAATGATTAATGCTGCTTGCTTTGACTTGTGGTGTCCCCCAGGGCTCTATCCATGGCCCCGCTATTTTTACTGTACACATGCCGCTACTGGGTCATATATTATAGACATGTTCAGTGAAGAGGTACGCGTTTTCTAATAAGAAACAGTGACTAAAAATGTGCTCAACCAAACAGTCGAGCAAGAAATGAAAGGATTAATAAATCATAATAAATAAATGCTACCACTAAGCTACTGTGATTTATTGATCTGCGTTCTCTTTGTTAGTTATGGGGGGATAATTGCACCAGAAATGTCAAACAAAGATCAAAGAAAAAGGCAGCATTATTATTATTATTATTATTATTATTATTATTTTAAAGAAGGGAATTATGGCGTAGAGGCTGCGATTTCCTCAGATTTGTCTGGTTTCTGCGCACAAAGGTTGTCTGCGTGCCGCCTGCTGCTGCTGCGTTTGAAGCCTGTGGGATTGTTCTGACCTCAGTCAGAGGAAGGAGCCTCCTGCCAGACAGCAGCAGCGGCCTGATCTCACATCCACAGGAAAGCAGCAGCAGCAGGAGAGATATTACTGAGCAGCAATTCAACACAAGCACCGAGGAGGGAACAATGCCACCCCAATCAGCGAATGAGCAAGTCGCGGCTTTTTTCTAATAATGTCAGGATGAAGAGGAAATATTTCTTTCTAGCCGTAGCTGAATGCAGAGGCACGATTATCCTGCAGCCGGCTTGCAGCGCAAAGTTCGGCGCTATGTCGTCATTCCTGCAGGTCGGGCTGACAGTCACATTAAAAAAAAGGCGCAGCCACATCCCAAAATGTCTAATCTCTACCGTTCCTGCTGGATCTGACAGGGAAGCTTAGATCGCCGCGCGCTCTCACCCCCAAAACCATTTATGGTCATTTCAGCGCAATGCAAAAAAAAAAAGAAAGAAAAAAGAAACGCAAAGATCTTTACCTTAGAGATCAATCCGTCCGCGCGGATCACTGGTCTCCTTATTTCTTTGACTCTCGGGCTGGTTGGGATGATGAGGCGTCCTGCATCGCTTAGTGCGTCCCTGCCTGTGTTTAGCGGAGAGTCAGGGTGTGGAGCGCACACGCATGGTGCGTAAAGATGCAAAGGCATTTTTGAATGCGCTCATTTCCTCTGGAGGCGCACAGATCATGATGCTTTGATCAGAGTGGTTTACAATGAGGGGGGGATTCTTCTTTCTTTTTTTTAAATGTAGTTTTTTTTCGATGTTTGAATGTGACAGGAGAAAAACTGAATGGAGACAGGAGCGTAGGTTTCCTTTTATTATGTGAGGAGCACATATTATGCAGAGCCCACACTCCCAGAAAGTGAGTCAAATAAGTTCCTGCACATTCAACTGCAACAATAATAAGTATAATAGAAGAGAGGGTGGAGTGGTGACCCGGTGGGTTGCACAGCTCCATTACAGCAAAAGTTTTGGGGTTCAAATCTATCTCTGCCAGACTTTTCTGTCAGGAGTTTGGATGTTTCCCTGTGTTGGTGTGGGTTCTCTCTGGGTTCTCCAGGTTTGGTCACTCCAAACTGACTTTAGGTGTGAATGTGAGTGTAGATGGATATATTGGATATGGATATGGTTTATCCAGAGTCTACCCTCCATTTCGCCCGAGGTGAACTGGGAAAGGCTCCAGCACCCCGCCAGTTAGAGAAAACTAATAAATGATAGATAGAAAGAACATAAGAACACTTCTCAAGAAAGTTTGAGACGTGCCTGATAGTGAGATTTAAGCACCTGTAAGAACCTGGACAAATTCACTGTAAGAACTCTTGACAAATTCACTGTATGAACTTGGACTGTTTGACTGTATGAACCTGGACTGTTTGACTGTATGAACCTGGACTGTTTGACTGTATGAACCTGGACTGTTTGACTGTATGAACTTGGACTGTTTGACTGTATGAACCTGGACTGTTTGACTGTATGAACTTGGACTGTTTGACTGTATGAACTTGGACTGTTTGACTGTATGAACCTGGACTGTTCACTGTATGAACCTGGACTGTTTGACTGTATGAACCTGGACTGTTCACTGTATGAACCTGGACTGTTTGACTGTATGAACCTGGACTGTTTCACTGTATGAACCTGGACTGTTTCACTGTATGAACCTGGACTGTTTCACTGTATGAACCTGGACTGTTTCACTGTATGAACCTGGACTGTTTGACTGTATAAACTTCGCTAGCCATTCTGCCTAAGTGTGAAACATTTGCTAAGTTGCCATGGCAACCCATTGGAAGTTATAAAAATATTAAAAATATTAGTAGTAATAGAATTTCCTTTTTTTGTAATTTACCTGAAAACTATTTTGCGAATTAATACTCAATTCGCAAGAGTAACAATCAAGCTGAACTTTTCTGAATGTAATGTATCAAATAGAGACAAATAAGCAATCACATTTACTTTCATATCTGCAGATAATGAAATGTCCCCGTTTCACATGTAATGAAAGCTTCTGGACCTGAGGAGGAAGCTGGAGAACCCAAACATGGAACCTCAACCCAGAATGGAACCGACTCTGATTTTCAGCTCAGCTCTCCACTCTGGAAGTTTTTCCGGAGCTGCTGCCGACTCATGATGACATCGCTCTGAGCAGCCGTGTGTAAGAAAGGCGCACACAATCCAAGTTATCCACATGTGATTTTTCTTTTTGTGCACATGTGTGTCAGATGTGTTTTTCTAAGGAGGAGTAAAAGCGCCACATTAAAACAGATTTTCAGAATAAAGTTGTAATTAGATAAGATTAGCTGAACAAACAACTAATATAACAGGAGTAGGCCAGTAGTATGAAAAAAGTTTTATGAAGAGAAAAGAAGAAGAAAAAAGTTATAATATCATGAGAGTAAATTCACAACTAGGAAATTCATAATATTACAAGAATAAAGTTGTAAATTTACATGAAAAAAGTTTCAAGACAAGAGTAAGACTGTCTGATAACCCTAAATATTAAATTTCTGAGAAAAATGTTGTAAAATCCTTAAACATACAAAAAAATGTTTAATATTAAAGAATAAAGTCATGCTTTAGAAACTGATCATATCATGAGAATATAGTTTTAGTTAATTTGACGAGACAAAAAATAGTAAAAAGAATAAATCTGTTAAGTTCTTAGAAAAAGGTTTGAATTTTATGAGGAAAAAGTTACAATATAGTTATCAGTAATACAATCAAAATATTATGAGAATAGAATAATTAATTATAAATTATTAATTATAAAAAATGATTAAAAAAAAAAAGTAAAAAAAAAAATATATATATTTGAAGGATAAAGCTGAAAAGTTCAAAGAAAAAGAAAACAAATCTTATGAGGCAAAGGGAATAACAAATAAAGGAATAAAGTCAAGGATTGGAAGGGCCCGGGTGGGGGGGTTTATTCTCTACTGGGGGGTTTTATTGTTAATATGATGCATAAACCCTCTCTGGCAAGCAGCTCTTTAAAGAGTTTTCCATTCAGTCTGTCAAATCAAAGTCCATATCACATTGAAAGTATGTCTGATGTGACATATATATATATACATACATATATATATATATATATATATATATATATATATATATATACATACATACATATATATATACATATATATATATATATATATATATACATATATATATATATATATGTATATATGTATATATATATATATATATATATATATATACATATATATATATATATATATATGTATATATGTATATATATATACATATATGTATATATATATATATATATATATATATGTATATATATATATATATATATACATATATATATATATATATATATGTATATATGTATATATATATGTATATATGTATATATATATATATATATACATATATATATACATATATACATATATATATATATATATGTATATATATATATATATATGTATATATATATACATATATATATATATATATATATATATATATATATATATATATATATATACATATATATATATATATATATATGTATATATGTATATATATATACATATATGTATATATATATACATATATACATATATGTATATATATATACATATATATATATATATATATACATATATACATATATATATATACAGATGAGCCATAATCAGACCTCAGCTCCATCTACTGTGTTTGAAGATGCCGTGTGAGACAAAGAGATAACGGATCAAGCGGTACTGGAGAAGGCAAAGCAGGATTATCTGTAAAAAGCAGAACAACAGGGGAATCGGCATCACAAAGACGTCACCACAGCCTCATTTGCATCTTCTGGTCTGGCACCGGAGGCCTCGGGCCAACGCCATGAGTGATTTGCTGACCTGCAGTTCCTGGACGAGGTGAGGACTCTCCAGCGAGTCACAATGCTTGGACGACAAGAGCAGTTCTGTGACGCCGGGCCCACGGAAACCTAGATGGAGATTATAAAGAGGTAGTCAGATAATATAGGAAATAAAAAATGCAATGCTAAAAGTTACCGTGGACATGAGAGAAAATGATCGTCTGATTGTTTAACAGACAAGGGGATGTCCTCGGTGTTGATTGACAGGAGCTGAGCTTCAAATCTCTGGGAGTTTGTTCCACATGTGTGATAAAACTGAGAACTTCAGTGTAAAAATGTAATGTCAAAAGTTAAAGACTGTAAAATTCAGAACAGGATATTGTTTTGGTAGACACTGTGAATTACCCTAAATTAAGAAACATTAAAGAACTTTATTTT
This sequence comes from Lophius americanus, assembly GCA_037951165.1. Taxonomy (NCBI): domain Eukaryota; kingdom Metazoa; phylum Chordata; class Actinopteri; order Lophiiformes; family Lophiidae; genus Lophius; species Lophius americanus. The sequence continues at coordinate 987,969 of JBBDHG010000107.1, read as the reverse complement.
TTATGGTCGTTATATATGGTATGCACAGAATTTGACAGCAAAAAATGCAATTTTTTTAGTAAAATGTACGGAAATATACCATAATGTCGCAAGCAAATAATTACAGTAAGTGTATTATTCTTTCCAAAAAAAAAGAAAGTTATCTGAATTTATTGTAATTTACTGTAATTTGATGCTGTACTGTAAACAGGTTGACATTGTATCTGTTTTCTATTGTAAATGATGTTATGTGTCGTACATATTCACCGTACTTTCTAAGGGGAAGTTCTGCCAACCCTGTTTGCCGGTATTTTACCTTACATTAAATGGATTTTTTTTTGAATTTTTTTACAGTGTGCTTCCCCATGTCTGGTTCTGACTGTGTTTTACCCGGAGCAGAACTGTCACAGATGGCCTGAGGAGTCCTGATGGTTCGTAGAGGAGCAGGGGATCAGAAAAAAAGGAAACAGGGAACAGCTTAAATGACAAAAAAGAAAGTATACCCAGTGACGTATCAAGTATTCCGATCCATTACTGCGGTAAAAGTATTAATATCACACTGTGAAAATACTAAAGGTAAAAGTCTTTACTTTGGTAAAAGTACAGTATGTAAGTTGTATCAGCAGCAGTACTATTATATGAACATATAAATTCAAATACAAATAAAAAACTGTTCTTAAATATTTTATATAGCCAAAGAAGTAGGATATATTTAATCAGTTTATGAGAAAACATTCCTAAAGAGAAACCAAACCGTCAGATGTTGAACAGGAGAGGTTCAGGGATTGAGACTTGAGGAACACCAACCCGCCTTTAAACCAGTTTAGTGCTTTCTTCATTCTCCAGAGAAGTATCAGAGGTTATTAAATATACATGATTTTTATCAAACACGTCTGGTTACAGCTGTTGAAAGCCACACACGAAGAGTTGATTACTCTATTTTTAATAAAAGTTTTGCTTTGGGAACAACTTTACACGTGAATACATCGGTAACAAAGATTCTCTCGTAACAACTGCTGTGGCCCTACATTGAATTATTTAATGCATCTTACTGTTGAGGCTTCACATATTTTTTTTTTTTTAAGGTTTTACATATCAAATTAAATGTGTAACCAGTCATTTTCAGCATTTTTCGAGAAATCTGCTTTCATTTGCTAAATGAATTCTGCTAAAGTCTACTTCTTTTGAAATTCCGAAAATGATTCAAGTGTATTTCATTGCGCTGGATTCACACGATAATATATTATTAACCTCATTAAAGGGCTTCTGTTTTCACTCCTGTACGTTTGGTTGTTTGCAGGATTATGTAGAGACTGCAGAACTGATTTTTATGAAACCTGGTGGGAGGATGGGTCTTAGGCTGGAACGATCCTGTTCAATGTAGAGCATAAAAATAAAGGAGCTGGTCTAAATGAAAAATCCTCTCTAAGTGCTTTGTATCCAGGAATGTGTGTATTCTGGTGCAGATATAAAGAAAACAACAACAACAGACTGCCAGATTCAAATCTGAGTTGGTGTTGCAACTACCAGCAATGATTACAGAGTCCTGAATCTGACAATTCTCTTTATCTTTTGGATAAACCTTGATGGCCTTGAAGGCGACTGTTCAGCCTCGGCTCTACTGTAAAGTATATTTGTAGCTCCCTCTCCTCCCAGCAGAGGCCAGCAGACACTCTGGAGAGTCAGAGACCAGAATGCTGACTCACTCCTGATGCCACACATCTACTGGATGGCAGATTTAGACAGAGAAATTAAAACATAACTATGAGAGATGTCACTGCTGCAGCAGCATCCTCTGTTCTGGAACATAAATGTAGGCAGGAGGAATTAGAGGTATGTGGATAATCCACCCAGAATTACAAGTCAGTCATGACACTGAGTTTACCCTCAGCGTCCATATTGTCTGATGCAGTGGGGGTGCATGCAAACCCTTAGGGTGGGCCTAAGGTAATGCAGTTGGTAGTTTAAAAAAAAAAAAAAAATGTAATGCATAATTCCTAAAAATAATTAGACTTTATAATATGTAGAAATGCAAAATGTCAATATTGGCCATTAATCTGGCTATAATCGGGCTTCTACCAACTTTATGCAATTTTTTTGTTTACTGTGCACAATTCTCGATTTGAAGAAAACATAATGTATAAATAATTATGCGTACATTATTATGTAATAATGTCATATCTGTGAGTCAAAAATGAAACAGCTTACACTTATTTTTTGATATTATATTTTATCGTCCACATTGCTAGATTTTAATAGAACAATATGTTTTATGTCCAATTCAAAGGTTGCAGTTTCTGCTTATAGCTCCCCCTAGTGAACACATGTGGTATTTTGACAAAATCCCCGTGTGGGGTCAATCCTATTTTTTGCACATTTTTCGGTACAATGGTTATCCAACTGTGCAAGAATTGAGGGTCCTCCTGGTGCTGCCCCACAAGGCTGTGAAGAAAAACATGAACTTTGTGGTACTTCTATCAAATTTAATAAAGTTTATATCAAATAGTTTCAGAAGAAATTCATTCATTGTCTTGTTTTCACGGAGTTAATTTCATATAATATTATAGCCGTTTAACAAAAGAAAGAGGATAGAGGATAGAAATGTTTGTATTTTATTGTGTTTAATCACAGATTACTCACACATTGTAACTGGTGAAATGTTACCGCCACTGAAAATGAATTATTTAGATCTCGCCTATCCATAGTCATCAAGATTATGCAAATACACCTGATAGTTATGGATTTTATGTCCATTTGGGGAATGTAAATCAGACAAAGCTTAATTTAACCAAGGAGCACAACTCGGTTTATCTTTAGAATCCTAATTTACGATTAAGTTCAAAACCCTCAGAGTATTTATATTGATCTACTTTAATTTAAGATAAATAGTGCTTTATCTTTTGGACAACTTTTTTTTGGATCATACACTCTTATAACCACCATAGTGGTTATAAGAGGTTATAAGAGGTGGTTATATATCCTGGTCTAACACAGCAGTGGGAATCTTAATCTTGTGGATGAGGAGGGATCTGGAGCCGGTCCCAGCTGTCTTTAGGGGGGCGGGGGGGAGGCGGGTCTCACTCTGGACAAGTTGCCAGTTCATCACAGGACCGAGTCAGAGACATCACCATTCAGTGATGTCTCTGTGTTGACCACTGTAACACTTTTAGATTGGTTGCGGGACTGGTCGAAGTGTTTCACCTCTTGCGAATTTGTTCTGAACTTCTCGTGCATAACAACCGTTGCTATGTGAGTAATGCCAGCATCATACAAAGCTAATCAGGGGCAGAAAAGGGAAGGTCATATAGTCGTCATGGTAGGTCTCACAGAGTTGGAAGAATGTACCCTCAGACTGCCGTTTAGTTTTATGTTTCTTTTCAGTTATTTTATATCGTGTTCCCATCTTCTTCAGGTTCAACACTTTTTTCCTTTAAAAACTCCAGACATGGATGAAGAAACTCCAGATGACCTTACACTGAAATGGGGGCGATTAAAGAACAACCAAACTTGTATTTTAGGGTGAACTGTTCCTTTAAGCCTTAAATAGCATTGTTTTCCATCCAGACAGGCATTCTTTGATGGTGTCAGTGTTACTCTCTGCACAACTGAAGCCTTGTTTTTTTCTCCAACGGGAACAAAGACGTCTCAGTTTGGTAACCGGGGCACATTGTCTGGTCCTCACTGCCACGTTGGTATAAATAGAACCTTTGTTTTGCATCTGATGATTTATTTTCAGCCTCCTTTATCTAAAAAAAGAAGGAGGCCGCAACCAATGCACTCAATAACCCGATGATTAGATTCAATGTAATTACTTGCTGTAGTCTTATAAATGTTTTACAGCATGAAAGTTCATTTCTTACCCTTTTTTAAACCGTGCATTTGGAAAAATACGTGATCAATAGTTTGTAATTCATATAAAATGTTATTTTCGTCTTCTGTCTGGGCTTTCGGCGGTCTCACACAGGAAACATGATCAGCATAAATTCTCATATCTTTTATTCCTGTTGACCAATGAAATGCTGTGACATCAAATAGTCACATCACCTGCCGTCCAATCACGCACTTCCCATCCGAGAGCCACGCCCCCAACTCCTCCCAGCTGATCCTGCACTGTCATGGTGCTTTGCTCGGGATGCAGTTGTCATGGAGATGGAAAAGAGCTCAGCGTCCACTAGCGGCACTGTTACCATGGAAATCTCAGCAACTGCCTGGATGGAGCCGGTGGAGCGTGTTCAGAACCATGGGCACAGAGACTATCGTATGCTGGTCCTGATTGGGGAGATTTCCACCGGCCATCACCTGGACGCTGCCAGGAAACAGATCTCACAAGGTAAGCCGGCAGAGAAGCGGTGAGAGAATCTGCTGCTGCTGCTGCTGCAGGGGACGATGGCGGCCGAAGTGATATGAGCCTCCAGACGCTGCAGCTGGAAACATCTCGACTGAACCTGTTGTTACATTTCTTTATTATTCATGTACTTTATGATGTAACAGGTGGACGATGCAGGTTTACTCTCATACTTTACTTTAGTGAAAAAAAACAAGTAAAAATGAATGTTTCGAGTAATAATCAAGCAGAATGACATTTTAGTTTTGTGTTAAACTGAATATTACTATATATTATTACTGACTGATGCATGTAAGCAATATTTAAAAAATGATAATAAATCTTTATTTGCGGTGTATCTAGTCTCATAGCTTTTACTGGATATATGCAAATTATGCATCAAGATGTTCAGGATCGATCGGGACTACTCTGATACGTGTTTAAGTCATAATATGTAAAATCATTTCTCAAAAATGCAGGAAACTGTAAGAAATACTCTTAAAGGAAACAATTGGAATGCATTCAAAGAGCTTAATCTGTAACCATGTGAGACAGTCCAGGTTCATACAGTGAAACAGTCCAGGATCACACAGTGAAACAGTCCAGGATCATACAGTGAAACAGTCCAGGATCACACAGTGAAACAGTCCAGGATAATAAAGTAAACCTGTACAAATATAAAGTGTTAGTAAAAGAACTCTGATCTTGGAAGGAGGATTAGAGTAAAACATAAGAAAAAAATGAGAGGATGAATTTTTTTTTTCACATTTCATTCCCGAGAGTCGAAATTTCCAGAATAGAGTCAAACTAAATCAGAAGTATTTCTGTGTTTCTGTCAGCACACAGTTCTGAGGCCATCAGACCAAGTACTTGTATGTGATGAAGTAGTCTGCTATTACTTTGGGGTTGTTTGTTCTGCAGGCCTCCATCCACACTACAGAGCCACTAAAACCACCAATACAACCAGTGATGATTGGGTTTGGGTTACAAAGTTGAAAATGACGAATGAAAAAAGTTTCTGTGGTATGTGAGGGAAACAGTGTTTTTACGTTAAAAAATTAGCCTCACTTAGTGACAAAAATATGAACTTTTAGAGTGAAACTATGTTAAATATAAGATAAGCCTCCTCAACTCTCTCTCTCTAACTCTTTATTACTGTTTTCATTTATCGGACACTCGGCATCTATGAACATGAGATCTCTCCCTTTTTTTTATGTTTTTACAAAAATAAAGGAATAAATCAATGAGTATGATATAATGTGAGCGACATGTTATTGTATAATAATGATGTTTTTAAGAACTTCATTCTTTCTTTCGTCTGTTGGACAGGTTTACGTTCGTGGAACATCAGCCTGAGTGTTTGTGACCTGAACAAGGAGCTGCAGCTGTTTGAGACCAGACACACCGCACAGTTTTCTTCACAGGTCAAAGGTCAGTCTGGCATTGTTAGATTAGCAAACCACACAGGCGGTGCTTACTTTATTTTGCAGCATGTGGAAGATTTTATCTCATGGACACGTTGGCCATGTCTGAGCTGTGATGGTGTCAGAGTGTGGCTGGAGGGATTTGACCTGCTGCCACCCGACTATCAGGTCGGTTTCTTCATCAACTTCATCAAATTTGATAGAAATACCACAAATTTCATGTTATTCTACACAGTTTTAGTAGGATGGGACCAAGAGCACTCTCCATTTGACACAGCTGGATAGACAATGGACCCAAAAACGTGCCAAAAATAGGATTTTTGATATCAGAGAGGGATTTTGGCTGCAAAAAATACCAACTATATCCACTGGGGGGAGCTACATGCATATACTAAAACCTCTGTTTTTATTAAAATCAATGCTAGATTTATAATAAAAACAATGTTTTATCAAAATCCAGCATTGTGCACAGTAAAATAAAATACAAAAAACAAAAAAGAGAAAGCTGGATCATTTTGGACTGACAGATATTATATTATCATGATTATTTCAAGTTTTTGTGTAGTTTCCTCGTTTGTGGAGAAAAAATGCCACGCAGGTGATGACATGTTCCTGGCCATTGTAGATTTTTCTTGTCGGCTGCTCTGCACTCACTTTGACTTTAATTGGAGGGGTTCAAACAACGCCCGCATGCATGCACGGATTAGAAGGGGATCAGCCATACTGAGCAAAATAAGCCTCCCAACGCTAATCATTGTGCCGGCCTATCGATCAGTGCGCCTTCGGTTTCCACACATGCAGGAGACATTTCTTTAGGAGGCGATGCTCCTGTATTGATCAGGCTCATATATGCGGACTGCATGTGGGAGAAAGAATCAATAAGGGGTTTGAGTGCAGAGGGAATCGTGAATGCGACCCGTGTTAGTGATAACGTGGACCCGGTTGCTGCTTTCTGGATCACTGTTTGATGTTATTTAGAATTTCTCGCTAAACACTGTGGCCTTACCGCTGCTCAGTGGCTTCACACAAACCACTCCAGAAGGGGAGATTGGTCCCAGAATACCTGGGACTGAGCGTTCACGAGGAAGGTTTTAAAAGAGGCAGCCAGATATTGGAGCTCCTCTCTCCTCCCACACAGATCTTTGGCTGGTGGTGTTACGTAAAAGCCAGAAATAAGCACATCTGTGAGCTGGTGTCACAGCAGTGAGTTCCACTCCATTTCCGAATCTCAAATCCGAGCTCCCGTGGTATTCTGACAGGTTTCAAATTAACGTTCATGAGGGCTACAGACCAGAGGAGGCCGGTCCTTAGAGAGGAGGAGGATGGAGCTCCTCTGTTTCTAACAGGCAAGATGGACTTCTAAATATAAAAAGAGAAATTGCAGTTATTGATGCGGATTGGTAGCTTTTAGTCTCTGTGGGGGCGGAGACTTTTTCCACACAGATCTATTTGGTGTTAGTTTTGGTTCATAAATAAAATCATCATTTAAAATCTTAATTTTGAGTTTTATTGCAGTTGTTTAAAATAAAGGGAACCAGGATCAGGTAAATGGATTTTCATAGCGTTTTAATTTCAGATGCTGTCTTTTCTTACCAGAGGTATTAAAGGAACGGATGTTTAATCATTATTGCGACATTTGATATTATTTGATGCGTCTCAGATCGATACAGCTCTGTTTCATTACACATTACGTCATTGTCTCAGCATGATGATTCCTCTGAGCGTTCACAGGTCCACCACCTCCTCTGGATCTGACTACATGTTTGTGTTTCCTCCTGGGTCCAGATCGACCCAGTCTGGATTTACTTTACCTAAAGTATAGAGGATCCCCCACTTTTTCAGCCAATAAATGGTCAATGGACCACATTTATTCGCTGAAAATTTGTATTTATAAGCTACACTATCAGCTATTTTAGGTTATCATAGAATAGTATAAGTTGGCAGGATGCTACCCTGGTCAAAAACGTGTGTGTGTGTTTGTGTGAGTGTGTGTGTGTGTTTATCTGCTGGAAAAGCCCTAATATATCTCAGAAGACCACAGATGCTATGAATTTGAATAGATACCCACAATCCAGTGAGAGTAGTGGTCATTTAGTGCACAGTATTAAACCATCTACATTATTTTTTTTATGGTTATTCAATAAAAAAAAACTCCCAAATTTCTAACACGTCTTTTTTAAATGCCTCAAATTTGAAGTGTTGACATAAGGAAGTTTAGTTCAATCACATTTTTAACATTTTCCAATGAGAGCTTTTTGTTATCCCCTCATTGTACTGGCTGGAATCTAATTATTCCTGTTTTTCTTCCTAACAGCATTAATAATTAAACATTTAATTACTCCTTTAATTATCCGGTCTGTGTTAAAAAAACGCTCACTGTTAGCATTTTCTTACTTCTGTCTGTACCTCCTCCCTGCTCATTCCTCCACCCATCCTCTGCATTTCTCTCCCTCCTGGTGGGATGACCTCTCTGGAGCTCAGAGAGATGCATTCTGGGTGTCGCTCAGCGCCGCCGGAGACTCTGTCAGGGTATTTCTCCTGTTGGTGGAGTTTAAACCTGCATCTGCAGGACCATTAATCATATTTGTCTACTAGGGGTGAACAGTCCCTTATGAAATAATTTGATACATATCTAGATGGATAGATGATTCAAGAGCGATGCAGAGAGAGACGGCGGCATTGACCAAAAGACAGGAAGCAGAGCTGGAGTTGGTGGATGTACAGGATTAGAATCGAGCACATCAGAGGGGCCATGTTAGACGTCATGGAGACAGAGTAAGAGGCCAGATTGAGATGGTTTGGACACTTGAGGAGGAGGGATATGATCTATTGGCAGAAGGATGCTTGAGATGGAGCTGCCAAGCAGGAGAAAAAAAAAGAGGAAGAACAAAGTGGAGGTTTCTTGATGTGGTGAAAGAGGACATGTAGTTGGTTGGTGTGACAGAGGAGGATGCAGAGTTCAGGGGAAGATTGAAAAAAGATGATCTGCAGTTGCGACCCATTAAGGGAACACCCGAAACAAGAAGAAGGAGAAGAAGAAGAGGAAGAAATACTTTGATCACTGTAGAAATTAATTTTCCATTATAAATCAAATAATTCCAGTTCCATCAAAGTGTCAAAGACCTACAACACATCTTTTTTTTATTTCTTAGTTTCTTATTACCAAGACGATAGGATGTGGGACTGGAGTTACTAGAGATCATTTCATTGTTCTACAAACAGGTCTTTTACGCCGGAGTGCATCCGGCGTAAAACCTACGCCATATCAATATGCAGAACAGGAAGCTGCTTCCAAACCGCGTCTGTCGGGGATCAGGTTAACAGATACCATCACTGTTACTGTTGGCCAGCGGGGTCCAGTCGTAACTATGGATAGAACATATGATCCGCTGTGGCGACCCCGAAGGGGACCAGCTGAAAAGACAAAGGAAAGACTCTTCACAGGAACAAGCATTTGCATTGGCAAAGACATCAGCGTCTACTGTGGAAAAGTAATAGGAATAATCTTTACTTTGTGTCCAAGTCATTCTGAAGTCAAAGCAGACCCTCAACAGAACACAGGGTTCAGTTTACACGGCTGAAGAGAAGACGATCTGTAGAAGTCAGACAGTAAGATAACATGAATACAGGATGTGGTCATGACTACGTGGCTTCAGGAAGCATTTTGACACGTCCTCATAATTTGAATCTAAAATGTATCTTATAAATCTCAGTTCCGTCCTGCGACTATTCTTTTCCCCAGTAATGACATCATTGAATTGCTATCCTGTCTGTAATCTGATTCATAGTTTTGTTGTTGCAGTAAAAGATCTTTCACAGTAATCCACCCCCGATGCTTCGATAGATGCATGTAGAGACACTTGTGAAGCATGGACACACAGAAGTGTGTGCAGAAGCACCAACAACACACATTGGTCAGGGTTTGCATCTCAACCATTTGCAGGATTTGTCTCTGGAAAGTCTGCGGAGGCTGCAGACCAGCAGAGGAACAAATCAACCTGTGCAGGTTTTTCCATCTTAGTTTTTTAACGATGTGGGAAACTATCCATGCATTGCAGCGTTCCGGAAAATCCCATTACAGCAACCCATAGAACTCTGCACTATGTAAATTAATGAAATTATTAAATCGTAGGCATTGTTACCATCATAATGCCATTATTCTTGGTTGGTGGATATTGACTATGCTTTATTTTTATCTCCATCTATGATCCCCTATTTGACTACTGAAGGAAAGTCCATCAGTTTGTCCCTCTTTAATTAGTTATTATAGATTTTAATGTGCGTAGGATCATTATGCTATTTTGGGAGCCGTTATCATTTCATCATCAGGTTTTCTTTTGTTATGTTTTTACAGACGGTACAATATTTGCATCCAGAATATTTGTTTATTTAATCAAACCGATTCCATTCTGTCCTGTAGGGAAAATTTCACAAGAACCTCCACGACAATTCTTTTTTTATGACGTAGATGAAACAATGTCTTATCCCATCCCATCCTATCCTATCCTATCCTATGCCATCCTATCCCATCCTATCCCATCCCATCCTTTCCCTACCCATCCTATCCTATCCCATCCTATCCCATCCTATCCCATCCCATCCTTTCCCTACCCATCCTATCCCTACCCATCCTATCCTATCCCATCCTATCTTATCCTATCCTATCCTATCCCATCCTATCATATCCCATCCTATCTTATCCTATCCTATCCCATCCTATCCTATCTTATCCTATCCTATACTATTCCATCATATCCCCGCCCCGTCCATTCTTATCCTTTTTTTAATGGACGTTGGTTCAGTAGTTTCCTCATAATTTTGGAAAAGTAGAACAAAATTCTGGATCCGCCAGTGTACTTAGAACCAAACCAACTTAAATGGGTTCTTTCTATGTCCATGTTTAAAAAGTTTGAAAAACAAAAAACAAAAAACAAACAGTATTCATTTTTTTCCTTTGCCTTAAAACTGCCAACAAAGAAAGAAATGGACACGGGTGCGAACAGAACCTCCTTGGCAGAGGTAATTCTAAAATCGTCAGCATGGATCTCACACAACATCACCAGCCTTACAATTCAAAGTAAGAAAAAAAAGAAGATATTCATGAGTTTAGAATGTTCTTTGAAAATGGATTAAATGCAAGAGTCTATTTCTCCCATGAATGACATTAGTAGGTTCTTATTGATATAAGTGGTTTGAATAAAAAGTAGTGGAGCGAAACAGTAATCTATGCTTTTTGCTCCAGGAGGTGGAGTAGCAGGTGCAGCGGGTGCAGCGGGTGCGGGGAGGGTGTTACCTCAGTAATTGTGGATCAGAGGTGAGATTAGAAGCTGTTAAAGACGCTGAGCAGCCAATGACAGTTTCCCACCCCTATTAAATACTTCATCTTTCTCTGACAAGGAATCATTTTGATTCTGGTTTCAGCATGAGCTTTAAATCTGAATTTAAATCACAGGTTATATTTACATTCCATATAGTTCTAGACTAGTTATAGTCTCTCTTTGTGTTTGTTTATTTGTTTTTTTTTTGCTTTTAGAGGCGTAGCCTGAAGCTGCAGCTTATTATGCCTACCTTTTTTTCACTTTTCAAATTTTGTTTAAGATATTCTCCAAAACTAGCAAAAGCAAAGACTGTCCAAAATGAGTCAAAAAACATAAAGAAATTTGCAAACATACAAACAAAGAAAACAAAAAAACCCCTAGCTCTCACTTTTATTATACAGGAGTGAGCTGGGGGGAGGACAAGGTGGGAAGTGTGGATTGTCCGGCATCTAAAGGTTACATTGTAGGATTGAACTTTGTGAAAAAGGAAAAGGGATGAACCCTGAAACAGAAGGTCAGTCCTCTTCATCCATCCTCTGGTGGTTCTTTTCTTTTACTGAAGAAGAGTGCTTCGGTACAGATTTGAGGTACTTTATGTCATTATTTCCCTTTTATGCTACTTAAAAGGGGCAGATCATTCATTCATTCATGATCTACCGCTTACCCTGTTCAGGGTCACGGGGGGTTGGAGCCTATCCCAGCTAACATCGGGCGAGAGGCGGCTTACACCCTGTACCAGTCGCCAGTTCATCGCAGGGCAAACACACATAGAGACACACAACCACACACACTAATTATTCCTATAATAGCCTAATGCTAATGTTCCTCCAGTGGAGATCTGACGTCCGTGAACACACCTGCTGCGCCCACTTCCCCTCTCCAGTGGGGGGGGGGGGATTCCTCTCTGCAGGAAGATGCCCTCCTGCCCATAAACCAGAAGTTGGCCACCCGCACCTCGACATCATAATTCACATGACGTGCAGCATGAAAGATAGAAAATCAATCACCTCATGACGTCATTCAAATCTTTTTGCACCATGTTTTCTTCTTCTTTGCGTTAGCTGCTAACTGCTAGCTGCAGCTTTAAGACTTCTGGTTTAAACTCAAAATTCAAATGAAATCCTTTGAAAACCTTTTGAGTTATCCTGCTTTCCTTAACCCTGGTGCTTCAACAAGAGGTATTAAGACATTATTAAATACTCTGTTTTCTGTTGAAAAAGAAAGAAAATGGAGTTGGACACAATGGAACCAACTCGTGGTTACTTTGTTTAGACCAGTGAATCAAAAATGCTCCATACCGCTCAATCCCCATAAGAGGCGTACGACGTACTCCTATGTGTTTTGGTCACCATGGATGGGATACAGTATGACACAGAGGTAATCAGTGCGTCCATCACTCTATGTCCATTAGTGTCTCCTCCTCCTCCTCCTCCTCTCCTCTCCTCCGCCTCCAGGCAGACAGCTTCCTCATTGAGCGATGAGACGCAGAGACAGGGTGGCAACATGAGAGATCGCATTTCACCCCAGGAGCAGAGGAGGGTGGCAGTAATGGTCTCCATGAATGCAGCTGTCTCCCACATGGGGCGATTAATAAAGACTCAATGGACCTCTAAACAAACCCTGGTACTGTCGGATCGTCCTCAGAGGGAATGTCTTCGATGGTGGGCAGTGAAACCCCGCAGCAACAGAACAATATTTCTGTTATGAGAAGATTATTTGTGTTTAATTTTTAATCAGGGCTAATAAAAGCAGAAGTAACGAGCGCACTTCACTCAAAGGCCAATATCTGAATCATGTCCACTCAGCCCGCCCGGCCCCACCCCTCCACAGTGTTTATTATGTTCATGTCATGCGGTGACACGCTGTCAGCTACAATGCAGTCTGGGAAAAATAAGATTACGAGACATTAATACAATTTTAACAGGAATGGACAGTAAAGAGACTCCTGTGTCCGAGCGAGAGAGTGAAAAAAACGCCGCGGTGGAAATGAAGTTAATTCAGAAAGCGTTGACAGATTTCTGGATTGCTGTGCGTGCAGAGAACGCTGTGCTAGAAAATGACGCCTTAATCCCACATTGCTGCATTTTCTGAGGCCGTTCCAGCGCGTCCATCTCCTTAATCTGTGCTGAGGTGAGTCAATATGTACTTAAGTTAGAATTTACATTAAAGCGCTCTGCTGCAGCTCCTTTTTCTACCTGTGAGGTCAGTCAATAAATCCAAGTAATAATTGTTTGTGAAGAAATGCTGAAACAATAATCCGACGTAAAATGTTCATGATTCATTGCTTTTGTTATGTATCGTTTATGTGTGTGTTTGCTTTTCGTCCAAGCAACAGCCACCTTAAAATACTTCAATGAGGTGTCAGAGGGTTTGAGGCTTGAATGTTTAAGGAGACCCATGACTGCAAAACGTCTGTGAATTTAACGTCTGTGTTAGCTGGTTTGAGTGATTATTAAGATACAGCAAGAAGTGAAAACATCTTATTTAGTGGATCTGCATCATAATGGAGTCTTCAGGCGGTCCGGGTCTGTTGCTGCTTACTGTAGGCCCAGTGAGAGGGGATGTGCGAGCCGGTACTTCCATCTGCTAAAAGCTGAAACCGTTCTTCCCGTCTTAACTCCTATTTCAGATTCATTCATTCATTCATTCCTTATCCCAAACCGCATATCCTGTATTTCCTCCCAAAATTCCTGATGTCCCATAATAACATAAGGAATCTCTCTTTCCTCTTCATCATCTGCTTGGTCCTCCGGTTCTCCGGTTTCCCGTGCTGGGCCGCCCACCATGCTGCATGACTGAAAAGAGCTGGTGGGGAGTGTAAGGAATAGAAGAAAAAAAAAGAAAAAAGTATTACATAAGCACAAAACAAAAAAAGACATGTCCTCAACTGAATGATCCCACTGCTGATTTTGGCCGAATACGTTTTTTTTCTCCATCAGGAGTAATGCATGTTAAGTACTCTTATTTTGAAGGATTACAGTTGAAGTAAAGCTGGATGGCGTTGTGTATGTATTCTGAAAAAATACATACACAATGCTAAAAATGATTTTGTGTCTAATTAAGTTTCACGTTCCAAATGCTTTTGGGGCTGTTCCACGGCAGCTTCTCGTGTCCTTACATTAAAAACCATAGTTGACAGTATAGGTACATACATACAGCGGGCTTGTGATTGGCTCTGCACGATTGCTAGCTTTAGCAGCTCTGCCAACGTTAGCTTCTTAAAAATTGGTTTGTTGCTTGGGGAGATTCATTTTGAAGTTACTGATTGAGTTTCTTGTGCCGAACGTTTTCAGACATTTTGTGCCGAACGTTTTGTGCCGAACGTTTTCTCCACAGCTTATTTTGGGTTGACTGTCGTTCAGTGAGGATGCTCGGCCGATCTTGACCTCCCGGTGCTGATCATTCTACCGGCTGATCGATCACCTGTACCGGCTGATCGATGCACCTGTGGCTTCCGCAGTGCATTTCTCAAAATGCTGCACATGTGTTGTCACATCGATGAAGATGTTTTCGTAATTTGCTTGTGTGTTCTGCCTTTTTGCACGTTTTTTTCTTAGGTTAGAGCGCATTTGCCGCCGTGGAAAAGGGCGTAATTTACACAGTTGCGAACAAAGAGAGCGCCCAGATCTTGTGGGACAAACCATTTTGTCTTCCATCTAACCATCATCTGGAGACTGGGAGCCTGACAGACGTAGCAGCAGGCGAAAGCTGACAGGCGGAGGCGCGGATGAGCGATGGCTGCAACAGAAAAGAGGTTGTCAGGAGGCAACAATATTAAAGAGCCCTCACTCTCACACACAAACACACAAGGGGGCCCGACACACAGGTATTGAAAGACCCATTTCTGTATTCGCCTCACGTACGCACAGCTGACATGTTGGCTGGCAGACAAAACGGAAAAAAAGGGAAAGTGATTTCCAACACGGAGCGGTTGCATCAGGAGCGAGCCGTGATCTCATGCTGCAGTGTCAGCAGGTGTAGTTCCTGTGTGTGACGACCACATTACTACCTTATTCACCACACTTAAAACTCACGCTAAGTCGTTTTTAGCCTGTTTCCCGACCGGTTTCCCTCCCACCGGCACAACTAATGGTAATTAGATCCACCATTGATTCCTGCCTGTGAAGGAATCAATGGAGGAGGTCTCAAATATACCTCAGATCACAAACGGGCTTTAAAGCAGCGATACCGGTGAATGAGAGATCGAGGGATGGTGCTGAGAGAATAACCGGCGGCGACGTCATCCTAATCCGCCACCGTCAGTCGATAGTGAGTAAATGACACACCTTAAAAATCTCTCAAGCATTTGCTCTGCTTAGGGTTCTCGACAATGTCTGCTGATTAATAATTCACAGCGTTCCATTGATCCCCAGCTTCTCTGCAGCGACGGCTGTACATTAAGACGGTGGGTCAGCAGCTCCGGAACCTTTCAGACGGACCGGACCTCACAAGTGTGCACATATTTGAGTTTCATGTTAATCAGCACCAGTGTTGCTACTTCTACAATACGAGTCCATGGCAGCTCATGAGCCTCCTCAGTTGAGTGTCGCAGTCAGTCTCCCGGTCTCCTGTGGGTCCAGCTCACACCTCAGACCCGGATCTGAACTCTGTCAGTATTTCGTTTTTTTAATACTTGAGCCAGGCACATAACACGTCATCAACACGTCACAGCCCTGTCCTGCCTTTCCATCTCGAGTTTAAGCAGATGTTTGCTTCATCTCTGTTACTACCTCGCTGCCATCTCAGAGGCGCAACAACTCGGACCCCCATTACGCCTCTACTACTTTTATAGAAATCAAAAGGGCAGACCACCGGCACACCAGGTCCGCCATGATCAGGCAGTGTAGCAGAGGCTACGGTCTCTACTATAGCTACTTTCTATGTATGCTAACCATCGCCATTAGCAGAAATGCACATAGACGCGTAGCTACGACATCCTGCTGGAAATCAGTTTTGCAGGTATTTGAGTAGAAAGCAAAGTATGGTCCAATTATAACAGCTGATTGATAACCAACGTTTTTAAAATCCCTCGTGAGGGAAAACATCTCAACTGTCATGGCGGTTCATCCATGAACATGACGGGTGTGACCCAACGGTCATGCTAATGAATAAGTGGGAGGGTCATCACTGGGCTCGGGATTCATCCTGACAATCAATCCATTAGAGTTTGGACCAAAATGGTGGAACATTTTCGCATTTCTTTGTGCAGTTTCTTTATTTTAGTTTTCACCTTTCACACTGAAACTGTTGCTTTTCTGTCGCCGATCGACTGAAGGAGAACCTTCACCAGATGTCTCATCTGAACTTGTGTTTTAATCTCACTTGCTCAGAAACGTGGGCTATATTTAACCGCTGCAGGTCACAGATGATAGAGTCGCTCAGAAGCATCCTGTCATGCCGGTAATACTTCTCAGAAAGACATTAGCCTACAAATACTGAAAAACCACATGACCTTGACCAGCTGCTGTGTGTGAGCGTCGGTCAATGTGTGAGAGCTGAGAATGATGTAAGGAGAGGAGGAGGGAGGAGGGAGGAGGGAGGAGGGAGGAGGGGGGTGCGGAGCAATGGAATGGCTGAGAAATTCAGAGGAAAGACAAATAGGATGTCTGGTTAGGAGGGCGTGGCAGGCTGCTCATCTGAGAAGATGCTGGATATGTTGCAGAGGTGCTGCAGGAGGTCAAAGCTGATGTGTTTTGTGTTGTTGTTGAATTTACTCAATTTTAGTGTTGGGGGGCTCAACATCAATAACGTGAATTTTCTATTAATCAAGTTGGATTTGTATGCCCCTAGCACAGGGGTGGGGGGCTTTCAGCGTCGGGATTGATCTTTGATATGGAAGTGGAGGACAAGCTTATCATAGCATTTTTGTTTCTGTTGATCATTGTTGACTGTATTATTTGACATTGAATATATTATTTGATGCTTATATGGCTTCACAAGTGCAATAATCCATAATTCCGTTCTGCTGTGTACCTTGTACGGTGAATAGTCTGAATGACAATGAAGTTCATGTTGAATGAAGGGAGGAACTGGTGTGAATTAAAGGTTAATATGCAAATATGAGGATTTCCGCAGCTCGGTCCTCGTCTGCGGTCCGGTGGCCTTTCCCTAAAGGTGATAAACGAGGATCTTCTCTTTTTTGAGCTGTTTCTTACTCAAAGAAAAATCGTCTGTGTGATTAACAAATCCTACATTCATCCATGTAACAAAGTTATTTCATTTTGGACCACTTCTGTTCCGGATGTTAAATACTGATGTCCGTCTCCGTGTTTAAGCCTCAGCCTTTCTCTGTTTGACTCATGTTGTGATTGAGAGTTCAGATCAGGTCAGGATGGCCGGGCGAAGAGTCTATTTCAGTCTGTCTCGGTCCCAAACAGCAGCTGTTTGAGACACAGCTGCTCGGAAGATTCCCTTCCTCAGATCCGATGATATACTCTTTCAATGATGATGAAGATGATGATGAAGATGAAGATAATAATTATAAAAGGAAAAAAGTTACACTTAGGTGAAAATTGGTGGGGGGTATGCAAGATCTCAGTATTTCTAAAAACTTAGTTTCAGCATGTCAGTCATGCAGGAGCTGATGACCAAACTTTGACAAAATGATTCCAGAACATTAAAATCATCTCCACAACATTCCACTGCCACCTCCACGTTTGACCGCAGGTCTAAGGTTCTTCTAGAGGAATGCTGTGTTTGGTGTACACCACCCCTGTCTTCCAAAAGTTTTCCTCTTATCTATCAATAAAAAAATTCCCCTGGAGCTCTGAGGGTCATCAAGGTGTATTGTGGGTAAATTCAGAACAGCTGTAATGCTCTTCTGGATCATCAGAAAAACATCTCAATCTGGCCTCTCTGACTTTGCCTCCAAGACGTCTAACCCGGGCTGTGCGTCTGATGTGCTCCTTTATAATCCTGTCCTGTAGTTCCTCGTCACTCCCAGAGAACATCTGAACATCTTCAACTCTGCTGTCCGTCTTTGTCCGTCTCTCAGCCCCACCGTCTCCAAACAATCCAGCAGACCCCCTTCCACCTTGAACCCATCTGTCACTCTACTGTCAATCTACTGCACGCGTCACTGCTGTCGTGTTGCTTTCCTACACATCCTGAACACGTCTCTAACATCCTTCTCTGTCACTACTGACTTCCTCATGCAATCCCACAATTCCTCCCTCGACGTTAGCCTACATAGGAGACCTCCACACAACATCTGAAGTATCCACTGGCTCCAGGGTTGTTGTTTTCTGACATCTGTACCTGGAGCCATCATGACGCAGGATTAAACACAATTTTAATGTACATTAATACGATATGAGACTTAAAGGATTTTCTATCTGAGTAGGGACTCTGTGGTTGTGGAAGGCAGGGGGATGGGAAGGCAGGGAGGGGGGGGGGGGGGGCATTGCTTTGATTAGATATAAGATCATTGATGTGTTCTGTTCTATAAAATTATTGATTTTTCAATAATAGCAATGGCCAAATTAAAAAAAACAAAAAACCTTGTAGGGTACTAGTCTATAACTACATATTCCGACGGGTACTCGAATGCAGCACGGTAGCTGAGTTGCTGATCCAGGCCGAGCGCGCCTGCATCCTCATCCTCAGCAGCATCAACGCCGCTCCCACCCCTTTTCCTCCCTCCTCCTCCTCCTCCACCTCCTCCTCCTCCTCCTCCACCTCGCCGCCCTCCGCTGCTGTGAAGGACGCAGAGACGCTGTCAGGCTGCGCACCGGGCGCTGAATCTGCGCTACTTCTCGGCTTCCTCTGCGCAGAAGAGCCGCAGACTGTGACTGGAAGTCCGATCATCTACCCGGTTTCTCCGCGTCCTTCACGAGGAGCGTCTGTCTGCACGCAGATCCGTCTGTCTGCACGCAGATCCGCTCCGTGCAGGAATCTGAAGACATTTGCGTCGATATTATCTCAATGTTGATGTTGGAGAGGCCGAGAAGAACGTGAGTGACGTTTGTATTTCCCTGCTCTGAATGTTTAGACAGGCCTATACTCATATTTGCAACATCCTGTAGGAGCATATAATCCCACGCACGCACGCACACACACACACACACACACGCATAATACATTCTAACCACATTATTATTAACTCTCTGGTCGGGATACTAAAATGTTTTACCTCCAGAAAAAAAAGTTATAATGCATCTTCTTTCATTCATTTCTAATGTTAGAATGCACTATCTGTAAGTTAGTTCCCTACAAATTATGTTTTAAAGCAATTTTCTACAAGATCATGGCTTTAATTTCCAATATAAAAATATGTTATAACAATATATCTTTATTTTATTGTTGTTTGTTAGTCTAGAGATCTTCCAATGTGTTGATGGTGAGTTCAAGTCTGTTCTCTCTCGTAAGAAATACTGGGGTCTACAATATTTTTATTTCTATTTCTTTTTTTTTTTACAATGCAATTGATATTTTTCCCTTATAGAGACTTTTAAAATACTAATATTATATTTTTTATTACTTTCTCTTTGTTGGTTTTAGAAATCTTCTAACATGTTTATGATGCATTCAAATCCCTTTATGATTTAAAAAATTAAAATACACTTTCTGTAAGTTAATTCACTATAAATTATATTTTAAACCCCCTTTTCTGTAAAGTTACCATTTGTATTCCAATGGAACAATAATGAATCCTTTTATTTATTACGAAAAGAATAGAATCTTCCCACATGGTGCATTCAGGTCACATTATGTACTTCCTGTTTATAAACATTGAAAAGTACAGCCATCAGAAAGAGAAAGCTATTGTATATTTTTTATTGATTTTAAATGTTAGAATATACTATCTTTTAACTATGTGCCCCACTTTTATTTATTCTATTTTATTTACTTATTCTATGTTTATTATGTTACATCCTTCTTCTTTTTTCAGCCTTTTTTAAACGATGATGTTGATGTTATCCTAGTTCAGAAGAATGACTTACCTTTATGTCATTGTTTGTTGGTTTAACATCATGGTGTCTCCGTTTAGAGATGCTGAAGTTTATAGCCAAGAAGAAGAAAGCCATGATACATTTTATTAAAAAGAAATGTATTATTGCCCCTACATGATTATGTTTTTAAGTCCTTTTTAAAATACCGTCAATGTATTTCAAGTAGTAAAATACAAAATTCTTTATATTACTGTTTTTACATAGTAATTAATCTAAACATTTTTGATAAATAATTGATAGTTTCAGTCATTTTTACCGCAAAAAGATCCTTGAGCTACATCAATCAAATGTATTCAACCAATAGTAACATATATGCACCAAATATGCATCTATGTCACACAATATGTACTTTCTGTCTAGAAATACTGAAGTTAGCCTCAATATATGAAGCAAAATTCCATCTCATGAAATCAAAATGAACGTTCTCTAAACATTTTTTCTTTTTTTTTACCATAAATGGTCCGAGTCGTTTTTTAAACCCATTTTCCTTTTATAACGCATTTAATTATAGAGAAATACACAGCTGTTGGTTGTTGGTAAAAACAATGTTCGATCAATTGTTTCAGTCAATTGATCAATCTTACAACAAAAAGACACATTTTTTCTAGTTTGTCATCAAGTTTACTCAACAGCAGCATATTTACATGCAGATGCTGCATTTAAGTCAACCTATTTATTTATTTACTTTATGTTTATCATTATGTTTTAAAGTATTTTATTAAACTATCATAGATATAACTCTTATAGAGACATAAAAACAAACCCTAACTTTATGTTTTGGTTATTATTTTCTATTTGTTGGCCTAAAAACCTTCAAATCAAAACAAGCCCCTATTTTCTTATACTATCTATCAGTTTTCACAGGAAAAACGTTAGTTGGTTGCAATTTCTCACAATTTGAGATTTTTCTATAGTATTTTTTTTTCTTCATTTATGATGGTAAATGCAGGTTTTTGGATGATCTCAGGTTTTTTCTAAACCATCCAAATGATGAAACAGACTCCTTGCATGAAGCTTTTTTGCTCACTCTCCAGCGTTGCTCCACCCTCTCATGCTCCCACAGGACGGTAAAGCCGTTGACAGTTGTGGTGTGAGAGGGTTAGGGTTAACGTTAGGGTCGTTCACACCCTCCGCCCTCCTCGTGCACTACGCTCCACTCACGTTCACGTTTCAACCCGCTTTCTTCATCTGGTTTGTCAGGGCGCCAATCGCTCTACATTCAGTTGAGTAAATATAGGTGACCTGATTTTGAAGGTGGGGGAAACGTCTCCTGTCCTGAAGGCGACAGCTGTGGCGCCGACTGTGAGTCAGTGGCGTGGAGAGGCTCGTTCGGTCCTGTGGAATCCGTGCAGGGATGTGGATTACACTTCACACTGTGAATCACCTCAAACTTATGCCACCCACTCAACCAGGATGTCTATAAATAGACGGCCACAGTCAGACACCCGGCAGCTGTTTTAATCCAGAGGCATGCATGGAGGAGGAGATTACTCCATCTTATTCCCAGGATGGAGATGCGGTGTTATTTCTAAAGGTGCTGATGATACTGTTCCATTCATCAATGATGGATGATCTGATTCATCATGATGTCTCCTTTACTTTGTAAACAACAAAAATATTTAATACACAACAAAGAAGAATATATATACAATATATATATATATGTAATATATATAATAAAGATAATTGTCCATCAGAAGTGTCCAAAAAGGTTTAGTCCTACCCCATGAACCAGAATATATACCCAACAGCCATAACAGTAAAAATCACTTGCCTGATATTTTGTAGGTGTGGCTGATTAGTCTTTGATCTTCTCAAACACCTTGTTGTCGAAACCAGCATCAACGTTTTCTGTCACCATAATGTTCATTTCACAAACTTATTAACCCGCAGGAGAATAAAAGTTAGGATAATTGTCTTCAGTTTAGTTTTTGGTACTCAAATTGGTTAAAGACTAAAGACTAAAAACCATCAATGATGTCATCAAGTTGAAGGACTGATCTCTGCTTTAAACAATAAACACGCTTAACTAACTCAGAATATCAATATCTCAATCAAATATTCTCATCAGCATGAAACGGTAAACTAAGAGGTGTCTAAATTTAAGTCAGCCCAACCATCCGCACATCTATTATTGATCCAGGCGGGAGATTCCTCATCATTAACGCCTCTATTCATCAACGACTTTCCCACTGGCCGACGTCTACGGTGAGCCATCCTCGCCGAGAGTCAGTGTCTAATGTCTGACTTCTTCAGTGCAGCTGTTCGTTCTCTGGACGCCTTTGAGATCCGCCAGCCGAAAAGTTGAAATGTTGTCAAGTTGAGCCCCAATGCAACTTTAGTTTGATGAACCCTTTTAAAGTATATGCTGGATTAACACCATTCAGAGTTAAAGGTTATTCTCTTTATCACCACGAAGCAAGTCTAAAGTATTAAAGGCCAAAAGTTTTACAATATATAATGTATAGATCGGATGACATCTAAAGTGTCAGTGTTAAATAGAATACAGTTTATAATACCCTCATAAATGATAAAATGAGTAAAATAAAGTTCTACTCCTTTTAGTTCTGACAGATGAATAGTAGCGAGGGACGACTTCATCGCATCAGATACACAAGTATCAGAAACAGTACCAACATTATTTATTTCCTCATTTCCTTGTCATAAACCATTAATAATGTTAATAATGATCATAATGATCATAATAATGTTAATAATAATAACCGATAAAAATGGTAATAATAGTATTATTGTTGTTATTAATACGAATAATTATAAAAATGCAACAATAAATTGCAGTATAGTTGGTGTGAATTCATTCAGTAACTTAACCTGAACAGGAAGCTTACTTTTCAGTCGGAGTGTGTCGGACCTGGAGGCGGAGCAGAGCAGAACGCCGTGTTTTAACCCTCTCAGGGTCTGGGGGGGAGCTTCTTTTATGTCACCTAAAGCCGACTGATGGGATTGTATTCCCCTGCAATGTTAGATTCCTCTGTGAAAAACCATAACGCCTGTTGTATGAACTCCCATGATGCCTCAGGGTGGATGAGGCCCAGTGCGGCGCTCCTCGGGGACAGCCTGGGTGGAGCGTGGAGAGATCGGTTGTCCACCTCAATGTAGGAGAGTCGTTTCTCTCAGGCGTTGGAGAGGTGTGGAACTCGCCGCGGTGGTTCTGGAGATCAGATGAACTCTGCTGTGTCAGCGTTTCAAAATCAGAGTGTATTTCCTGGAGCAAACTGATTCATTGACAGCGAAAATAATCACTAGTGACAGTAAACTACTGTAATCTGTCAAATGTTGCCGCCATATTTATCACGGTTTCATTAAGATGACCTTGGCTGCTGCGAGCTTCGGGTTAAAGAGACGCCGTGTTTGATATGTTGACGCGGCTGAATCTCATGAATGGAACCAACTCATGACAGAAAGAATGTAAAAAATGTTATGTGTCTGTCAAAACCCGCTGGAACTTTATTCTTCTGGGTCAGAACGGGCTTCTGGCTTTCTACTCTCTTCTGTCTCCGTCTGACCTTTGATAATGGATCACAGAAAATGATCCATGATATCATTTTTTAACAGCAGTGGCGCGGATGTGGTTTTGACGATTCCATACCATATAAATATCAGAAAGTAATTTTTTAGCACAGAACCTATGGGTTAAATACAGCAATGTTCTGATCATGTACCTGTCCCAAACATAACAACATAGAAAACAAACAACAATTATAGAGTATTTAAAACAAAATATATATGCTTTGGATGGGGTGGTGTCGCATGCGATGGATTCTGTCGGTTGTAATCTAGAGCTTCATCACATTTGATTAATCACCTCTGGGTCGGACCGATCCAGCTGGATGAATATTCCTCATGAATATCGTTTGCATTAATGTTCCGAGTCAGATTGGCTGTAAATGACTTGTCAGAACCTGATGAATGGCATCTACTCACAGGGGGAAACTCAGAAGAAAGACAGAGATTTCAGTGTATATGTATTTATATTAAAGGTTTCCATAGCAGTACTATACAAATTTGTACTTTGACAACATTATCTGAGGATAGTAAGGATTGACTCCAACTGTGAAGCTTTTCCTGCCCTGAGTCTGAAAGTTCTGGATGCGTTTTGTAACTGAATCAGAACTCACTGGTGTTGTAAAGATTTCTGCTGCACCACAGGTTCTAGATCGGGTCTTAGATCATTTGTTTTATATGTTTTTATCATAACTGTTCCTGCTGTGTTGAAGTTAGGATTCACTTTAAAGATTCATGTCCTGCAGGTGCTGTGATGCATTCAGGGACCTGAGCTCATTAATGGTGTTCCATACACTCTTAAAATACCCAATGAACAGAACAGGTTAAGTTAAGCCTCACCTTAATTACATCCCCCAAAATAGTCTTCCAACATCTCCACAGCTCTCAGGTCTATTTGCATAACCCGGGTGTGGATCGACAGGTGATCCACCTGAAATCCATCCATCTGGTGAAGTTTCTGAATTGAAATGAAAAACAAAATGTAAACTGTCTTGAGTCATGAGTGTCCTTACATTCAGTGAGTTTTAAAAGACAGGAGTATCAGTGTCTAAAGACAAAACCAAAATAAAACAGAACTAATCTCAAAACAGAGCTGGTATTAACTACATAATAAAATCATTACTTTGGACAACAGTAAGTTCTCCTCTGGTGAATGTGATATGCTTCCATAGGTGGAATAAAGGAATAAAAGACCTTTCACAAGAGTAAATAAATCCAGAAGGAAGTGGAAACCCCCCCCCAAAATAATTCAAATCCTGACTGGGAGTTCTTGACCGTGACAATAATAGTAACACGAGTCACATGTCACATTTGTACGATCGAGTTTTGTGGCCACATTGTTAAAAAAATTAATAAAAATATGATTATGACGAGAATAAAGTCGTAATTTGACAAAAAAAAAAAAGAGTTGTTATTTTAGACTGGAGGGGAAATATCAGAAGAATCTCACTGAACACACTTCGGATATTTCAGTCTTCGGACCAAATGAGTAACGTTTGATGAAGCCAGATTCATAGTAGGTCCGACAAATAAATAAATATATTAAGTATCAGAAGGATCAGAACATAGATGAGCGTTGAAACTTTGTAACCTTGGCTGCAATGACGGCTTTAGGCGCCACCTAATGTAGATGTTGGCTATGAAAAAGGGATTCTAAAGTTATCCCTGACTACTTCATGACACACATCAGAGGCTGTGTGTTTGTGTGAGTGTGTGTGTGTGTGTGTGTATGTGTGTGTGTGTGTGTGTGTGTGTGTGTCTGATACATTACCTCGGTGTGCTGTTGACAGGAGGCCAGGATGTAATACTGTCCTTTTAAAAAATCACAACTAAAGAATATATTAATGCAAAAAAAATTTACTTTTCAAACTTTACTCTTCTTTAATTTATTCATTTTGTTTTTTCTTGTCGAATTGCAACTTTATTTTCATAAAATTGATATTTTTGTTTCTCATAATATTACAACCTTTAATTTTTTTTAATATTATTACTTAATTCTTGTAATCTTAGATTGTTTTTTATTTGTGGATGTGACCGTAGTACGCCTCCACGCATGAAGGGCTGTGTTCAATTCCAAATGAAGAATAAGGGTGAAATCTGCTAAAGGAAGACCACGAGAAAAAACTAACCAACTAAGTCAACTCAAACATCCACACCTCCAAACATAACATCCACGCTGGACTGACGCAGAGAAAATACAGGGAGGAACCGAAAACAGTAACAATGAAAAGACACAAAAACCTGTAAGTGGAACTCAGAACCCTCATTGGCCAAAAATCTGATGACTATTCAGGAAAGAAACAGTATTCAACCAATGTTGGGACAATTTAATCTTAGTTCGAGTCTGTAGGATTATTATTTCTTCTCTCACAGTAGCACATTTTCAATAAATCCTGTAAATCCGAGGAGGGCTTGAATCTGTGCCACATCTTGCGATGATGTCATCGTGTTGTTTCTGTTCAAGCATCGTTGGATTATCACGTCGTAATAAGCTGCTGTCTTGTAATCGCACCGATGTCCAAGTGGTCAAGTTCTTTTAAAAATAATTCTGAATCCAGATAACGATCAGTCTCCTGAATCCCTCACAGAACCTTATTTCTGGAATAATGTTCTCCCTTTCATGGTGAGAGTTCTTCTCAGCGGTGCAGAACATGTTGGAATCAGCAGCACATGATGGTTCTGGAGAGCTTGTCAGGACAAACATGTACACACAGGACAAACACACTGTGTGTGTGTCCTGGGTTGGTGTGAGTTCAACTCACTTTGTTTCTGCAGATGGGATTTTAGGAATAATTGTAAAAACCTGCTAGAAACACGGGAAATATGCTGCAGAGACGTGACGAGAAAACAGTAAGTCGTCTTCTTCCACTGTTTGAGAGTCAGTGTTGTATTTTTAAGAACTTCTTCTCTCTGGTGTATTTTTAACCAAGCGTGTTTGTGTGTGTGTGACAGTGACACGGTCTAATTAAAAAAACACAAACACAATTCTCTTCATGCATCAGATGCAAGACAACTGAATCCATTCATCCATCAATCCATTCATCCATCCATCAACCCTAGTCTCCATTCATCCATCCATCAACCCTAGTCTCCTTAAATCCATCCATCAACCCTAGTCTCTTTACATCCATCTGTTATCCATCCTTCAACCCTAGTCTCCTTACATCCATCCATCAACCCTAGTCTCCTTAAATCCATCCATCAACCCTAGTCTCTTTACATCCATCCGTTATCCATCCTTCAACCCTAGTCTCCTTACATCCATCCATCAACCCTAGTCTCCTTATATCCATCCATTATCCATCCATCACTTCTAGTCTCCTTCCATCCATCAATCCATCATGCATCCATCAACCCTAGTCTCCTTACATCCATCGATCAACCCTAGTCTCCTTACATCTATCCATCAACCCTAGTCTCCTTACATCCATCATCCATCCATCAACCCTAGTCTCCTTACATCCATCCGTCAACCCTAGTCTCCTTACATCTATCCATCAACCCTAGTCTCCTTACATCTATCCATCAACCCTAGTCTCCTTACATCCATCCATCAATCCATTTATCCATCCATCAACCCTAGTCTCCTTACATCCATCCATCAACCCTAGTCTCCTTACATCTATCCATCAACCCTAGTCTCCTTACATCTATCCATCAACCCTAGTCTCCTTACATCCATCATCCATCCATCAACCCTAGTCTCCTTACATCCATCCGTCAACCCTAGTCTCCTTACATCCATCCATTATCCCTCCATCACCTCTAGTCTCCTTCCATCATCCATCCATCTCCTCTATTCTCCATCCATCCAGCCTTCATCCATCCATCAACTCTAGTCTCCTTACATCCATCATCCATCCATCACCTCTAGTCTCCTTACATCCATCATCCATCCATCACCTCTAGTCTCCTTCCATCCATCCATCAGCCCTAGTCTCCTTACATCCATCCATCCATCCATCAACCCTAGTCTCCTTACATCCATCCATTATCCCTCCATCACCTCTAGTCTCCTTCCATCATCCATCCATCTCCTCTAGTCTCCATCCATCCAGCCATCATCCATCCATCCATAGATCCATCATCCATCCATCAACTCTAGTCTCCTTCCATCCATCATCTATTAATCAACTACAGTCTCCTTACATCCATCCATCCATCTATCAACTATAGTACCCATCCAATCATCCATACATCCATCCATCCCATGGTCATGGTGACAGCAGGCCAAAGTGAGTATTCCAGACATCTCTCTCTTTAGCAAAACACTCCTGATCATCAAGGAGATCTGGAGATGTTCCCAGGTCAGATGTGACATAAATCCGCCCCAGTGTCCTTTTTTTTGAAAAATGGTTTTAGGCTCCTCCCTAAAGGTATGATCAAGAGATCGGAGTGAAGACAAATATGTTTTGTGGGGAAGGGAGCCGGTGTAGGAGGTTATTCTGTTTTAATCCAGCAGCTCTGGTCTGATGCACCAACTGTTCACGACCATTTATCCCTCAGAGCTGCCAGGGTTGATACAATCAGTCATTGACATGCAGCCTGGTGAGCGGTACGAGTCCAAGAGGACCGGACCACATGGACGGAGCGGATGAGCGCTCTGACTGTGAGTGGGCTCACAAGTAGCTGTGAAGCAGATTGTCTTTGGACATGTTAATAAGATGAAATAAGAATGAGAAGAGCGAGGCGGTCAATGGGCTCCTCACGCATGCAGAGCATTTATTTTATGAAGCTGGAGTGGCAGTGTTTTGTTCCAGCACAGAGGAGCAGCAAGGAACCATGGGAACACCTCTGACCAGCTCATCACCACATTCGGATGAAACTTCACCCTTTGATGTCCAGTTCAACCGTTTAGTTGAGCACTTTTTGAGTCTCTATGTCTTATTGAAACATGTGTACCACTTGTCTGAACCGGTTTGTAATTAGACCCAGTGGCAGCACGTACAGTATATGCTAAAGAATAAGGGACCAAGGACAGAGCCCTGGGGGACCCCACATGACAAAGACGCCACTGAAGAGGAGTCATTAACTATGGCTTTAGAGAACATAGGAATTCTTTTGGCATATTAAAGTCAGTGATTTTGTGTGTTGATACACCTAAAAAAAAGTCATGTAAAGGTCGAATAGTTTTCTAAAAGGACATTTTCCAAAAGACTGAGCTTAATCTAATTCACGATAGCTAGTTACTTCTATTTTTTTTACTTCTTGAAAATATGCCTGATTAAACGATTATTCAATTTTTGGTAAATTTAAATTGTCCCAAAGAAATAAAAATTTGCTAAGAAATATTTTTTCCAAAGCTGTTTTTTCTTGTTCAGGACATTAAAGGGTTAATTAATGTTCTTCTGGGTCACCAATCTCCCATGATGCCATTTACATTACATCTGATTGGATTGGATTGAGGTGTCCGATGAACTTGCTTGGATGTTACTCAGATCTTTTGTGAGTTCCTGAACAGCCTTCACTGTGCTCTTGGAAGAATTTCGCAAAGTGCTTCACTTCTGTAGGTTAAGAGGGTTCACTGGTCTTTCCATGTGCAGATAATTGGTCCTTGTGGAATTTCTGTTGATTTTGGCAAAGAGTGCATCTGGTGAGACCTAGGAGCCCACTTCCTGCTTCTGAAGGTGGTCTAATCAAGTGATGATGTGCAGAGCTGGGTGGTCTAGTCCAGCTGGAACAAGTTATTAATGCAGTTTGGTAGTCTTGGCATTTAGTTCCTGAGGGGGTGGAGCCTTCTTCACACAGACCCAGTTGGTGTTTGGGAACCTTTTCTCTTCAAATAATACAATGCTTCTAGAATTCTCATCTCCATGGCTGGTTTTTCACCAAACATCACCCCTTCTGTTGATCCAGTTCATGTTTTGAACCGGTGTCAGAGGAGAATGTGATGTTAAAACAATCTATTGGTGGGGTCACAGAGTTTTTACTCATTAAACATGCTGCTAAAGCATTTCAGAGCAACACCTTTCTTGTACCTTGGACTTGTTTAGGAATGCACCCCTCTCTGACCTTACCTCCTCCATATCCCCTCATTTGTTTTACCCCTTGACGTCCTTGCCTCCTTCACCAGATTGAGGAGAGTTTTAGAGTAGAGGAAGAGCCGGCGACATCTCCCCTGCTAACTATAGACCCTCTGATGAAGTGCTTGCATTCTTTGCTAGTTGTCCTTCGCCCTCACCTCCCATACGACGTGATGCTGCGTGCGTTCTCTCATGCAGTAGGAGCCCCCCCACCCACCCAGCTCCCCTCCCACTCACAGAAATGCTGCAATGCGTCTCCCTCCGCCAAGAATGGGTCAGTGTAACTCACCCAGAGGAAGCCTCACCATAGCAACAGCCAATGAGACGTGTGTCTGAGGGATTATTTTACGTACTATTGTTGTGCTTGTGTGAAAAGAGTGTATTTACAGGATTAAACTCACCCCGGAGCTTAAGATGAGGTGGTGTGGGCAAAATATGGGACGTGGACAAAAAGAAGAGAGTGGGCGGAATATATTCATTTATATGTACTTAGGATGGATGCAAGGATGGATATGATGAATAAATGCACTAATGGATGGGTTCATGTTCACCACAGTAGATGGATGGATGGATGCAAGAGTTGGTAGATGGACAGATGGATGGATGAATGATGGTTGGATGAATGGATAAGATAAATAAACACAGCAGAGTGTGATGTCTGTATGGATGGATGGGTTGGTTTGTAGATATCTGTATGTATGGATGGATGGATGGATGTCTGTATGGATGGATGGATTGATGTCTGTATGGATGGATGGATTGATGTCTGTATGGATGGATGGGTTGGTTTGTAGATATTTGTATGTATGTATGGATGGATGGATGTCTCTATTGATGGATGGATTGATGTCTGTATGGATGGATGGATGGGTTAGTTTATAGATATTTGTATGGATGGATGGTCGCGCTTTTTGTGAACTGAGTATCTCAGGCAGGCCAGTAGGGAGTCAATGTAAAGGTATTTAGGACGTGACGGCTGACAGGACCATCAGAGTCTGTTTTCTCACTGTCACTAACATTTACAACATGCTGCATTCCTGAAGCCAAGATTATTGTGGATAACTCCACTCACTCTCCATTCAAACTTTTCAGCACAACGCCATTTGGATAGAGGTACCGGAAGCATAAAGATCAAGACTACGGTCATTTCTTTCCAGCACAGCATCAGACTCCCCTTCAGTACTTCTTCACAGCACTATTGTCCATGTTTTCTAGTTAGCCTATATTTATTTTGTCATCATTTTTTTGTTTTTATATCTGTTTCCTGTAGGTCAGCGGATTCTCCGGTATCAGAGTGACATCCTAGAGACAGTTGTGTTGGTGAACCCGTCAGAGGAGACAGCTTCCTCAGAGGTGAGGCACAGGTGGACATCACAGATCAAACACTGCAGGTTGCGAGTGGCCAAAAGATCTGAGAGCCTTTGGAAATATTCTGTTTCTCATGTCACCTTTATCCGTCATCATTACCTTTAACCGGCTGTCACGATCAGAACATTTCATCTGGCACTTGTCGCACAGTGAATTGCAAGTGGACCAACACTCATATCAAAACTAAATATTGCAACTCCGTGTACCCATGATACATATGAGGTGATAGAGACATGAAGCATACTGTTAAAGATGTTCATCTTTCCCATACAATAGTATTTCACTTAGTCGCTATGCAAACAATGAACTTCACTAGCTCTTATTTTGCTTGGTTTTCACACAGATTCGTGCTCTGATCACTGACCTCTCGGGGAATAAGTTGCTGATACTGAGTGGCCAGAGCTCTGAGCAAGGAGGAGACATCTTACTGCAAGGTGGAGCCTTCACCTGGCAACACTTTTCTGACATCATCTCCAGCCCTGAAGTAAGCCGACTTCCAGCCACATACTTCTTGACATCGTATTTGACTGTATCCTTTGGAAATTTGGTACAGTTATTTCAGAATGTTTTCTCACTCTGCTGTGTTTCCAGGTGATCGAACTCCTTTCCAAGGCTTCTTCTGAGCGGCCCTCCAGGCTTACTGTTTGCTGTCAGGGTGACGGGGGCTGGAGCTCCCTGGGCCAAAGCCAGGAGCAGCAGTTGCTCCAAAACCTTCTGGATTACCGCCTAAACCCTGAACCCCACCTTCCCGACATGGATGGAGTCACAGAGTTCACCGAGTATGTGTCAGAGACAGTGGATGTGCCGTCCTCCTTTGACCTTCTGGAGGCTCCAACCTCTGGAGGTTTTCTAAAGCTCTCCAAACCGTGCTGCTATATCTTCCCTGGAGGCAGGGGGGACTCTGCTCTGTTCGCCGTAAATGGCTTCAACATCTTGGTGGACGGAGGATCTGAACGGAAGTCTTGCTTCTGGAAGCTGGTTCGCCACTTAGACAGGATCGACTCTGTTCTTCTCACCCATATTGGTGCAGACAACCTCACCGGCATCAATGGCTTGTTCCAGAGAAAGATTGCAGAGCAAGAGGACGAGCACAACCAAGGATCTGGGTCCAGCAGCAACAGTGAATGGATGAAGAACCTAATCTCTCCTGAGCTGGGGATCGTTTTTTTCAATGTCCCAGAGAAGCTCCGGATGCCGGAGTCCACATTGAAAATGAAACGAAGTATTGAGGAAGCATCTCTTACATTGCAGTACCTCAGCAAGCTTGGTATTACTCCAGAACCTCTTCACAGGGTTGGGGGTAACACCATTGAGCCTATCACACTATTCCACAAGCTTGGTGTTGGAAAGTTAGACATGTATGTTTTGAATCCTGTAAAAGAGAGCAAAGAAATGCAGTTTCTCATGCAGAAATGGGCAGGGAACAGTAAAGCCAAGACAGGTGTTATGATGGCCAATGGAAAAGAAGGAGAGATATCGGTTCCCTACTTGACATCAGTTACCGCTCTAATTGTTTGGGTTCCTCACCGTCCAACAGAAAAGATAGTCCGGGTGCTTTTCCCTGGAAATGCATCCCAGAATAAAATATTTGAGGGCCTCGAGAAACTGAAACACCTGGACTTCCTTCGATACCCAGTGGCTACCCAAAAAGACATATCATCTGGTACGCCTCCTCCCATCATCAAGCAGACTAAAATGAGATCAAGAACTGAAAGCAAGGAGAGCCTTAAATCTTCGCCTAAACCACAATCCAAATCAACAAAGAAAGAAGCCAGTGGGCAGGAGGACGAATCCAAGGGTGAAATTGCTAAAGTGAATAAAGTAGAGAAGAAGGAAGAGAAGAAGCTCAAAAGTGAAAGTCTTAAAGCAACCAAACAGCAGAAAAACAGTCAGGTGGCCCCTGGGTCCGACAAAAAGTCAGATAAAAAGAAAATAATCAAGGAAAAAACATCCAAACAGGAGAAGGTGTCCAAGATGGATGAAAAGAAAGACAAAGAGAAAAAAGAAATTAAGAAAGAGAAACGTGAAATAAAGAAAGATGAAAATGTGAGGAAAGAAGAGAAAAAAGAAAGCAAGGCAAAAGACGATAAAAAGAAGGACCCAAGTAAACCAGAGCTGAGGAAAATGACTAAACCCGACTTGAAGCCGCTCACCCCTGAAGTGAGAAAAACTTTGCATAAGGCTAAGGCTCAGACTAAACCCAAAACAGACAAGAATAAAGCCGTCAAAGAAGCAGCAAATGAGAAGAAACCAGTCCCAAAGAACATCTCTGCTGAGGTGGCAGCAGCCGCTTTAGCGGACAGGTCCATAGTCTCGTCTCCAGAGGACCTCACTGAGGACTTTGAGGCCCTGAAGCAAGAGGAACAATCCAACGTTAAGAGTGGTCCTATCCAGAGTGATGTGATGTCTGGGCATTCAGTGTACACAGATACTAAAACTTCTTCCTTGGTTTTCCCAGAAGACAAAGTCACACTGGCCCCCACTGAGATACAATTCCCCTCACAGGTTACATCACAACAGGGTGTATTCAATGAGAAGAAGGAATCAAGTGATGGCTTTGACAAGAAGTATGAAGAGGAGAAAATGGAGAAATATGACAACTATCCGATAAAGGACTACTTAAACGACCTATCGAAGAAAAGTGACAGCTCGGAGGAGGAGGGTGATGTCATCGAAAAAGCCGAATTTGAAGGAAAAGAAGACGACGAAGTCCTGAAATATAAAACAGAGGAGGCAAAAAAGGAAAAAATTGGAAAAGAATGGGACACCAAGCCAAGTGAACAAAAACATTTTTCAACTCCAGCCCTGTCTGGACAATTGGCAGCTACCACCTCGGATCAGTTCTCCTTCATCCAAGATGAGACCATTCCTGGTTACTCCGAGACCGAACAGACCATGTCAGACGAGGAGATCCACGAGGAAACAGAGGATAAGGTCCCACAGCTGCGCTATGACGTGGGCTCCTATGACGTCTCTGTCCCTGACGTCCCCGGTAGCTTTGACTCCATGCACGGTATAAAAGAGATGAAGAGCTCCATCATGCCTGTTGCAGATGTTAAGCCCAAAGCGTTTATGGGAGGTCACGAGCCTGAGCTTGCACCTTACCCCGCCATCATTGCTGCTCCTCTTGCAGAGGAGGAACACATCTCCTCAGCGACATCCATCACAGAATATGACAAACTGTCATCCTTTGCTACATCCGTAGCAGATGACCAGTCAATAGCCTCTGTGACGGCGCCTCAGACAGAGGAAACTGGGAGGAACTCTCTCCTGATGGACCCCATCAACAGCATCCAGTTGCGTGCTGAGGGCATCCATGGGAAGGACTATCTTCATTCAGCAGGAACCATCTCCCCCACATCTTCTCTTGAGGATGACAAATGCTTTAAGTCTCCATCCTCTGATGAGTACCAGCCCAATATTCCTGAGATGGAGGCTGATACAAAGATCAAATCAGTCCATGAAGAAGAAGATGATGAGGAGGATGAGGATGAGGACCAGACTCCGAATGTTGACATTCCTCTGGGTAAACTCCAAGAAGGATATGAACATGCAGCCTCCATGATGCTCCAGCAAAAGGAGAAATCTCCCTTTGGTATTTTCTCTCCCCCTCCCTTCACTACCAGTGAGTACTCGCCCACACAAGCTGTCCAAGGAGGCCAGACTCTCTTCAGCGCACAGGAATGCAAGACTGGGTCTGGTATAAGATCTACTTCTCCCTCTCCATGCTTCTCTCCTAGCTTAGAGTCCCACTCCAGGCAGGACAGTGAGGAAAGATGTGTAAGTCCAGATGACAGCACAATGAAACTGACCTCACCCATACATTCTGTTCGTACAAGCAGTTGCTACTCTCCGACAGAGGAAAAACCCTTCAAAGTAGAAGAGAAACTCTTCGAGACAGACGAGAAACCTTTCATGACTGAAGAGAAATCCTTCAAGGTATGTGAGACACCCTTCAACACTGATGAGACACCCTTTGAGATGGAACATAAACCATTTAAGACAGAAGAGAGACCCTTCAAGATAGAAGAGAAATCTTTTGAGACGGAAGAAAAACCATTCAACATAGAAGAGAAACCCTTCAAGATAGAAGAGAAACTTTTTAAGACCGAAGAGAAACCCTTCAAGATAGAAGAGAAACCTTTCAAGATAGAGGAGAAACCCTTCACGATAGAAGAGAAACCCTTCAAGATAGAGGAGAAACCCTTCAAGATAGAAGAGAAACCCTTCGAGATAGAAGAGAAACCCTTCAAGATAGAAGAGAAACCTTTCAAGATAGAGGAGAAACTTTTCAAGACCGAAGAGAAACCCTTCAAGATAGAAGAGAAACCCTTCAAGATAGAAGAGAAACCCTTCAAGATAGAGGAGAAACTTTTCAAGACCGAAGAGAAACCCTTCAAGACAGAAGAGAAACCCTTCAAGATAGAAGAGAAACCCTTCAAGATAGAAGAGAAACCCTTCAAGATAGAGGAGAAACTTTTCAAGACCGAAGAGAAACCCTTCAAGACAGAAGAGAAACCCTTCAAGATAGAAGAGAAACCCTTCAAGATAGAAGAGAAACTTTTCAAGGTAGAAGAGAAACCCTTCAAGGTAGATGAGACACCCTTCAGCACTGATGACAAACCCCTTGAGATAGAACATGAATGGTTTAACACAGATCAGAAACTCTTTAAGACAGAGGATAAAGTTGAGGCGGTGCCGGATGTTAAAGCTGATGCTGAGAAAACAGATCCATCAATGGTTATCTCAGACAATACATCCGTTATCTGTCGCCCAGGTGACAAGACAAGGTATGAAGACTCTGACGAAACCACCGAAAACAGTGAGGAAGAAGATGACTGTTACACTAAAGATGTACAGCCAACAGTTAAGGCCAAGCTCATGGAGTTAAAAGAAGGACGCTTCCTGGATGATGACTACAGCTTTGAGTCAAAACCTGCTAAAATGGAAGCAGAATTTAAGAGCTCAAACGAGACACAGGTGCCTTTTAAAACAGATGGCAAACTAAAACCTCAAGTGATGCACTCAGATGAATATGAAGATGAAGATGAGGAGGAAGATGAAGATGAGGACAATGAATTTCCGAGTGCATTGGGGTCTCACGCCTCACCGACAGCTCAAAACAAAGCAGATGAAAAACATGAAAGCACAGAGACAAAAGATGTGCCTGAGCCTGACAAAAGTGTCCATTTCAGTCTCTACGACTTCTCAGAGAAGGAGAGCAAAGAAAAGGCGGCGTATATAAGACAAGACACGCCGTACGTCCATGGAAAAACGTTCTCTTACAGTGACGTTTATGACAGCAAAACAAGCTCAATGGACTCTGATTCCTATCACCAGGAGTCTCTGGACAAGACTGAAAAGGACATTTCAAAAGGTGAGAAGGATTCGCAGAAACAAGAACGTCAATCCCTGGTAACCGATGAGAAATCAGAAAAGGAGGGATTTAATTTCTCTTATGGAAAAGAGTCCTCCAGCTCATCGTGGCTTGACAGCAAGACCGCTGCTTCTGCTGTACCTCCATTTGAAGAAGAAGACAGAGGACGGGAGATGTCTTCAGCGGGCACAGGTGGCCGATTTCCTTCAGGGGCAGGTGGACCTGAAGCCTCATCCACTTCTTTAACTTCTCTCAGAGGCCAGACTGACACAAAGGTCTACTCAGCATTTGATGTAGACAGACATTCTGCCACGGGCTTCATTGAGAAAGGATCATCTTTGGAAGTCGATATGAGAAAGCTAACAGCAAGGGACGAGGAAGACTATGATGATGATGAGGTTGTAGATGAAGACGATGAGGAGGAGGAAGACGAAGAGGAGGAGGATGAATGTTCTGATGACTCTGATATGGAGAAAGGCTCCACAGAGAAGTGTGAGAAAGACGTAAGAAGTCCGCTAACTGAAATGCTTGGTTCAAACAAGCCAGAATTTATGATTTCTATGGCGGGGTACGGCTTTGACAGTCAGGGGAAGCCGATGAAAACCGAAAGCCATTTGAAAGAAAGCAGCCCAGCCTCACTCACAGAGACTGAAGCCGAGACTGAGACGGACTCTTCATCCTTCACTGGAAAGCCAATAGACTTAGGGTCTACAGGTTTCTCTGCCTACTCTTCTGGATTTGAGTACTCCTATTGTGGTGATGAGAAAGACTCGTATTCATCCGGTCAGACGATGGACAAAAATAAAGAGGATTTCACTTTGAAATCAGATGAACGTTATTACAAGGGTGAGAGAGTTGACTCTGATACTGAGAGACAGAAGACACCAGATCTTCAAAGTAAGAAATCACTGGACACAGGCCTTCAGTATACAACCACTGATGCCCCTGGATACTCCTCCTCTTCGGCTTACAGCTACTCCTCCTCCACCTCAGGTTCCAGATCTACCAGTCGTCAATTCGGAGAGGAGCTGGAAACACCTGCCGAGCCTCTCTTTGAGTATTCCTCCTTCAAAGATGAACACTCACTGGTTATGGACTCGCCCCTCTCCAGCTCTGGTGCTGTGAAGGATGACTATCTGGAAGTGTCTGAAAAACAAATCCCAGCTGAGTCCAGCTCCAGTTTAGCTCGGTTCTCACCTCTCAGCCCGTTTCAGGAGGTGAAGTCCTTCCCCTCGCTCTTATCCACTGCCGCGGTCGAGGTCAAGAAAGAGCATAACACTTCATTAGGTGGAGAGAAAAGCCCCAAATTGGACTGCTTCTATAAGCCCGAATGGTCGGAAAGGTCCAAGCTGGACACAGCTGTTGGGTTTGGGGCCTCAGCAGGACCGTTCTCTGTATCTGCTGAGCTCTCTAAAGACAGAGAGGCAGCCAGTGCTGCTCTGTTTGGCGTGACTTCTTCACCACGTCCAGACATAGAAGGCAAACATTACTTTGAAGAGACGGATAGCAGTGAAGAAGAGGATGAGGAGGTTTACATGCGTGAGATGACTCGGCGGTCGCCTTCGACTGGCATCTCATTTTCTGACAAGCCTGTTTCTCCAGCTGCCGCTGAAAAGACAAGTGGTACAATTCCTGATGTTCTTAGTTCCTACATGTCCTCACCTCTCCAGGTCAGCAAGCCAGAAGCAGCCAATGGTCCCACAGAGGTCAGCTCAAGCTCCATCCTCCTTTCTGGAGCAGCAGCCACTGGAGCTTCAGTACCGGCCACGGTGGAGTCCAGAGACGGGGCAGTTGGTTACAAAGGCTCTTATGAGTGGGAGATGTCAAAGGCCCAGATGGGTATGGTACCAGGTGACTCCCCTCCCCATTACCGTCATGATGATGAGTTTGAAGAGGAGTGTGAGATGGAGCCAGAGCACCCAACCCGCCCACTTTCCCTCACCTCACCTGATAAACCCTTTCGGACGCCGTTCTACGCGGAGGAGTGCAGCCGAGGAGACGACGATGACGACAGCGATGACGATCAGGATCCTGCTGGGGATTTTCCCATGGGGGCAACATCCTCTTATACCAG
This sequence comes from Lophius americanus, assembly GCA_037951165.1. Taxonomy (NCBI): domain Eukaryota; kingdom Metazoa; phylum Chordata; class Actinopteri; order Lophiiformes; family Lophiidae; genus Lophius; species Lophius americanus. The sequence continues at coordinate 949,606 of JBBDHG010000107.1, read as the reverse complement.
CCGCACTTCTCCTGGATTTTCCTCCTCTGAGTCTAGGCAGCGCAAAGAGGACCTCTCACCTTCTTTCATCAACCCAAGCATGCAGCATTTATGTGGTGGTGAGGATGATGATGAGCAAGACAACAGTAGTGACCAATCGCAGGGTGATGAGCACGACCTGTCAGTCAAGAGAAGGGCACACGTACAGACCCCCCACAGCAAGGACATCAACAGTTCACCAGGGCGCGGTCTGGCCACAGAAGACACCCCTCCCACGTCTGTCAGTGAATCTTTAGCTTCTCAATCAGACTCTGATATGCCTCCAGGCACCGAGGAATACCCCTCAGTCACTGGTGGGGGCAACATGGACTCAGATGAAGATGCAGACTATATGCCTGTTGATAAATTAACTGCATCCGGCGTAGGCGGCTATCGCTCCTCCAGCCGTGACCCACCTCCTGCACCCCTCATGGACCCCTATCCTAAACCTCCACACCCAGATGTTTGCATGGTGGATCCGGAGTCTTTGGATAGTATTACCGTCAAGAAAGAACTAAAAGCCAAAGGATTAAAAAAAGGTGTTGGGAAAACCAAATCCTCATCTCCAGCCCGGCGCAAAAGATCTCCCATGCCTGTCAAGCAGACACCGTCTCCTCGCAGTGCCTCATTGAAGAAGAAGGAGGCAGACAAGAGCTCACGGATGTCTCGCCTGTCCGATGGACAAGGGTCCAAAGAAGACGACCTCTCCAGGTCGAGCTACAATCCTGGCAAGAGCCTGACTAACGGCGTGAAGAACAGCTCAGGTGAGCAAAAGTAATTGAAAAAAACACAGATCTGTAATGTAAACTATTCCGCATCTAGTGACGCTTTGGTTTTGCTCTGCCTCTCAGTTTCTCAAAAGTCCAGCGCTGCAGCAGCTCCTGCTCTTCCAATCTATGTGGACTTGGCCTACATTCCTAACCACTGCAGTGCCAAGAACGTGGACCAAGAGTTCTTCAAACGCATTCGCTCTGCATACTATGTGGTGAGCGGTAACGACGCGGCCAGCGGGGAACCGAGCCGAGCAGTTTTTGATGCCCTACTGGAGGGCAAGGCTCAGTGGGGATCAAACCTACAGGTAAAAAACTCTCCTTTGACGGTGAGGACAAACATACGATTTATGATGAAATACTCACGTCTATTGTTTTTCAAGGTCACTACGGTCTTTCTGTCATACAAGAACTGTCTTCTAAGACATTGAATTTGACTTTGTAGAGTTAGCTATATAGTATTTATGTTCACGTTTCTAAAACCATTGTTCAGTCATTTAAGTGACGGAGCCGATAAGTGATGGACCTTTTGAAGGTTAGTGCACTTGAATAAATAAAAAAAAAAGGCAATGGGTTTATATGCCTGATATTTTCAGAATCTCTGAATTTTCTCGTCAAAGCAGAATAGTCACACACACATAGTCAACTTTCCCCGTTCTCCTTCAAAATAAGAGCACCCAACATAACTCTGAAAAACTGCGTCGTTACAGGAAACACAAAGTCACTCGGTGCATTTGCTGATGCAAAAACAATCACGTTAAGTCAACCGTAATTCAGGTTGACGGAAGAAGTATCTAAAATAGGACTTTTAGGGGTTGCTGACCCTTCCCGTCAGCAACAGCAGCATAGACCTAGTTTTTGCATTAAGTCTGACAGCGTCACACACTTCCATTACCCATTCTTCCTATCAGTCTTAACATTTCCTGATCTCTTGTGTCCCCCTCAGGTGACCCTGATCCCCACCCATGACACAGAGGTGACCCGTGACTGGTACCAGCAGACACATGAGAAGCAGCAGGAGCTCAACATCATGGTCCTGGCCTCCAGCAGCACCGTAGTCATGCAGGATGAATCTTTCCCTGCCTGCAAGATCGAGTTTTAACATCCTGGTTCCTTTCATGCCTCCCCAGTCTCAATCTTTTTTTAAACTTCTATTTTTTTTCGAGATTTTTATTCATTTCTAAGCTTTTTGTGACTCTCACCATTTGTATAAGAACGGCAGTTCCCGGTCAACTTTGTCCTCCACTTCTGCATAGTTTCAGTCCTTTTAGAAGGCAAAACAGTTTTTCTGTTCCTTCCAAACCCTTAGAGACGTTTGAGTTGGACAATAAATATCCCCCCCTTAGGTAGAAAAGAAAGAAGTCATGTCAGGAACGATAATATCTGCTTGTCTATAGTGGCTTCAATAAAAGCACAAGTCAGTGCACCTTAACACCAGCTACAAAATACAAAAAGCGTTTTACAATAAAAGTAATTCATTTAATAAAACCCTTTTAAAAAAAAGAAAGAAAAAGAAAACAGAATTCAATGATTTGAAAATCCTCTTTAACCTGAATTCAGATGAAGACAGTACAGAGAACAAGCTCTTCAATGTTCCACCTGATGAACTTTATTGTTTTTAATATAAATATATTGTCATTCTGACTTAAATGGCTACGACTCGTCTCTAGAAAGTAAGGACAAGGCCGCATTCATGTGTCCTCTGACTTCACCTTCTCTTTTAATGACACTCAGGAAGTGTTTGGGAAGAGAGGAAGTTTTAAAGTGGATTTTTTTCTACCTTTCATGCTTCATGCACGCCTTCGGTTGCTCACTTTCCCCAGGGCGTCGTTGTAGTATCTGGTGCTTCATAATGCATCTCACAACATTGCTGTTGAAAGGCAGCAGAATGACGCTTGAATATCGCGCTGGATATTCAAGCCCCCCCCAGCTCCGCCTGAGGCGTAGAAGATCATGTTCCCTTTCCGAGATTTCTCCACATTTTCTGAATCATTTGGTGATATTATGATTTCTGGGCGGTGGAGAAGCATTTGTCTTTAAGTTTGGGCCTGTTTGCAGGTTCTCACAGCGGGGTGAACCTCTCTTCATCTCTGCTGCGAATGAACCTCTCCCGGACGCTCGTTTCCAAATCAGTCATGATCACATGACCAATCACCTCTGACCCTCTTTACCTGTGGAATGGTCCAAACAGGGAGCTTCTAATCACGAGGATTTCCACAACCTTTCCAGTCTTTGTTGTCCTTTTCCAAGCTGTTTTGAGACGTGGTGCTGCCATAAAATTCAGAATAATCATATATTTAAACTAACCAAACGAGAATGAAGTTGATGAGGTTCAACTTCAGATTTTTAACTTTGTAATGTTTTCAGTTGAGTTGAAGAAGGATTCAAAGGGATTAGGAAAAAAATTCCCATTCCGTCTTATTTGCTGTAGATTAGCTGATTAATCATTACAGGCCATTAATTACGATCAGTTTGATATTTTCTCTTTCTTTTATTCCTCTGAAACAGTCCCAGTGATGAACGGCGTTCCTCCTACTACGACATTGTGCGGTAGAAAATGTTCGAGTAGACCCCAGGGTCCTTTCAATCTCTGAGTATATTTGCTGTAGCGTAGGGAAAAACTTATTCAGAATCTGTATTGTAGTGAATTATGATATTCTATCTACTAAGTAAGAATCACAGGTTACAGTAGGACCTAAGTGGCTGTTATTTCCTACTGTCAATAAGTTTCTCCATGATTGTTTCTGTAGTCCGTGACGTATTTCCAGGGAACATATCGTAGAGGATCATGAGGACAACTGAAGGCAGAGGAGGTGAAAACAAATCATCGTTCTCATCTCTGGAGATTATGGAAGAAAATCTCTCTCGTAGGCTTTTGGAGGTCAAAAGACTTTGAAATTATGCATCAGAGTTCTTTGCATCTGAATTCATCCTTTCAAAAAAATAATACTACAACATATTTTCAAGATATCTCAAATTCAGAAGGCCAACTTTTTTCTATTTTATGCGACTGCTTGTTTGGTGCAGAGTTCCAGGGTTGAAGCCTATCCCAGCTGTAACTGGGTAAGATGCAGGGAACAAAAATGACTGGTTGTCAATGACGGAAGCCGGAGCACCTTAAGGTGCTGGTAACGGTAACGGAGGTAACGGAGCTCATGATTTCACAACCTGCTTCATGTTTTTACAGACTCAAAAAAGCAAGTTAATGTTCAACTAAACGGATACTAGACGATCAAGATGCTCAAATTCATAAGGCCAAATTTGGAGTCTCCACTTGAACCTTCCGTCAGCCAATCAGGTGACAGGGTCGTGGTCATATGATAAAAATCGAGGTTCTAGTTGAGAAAGATCAATTACTTATCCTTGGTAAACCATTATGTTGAAACTGAATCTAGTGCTTTTAGTTCATTTAACCTCTAGAGTGCTGTAACAAAAATTAAATAATAAAGATACTGAAGCATTGAATTCACAGGCACAAAAGTCAGATTCATAATTTCAGTGTGAAAAATAATATCAGTGCTAGAAATAAGATCTCAAAGAACCTATGACACAGAATTCCGTAGGGAATTTCCCTGTTCAGATCTTTGCTTACACAGCGGCACTCACAACAGTGTCCAGGTCAAAAATATCCTTATTTTACTAAATGTGATTGAGGAATGTGAACTGCTACGACGGCAGGAGCGTGTGGTTGCCATAGAGATTGTGTCCGGTGAGCTGATGTGGCCTGATGGTGGAGGTGAGAGAGTCATGTGACTGACATGTGCCTTTCTGTCCTGCTGAATGGTTAGTGTGTGGAATGTCCACGGCTCTGTGGCGAGCTGGTCTCTGTGGTTGTGAGTTCCATCGCTGTGAACGTCAGTGCACATTGTACATAATGAGAATAAAACGGCACTTTTAAAGCACCAACTCGGTACATTAAGTCGTTAGGTTTCCCTGGAGCTGCCAATCAAAGAAGCCAAAACGGTAACCAGTGTGCAAAACTTAAACCTGCGGCTCCTTGTGATTATGTTTACTTATTGCAGAAAATATACTTTCTTTTAAGCCTCTGATTGCAGCATCTTGCCTATTTATATTTATTTTAAGATTTGTTGTTGGTGGTAAATTTGTGGTTATGTTTTTTATTATGTGTGGGCTACGTGTTTTAATTGAATTATTGACTTTTTATATTTTTAACCAGGAACTAATCGGACTATCCCACGAATGACAGGACCAACACGCCGCTCCGGGGTTGATAATTTATGATCATTGGTAAAAATCTGTATATTCCTGCTATCCTGTGTGATATTTTAACCCCCGCCTCACTGAGCCATGCATGAACCACAGACGCATGTTGATGACTTTTTAAAACCCAGAGGGCTGCTGGGAGCTGAGCCCAAACCTCAGCGGCTCCAGTTGAATGTGAAAATGCAGATTACCTTTACGTTCTCCATTGAGGACTTTCGTCTCCAGGTTGCCTTGGTTACCAGTCAGTCCCACTGGCATTCATAACGTTGCTTAGGCCAGTGGTAAAGAAAAGGTGTCTGGCGGTCAGTCCCATAAAGATGTAGGAGAAGTTTCTCTGTCTGCAAAACATTTCTGGAGCATCTCAACAAGTCAGTGTTGCAGCAGGAACCTGCAGTCTACATAATTAGTACAAATAGTGTCCAACCAGTTCAAGAAGGGATCATATAATAGTCAAATCCTGGTGCCAGGCCTGTACCACCCTAACCCTAACCCTATGAGGCATCCATCAGGATTAAAATGTCATTTAAAGTATGCTATAATAATTTACAGCGAATAAGTCTCGGAGCACTCGCACAAACAACTTTCCTAAAAGGAGTTAAGGATTTGAACACGACTTTCTAACAAAACAAAACCAATGACATCATCCTGCTCCTGAGCAGCATCCCAGTCACTTTATGTACTGACTGCGGATTTGATTTATTTTCAACCTTTTACTGATACATTTGGGTTTTTCTCTTCTTTTGTTATTGAGCCAAATGCGACCTAATCTCGTTCTGCTGTGTACCCGTCTGGTGGAAAGTCTGGATGACAATAAAGTTAATCTTAGCTCGGTACACAGCGTAGTATTTGGACTTGAAGGGAGACACTTTCTCCTCTGATATCCCTGAAATTAAAAAGTGGGATTAAAAAGTTAATCTGCCCTTGGCTTGGTTAGTCATACAAACACTGGAATCTCATTTCTAGATCAGTTTTGATGGTGAGATCTTGATGATCTCATCTAACAACGCGTTAAGAGTTTCTGTAAGCAGTTCAGATGGGGAGTAGTTTTAGCGAAAAAGAGTGTAAATAACTTCCCAACTAAGCTTCAGATGTCTCCATAGGAGACGCATCAAACTTTTTTTCTTTGATTAAAACAAGTCCCCCTCTACCACAGTTGTGCATGAGAACAATGTGGCTGTGAAGCTCCAGAAATGTTATGTAGTCTATGAGACTTCACAGGAAATGACAGAGATTTCTTCTGTCTTTTGGTTGAACTGATCCTTTAGGGAGACTGTGGTTTTGGATTGATGTTCATATTTGCTGCTCCGTCAGCTTCTTGTGATGAAATAGGGTTAACGGTGATGCCTGCGTTAACCGGGTCATGCCCCCCTCACAAACGAAACGACCACTTAAATCTCTGACTGCCAGACACAACGGACACACTCCCATCTTTACATATTTCTCCACAGAAAGTTTCCTTTTATTCTCACGTTTTCCACTCAGAACTGCTGCAGCAAGAGCAAACACACATCAGCCTCATGGAAGACAGATCGTCACACAGTCTGTTCAGTGAGCCCTGCTTGTTCGTGCATGTGGTCCCTCTCACTTCTCCTGTAGTGCTAGCTGAAGAACATAGAGCTGCTTTTTTAAACACGTATATTAATACAAGCTAAGCTGTGTGGTACCGGGGAGGCTCATGTGACCCGGCTGTGCTGTGCTGTAAAGAAAGCCTCGTGATTGTTTTTATTCTCCTCCTCTCTGCTTCATGGTTCTGCTCTCATCTCTTGTTTTAAGTGCAATATTCTCTTAATCTCTCGTTAAAAACTTAGAAAGGTCAGACAGATTTATTGTTAAAGGGGAAACTGTGGTGAAGACCAATAAAAACACAATTTGCGGATGGAAAGAACGTCTCCCTCTCCTTATTTCTGTGGTATCGTCAAAGGTTCTCCCCGTATTTTGAACTGATCAGGACTCAGAGCCACCGTTGTCTCTAGGATTTGTATAAAAGTTACCTTGTTTGGGGTTGAACGCTGTCCAAATATGAAATTTATATACATAACATATTTAGATATATATGAAATATGACTATTATAAAACACACACACTTCTCTCTGTTGGGTGGGGGTGGGGTATTGGTGGAAGTAGCAAATATTCAAACGAGACCTTTAAAGGCCAAAGAACAGAAAGGTTTCACGCCTGAAACAAAAGTCTGCTATTCAGTTAACTTAAATTGACTATGCTTTCTTCCCCATCACTTTTAAGGGCGTCTATAGTTAACTCTAAGACAAATCTAGCCTTAAAATGCTTAAATATCACATTCTAATCTTATTTCAAATATGCAGTGAATTTAAATGTAGAACTATTATATAACTAAAAACATGTTTAATGCACCTGAATTGAAGAAGTTGACATTTATGGTAATCAAAATCTCAATCTACTTTTGAGGGAAAAAATACACAATTTTGAGCATCACTGTCTTATTCTGAGACATAACAGTTCCTCTTTCCATTCTAATATAGTTCACAATGAGATTCTCTGCAGCTCATTCACTTATTTTCTTCCTCCAAATATCATGTCTTATTTCAAGATTTCTTGTTATTTCAAGAAATCTTATTTCAAAAAATCTTGAAATAAGGGAGAACATTTTGGAGCCTCTAAGGACAACCTGTAACCCAGCATCCAGGAGTGGAATGTTCTAGTTGGGTAAGGTGGAACTAGGAGTTCTGCTGGCGCCTGCATTAAGGGAACTATTGATCTTTGCTTGATTAATAATCCTCTCTGCCTCAATGTAAGGATAATGACCTGGCGGGGGCTGATCCCCACCCAGAACAGAGTGAGCTCTGTTCTGACCCAGCCTGAGACACAGACAGATTCCAGCATTGGTCTCACTGAACACGCTGAGCGGAGATGGCGGCGACGGAGATGCTGATGCTGAGTCGGAGGAAGGAAGACAGACCCTGCTGTGAGATACTGCTGCAATGACATCACCTCCTGGGTCACATGATCTGGGCAGAAGACAGGATGGAAAACACTACTGAAAATCTAAACATTTAAGAAAAGAGTGAAAACAGATGCAGGGGCAAACAGATTTTACCTGTGCCATACACTCGAGCTAACTCTGATATTATGGGATATGGTGTTCTGGTGTCCACATGTGGAGACAGACACTGATGGCACTTTATCTATTTTACAATCACAGCTGACTTGCGTTAAATAGGGTGAAAATAAACCTGCCAAGTTGAACACAGTTGAGCTGCTTCCCTGTGATGTCACTTCCTGCCTCCTTTATCTGATGTCAATCAGCCAAATCACCTACGTGGAGAGATCACGAGGATGTCTGGCCACAAAAGCACTATAAAACACACATTTTATATGTGATCATTTTATTCAGTTGGTTTTATTTTACAAGACAGAACCAGGGACATGAGACTCAAATAAACAACAAGTAGAACCCAGTTTTGTAACATTGCTGAAGTTTTACAGTATCTCGTGCATCTTCTTTTTTTTTTTACAAACGTCAGTCACAGGATTCAGTCAGGAGACGTTTTTGACCATGTTCGGATTGGAAAGTCTCTCTCTCTTTTTACATTATAGATTCAACCTCTGAGTTCAGAAGGTAGATCTCAGAGCAGGTTTTAAAGGGTCAGTTCAGACAAACTACAACATTGATTTTATCACCTCTGCTGGTACCCAGCTGTGAAGATGGTTTCATTTCATTTAAGGGCGATGAGTGGGAATGAAAAATTGCTCCTTTGACGTCAACAATTCTATATCCTTTTCATTGGAAACATCAGCTGCATAAAAGAAGGACTTGTGTTCACTCGAGTTGAAATTTCCCTTAAATAAAAAGAAGAAAAAACTCGTTTATTTTTCGTGACCTCTTATCCTGTTCAGATTCAAAAATAAAATGCTTAAAAATGACAAAACTATCTCCTGAAGATGGGTCTTGTCTGCAAAAAGGTTGGATTAAAGAAGAATTGAACAGTTTTCCCCTCATCCGACAGAAATCATACTCTCAGAATGAGCCTGAATTCAACATGTAACTATGGAAACAGGAATAAAAAAAAATATATAAATGTTAAAAATTCCTTAATACCTAAAGGAACAGCAATGTTATCGTGGCTAGAAGCAGTTTTGAGTAATACTCTGGAAACCACATGAGCAAGCGCAGATCAGCCATAACATTAAAACTGTTTAATGTTATGGCTGCCACATCACAAAACCGTTTTGTGATGTCACTGCCTATTCTGCCTCCTTTCTCTCAGAAGCGGCATTAACTTTTTCAGCAATTTATGCTATAGTAGCTTTTCTGGATTGGGTTATATTTGTGCCTAATAACTAACTGTGCAGTATGAATTTCTGTGCACAGAAATATTTTATGAAAGATTATAAATTTGATTCTAAATAGAAAATATTCCAGAGCAAACAAAAATCTATTCTCTGCTCAATGAAGGCGTATCTGCATATGTTGTTAACAACATCCACGCAAGTATTTTATACTACTGGTGCATTTTTAACCACATCTGTAGATTTATTTTGTGTATTTATTCGTCTACTCCTCAATGTTCAAACCATAAAAGAAATAATTCTGACAATGTTTTGTAATCCATCTGAAATAAGCAGCTCCACTTCGAGTTAGTAATGATTTTTAAGAGTGCTTCTGGGACGCGTGCAGGAATTCTACCGGTGACCTGATTGGAGATGAAACGGCCAACCAGGATTCATCTCTGCAGCCTGGGATTACCTGGTTTTGTGGTGGACGCGGTGCGAAGTTTAGGGATCACAGAACAGAGATACTGAGAGCGAGATGTTCTAGTGGGAACCAAGGCACAGTGAAGAGATCTATAAAAACGGATGCCTAAAATCGAGAGACACGTTGTTTTTGGTCTGGTATGTCGATAACAACAAACATCAAAATGAAATTGTTGAGCACAGAATGGATATTTGTTATCATTTTCACAAGAGTATTTTCTCTTCAAGAAAGAATTAAGGGGTTTGCAAAAAATATGATACTGCCCCCAACAACAAACTGCTCTGTTTAGTGTGTGAACTTTCTGAAAGCAAGCACAACTATGAAGTAATGTAAAGCACGGTCAAATAGCCTCACCATACACCTACTTAACACAGAGCATAAATAAGCATTAAGATTGTTTGGCATTGTTTTTTTAAGAACCACAAATATAAATGAGAACTCAGATATCTCAACACCTGGGAAAATAAATCCAGTAGAGGTGACAGAATTTGAGTGATTTGAGCGAACTGACCCTTTAAGCAAACACCTGCCACAGAGATTTGATGGCGTACACATACTCACACACAAGAGGATGACAGTTCACGACCCAAATTTACATTTGTTAAGTTTCCCAAGCCTGTGTGGAACCCGCCCCCTGCTACATGACCACTCGCCAAAATAAAAGCACATTTAGTGTAAAATGCCCCTCCTGTTTATTCAGCGGTTAAATGAGAGCTTAGCTTTCAGACTGGCCACATCATGAGGTGATTTTACAAAAAATATACACTATGGTACAATTAAATATGTAACGTGGGTATAAAAAATACCAGACTATTTTTTTCTTCCTAAGATAGTTTCAAAATAAATATAATCTCATCTCTCTAACGATTTCTGCTGATTATATTAGTTATTTAATTAGGATTAAGGACTTTGGCAGTAAGCAGTGGACACACAGCTCCACCTGGATGTCAAACACATTTGATTTTTCATGCGCTTTAAGATTCAGCTTTTATTTTTTTTTATTAATCAAAGGGGACTCAACATCGACCACAGAAGCTCAGCACAGGACAGACGTCAGCGTGGGAGGCGGAGCCACAGATAGCATTGGCTCTGTCTCGTTTCCTGTTACTCATATATCTGATGATTTGGGAAATTAGTACATCCTGTTGGAAAGCAAATATAAATGCTTGTGCTTCAGCTGTGATGATTAAGCACAGCAGCCTCCAAACCCTGACATCAGTTCATCTAATGGATGTGAAGCGCTTTAAAAATTCACTGTTGCAGCTGAGAGACGAGACGGACTTATGCTTCTTTTAAGCGTAACACAACGAAATTACATACAAATTCAATGCAGGGCAGCCGGAAACTCCCGTTTGGTGACGCCAATGACGTGAACTGGTCACGTGAATACAGACATGGTGGCATTTGATTTACAGACCCATCTGTAACTCCTCAACAAATACACAGCTGTAGTTGCATTTACTTATGTTACGTTTGATAAATGGGAAATAGTGGAAAAAGAGGTTTTATCGTTCCAGGAAGAAGGACATTCACAGGTTCTCTTTACTTGTACGAGTGGTGCGAATAATTCCAACGGTGACAATTGTGCGAGTAAAGATACGCAAATAAAGGGTTTGAAAATTTGCGGTGCGTTTCGCCATAAACGCAGCATTAAAGAGTTTTATCGATAGCCTTACTGTTGTTGTCTGGAGAAAAAGGACGCCATGTGGACAGGTGCTCCTACGCCGCCTCACTGGAAAAGGATTGAAGAGGAGGATATATAACCACGAGGGACAGCTGATGGTGGTACCAGCACATTCTTCTTGTGGTTTCAAACAGCCTGTAGGCGTATCACCGCTACCTTCTGGCGTTAGTAGTGTGTTACTAACAGGCACTGGTCAAAAAGACTAAATGTCAGTTGTTTATACCAGTTGATTTTATCTAATTTAAAGACTAATCAAATATTTAAAAATGATGGCCCAACCTTTGTACAACAGTAGTTTTTCAAGGATCTGTCACCTGTTGTACCGAAAGTCTCTTTAACCTACGGCTCTGCTATGTGAGTGGCTCCGACCTCTAGCGGAGTTTCAGGACGGGGGAGGCTCTCTGGACTCTCCATCCACAAATCTATCGACTCCTGAGTGTCAAAGAACTCATCGTGTCCCTCAGGAGACTGGGGCGTCTGGGAGCTGGAGCCTGCCTCACTGCTGCTCTCCCTGAGCTCCAGCAGCACAGGCAGAGAGCCTGGGAGGCAGTAACCCTCCATTCGACCCAGGGTGAGCTCGGCCAGCCCGGAACAGGGTGCTCTTAGGCCAGGATCCGAAGCTGCACCATTGGCGGTGTCCACATCTGCAAGAGGCACATCTGGCACTTCCTGAAAACATTCAGTCTTATCGCAGAGTTCGACTTCATCCTCTGGTGAGTTATTTGGAGTCAGAGGGACTTCACCAGTGTTTGGAGAACCGTCGACTGAACCTGTCTGAGAGGAAATGTTGTGAACCGAGTGTGTTTCCTCGCTGCTCTGAGGGGTGAGGGAGATCTTATCGCTGAAGCTGAAGCGTGGCGAGGTGTCAGCTGTGGTGGGAGAGGAAGGTCCAGCGCTGGACACTGTGCTGGACGGACCGCTGCTGTCTGCAGGACAGGAAATAAAACAAGTGAGGGAGAAGGTATAGAATTTCTTTGGATCCAAAGCAGCAAAGATTTTCCCCCTCCAGAGATGACGAGCGTTGGTAAATTGGGTTCTTAAGTCTGGTAAGATGACAAAGACTAAACTATGAGGCTGCAATGAACAATTTGTTTCCCATAAATATCAGAAATATTTCTTCTCAACCTAAAAGTGGCAAACACTGAGATGCTACCATACTCACACCACGGGGGTCTGTCCGAGCGAGATTTGAGAGAAATGGAAGATGAGAGGACTCTCTGAGGGATGTAGGAGTCCACAGACGTCTGGTTGTGCGCATCAAGCATGGCTGAAAGAGCTGCAGGGACAAAAGAAGAACCGCAGGTCAAGTAGGGTGATTATGAGGATATGAATTAGTCTTATTTTGTCTCTAACCTCTTTTAGTCCTCGTGTGTGGATCCCCTGCGCTCTCGCACACGCTGCTTAGAAACGCGTTGACCTGTTTCAGCGACAGCGAGTTGTGCAGTGTCTCCAGAGGATAGATGGAGGGCACCATGGAGCAGCCTTCGAAACCTGTATCAGAGGAGGAGAGACAAAACGCCCCGAGTTAGATCACGCAGTCAGGGCAGAAACCAGCAACTGTCACCTGACTCACAACTCTTCACCCCAACATGTGGCTTTGAGACGCTGCCCCTGTTTCTGAGCGGGCCTGTCACCCTCTGTCAACTACTATCAACCTCTACGGTTCAGTTCCTCACAGGCAAGTTTCAAAAATCATGCTGGTTGTCAAGACATCACGACACCAGATTGAACAGCAACAAGGCCGAACATCTCAAACATCTTGTTTTTTTTTTTGCAAATGCCTTTCTTCAGAGTTCCAAAAGCTGCAGGTCTCACTGCAGAACACGCAGTTGTCCAGACTGCAGCTCAGGTCCGTCACTTGATCGAAGGCATCAGCTGTTAGTTCACAACAATTCCACCAGAGCCAATCACAAAGCGACCGACAAAAAGCTCACCTTAATCTCCTAAAACCTCCCAAAGCTGGACTTTATTTACTGTGCACTCCATCACAGAGGGCAAATTCGCCACACGTACATTTAACAAGCAGGAAACGCATGCTGGTTAAAATCAGGGGGGAATGAAACTGGCATTCAAATCTTGTTCAAACCGATGCTCCATGTTACACATCTGGTGACGTCATAGCACCGGCTTCTCTGTCTGTATGGAACATGGACGTTTGAACTAGTGACGTTTGGTGGTGCAACGGACCACAGATGATCCATGTTTATGTCCCATCGCCCTCCGCGCGTCAGACTGCAGGTGATCCACAGATCACGTAACTATAATAGCGGGAAAACATTTTTATGGCCGCTTCTATTTCTTTAAGAAGAAATGGTCAGTGTGATTATGTGAACGGTCATGAACACCATAGGAGCAGAAGAACTCCTGCATCGTTCTAAACTCTATTCGGGAGCATTTTGCCTTCCTCTAAAATAAACTGATGACAGAAGATGGTAATGAAGACTGGTGGTGGACAAATCGTTCTGGTATGGAGGAACTGTGATACAAAGAAATCGTCAGATAATGGTACTACATCTAGATTCGTCAAAAACTTAAGTGACGCCACGCTGGAACAGAAGTCTCATCGTACAAATTAAGCGGAACCAGAGCACATCTATCAGGATGTTTACAGCTGCACACATGAGGCCATAATATCAGGCCAGACTGGCTGCTGCCTGGACCGGGTCTCTCTGGAAAAGAGATTTTAAATCTCAATGAGACTTACTGGTTAAATAAAGGGAAAAAAGAGAAATAAATTAATAAATAATCTGCTGGGGAAAACAAAGGCTTTAGCAAGATGGTGAAGGTGCTTGAGTCACAGAATGAACACAGTATGAAGAAGTGCTGCAGACACGCCCCTCTGAGAGAATCACTTAGGCACTAATATAAATATATTATACAAAGAAATTTGGAATCAATATGAATCTGATGTGAAGCTAGAGGCCCAGTAAAAAAGTCTAAAAGTCACCGCAGATAATAAGAACCAATAAATAGTGAAAGTAGTAAAAGCTGGATTGGAGCCACTGATGCCTGATTGACCCCAGAAAATGATGACACTATAACTTTTAAAAAGGGACAGAACTATTACATCTGATCTCTTTAGCTCTTTGTTCTTTTTATAGACAAATTATTATTTTCTATTGACTGTTGTTCAAAGGAAGGTCTCATATTGACTCATGCTGAACTTCAACATTGAATAGTTTTTTGTTTTTTTTCTTCACTCCTTTATGTGGTCAATAATTTATTTTTAATTAATGGAAAGTGGAATCAATGTGCCATCAAAGTGACGCTACATGTAATTTGTTGATTTAAATTTAGCTAGTGAATGAAAGTGCAACCATTTTTCTGCTTCACTACTACGTACTGTGTGAATGAAATGATCAAAGTCTTCTGATTAAGAACTGTTCTGAGTCAATCATGTAGAGTGGCTGCAGCTGAGGCCGCTGGAGGTTCGGGGCATTTTGAGGCTACATTCACACTGTAGGAAAAATCTGACCCAGGTCTTTCTTATGGCAGTGTAAACAGCAGAAACCACATGGAATCTGATCTTCTCCAGTTCTGATTCGGGCCACTTTCTTTTTTTTTGCAATGCGAGCCCAGTCCGAACCATCAGATAGGAATTCATGCGACTTTTACGTCACAAAGCTGCGCCGGCGGGAGTAACTCACTATAAACGCTATAAACATTACTATCAACACTTTTACTACAAATGAAAGCGCTTTAACTTAAACTTTAGAGGTTTCCATCTTGCTTCCGTATTGACAGCGTGGTGTGTGTGTGACGTCTTTGTTATGGTTTTTGTTTTTTTTTGCAGATTGGGTTCAGTTTAGGGCTGTGAACTGTGACACACTATGTTTTCAAAGGTGTATTGGGGGTATAAGTTGCTGTACCTTTCATGGAAGCTGAGTAAGTAACAGAGATAGAATGGACACCTATACAAATGTGAGGCCCAAAGGCAGGATTTGGGCTGTAACGCTTTGAACATAGATGTGTGTGACTTACAACTGGAAGTCTTAAAACGAGCTAGTAGCAGTTAGCAGCTAACTCAAAGGAGTAGAAAATCAAGCAGAAATGCCTTTAAATCGATAGTGGGATGTCCAGAAGCTCTGTTCACTCTGAGTAAAGGGTGAGATCAGCCTCCATGCAACAGAGAAGGTAAATGATAAACATGGATATGGTAAATGATTTTGTTAATGACGGATAATTTGACAAACATGTAGCCTGCGACTGTTTTTGTGTTTCTTCTATTAAGGGGTAACCACCATCCTGCGGTTACATATTGTTTTATCACCACGGAAACCCAAGAAAAACATTGTCTTGTCATTCTTTTGGTAACCTTTTCTAATAATAATAATATTAAAAACCCCTCCGATTTCTTCCCCGAGTTGTTTTAGCCCTCCACTCTCAGTTTATGTGATACTGTTAGAGTACGGGGAAGTGACTAAAGAAGATGTGGAGAGGCGGTTGGGAAAATAGAACATTTGTACACAAGTAGATAACTGTGCCCGCTACCTTAATAAACTGTGCTGATACGGATAGATCACAACCTCTGAATGTGAACAAAAAGGAAATTAAAAGTGATTCGATTAGCTGAAAAGGTAAAAAAGGCATTTTGAAAAAAATCAATTGTAAAATTATCACTATAAGGGCCTCTATAGATGGTTTTTGCGAAATATGCAAGGACTATTTCCTGTTACTTATGGACATGGGGAAAGACGATGACGAACCTATTTAGCCAATTTGATTGGAACATAAACAATAATTGTGTGAATCACTCATGGAAAATCTGATAAGGGTGAGTTTTCATTTTCGAGTCGATTTGCCTTACTTGAAATTGCTTTGGTAAATTGCCAACAATTGAAATGTTCCTGTATTACTGTCCATGATATCAAAAACAATGCCAGCTTTAGTTGGTTAGGATTGAAAAATGCACCAGCTGCTGCCAATGGGCGTGGTAGTATTGACAAAGTGAGAAGAGAAAATAAAATGGGACCAAAAAACAATTCAGTCAATTTGAACCTGCAACATATCGAATAACGATGTTCTAAGTGTGACACCTCATCATGTTGGCCGCCTGCAGACTTTTGCTTCCCTATTTCATGCCATTTACCGAAAATTCGGCCCTTTATGATGAATTAAACCCATGTTTCTTTTCTCTTAAGCTCCTTTACACTAAAATGACACTTTGTATATTTGGCAGGTGGAAAGACTAATTGAAACAACCATGTACTTTATCATTTGAGGTGTTTTCAAACACAGATACCAAAATATACTGGTTCCAATGGCTCTAATGGAAATATTTAGTAGTTTTCATAATCTGCTTTGATAATTAAATGAGTTCCTCCGGTTTTAGACTGTTAGACAAATGAAATCACTTGAAAACATCAACTTGGGCCCTTAAAAATAGTGTCTTTCTGGTATTTAGTGAAAATAAGTGGTAGAATACGTGACAATAGTTGGTACAGTCCTATTTTTCACTTTTTAACACATTTTAATTTAAAAATGTGGCTTAAACCTTTGAGAATTTCTTATTTTTCAAAAAAGTCTAACAAACTATTAACGGATTGAAGAAAAGGAGGGGAAAAGCTGCTGACACCACTGCAGATGCCCCCAAAGTCCCAAACAGCTCACACCACTCCAGCTGGCAGCCTGCATAATCATGGCAACGGGCAAGCATGCAGCAACATCAAGAGGCAAAGCGTGAAGGTCAACAAGCACAGCCCCAGCTACATCGTGAGCAACAATGACTGGGCTAGGGGTGTGGAGGGCGAGGCCAGGGGCTGACCGTGGAGATACTCTAGGGGGCCTTGGCCGGAGATGAGCCAGTTTCGGAAGAGACGGAGGTGGTAGGAGCACTGGCGGAGGTGGTGGGCAAGCGCACCGTCCAGAGAGACGTGGCGACCCAGGCTGAGGTCGGTGGAGAAGCACCTCAACAACTGGGCCACATGGTGCTCTTCCAAGGGCTCTGAGGAAGAAGAGGGAGAGCGAGGAAGGACAGAGCAGTGGAGGAGGAGCAGCAGTACAATAGATATGAAACATCAGGATATGAGCGAGGAGGAAGAAAGAGAGAGAGATAGAATGACTCAAGTATGATGGAAAATCAGGGGGGTTGAGGAGATTATGGAAGCACATATCTGCTTAAATAATATAAGGCCTGGAAGTCACTTTGAAAAAATAAAAATGTATCTAATCTATTGAAATAGATCAGTGCTTATAATTTAATTTTAGATAAGTCATTATTTTTCGATACTAAGAGATGGTTTTTTTGAGATGTCACAAAACAACTAGTCATAATTTCAAGATTCTTGAGGAAATTCAAATTATTTAGGATATTCCTCATCATTTTGAAATTAAATATAGAAAATAAAACAAGTTATCTATTTAGTACATTTACCTTTACGAATATGCAATATTGGGCATTTTTGCCCGAGTGCGCAAAATACCGGGAGCAGTAGATACAAATAAATTAATTTAGCACACGTAATGTGATTTATTAAGCCCGAAAAAATTGACATGCTTTTTATTGCATCTTTGCTTCATACGTTTGAAGGGAAGGTGCTAATCACGGTGTGAACAGGCACAATTTGGCACACAGAAAAGCCAGTTCTGTTTGGATCATAACTATAGTGCCCAGAAAAATTGGCGTAGATTGTAGACGTTGCTGTATGTTGCACAACATTGCCAAACATCAGGAGTTGGAGTATAATGCTATGACAGGGGGGAGGAGAATATCCACTGGCTACATGTGTGACTGTGCGCTCCCCTCTCTCCATTCCCCGGCTGCTCCGTTGTGGTACCAGTTGAGAGACCCCACCGATGCCTGTACTCCTTCTTCGATCTCTCTCGTCAGGTCCCTGAAGACCAGTCCCAGACCATCTGTGGCACAGATCATTTGCAACATACATCTGTGCCACAGTACGCAGCAGCAGACAGACTTTTCTTTTGCAGCATCCACCCCTATTAATGTTCTCATAAACTGGGCGCTGTTGAGACTCTGCAGGGGGGGATGCTGATTTGGGTAAGTTGAGGAGTTCGACTTGGATCGTCAACCTTCTGATAATTCTTAACATTAAAAAGAGACAAATATTTATTGTGTGAGGACAAAATACATCAAGGACAAAAAATGTGTGTCTTGTTGTGCACAACCCTTTGCCCTCATGGCAGGAAGCGAGCTGCACCTGCTGCTCAATAGTGGCCAGAGGCATGTCTGCCACCGGACCCCTACCTGTTTTATTAACTGAGGTTTAATTATAAGCTATTTATTCTTTTGTTTTTCTTCTTAAATCTTAACATCTTCTTAATTTTATCTGACGTTTTACCCACATCATTGACTTTCATACATATATTCTTCCTTATTGTGTTTCTTTTCGTAATATTCAGATTTCGTTGCTGTAGCTCAATGTTTATAAAAATAATAATACATTTAATTTATAATGTACTTTACATTTGACGGTCTCACTATTTTTAAGATATCATGTCATATTTTTAAATACTATATATATTTTTTTAGGATATTTCTCATTTTACTGAAATAGATAAACTTTTACTGTTATCACAGTAGAGGCTTCAATAGGGAAAAGGAGTGAAAGAAGTGAAAGGGGTAGATACAGGGAGAGGATGTAGAGGATAGGAGAGGTGAAGTATGCAACATGAAGGTACTTTAGGGGATGCAAGAGGCAGCCAACAGCCCATCCTGGCTGCAATACGGCCAAATGTCAAAGAAACAGCAAGTAATCTCAGGCAACTTTCGTCACTAAAAATCATCCAGCACTTCAGCAAGGCTCAGAACAAGACAATGAAAATATAAAAGACCACATTGCTCCCCTGCAGCCTCTCAGTTCTACTCAAAAAGTCAACATCATCGATCCAATGCATGAGAATCCACCAAGGAGCAAGTGTGACACAAGGCATCGGCAGGAAGCGCTAACAATCTCGCAGCCACTGAAGTACGAAAAAACAAAAACAAAACACCACATGAACTGTTAAATAAGCAGATAAACCCAATTGTCCACGTTAACTTTTGCACCTGTAGCATTAACATGACCGTGTTAATACGAAGCTGGATGTTTGGCACCAACAAAACACTGCATGACTGGCTCTGTCGTACCTTTTGCAGTGCACCACAGAGGTGGAGCCACTGCTGTGGCCGATGTGTCATCCTGTGTTCCTGTGGTGAGTAATATGTAGAGTGTGAGAGAAAAACATTCTGACACAGCGTGTCAAAGCATTTCAGCCGGAATAATCATGACATTTCAGCTGAATTAATTATCAGACAAATAATTGCGATCAATGATTTAAATTACTTCTGTTCATTTTATATCAACATTATATCATATAAATCATTAAAACTTGAGAATAATATTAGTCTTAGAAACAGGAGGAAACATGTAGTAGCTCTGACAAATTTATATTGGTCTCTCATTTGAACAAGTGTGAATTGTGTGGGGAAGGGGTTGCATTGCTATGTTTGAACCGGTTAGTTTTAATTTCACAAAGAACTTATCCTGACATACCAGCGTGGTTAAGTCTCCCTTAACTTGATGACTGATTATCCTCACAGAAAAAAGATCGAACGTTTCAGCATTTGTATGTGTTTTTTGTTTGATCCTTAAAACCCTATCATTATTAAATTCTGTGTACCTTGTGATACTTTGCCTCATGTTAAACCCGTTCCCTTTTCCTTTGTTAATTGACGACAGTAGCCTGCTATAAATTCCTGTAATCATCGGTCTGAGTCATCCAAAAAAAGTGCCTTGACACAAACCCCTTTTGCAAAGGCTTGGTTCACCTTCAATTTCCTCCTACGTTTTATGAACACAGAGGAGGGGAACTGGAAACTTAGGGCAGAGTTGTGACATTGTGACAAAGATCAACTGTGTGTGGCTCACAACTGGACGCCCCAGAAGTGGTTCCTATTGGAGCGAACTCAAAGAAGAAAATAAGTCGAACATATCTTCTAATTGATAGACAGAAGCACCTTACCTCCTGAACACACCACCTTGTAACTGATGGTAAATAGTTGTTTTTTTCTGCTTTAATCCATTCTTAGAAAGAGCTGATCAACACAAATGTAAGACGTCCCAATCACGGCTCACTCTATAAAACAATTCACCACAAGGTGGAGTTGCTCCCCCGATGCTTTGGCTTTGTTTAGAGTCCACAAAATAGGCTTTTCTTTGCGATTCTGTTGCGTGATCTTTGTGTAAAATAGGTACTGATGAAAATCAGGACAGAGTCACAAACAGATTTATTTGGAGTTAAAGTGTCCATAGATTTGTGGTAGTTCACTCTAACATTTTTGGTGCTGCACAAATCACTTCCTCCTGTAAGTGGACTTTCTTTTATTTGGCTTACAAATCAAAACGCTGGGTTTAATCAGAGACCGACAAATCAAAAGATGCAAATTGGAAAGTTACGTACCTCCAGAGATAAACAGTTGGTTGCGTTAAAGGTTGATTGAATTCTCGGCTCAAAGCGTAATAAACGTAACTGGATGTTGTGATTATTGAGTGCGAGTCAAATATCAAAGCGACTAACTTTTTCATTTTGCGAGCTGGTTTTCTCCCCCAGTCAGTGGCAGTCATCCAGACTAAAGTATACAAAACATTGGAGTGTTCCCAATAATTCATTACACTGTTCATTCTCCACACAGTTCAATTTGTTTCGCCAGTAACAAAGTCAACTCAGAAATATTTTCAACTTCCAACATTAAAGATGGTTAATGATGTGTTTTTGCACCGCTGCTCAATCATTCTCCTTTCACTCCGAGTCAATCAGCCCCTCCCCCCTGCTGTACATGTTCATCCTCTCAAACTAAATGTTCGCAAAATGAGCGAATCCGAACCGAGGGCCGAAAATGGGCAGTCAAAGGAAAAATAAAGTAATTATAAGATTACTACTTAAGCATGGTTGAAAGATCATTTTAGTCTATTAAGGGTAACGGTTATTTTTAATAGCTTATTTCCTCAAAGGATTAATCAACAAATTTGAAATGAATTATAGATAACATTTAGATCTCTTCTTTTAAGATCAGTCAACTAATTGAAAAAACGATCAAAAGATTAATCAATTAAAAAATGTATTATATTCTATACTTATTTGCAGCCATAGTATAAACCCCATTGTTATGAAAACATTTTTTTGTTGTAAAATAATTCACAAAATTGTCAGTCAGACCAGTTAAAGGACCAAGACAGAAAACTGTTCATATTGGTACGAAGCAAACCAAAATCCCGACTGACCAAAATCCCGACTGACTGTCTCGTCTACGATCAATCAAACATGTGGCAGACAAATTTCATGTATTCCCTTCGGTTTGTTCTGACCGATGATCCAAACTCAATACAAGTGGAGAAATTCAACATTTATGTCACTTGTCTTCATTAATAATTGAATATTTTCCTTTTCAAGTCTTAAACCCACTGGACAACCATGTCTGCGCGCTGGAAACACTGACAAGCATAGGGATGCTTATGAAGAAGAAACAAAATGACATAGGTCTGCGTAAGAGCAGACATAAGCGAAGAGATGATGGATGTTTTAACCCGTCCCCTGCTTGAATGCCGGCCCCCCTCACATGTGGTCAACGCATTATTGCACGCAACAGGATGTAAATGACAACATGAGGTCATGACAGGAGGTCAGGGAAGAGTTAAACCTTCACATGGTGTTTGATTAATGAGCTCAATTCACATGGTCAACAATATTGGCAGGTGTGTACTTGATGTAATTAGTGTAGTCACATGCACATACTCTCACACACACACATTCACCCACTGGGGGAAAAATACCGAATCATCGGTTGATAGTGATGAATGGAGGAACTGGGTGCAGGGTGTTAAACAGGGTTCCCACCTTTTGTTCAGGATCCAATTCTTGTTATTATGATTCTACTTTAACATGAAAACAGCGAAAGAAGAAACATGCAACTAAATCTAAGGCAAAAAAAGAAGAATGAGTGAGATACGTAGAATCTTTTATAATGGCAAAAAAACAACAATTTTTTCTTCAAAAATATTTTTCTTCTTATCTGGAACATATTATATTTAGGATATTTGACTTGTTTCAAAGTACTAGTCTACAATAACTTCAATGAGATAACTTCATAGTTGACTAAATGTTTGAAATTAGATTGACTCTTTTTGAGGCATTCGACCCACACTGACAAAAACCACACCAGTCTGAAAATA
This sequence comes from Lophius americanus, assembly GCA_037951165.1. Lineage (NCBI taxonomy): Eukaryota > Metazoa > Chordata > Actinopteri > Lophiiformes > Lophiidae > Lophius > Lophius americanus. The sequence continues at coordinate 927,010 of JBBDHG010000107.1, read as the reverse complement.
TAATTACAAGCATTTTATCCTTTTCATTTCCTCACATATTAAGAGCAGATCTGTGAGTATCTTCTGTCCTTCTAGTACCCAACATACTGAAGAGGCTCTAGTACCTCTGTGATAAAATAAAAAGTCTCTTGTGCCTCTGTTATATTACAATGTGGATTTTAGTTTCTGTGACATATTATCGTGGCTCCATCTTCTCTGAAAAGGTGCCATGGCTGTAGTGTCTTTCTGATATGATGACATGGCTGTAGTGTCTTTTTGATGTGATGACATGGCTGTAGTGCCTTTGTGATATGATGACATGGCTGTAGTTTCTTTGTGATATAATGATATGGCTCCAGTGTATCTGTGATACAATGACATGGCTCTAGTGTCTCTGTGATACAATGACATGGCTCTAGTGTCGCTGTGATATAATGACATAGCTCTAGTGTCTCTGTGATACATGACAAAGCTCTAGTCTCACTGTGATGTAATAACATTCCTCTTCAGTCACGGGAAAGTCCAAACTGGTTGGAAGAACTAGCTCTGTACTGGCTGTAGCTCCAGTGGGTAAATAAGACAATAGTTGGCTTTGGTGGAAAAGAGAATAATTGGACTATTTCAATGGACTTTATAAAGGTTAAATATTATTTTTCATTAAATCTTGGCAAGGGAAATTAGCTTGCGGCGATGCCTGATAAATTATCTTGTATTTAATCTTCTAAATTCACATCTAATGTTTGGGGGAATAAATCTATTCATATTTGAGTCCGTTTATCTGATATAAGGAACCTGTAACTCATGTCTTGAGTAAGCTAAGGGTTATCTCAAAGTGGAGACTAAATTCACATTTGACAGAGGGATTCTTTGTCACAGACTAAGGAGGACAAACTCTACTGGGTCGTACTGGAAGAGGAAATGATACAAAGGTCAGCACCAAAACAATTGCATTTTAAATCTCCCTTGTCCCTTACATGTCCCCAAACCTCATGGAAGACCAATAACAGAGAGATCTGTCATACAACTTGGTTGAAATCAAAATAATGTTTGACATTAACTCTAAAGAGTACATTTTTGAAGGAGTTTACATTTGCTATGACTTGAAAAAAGTAAGCATGTAATGCCTTGGGAACCTCACCTCACTATTCAAAATGACTCCCTGTGCACAATTATGTCTCTGCTGATTTTGGATTTTTTTTTTTGATCAGTGTAATTCAAAAATGGCTCATTGTGATTCGCCCTCAGATGACTAGATCTGTACTAACACTCGCGCCAGGACGAAATATATTTCACTCTGGAAACCTCAGAGCCTTTAGTGAAGGTTTGTGAAATGCAGATGGAGAGCAATATGAAGTTTCTCAGTCCATAAAACATGACTCCATACAGCTCGAACAGCCCAATCCAGGACTCCAGAAACCCTGAGATCCCAAATTGATTTTGTGGCCTCTGGGCCGTAAAATGTAAGCAAACAAACTGTCTGAGGAAGGTGCACTTCCTCAGAGTCATTCCATGTTTGTTTAGAGTTATATTAAAAAGATCAAATGGAAGTTACCATCTTCTTCTCTTCTTTAGAAAGAATAGTTTTACCCAAGTTTCAGGATGTTTGATTGATCAGGAAACTACACCTGACCTTTGCGGATGAGCCAATTTTTCCTTTTTCCATTTTTTGGGGAACTGTTTCTTTGACCACTGGTTGAAGAGAAGTCATTCAGCTGAACAGACAAGTGGTAAAAGGTGCTAAATATCCCTTATTGGGAGATTATCCCCACTAAGCCCTGCTGATATCATTTGTTTTGCTTTATAGGTATTATTCAGACAATTTCTACATTTTCTGCTTCACTGTCGTTATATTTGGATTTTAAATTTCAAATATTTAATGACCAGTGGGAACCCTGGTTAGAAAGAACATGTCAGTTAGTGTAAGAAAAGTCCAGGGCATATGGATAAAAAAATATAAAATATTTAAATCATTTGAGAATACAGGAATCTGGAATGCTGGAGGGCCATATGGTGAAAAAAAAAATCCAAGGTCAATAAATCAAAGTCTGAAGACATGCAAGACAAAGGGAGTTGAAGTGGAAAAATACTTGAAAGAAGCAGACGTACCATTAGTCGGATGCTTTGCAAACGACACAGAAAATCGTTTTACTGCCGGCATAGACAACAACTCTGAGGAAATAAAAAAAAAAAAAATTCACTAGTGTTACTTCGAGCCACAGGAACTTGTAGAAGATTTTTTTCCCCGAATAACTCCTCTCTCCCCTCAAGAGACTGCTACTAAACATCTAACAGCTATTTTGTACTCAATGATGAAGATAGTCAAATCTGTGTGTTCTAGTTTACTGTCAAGACAGACACATTTGATGCGTGAAGATGGAACATCTTCTGGTGACAAGGTGAGATGAAATGTTTGAACTGAAAAGATGATGAGTACACATAAAAAAAAAAAAAAAACCCTGTTTGAGGTCTTAAAAAGAACAACCTCTGTGTTCCACATCAGGACACAAAGACTTTTAACTCCATCAGCTGGTGAACCGGGTCACGATTAAGATACTTCTTCACAGAGGAACAGGCACTGAATACACGGTATAAGTGCTTCTTTTTTTACCATGTCAAAACAACATTGCATCCTTTGAATGTTGAATATGAGCTGGAACAAGATGGATGACAAAGACTAACAGCATGGAGACATGTTAGACAACTGGGAAGAGGGTTGCTGAGAAGATACCACAGTGACACCTCCTGGAGAACATGACGCCAACAATGTAAGCTACACAATCTACCACGCTGCGTCACAAATCTAATACTGACTACTTAAAATATTTAAGAGGTTGTTTCAAAGATGCAGTTTGTAAAATTGAGATGTATATATTTGAATAAATGGTATTCAGTATTCATAGCTATGTTTTATTAGTGTAATCAGTTGAAATTAGGAATCTTTATTTTAATGTTAGCTAAGAATGAGCCCTTCCTATCTTCTGAAGGATAGGGCGAATGAGAAAGACCCAGAGAGCGGATCCTTCCATGAAGACAGCCATGTTGTGTTACATGTTCTGGACAAAATGAGTGCCGGCTCTAGGGAAGACTTTCTGAGATATCTGGTCGAAGTGTCAGAAAAAACAAAAAACAAAGGAGCACTTCACCCTTAAGAACCAACAAAGAAGAAGATGATGAATACGTTGTTGCTGGATAACTATTTTGTGTTGTCAGAAGTTTGTGAACAAATTGTTTATGATATACAATAAAAACAGAGTACGAGGCTCGTCGTCTTCCACGGTAAACATGATGCCCCGACTGGTGAAAGGATCATCTCAGTGGTTCTGGCCATCCCCCGCCAGCCTCATTTCCTCCCTGTCATTGCGTCTGTGGGTGTTAGTTAGGAAGGGTTCTTAACAACTCCCTTTTCCCGGGCCGCAACCTCTGTCCTGTTCCCCACCAGGCTATCAACTCTACCTCAGTTATAATATTCATTATCGTATCCAAGCTTTGAACCTTAGTTTATGGCCCGATAAGCTAAAAATTATTTCTAACCACAGATATGCTGGCGTCGAAGACTCCAAGGGTGTATCCCCAAAAGACCCCAAGCCTCTGCTTTGCAAAAACCATTCCGTAAATGAACTCCTCAATTTGGAACGTGACTCCTTAATAATCTCAGACAGTCAATATTGACTCCTCCTTTTTCTATAAAGTCAGCAAAATGCTCTAAGATAAGGTCCCATAACGACTCAATGATGAAGATTAATATCACTAACTATTTTTCCTGAGCTCAGTGATAAATCGAGCCAGACTTCCTGCTGTCATTTCATGTGGGCTAAATTTAGGCACAACATAAAAACATATAAAACATAATCTATTATAGTGAAAACGAAATACTAAACACACAAGATAGATCTCCTCCTAATTTTAATGTGCACACAATCGTATAAACTACTGAAGTAAATATGAAAGTTTACAATAAAATATGATTACAAGTTAGATCTCTTTGGGACGACTCATACGAGGTAAAGTTGGACTAAATTGGGTCAATGGTTGGGAAAATATATCCAAAAAATAGCTTTTTTTATAAAAAGCTCCCGATAGTGAGTAGAAAAGACTAATAGATATAAGATAATACAGACAAGATAGATCCCCTCGAGTCAATTCATAAGCACCACATTTTGTACTTGGTGCTTGGAATTGGAAAATCGGTTAAGGAGTTATGTCTGAAAAACATAAAAATTATTTCTAACCACAGATATGCTGGCGTCGAAGACTCCAAGACTACACTGTGTTTTTTTTTTATGAAAAAACACAGTGTTTTTTTTTCATAAAAAAAAAAACACTGTTTCGTATAAGGGACACTCATCGCTTTGACACGACACTCGATGAGGACAAAAACAACAACATTTTGACATTTGAGGGCCAATGAAGATTCTTTGATCGGGATTGCTGAGCTGTGGTGTAATATATGTTGTAATCTTGATCTTCAACGCTAGATACCAATACATTTTACACACTGCACCTTTGACAATATCCAGTGAGTGTTAGAACCCTGGCTTTCAAACTCTCTGACGCATTAAGGATAGGAATGGATAATGAGAACGTAGGTTTTTGATATTAAATGATCGCTCCTCCCTTGGAAGCATCATCAGTTTGTTCTTATGCCAGCAGGGGCTGGTTGAAGTTTATCTACAACTTGACAGCCTGGAAGAGGACGTCAACGCAGCAATGGCACATGCACAAAAAAAAAAGGGAAGATAAAAACAACAACATGGGTAGGCCATGATTTGCGCAAAAGAGTACGGGTAGTTAATGGAGACGTACTGATACGAGTTCATACATGCAGGATTGTATGCTGCTCTGAATGAAAACAACATTTCAAGCTCTAAGTCCATCAAACTGGCAGACTGTCAGATCGACTGCATAATTATCATTACAGCTGACAAACATAACATTATCAGTTTATGCAGCAGGAAATAAGCCTGGACATTCATTCATTTAAATATATTTATAGTTTGATGAATTTGCTTTGTTCCGAATTATAAACATACTAAGATACAATTCACACCAAGTATGACGTTACCACAATTCAACAGTACACTTTCTGTATTTTCTTTATGTGAGTAAACTCCAAATTTATACTAGATTAGTATGGAATTCTGAGTATGGGGCCCGGACAGCAAAATAAAAGAATCTGAGTACACAGTCTGAGGTTACAGAACATACTCACGCGTCATAAGGCATCAAGAATAAAGATGCAATATTAATAGTTTTAAATCGGATTTTTATGAGAATCATCACGTTATATACAGTTATATGGTTTCATCATTTCCTCTGCCTGCTTCAGTGTGACCCGTCTGCTTGTGTTTTTGAGTTAGAGTGTACAGTGGATGGTAGGCAATATGAAAAACGCCCTGATGAAGTCCACTGTCCCGAAATGCGTATGCAAAATCTCTCTCTTCTTTGCTTCGTACTGTTTCTTCAAAAACAAGAGTTCCTTGGACCGAGCCGATTCCAGACCAAATCACACCGTTGGTAAGCAGGTTCTTATTTTCGTTTTTTTATTTTTTCTAGGTATGCAGTATGTTAGTATTTGATTTCAAACACAGCCAAAAAATCGAAAAAACTAGGCTTAGTCTAGTCTGGAAGGTTTTAATGGGATTAAGGCCCAACAGGTATAGAGACGTCTAAAAAGAAATAAAAAAAAACTCTACTCAAAATGGTGTGGAGAGAAAAAAAAGATGGAATAATAAAGTGATTTTGGTGGTTAAAATGTTTATGGAGTCTGAAAATATAGAAATGGCTAAAATGTAACATGACTATGAAGTACATGAGAATTATTCTTTTCTCACAGAGCAGAAAGTTGTTATATAATGTATATAATTTCAACATGTCTGCCATGTCTATGATCCCATTTTACCACAGGGTATGATGGCAAACTACATTATTTGACATTTTAGGACTAGGAGGAAATGTGTGTAACGGTGTCTGCAGCTGCTGAAGGAGCGCTGTCTCAAACACGTACCGTCTTTGTAGGACAGACTGCCAGCCGAGAATTTTTTGCGCTGTGCGCGTGCGTAGTCCTGCAGGTTAGGGGCGCTAGAAGACCCACCTAGGACAGTGGTGCTGAAGAGCCCGGCACACTGCGAGCCTGCGAGGGGGGCGGGGGGTTAGATATCACTAGATAACATGCAGTTACTTCAATGACGTTCCAGAGAGGGAAAGAGAAAGAGAAAGAGAAAAACAGAGACAGAGCAAACAGCAACAGACACAGTGACACAGAGGAAACCATGCATAGTGTATCAACACTTCTGTGCTCCTCAGAAGCTGGAGAGGTTTTGATAATTTAGCCACTATGTTAGACTTAAAGGAAAAATCCACCCTGAAATCCAGACATCTGTCTGGATTTGTGACGCATTCAATGTGAGCTGTTTTCGTTTTGGTATGTCCGGGCATGAGAGTGCAGGGATAGAGAGAACAGAGATAAACTATGCAGAAAGACACTGGACAGTCAAATCTCTTCCTGTATGAGAATACTGGCCTTTACATCAGAGGCATTAACATAAAAATTACTTGCAGAAAATCATAAACAACAGAAGTGACACAGAAATACACCTAAGGGTGGATTTTTCTTTTAGCAGCCACTACATCAGAAGTCAAGAGCTGCAGAGTGTGTCATTCCATCAGGACTAAAGTGAAGGAGGAAGATCTCACTGTGATGGATAGAGGAGGCAGTGGATTTGTAGCTGTATGTACTTGCACATGGCATTCATTTAGTCCACGAGTAGAGTGGAAACTATATCTCAACTGACTGACCTTTTGATCCAAACATCTGTATGTTAAATAAGGTGGATGAAAAAATTGATGCGGCTAGACGGTATAGTTTCAAGAACACCAAGTATTGATATCTTATTATATACACTGAAAATATGAATTTCAACTTCTTCTTTTTTTTAATGATAACATCAGTTGCTTTTTCAGTCTTTGAGATAATGCTGTAGAGTTTTATCTTTTGAGTGCAACAAAGATGGCGGTCAGTGTGCAAGAAGAAATTGATTTAAAAAAAAAAGAAAAAGTTTTTAGTTAGACTAGTTTTTAGTTTGTATTTTTTTTCTTTGTCCTGCCTTCGTCTCTTAATAGAAAATATAGACTTCTTATTTAAGACCTTCATTTTGATATGCTACATTCTTCCCCAAACATATCTGAAAAACTAACAAAAGAGTAAGACACAAAAACAGAAAAGCATTGTTTATGTTTAAATATTAGGGCCAATTTTGCAAATTTTTCTTTTACCAAGGGACAAATGAGAATGATACAGAAAACTTTATAAGTTTAGTAAGAACTTTAGGGTCAGACGCCACAGCTAGGCAATACGATTTCGCCTATGAGAGCAAAGCTAGCTCCAATTTAACGCCTTGGATGAGCTTAACAATACTGGACACACTTAAGATGACAAAACTTATTCCCATTTAGAGCCAGCAAAGAAAACGACAACCAACTACCAGAGAACCTAGTGAAGAATGACTCCTTTTGTTATTTGATTAAAACCCTTTCACCGAGGTATTAAACCCTGCATTTATGGACACAGTCATTCTTAATCTTTATATTGAAGAGAAGTATGAGGTTCAGGAAAGTTTGAGTCCAACAGAAAAGATTAACTCGTGACATTTGGAAATCGAAGGCAGCAATTTCATGTATGGGAAAATAGCGGCTCATTATCTGAACTATGAATGGACAGTGAAGTCTCAGGTTCTCCGGACTAAAGCTGCTCTACAGACCTGTAATAATCCAGTAGCCCAAACATGTTTACATTCAGTGAAATTGGACTTAACTATAACACAGTACAGTTCAGCCCAGTTTTCACAACATGTTGGTTGCTCTGTCTGCTGGAGGTTCCTCTTTAAGCTACTACGTCTCTGAAGACATGCAAAGACTGGGAACTTGATCTTGTGTTGGATGAAACACATGTTAAATAGGTTTTCCTGTTGGACATACTTTGCAGTTGAAAGAACGGTAATAAATCACAATATATTTTATCGCAATAGACAGCATATTTCAAAATGTTGAATTTCGCGATAATATTACCTCGTGGGGCAGCAAAGCAATTCCCAACTCTTCCAATTTACTATAGAGGAATTAAATTGCATTTCCATTTTTCAGATCTTTCTGTTGAAAGTGGGTACCATCTTTGAATTACTAAACTGTAGTGATGATTAAATCCCATAATCTACATGCAGCATGGTGAGTAAGTTCTCTTCACAAACAAGGTGATACATTAAAACACACCGCACACACAAACGCACATATATAAACTAACATACACACACATATATATATATATATATATATATATACAATCATGCATGTCTCCGTCAGGCGATACAAGCCTCCTGCATGCATTTCCACAGACAATGAGAACAGAGGATTTTATTTCCATTAATGAGGAGTGTCCTCTACATTAGAAGTCCGGCCCATCCCTCCCACTCTCAGCAATTTATCAGTGTTATCTATACACACAGTTGTCATGGAAACTGGGCATTAAGGCACCTACCTAGTCCACTTTGTTTCATCTCAGGGGATTGACGTGAGCAGAGAGAGAAGAGGCGATAGCTGCCTACTTTGGAGGATGATGTCTCTGACAGAACCTGGTGAAATAAACACACACACGGTGGGAAGAGTGTGAACTGATTGCACTACATATTTTGCACCTGTCTCTGACACTGGATCCTAGTTTGCAGGGTGAAAGAGAAAAGTCTATAATGGGGGAGATCAGAACCACCGGAGAGAATCTCTGGGTCAAGAAAAAAATGATTCTAAAAGAAACCAAACCTTGTCTGTTGAGGCAAAAAGTAAAAAGGGGGATGATTTCACGTGTTTCATGCAAAAAAACAACAACAAGTCTCTGTAGAAGATAGTAGCTTAGTCTGAGTCACCTCCATTGATCCAGTCTTATGGTTGCGTATGAGTGGGGACCTCTTCTGAATGGTGATTGGCTCAGACAGCGGTACAGCCCGGTCTGTCTCATCTCGTGAGAGGTCCTCCAAGCTGCCGGGCTCCGTCTGTTTCCCCTGATTCTGCGGGAGCAAAGAAGAAGAAGAGAACACAACTGCCGCTGCCTGCAGAATGAAAGCATGATGGGAAAAAAAAGCCTGGGTATGATTTTACCTGCCGAGCAACTTCTGCAGAGGCGGGCCTGAAGCCAAAGCCGGTCGGTGCGTTCTCCTCCTCCTCCACGCCTTTGACACCAGGGCTGAAGTGAAGCTCTACATGGAAGCGTTCGTCCGAGGAGATATCCTGTAGGCAGAGGGAGAGGTTAATATGATACTTATGTAACACAAGTTTATTGATTCACACCGACTATGTCCCAGCTTTGAGGCTGATCCTGGTTTTAATCAAGCTGGGCATAAAGCGTTTACCGGAGCACAGAGAAATCTGGTTCTTTATAACATATTATGTATGCCTAATAATGCTAATAACTCGGTTACACAAGCATGCTATTTGTGCAACTGCCTCTTTACTAAAGAGTGTATTGCAGTGATTTTTTCTAAAGCAATATTTTGTTTACACTGTTTGTTTACACTTTCAAGTGACTGAGTATTAAGATATGAATCTACTCAACAATCACATAACAGGTGCAGTTTTCCTACAGGATTTAAACTGTGGAAACTGTGCGGGGTAAATCTCAGATGTTATAGGGGGTCTGGAAGTATTCTCCGCTGCAAGAAAAGTTTGTACCTTTAAAGTTAAATGCAACAATCTGGTGAACTTTCAAAGCAAAATTAAGAGGCTAGAGCTATGATAAACTTTATAACAATTATTTACTCTAGTATCTAGGTAATCTAATTACCAACACATTTGTTGTATTGCTGGGAATAGTGACATGAAAAACAGCCACACTCAAATTGAAACATAAACAAAATTTAACCCAGTTCACAAAAGTAAAAAAAATAAATAATATGAATTGACTGAAGTATGGTTAGGAAAAAAAAAAAGAATACAGGATTCAATATTTACTTCCGGTGTTTTCCTTCACTTCAATGGCATAAAAACTAAATATTTTGCAAGTACACCCATGAACAACTGAACTTCTCTGACATACTCTCCCTTTAAAGTTTCATTAAGTTCTGCATTTGAGCCATCCCTGAAGGAGCAGTGGGCGGCTCCTGTGTAGCGCTTGGGGAGCATATTGGGTTCAGGGTTTTGCCCTACGACATGTAAACTAGCTGGGGCTTGAACCGGCTACCTGGCGATCCTCTGATTGAGAGACGGCCACTCTACTCACTGAGCTATAGCTGCCCCCATGTAGGACTTCCTGGGAAAGAGGACTGACGGCGAGTTAGATTATATTGTGTCATAGAAAACTGGGTGTTTGAGGAGAATATCACTTGTTGCAAACCAGCAAAATATTCACAAAAGTCAGTATAGTAAAAAAGGTTTGAGTACATCAATGTATCAAAGTGGTGGACAAAGTCACTCGTCGACAGCTGTCATATACCAGGATCAGACGTAGCATGTAACTGCATCCTGGTTTCTAAGGGAGCACTTCAGCTAGAATACTAATGGCAATATACTGCTTCCAGCTTCAATTATTATTATTCTACCCAACTTACCCACATTGGCGTTAATTGGCTAGTTTAGTAAGAAAATATCTGGATCACATTCATTTTCAAATTAACCCTCCCTATTGTATATATTTTCACATAGAAGTATGAAACTTGGTACGTATGTTTATTGTATCAAGCTCTACCAAGAGCTTTTGTGGTGCTATGATGTCAATCTTATCCAAAGGCAAAGTTGTTTAAAAACTCACCTTATTGTTGTCCTCATACAGCATGATGACAATCTGGGTCATGTAGTTGAGTTCGGAGACAGCGCTGAGGTAATCCATGGCACGCTTCCACTGCTGGTCCTTCTCCTCCTGTCGCACGCAGACACAAAGACACAGACATAAACGAGCAAACCACTGCCTCACACCTTGTTCCCATCTGAGTAACTTTCAGAGTTCTGTCTGGCTCTTTGGATGCTTACATTCAGCAAACATCCATAGCGGAAAATGCTGAGTAATGAATGAACGTGACTCTCGCTGGTGAAATATAGACGTGTCCTAACATGGCGCCCGGGAGACATCACTCCACGAGAGTACCTGCAGACAAGAGGCCAACATTGAAAATAGTCTTAATACTCGTTACAACAGTTCCAAACACTTTGCATCTTATCTATCCAGCTGACGAGCCTTGTATCAAATCAAGTCTTAGAACGCACAGGGGATGCAGCTTGTTGACGGACTCATCCTCATGGGTCCTTTGCAGGTCAAGCTGTATCTTTCTGACCAGTGGGAGGCAGTAGGCGTATGCTATGTCCAATTTCTCAGCTTTGCTTATGCCATATTCCTGCAAAAACATAGAGAGAACACTCAAAACGTGGAACAAAAACTGCAGTGGTAAAACCTCCCATAACTTTAATGTGGTAACTAGTTTTAATAGGAGATGGAAAACAAGTCATTGAAGTCAAAATCTTCCTAATCCCATAGAGAAAATTAATTTGGCAAGGATATTCAATTTCTCATTGTAGCTAATATGTGTGTGTGTGTGTATATATATAAATATATTTTCAATCTGTGTTTTCTTGGCCTTTCAAAAGTTTAAAACAAACTAGTACAAATGTAATAAATTCTTCCGAAATTTTATAAATCAAAGGTGGTGTTCACAATCAAGCTACTGAGGTTTCCATCTGGTTCAAGTTAGACCAAGCCATGGACACAAAAATCTCAATGGAATGAACCTTGCATTGATCCAGATTCAACCCTCCGTTACCCTCCCACTCACTTGTGGGATGACGATGTCGGCTAAAGCTCGAGACAGTCTGAAAAGCTCCAGGGTGTCCTCCAGGCCCAGAGTGGCATTGTGGATGACGTCGTACTTTACACAGTCGTAAATATCGGGTATTTTGCTGATGTCATAGCGCCCGTTTTTCATGCGGAAGTCTTTCTCGAGTTTGGACCAGCGCTGCAGCATCAGCTCCAGGGACTCGCTGTGGTAGAGCTGCAGATCTGGAAAATACATTCCAGATTTTCACTACATACATCAATGATGAATTATTTTCCATAGATATTATTTCTGGTTCATCTTGCTGTAGAGTCATATTAAAATAAAAATATCCTTTTTTGTATCACACTTAAAAAAAAATAAATAATAATAACAGTTTCTCACCAGCTGACTTGGGGTCTTCCATTCTTTGGCGGATCTGAGACGTGAGGCTCTGAATGAGGGTGTAGACCCGGTCACATATGGCCACCGGGTTCTGGACTATCTTCATGGAATTCACCAAAGACGGACTGCAGGTTGGGGCCAGCTGTCATACACACAGAAGTACTCCATTCAAAATAAATAAAAAGAAAAAAGGTGTCACAGCTAAACTAGCCTGTTAGTAAACTAACAAAATAAACTATGTGGTACATTTTACTGAACTCTATCCCGTAGTTTTTGAGGAGATGTTTATGGACTATTCCATATTTTGCACTACAGAAAGATCAAAGGTAGCCATATATGAGAATGAACAATTAATATACAGTAGTATTTTTTCATGCCAAGAAAGACAACACGTGATATATTTATAGAGTGTATAAATATGTATATACGTATATACGTATCTATATACATGTCGAGAAGATGTCCTATTATATAGCATGTCTTACATTTTTGTCACCTTTAGAATGTCTGTTTGTTGGAGCTGCTGTAAGAACTAAATTTCCCCTTAGGGGACCAATAAAGTTTCTATTTATATATATATATATCAGCTGAGAACAGTTTACAGCTTGCTAATCACCCTGTCGAAATCTTCTTCGATGAAGTCCCGGTCCTTCTGCAGAATCTCACTGAGTCGGGCCTTGACACGGTGCTGGCAGCTGCTCAGTGAGTCGCTGTCGTTGTCCAGTAAGCCGTTCATGTTGGCGCTCTTCACCATCTGCACCAGGATGGGTGTGAGCTCCCCCTCCAGAGCCAGTAGCCCCTACTCACACACACACACAATGAAGGGGAAAGCTGGAAATCTTCCTATTTCACAGGTGACTCTTAATAGATTGGGCGGATGATGATGATGAAGATTAGATAAAGTTGTCAACAGTTTCCCACAAACTATCAAGAGCTGTTTCACCAAACTCGACTGACACTTTATAAATCACTTGCTCTCTTAGAGCATCTCGTGACTTTTTTGTTCAAAAGGATTCTGCAGGTGGTGCTCTTCTCCTTCTGTTCATATTGGGATCAGTTCAGACTGAGTTCAAAGTTTTAAACTCACTTGGTGACGCAGAGTAACAGGAAAGACTTGTACTATCTTCTTTAGACAAACCTTAGCAAAGGCGGCGGCTGTCATCTGTACCCTGCCTTCATCGGATGCATATATCTTCAGGTCATGCCTGTAGGTGCTGTGAAGCCGAAGTAATCCACAGCCTGGGAATCCAGCATAGTCTCCTACACAAAGAGCATCAGCAACAGAATCAGTCATTAGAAAGAGGAAGAACAAGAAGGTACAAAATGACAATGCAAAAACTATGTGGAGCAGATTTCTCTGAACAAGAGAAAGAGAACAAGAACAGGCTCTTTTGAAGTCCGTGTGGTGGATCGGTTTATTTTTGCTTTTTTAATAGCCACTGGGTTTAACTGTTCTTAATCTCATCTAATGGTACGTGTCTACGCCATCAAGCTTGTACAATTTACCCAGTCAGAAGAAAACATTTTTAAAAAATGGAGAGAAAACAGCATTCTAATTGTGTATCATATTTCTCCCTTGATTAGAATTAAGCAATAAAGGATGCACGCGGCGATTTTGGGTTTGCTTTTAATTGTCTATTTTACATTTTAAAAATTAGTTTCCATCTTTATCTGTTGTTCATGGAAATGTTGAAAAGCCGTTTTTGAGTTCCAGAAACATTAACTGGTCAAGGAACCTCATCTGATTTTCCATCAGTCTGGGGGTGAGAATATAATGTCTGAATTTTTATTTTTGGGTTAATTGTTACTTTAACACTGCAAGGACAGTGATGCCTGAAGTATATTTTTCCATGACCTTTTCATTTAGGGGCATCCGTTTTCATGACGACAGTAACGTGATGATTTTTCAGCAGGCTGTGCCTCACCTTGTCCTCCTGGGTACATACAGCGGAAGGCCCTCCCCAGCTCCTCAGCTTGCACTCTGCCCGCTGGAGTCAGCTCCCCCCCCCATTTCAGTACCAGCAGCAGAGACGGACCTTCCTTACGCGTGTCTGGAAGTAGAATCCAGAGAACCACCATTAAAGGTCACTTCAGGAAGGGAAAAGGAGGGAAAAGAAGGCTGCATATTTTCCTACCTTCTTCCTCGCTTGAGGTTTTGGGCTGCCCGTGAGGAAGGTAAGTTAGTTGCACTTTTCTGTTGATCCCCGAGAAGTGGCCGTACCTTTATTGTCAAAAAAACATGATTAAAATATATCACTAAAAATGAAAGCTTTTCATGGATGAATAAGGCTGAATGCTTCCTCCACCTCCGACATCAATAATGCTAATGAGGGCCGCTGTACACATGGTGTTCGCTGGTGCAGAAACAGGATCCTGCTCTGTTTGAGGTTATTTGCAATAATTTCTCATTGGACCATTTCTTGCACTTTGTTTTTGCAACTTTCGTGAAAATAGTTTTGCAAATCTTTTCAAGTAATTTAAAACCATTCCCAAACATTCCGTACTCTTTGTTGTAAGTTTCACAAACTGAGAAGCTGAACGTGAAGTTACACGGAAAAGAAAGTGTACAGAATATATTTGGGACGCTTAAGATTTATTATAACGATGATAATGTACAAAAACTGTCTAAATATTAATTTAGTGACATGTGGGATTCGTGGTGAATAAAGTGACCAAGTTTAGTAGCTGACTTACATTTCCAGAACAGTTTTCAGCTGCTCCAGTTTGGACTTTTTCTCCTCTATCTCGCAGTCATTGTGCTGTCCAAGTTCTGCTAACAACTGCCGGGTTATGTCCAGCACCTCCTACAAGGTTCAGGGTAACATGCCGTCATTAACACAAATTAAATCAGACACAGGATGGAAGATATGCGAGGTATGAAAACTTACATAACTGTGTCTGATTTATCGTTACCTGCAGTTGTTTGGGTTTCTTCAGTTTTAATTTCCCCGTCTTGTATCCTCCATACTTTTCAAATAGATCAAAGAACCTGAGGGAATCAACCAAAGACATTGATCAAAAGTTTCAGTCGGTCGTTGCCGTAAAACAGAGGGCAGTTACTGACAGACGACATACATGGGGTTGCGAACTTCCATCTTCATCTTCTGTTTGGGTGTTCTGTCTCCATGTCGGATAATGGCAATAACGCAGCGGAGCTCCATCCTGAAGAGAGAACAAATTGATGAAACATCCCATAAACGGACTCATTACAAACCCTCACCATCAAATACAGTTTTCACAAGTATGAGTTACGAGGTAAATTGATGGAAATGTACAATTTTGATCAAGTAGAATTTTGCTATGACAATACAACCCTATGAGCTGCCAGATCAACTCTGGTGTTGGGAAGTATTGAAGAATCAAATCCTGAATTCCTTTAATTTTACACCACAGAATGTAAGTTGTACACAAGTTTATGACTCAATAATACAACGATACAGCTATATCAACAGGTATAATAGTTTTTGTTGCTTTCAAATTTGCTTTGGGGCACAGACATTACTCTAAAAGAATATTTGAACAGTGCTTGATTTGTTTGCAGATGAGGGATGTAAGATCAGTATTGTTGGATCTAGTTCATTTAAGCATTGTAAGAAATAACCGTGGTCAAGATCAAAATCCAACTAACTGTGCAGGCTGATCACATTGCTACTTTCGCGGCAGAGGAGCTGCGGCTCCAATGTAAGCGTCCTAAAGATGTCACAGGTCCACTGCTTATCTCTAAGGCTGAGCCAGTCCATCATACAAAAGGAAGCTAATTTCAGCCGCTCGTAACATTGACATCATTATTTCGGTCACTACCCAGAGCTCATGAGCATAGGTCTGATCAGGATGCCGCCCGTTAGAGGTATTCCAGGCACGTCCTCATTGAGGGGACTGCGAATCTCCTGGCATTGGCACCATGGGATCGCCCAGGATGAGTAGGACATTATTGCTGGGATAATGTAAATCCCTTCTTATCCTGCTGTGAAATAGAAAAATAAGTGTGCAGTCCTAGCTTGTCTAAGAATCCTTTAATAAGCCAAAACCATCCAAAAGATATCCTTACTTTTGATCAAGATCATGGCCAACTATTTTCAACAAAATGACAAGCACGCTGTTTTAAAAATAAAAATATAATTAAAATTAAAAATAACAAAGAGTAAATGCAAAGTGGCTCAACACAAATTAATCAGAGGTGTATTTGAAGTGCTAAAACAGTAAGTAGCATGAAATCACTTATTTACACTGCTCGCCCTCACTTACTGGTTTGCATTACGTGCCCTAGTCAGTTTTCCAGTGAGCTCATTTAAGTGCATTATGATAGAGTGCATGATTGATGGTAGTTAAGGGACTAAATATGAGCGACATTGAACACACCTCCACTACAAACATGTTCTACTAGTTTGAATGTTATGACTCACATGGTCCCAGACGTAGTGGGAACAATGGGGATGTCCTCTGCTTCAGTAGGGATGGACCACGGAATGTGGAACTGAGGTGCTAACTCACGCATCACAATGTTCCTAAAAAAAAGAGGAGAGACACGAATTCAACACAAAGATCAGGACAAACAAATATGAGTAAAAACTCCAGAACCTGAGAGATTAATAAAATAAGCCTGGTACCCGAGGATCTTGGCACAGTCATCATAGTATTTCATTGAGTTCTTCACAAAACTGAAGCCGTTGACATCGCACACGTAAGAATGTCCATTAGCTCGGAGAAGATCGAAGCCACACACAGTTTGCTGCATTGAGACCAGGTCTGAGTTATTTCACACCCCCATGATGATGAACAGTTAAACTGGGCCAAACCAGACATTATCAACACTTTGCCTTTGCTTACCTTGAATGCCAGACAGACCTTACGGGCCACCAGTTTCTCCATAGCAGACAGCATGACAGGGTAGCGGACCTCCTTTCCCTCGCTATCTCTCTCGACCTTTCCGTCCAGAGCTGGGGACTTACGGGCCTCAGCGTGGGCGTAGTCTGGCCCCACAGTATACACCTGAAGTCACACACAGAACACCCACAACTGAACACCACAGAAAGTTGGTAACTTTAGAGTTTCACACTCCCTGGGGCATTTATGGAGCACTGTAGTTACTATTGTAATTTTTTTTCTGAAATGTTTTTTATTTATTGCTAAGGATATAAAGACATGGCAAGAATGTCATAGTATTTTTTTCTAATGAATTCTATTGAACAACTTAAATTATAATCTTTTCCCCAAAGGGTATTTATTAAACTCCACAGCCTCCCCTCCCGCTCTCAGTACCCACATTCAGCCCCATACTCCAGCCATGGCGCCAGGATTTCACTTACGGTTGGGCCTTTTGATCCCATAAGTCAATAGTGCACACGAGTAGAGCGGTGCGAGTAGAGCCATGCAAAAAATAAATGCCACAGGATGGTTCCGAGTTGATACACTTTTCTTCATACAAATACAGCTAATGTTGATAGAAGAGAAAAAATAAATGGGACTTATGCAGAAATGTGCTGCAAGAAAGGGCCATGAGTCAGCCATTAATTTCCCATGACTTATACTTCATCTGAGCACAGAGCCAATAATCTGGTTTCATTATCATTAACACTTCCAGACTCTACCTTCACATCGGTGCCATCTGTCGGCATGAACTCCTCGTAGATATAAGAGCCTGTCTTCCTCACGCTGCTCTCTGGTGAGTAAACACTGCTCCGACTTCCGATCTACACAAACCACAGTGAGGGAAAGTTAAAAAGATTCTAAAAAAACTTTGTTTACATATACAATAACAATTATTACGGATGAGTATTGCGCTGAGTTTTTGTAGGAAATGGATGTTTCTATTTACTATTTACAATATTTTTATTATGGATTATGATTAACTTCAAAAAAAATAATAACATTGGAGATACTCATGTTTTAGTTTAAGAAAAGTTAGCTTAAAAGTAAATTAATATATAGTTATTTTACACAACATCACCATACGTTTATTTTATCATGTTTACATCGTTCAACACACTTTGGGCTTAATATAACATGTATCTTTGTCTCCTGTTTAGCGAGAGAGGGCAATTACTGAAAGGCGTGGTGTAATGCCTGGGCTCTTCAGTGCATAAAGTGGTTGTTGTTGTTGGTTAAAAATAAATGGGATAAGTGCTGTTACTTCAGGTATAAAAATGCAGGACTGTGGCATCAATATCTGCTCAAGAGGATCCAGCGGCATCTGGACTGACAGTTTAAAATGGTCAAACTTGTGCTAAAAGAAGAATTTTTGTCCCTTTTTTGTTTCGTCAATTAAACAAAGTAGGGTTGGAGTTACAAAATGAAAAAGGCAAACAACTGAAGAGACCTTTCTGAAGAGTCGTTGACTGCCGCCACCAGCCGAAGTAGGGTAGTAGATGTAAACGTTGTGGTCCTCAGCACATACAGGCTTCTCAACGAAAGGCTTCTGGAAGATCTCTCCGTTCACTTCCACATGATCTTCTCCTTCCACCAGGTTACACTCTGAGACACACACAGCAAACCAATATGATACTTAAGTGGTTTAATCTAAGGAATGATTGATTCAGTGATGGAAAATGGCCCGGGAGATGGACAGGTGGTCTGGTGCAGCATCAGCAGTAATGCAGGTGTTGTATCGATCTGTTGTGGTGGAGAAAGGGCTGAGTCTTAAGGCAAAGCTCTCAATCCAACAGTCCATCTACGTTACAACCCTCACCTATGTTCAAGAGCTGTGGGTAGTGACCGAGAGAATGTCGAGGATACAAGCGGCTGAAGTGAGCTTCCTTTGTACGATGGCTGAGCTAAGCCTTAGAAAAGGGTTTGGAGCTCAAATAGAGCTCAGAGTAGAGATAGTGCTCCTTCGCGTCGAAAGGAGTCAGTTGGGGTCGTTTGGGCATCTGATAGGAACGCCTCCAGTACATCTCCCTGTGGAGGTTTTCAGGCACGTCCAACTGGGAGGAGACCTCGAGGTATGCTCAGGACTAAATATCTCAGTTGGCCTTGGAATGCCCAGAGATCCCCCAGGATGGGCTGGGGAGTGTTGCTGGGGAGAGGAATGTTTGGAAATCCCTTCTTAGCCTGCTGCCACAGAGACCCAGAAGAAAATGGATGGATGCATAACCTAACGCAACTGTCTGCCAATTCACTATCTAAACCACAAACTGCAAAAAAACACAATATGCAATGCCTTTTTCTTTAAAGGAGCTACTCTTATAACACGGCTCCAGAACTATGGAAGTAAAAAAAGATCCTTTTAGCATTATCCACAAAGCACTTTCTGATGAATATGACATGAGGATTTCTGTTTTTGGGTAATGACATAGTTTGGCGTGTCACAACTACTACATAATCCATCATTTTTGCATAATCCTTAATCGCTTCAATTATTATGCTTTAAACTAATGGATAACCATTATTTTCATTCCATTTTCCATTGTAAATGATTGACGCGTGTGTTTGAAAATTTGTCAGTCGGTGAAGGAATAGTCTAAAAATCATCAGCTGAATACAATCTGGTGGACTGACCCTCTGGTTTATCTGGGTCACGGTTCAGCACAGCATAGCGTGGTAGATCTATCCCCTCCTCCTGAAGGATGCGATAAACCTCTCTCCTGTTAGAAAATAACCAAAATGTCAAATACATTAATGATGGCTTTATATAATAGACTTATTATTCATGCATGATTTCAACCATTAGTGGGTAAAATACCTGTCCTGTATGTAGTACTGCATGTTCAGGTCATTGATGAGCAGAGGGTTCCTAAGTTTAGCGTAACTCACCGCCTTATCCAGAGGGAATCCTGCTCCCCACACAGAGACATTCTTCATTAAATGTTCTTTAGTGAGTATTGTGAGGTTGGCAACAGAAAGAAAACACGTACAGGGTAGAGTCACACATCATAAACATAACAGCTGATGAAAATAAGGTAATTTGAATTTTGATTATTCATGTAGAGATAAGAGGGTTGCGGGATAAAAACGATTCCAGACTTTTAAGAGAGTTTGATCACATTTCGGTCAAAGAAGTAAAAAAATTTAAGTTTGCAAACCTTAAGTAAGTACAAATAAAACTCTACCGCCTCAGAACCCGATGAACAAAGATGAAGAATTACAATGAAAGCTTGTTGGACTGATCATCAACCCAGTTGAATTTGGAGATCAGATCAATGACTGGACCATAAACCCGCAACAACAAACAGGAAACAAACAAATACGTTTGAATAGATTGAAAAGTTTCCATTCATTTTCTTGTTTTATTATCATCATTGTTATTTTTGACAGTTTAATACAATATAATTCCTCTACACAGCCACATATAGTGCCCGCCCCAATCCCAGATAAATGGCAGGGTTGTGTCAGCAAGGGCGTCCAACGTAAAAACTGCCAAATCAATATGCAGAACAAGACAATCCACTGTGGCGACCCCCTAAAAAAGGGAAAGAGCCGAAGAAGTTGCTAATACAGTATATTTTCTTAAATTCATGCTGATTTTTCCATTAATGTCCAAGTTATTGACAGTCATTTAATCTACAGACAACTCCAACAAACTCTCTGAGTATCTATCAAAGAACTCTTTATCCATTCCTCTCCTGCGTCTTCCACTTCAACATGCTTTTTCAGCCCACTGAGCGCCCCACTCCCCCCAAAAGCAACATAGAAGGAATCTTGAAACCGAGCCCCCATCTCCACCATCAACGAAACATCACGTGAATCCAAGGGACATAGGCAGCATTAGCCACATTGTGACATCACAACTCCAAACGGTTTATTATGTTGTTTTATTTTATTTTAAATGCTGCACAATATGTAATGTCACCAAAATGTAATCACTTCTAGGATATAACAAAACCTACCTCTGTAGAACTCAGTAAAATTCCAGACAAATGTGTTTTGTTGTTTTTCTGTAATCCTTCTCACAAACAAACAGTGACACAAACAAAACAAACGCACAGGAGTGAAAACATAACCTCCATGGCAGACGTAGAAATCCACTGCAATACCCAATCTTAACAGATACACAGAATTCTAGCGAACTAAAGTCTATCCTGCTCTGACAAAACAAATCTGCCCTCGTTCCTCTGGCACAGACGGTTCAGCCCTCTGTCATCGATCCACTTATAGTTTCATGTATATGACAGCAGCTTTCCAAATTTTCTTTACAACTTCAGTTGATAGTTGCATCTACATGTAACCTAAGATTTTCTAACTGTGGTAAAATGTCTACTCCAACAAAGTAGAAGATAAACTGTTTTTTCTTGTTTTTTCTTGTAGATAAGTCATTGAAATTCAGAGATTTTGAGTTTTCCTCTTTCATCAAACAGAAGGAAACTTTTAGTCTGATGGGTTTGTCTTCTTTGTTGGGCTGTCAGGTGATCAGGGCAACACCTAGCCAAATTGGTGCCCTGGGCGGAATTTGGTTATAGTCCCCCCTCATGGCTGTGTGTGTGCAATTTGACAGAAAGGTATAATATACCTAACATAAACAAATTAATAAATAAAACAAAATCTGAAATAAATACTTCTAAGTCACAAAATACATATACTGTAAGTTTTAGAAAAAGAACAACCTTAAACCTGACATTGAAATAAATAGATGAATAAATAATTGGCATAATAATAAAGAAGATCATCGCAGCCAGTTTTTCATTTCAACATGAGTAACAAAACTTAAAATTGAAGTTTGAATATATTATGGTCACAAACAGCATTTAATAACAGAATCAGAAATACGAAATTTAAACTTTAAAATACATAAATATATATATAATCCAGCTGTTTTTGATTTGTTCTCTTGCAGTAATTATCAATTATATATATTTTTGGAATATACAACCAAAAAAAAGTAAGTAAATGTAAGGTAAATATATTTTCTTATCAAACATTCAGTGCATTTCTTTTTTGTCCATTAAAAAACTAAAATATGGCAGAAGAATTAGGCATCTAATGACCTCTTCAGTGCGGTTAATGCGGAGTAAAAACAAATCACCTGTTCCCAGAAGAAAAGGGTCAGTATTTGAAGGTTTCAATACTGGAAGGAGTGATGGCCATAAACCCACGATGAAATTCACGAGTGGAGAGACAAAACTTTGCATCGTGGCATAAGAGGTGTTAGAAAACACCCTTCCGTTTAAATCTTGTGAGTGTGCGTGTGTGTGTGGGTACCTTTGGAGTGGAAGGAGATGAGGCAGTCACACAGAGGCCATTTGAAAACAGGCTCGTTGAGGATGACATCCTCTGGGAAGATGACCACGGTGATGTACTCAAACCTGCACAGTCTTTCCAGAATCTGGGTCATCGGCTTGGACTTGGACTTCTTCATCATGCAGCAGATCCCCACCACAATCTGTCGATCTGGGGGCTGAACGAAACAACTAACCTCATTTAGTCTCAGGACGCAAGGGAGACAATGAAGAGGTGACTGCGCTTGAAAATTGGGTTAGGGTTAGGTAACTTATCAGATACACTGTTAGACAGAGTTCTCAACAATCTCTTCAACAATTTTAAATAGGGTTACAAAATTCAGTGAAAAAGTCATATTGCGCCGATATTGGACAATATTGCGATTGCGATAAAATAGTTATCAAGGAAAATGCGCACATCCAACGATCATTTTGAAATGTGTATTTCTCAGTACAAACATACAAAGTTAAACTGGAAGAGAAAATTACAAGACAAACTATTTGTTACTAGTACGGTTTTCAAAATAACTTAATAATTTACTGAATTAAATAAGTAATATACATTTTTTTTTTTTAAGTAATGCAAAATGAAGGCATTTTGCAAACTCTCAGTCATACAACCAAATAAAAAATTCAAATTTTCATAATAAGATATTTTGAACGATGTTCATGTCATTGTCTGTTGTGATAGCAGCCTGGTGCTCCTCAGACAGATGGGTATTTCAAGAAGCGAGCTTAAGGAACTCTCTGCTGTCTGAGAGAATGTATCTACTAGTTTTACCGTATGTTCTATGAATATTGTGTGACAAGGTGACAGAATGATATTGAACAGATTATTGTTTTCATTTATGGGCGCTTAGCAACTGAAAATTATACACAAATAGAAACTCAATCAAAAGGTAGACACAGAAATCGCTGGAGGAATTTCATATTTAATCTGAGAACGCCTCAGGATCCCCACCCCCCTGAGGATGAGCCGGAGAGGACAGCATGACGTCAGCAGCATCGCGACCACCGATATGAATGAAACAGGTTCATCATTATACTTCACTTTGGTTGTTAACATATGTATAATATCAGTCAGTGGCTCATTTTCCACTAGCTTTAATGTCAAATATTCCCTGTTTTTTCCGTTTGAAAAAAGGAACGGAGAACAAGTCAGATGTGCAAGATGTCTACCGTAAGATGTTGACATGCACGGCTTGAGATTAATTACTGGATAAAAGCAGACAACCTTGGTCTCTCAGTCCCCTCTCGACACCGATCTATTTATATGACAAGTCATTGACGGACACGTCACTTCTGCAGCTCTGCTGAAAACTCAGAGGGAGGAGTCCAAAACAACCTCGAAGTTAACCTGCCAGCAAGCAGGTTAGCTTTAAAGAGTAAGTTTACGTGGTAACTGACTCAGAGCTTAACGTATCCCGCTTTCAGGAACGGAAAACCCAAAGTATCCCTCCTCTCAGGCTTAACAAACTCGGAATCCACTTAGCCCGCTTCCTGAAATACCCCCCGGTCCAAAGCCAAACACAGGATAGTCAAGTGACCACACACGACACTAACTCCCATCACAGACACTGATTGGCCATTTCTTAATTGTTGGCGTAGACAATGAGCAGACTGCACACAAAAAGTGAATAGGTAGTCTAGTTCTGTCACATATATTTATTGAATTAAATAACAGCCTTTTCTAAAGGCTACAGAATGAATGCAAAAGAAAAGCCCTCGGATGCAGGACAAAAAGAGATAAATACTGGAAAATGTGTGTGAAAGTATAAGATGACCAAATTTAGTGACTGTTGATGTGTGGCTCTGTAGAACTTTAATATTTTTTTGTTATATTTTCCAGCATCATTTATTTCATTTGCTTTGTTGAAATATTATCAGGTTTTTACGTCAAAAAAAAGAAATCATGGATGGAATCTCAATTCTAATCAAAAATAGTTTGATTCTCATTTCTTCCAGAACCGCCCAGCCCTGCTTCATTACTAGTGTTGAGGATATGACCTGTTAAAACTGGTGAATTGGATATTGACCACTACACGGCTTCGGTCAAGGTGAGTCATAAGTGAGGTTTAAGGTCTTAGATCTTTACTTAAAGATTAGTAGGTGAACACGATGCTGCATATAATAATATCGCTACATTAATACCCACTTTCTGAAATAAAACAAGGATAAACAATTAGCTTAACTTTGGCTTAAACGAAAAGGCCATTAAACGACACTAACATCAAAATGATGCATCAACACAGATAAACAACTATATAAAGAGGAATAACTCAACAATTTAGCCATATGAACCCGATAACAGCAATAACAAACTTTCGTCATTGACTTCTACTCCAGATGTAGTTATACTTTGGAATGAACGGAAGAAAACGGTTGCAGAAGTAGTGCGCATTTTCAAATAAGACTTTCAAAATAAGAGCCTCAAATAAAAAAGGCCACGGTTAAATACAACCTCGCCGAGTGATGATTTGATTATTTACTTACTGTCAGAAGAGTCAGAGGCCTTAACAATTCTGTCAAGCTCTTTTAAGAAAACCATGCGGTTCTTGTAAGTTGTGAAGACAAATCGCTCACCGAGTCTGTGTCTTCGTCGTCCTCATATAGCTCCATATCTGTCCTCATGCCGTCTTCCTGGACCTCGCTCTCATCGTCCTCGCAGCCCACGAAGAATCTGGGAGCGCCACGCCCGCTCTCACTCGGGCTGTTGGGCTGTAACATCACAATAGCCCGCGGCAACCCACTGCGTCCCACCGCGCCATCGTACACCAACACACCACCGGAGCGTGCCGGCACTGGTAAGGCACCCGGCTTGGGGAGAGCGCTGGGCGGACTCTGCCCGGGATAGACAGCAGAGCTGGTAGATAACTGTGTGTGAGGCAGAGGATGAGACTGACAGAGTGACAATCAAGCGTAAAGGGTTATGTGAGATACGATTTTGCTTGTCACTCCTCTCAATGACGTTGTTAAACTAGTTCCTCATTCTTTGCTCGGAAAAGTCACATCTCAATGACTGGTTTGGGTTTCATGAGCGTCTTCAGGGCCCGGCTGAGATTATCGGATGGCGTCCCTTGTCCTTCATCAGTGAGAGAGACTCAAAATTCTAAAAGAGAAACGAAACAATTTGATTAATGTGGTGGTTAATATTAAGTGCATCGTCTCATTGCTCATTGAAATTTCAGAGAATTTTGTCCATCAATTTCTGAGGTAATAAAGCAGCAAACAGTCAAGGATATGACAACATACCCTATGGTGAGGCCATGAAAAACTGCATTCATTAAATAAGCATTGTGACTACACATTGTTTCGTTGTCAACCATCAATTCAAAGTTCCTTGACAAGTGAAGAAATAGTATAATTTTAATTAGTGTTCCAAATTTAAATTTTAACATAATCATTAAAAAGGATCATCCCATTATGTGCGTTACATTTTTCTAGAATAGAAATTAATGGATTTATTAAAGTAATATAAAGTAAACTCCTCCCATGCCTTAGTGGATTCACTTTTCAGTGCCAGAGCATAACATTTAATCCCTTCTACAACATCTGCCCACTCGGATTATGGGCAGGGGCCACCAACAACACTAGGATCCTTCCCTCTCATTTTTTTTTTTTTTTTTTTTTTTTTTTTTTTAAGGGACCCTAGAGGGTTTAAGCAATTCATGATGTAATTTATAATCTACACTCTCATGGCACTGGTCGCTGCAGTCAGGGACAACTTTGCATTCCCATTTTATAACTATTCTTTTAATGTAATGTTTGTTTTAAAGTGATTTTAATGTGTTTAAGTAATAAACATCTGGTAAGCCCATAAACATTCAGTCATAACATAAAAAAATCAAAACCACCAACAACATTCTATTGGTCCTGGTTTTGCCACTAAAACCAATCTGGCTCTTTAGGACATGGACTCCAGCAGACCTCTGATGGTGTGCCGTGATACCCAAAAAAAAATCTCGCGCGAAAATGTCACAAAGCTGAAAACAGGCTGATCTAATAAAGAGTTGACGCTTTAGGGATTTGTAATTCTCACAGGACATAATTGATATAAATAGGATACGATCCGCTAGTGGAGAAAACTACATAACAGCAGAAAAGTAACTATTAGTAAAGTTATTAGACTATCTCAACCGTACATAGATTAAACATTGATGTGGCATTAATAGTAATTGAAAAGTAATGATGTAACACTTTACACCAATAAGTGCTTTTATGCTGATATTAAGTACATGCTGATAATACATACACAGTAAAGTCAGGCTTAACTGCGGCATTAGCATTTTTACTCAGGTAAAATGTCTGAATAAGTGACTGCTGCTGGGTTTGCGTTTTTGTTTTTTTACAAAGACATGCAATCATCATCTTAAATTTTTTTTGTCCGAAACAAATGCACCTGTTTTTTTTTTCTGCCAGTTACTTAGTAGTTCTTAATTTCAAGTTCTCTTATTTTGAAGGAGTATAGCGGAAGTTGAATTGGCCAATGTATCTGCTTTGAATTGAAGAGGAAATCTGTAAATACTCATTGGACCAACACATGTCAATACTTTATTCTGGTAGTTGATTGTTTAGGGAGGACATCCTCCCATGGAACATCATCCCCCATGTTTTGGCAAATAGCAGAACAGCATGGAAAAAATAAGCAAATTGAAATACATTAAATTAATTTAGCAGATCCCACCTCTAGAGGAGGTTAATTAAATCTGTCCTCCTCTACTCTCCACTTCACACAGACTGCTTTTCTCCTTGACTGCTGTGTAGGTGTCTTGGTTGAAGCATAATTTGAATTTCAATAATTAACTTTTTCCAAAGATGTAAAAATTATTTATGAAATAATACCTAGAATTTGTAATGGCTTACTTCAAACAATTACTTGTTTTTTTTTTAAATTTTGATCTCCTTGCTTCTGAAAACAAAAGAACTAGCCTCCTTTCGTCTGATTACTTTATCCACCAATGCAAAATGTGGGCCCTTACCTGCTTTGACATTTTTGGGTAAGATAACTGGTCTGATGACAGTTATAGTCTTAGAATCATGGCTTTGGACCTGGTTGACACCAGTAATGCAGGACAGGGAATATAAACGTTTTGCATCACCCACATGATTTAAAACTAAACAAAAGAAAAAAAATCTGTATTTCCATAATATAACTGACATATTGTAGATGTGAGGGATAAAACATATTATTGATAAACACCTGAAGGAAGCTGCACCTGACGATCCGATTAGCGGAGGGCCTGACACATTCATAGAAAGAAACAGGTTTTAAAATAATCTGGAAAAACGGCATTAATTTATACAGCCGCGCATTAAATTAATCTAAACCTCTTTCTGATAATAATTGAGTTCAAGATCGGAAGTTTACCGTCGCGTGCAGCTTACTAACGTTACCTAATGTATGAGTACTTTACGCTAACATTTGAGACCTAGTATACATTAAACTGTATTACTGTAATATTAGCGTGTATAACGAATTACCATTGTTGAATACTAGATTATGACTTTGAGAACAACGTTTGTTTGACGACAAAATCATTCTTTAGCTATTGAGGACTCGTTTAGCTTATGTTAGCTTATATTAGCATCTAGCTAGTA
This sequence comes from Lophius americanus, assembly GCA_037951165.1. Classification (NCBI taxonomy): domain Eukaryota; kingdom Metazoa; phylum Chordata; class Actinopteri; order Lophiiformes; family Lophiidae; genus Lophius; species Lophius americanus. The sequence continues at coordinate 899,097 of JBBDHG010000107.1, read as the reverse complement.
GCGTAAACAAGTCCTTCAGAGCCATTTTGTCTGCATTTGAAGTACATATACAAGTTCTGTGCAGTTATTAGAATTGACGCTTTATACTTGAAGGGTGGTAATCATTGGAATAACCCCCGAGCATCGATATTATGAACTCACAGTGTGACTGGAAGGTTAGCATCGCTGCCGTCAGCTCCGCTTCCTTCACTCTTGACAGCTTGCAGATCAAACCAGTCTAATTTATGCGGCGTTATGTAGGATGATCGACATGTAAAGTGACCAATGAGAAATGAGAACACTTTCAGATAGGCGTTACCCATAATTTACATGAGCCAATGAGGAACGGCTAAGGGCTGTAACCCGAAATACACAGCATTAGCGATCTCTAAGCGATCTCTTCTCTCTTCTGCTTTCGAACCCTAAAGTAGCAAAATTCTCATACACAAAATTATTAAAACATCCCTCAAATTTGTTGTTGTTGATTTTCAACATAAATTGTAATTAATGTCACTGAAACCTATTAATAATGCAAAAGCGAAAACATTTTTTGATGTATCAAAACGCCACCACACAGAAATGGGGAATGTTTGCATTAGCCAGTTTTATACTTGGGAATTTTTGCTTTCGTCTCTTTTTTCGATTGTTTTTCAATTATTCAACTCATGTATTCTAAAACATAATTTTTAATTTTAAACCCTGTGATGAACTGGCGACTCCTCCTGGGTGTACCCCGCCGCTCGCTCAATGTCAGCTGGGATAGGCTCCAGCCTCTGCGAGCCTGAACATTTTGCTTACCTACAGATGATTTACACTTTTGAAATTCTATTTTATTCCCTCCGTTCCCTCTGGTAAATGTTCAGGACTATATTTATCTTCTGGAAACAGATTCTTCAGAGTGGCAACTTTCAAAGGGCAACAGCCAAAAGAAATAGAAGAAGAAAAGTCCTCGTTCATTTGCAATTCAATTCTAATATTCTACATATGTATGCCATTTTATTCTAATATTCTATATTTCTCTATTGTTTTATGCTAATGGTAACATAATTCCACTAAACAAAGTTTCATATTCCAGTTTTCCTTTTCAATACTTTCATAAACTGAGAAGTGCGAGCAAAAACAAAAAGGTTATTCAATGACAGATGAAAGTTAAGAAAAACAAAATTGTGGAAGAAGTATAAGAGTAAGCACGAATGATTATTAAAATCCATCTGTCTGGAAAGGGTTTCAGAAAATCCACTATAAGAAACATAATCTATAAAAGGAAAAGACCTTGGTGGTCCACCTTCCAAAATTCAACGAAAAGTACATTTACGGCTAATTCAGCAAGTCACAAAAAATCTATAAAAAGCATTCAAGGAACTCCAACCTCAATAAAGGTCAAAGTGCATCACTCCACCATAGGCGGCATAAGAAAATGACAGAGAAGAAAATCCAGGCTCATCTGAATTTACCCACAACCCACCTTAATGACCCTCAGAGCTTCTGGAATAATCTCCTATGGAATGATGAGAGGAAAGTCGAACTGTGTGAAGACAGCAGTCCCAATCCCCTCTGGTGTAAACCAACCACAGCGTTCCACTAGTAGAACATCAGAACATCATCTTTGATCGATGGTCAAACATTGAGGTGGCGGCAGAATGTCATGGAGATGCTTTGCTGCTTCAGGACCAACTTCAGGCCAATTATGCTGATGCTGTTTGGAGTGTTTAAATTTAACCCTTTTAATTAATACCCATATTGTTGGATGACTTGTTTCTATTGCATCATATTTAAAAACATGATTTTGTTATAAAATTTGAATCCGTGCAGTAACTCTTATTGTCCTGTAGTTGGCGGCCGATTCTTCTGTCAGGCACCCAGTCACTCAACCAACCCCCCAGGTTTTCAAGATGGGTCCGGGTAAGGGCTAATAGATGACCATTCTGAACTGTAACAATATTATCCTCCTTAGCACCGGTGTGAGGTCATGAGGCTTCAAGTCCATCATGCCCCAGGTGAGTTCATATTACAATGTAGTGTAATTGCCTATTCTGGGTGCCTATTGTCTCTGCTGCCGTGGAATAGGTTGGTAGTAATTTTTCCTTAAATATCTCCCTTCGGGATAGTGCTTGTTCATGATTGTTCCCCCGAGGCGTAGGGCTACTATTGTGTTTCCCTAATGCTGGCTGTGAGGAACTTTTCTGGAATGATAAGCATTAACCTCCCCAGCTGCTTATCTGATGCCCTCCCTCGCCTCCGGCATGGAATGATCCCGGTCATGATGTTCCAGCCCTGCAGCTATTTTCCCCTTAACCCTTTAATTTTATTTTTTTATTTCTTTGCAGCATTTATTTATTTCATATCTGAGACACTCTTAATTTACAATGAAATGATAAATCATTTGGTCAAGCGTGTGATCAAACATCACACTTTCAGATGTATGTGATGAGATAACATTAAATGCATCAGAATGATAACAAACACTTATCAGGGATGTTGTATTTCATGGAAAATAGTACAGTATAGTTAGATTAGCGTCGCAAACCATGGTAAAGCATTTATTTATTTTTTTAGAAAATGATTTAACCCTTCTGAGACTTGCTTTGTTTGTATGAAGTTATATAATTCTTTCCAATAAGTCTTCACATGCTGAAATAAGCTGCTGAAATTGTCACGAAACAGAGACGAAATTTCTCGAGTGATATATTTCTTGCCAACCTCTTACGTGGAACATAGCTGAGAGGGCGAGCGTTTCTTCTTTTTTTAGCATAACATACCTCAACCAAGAATAGGAGATGGCTGCAACAGGTTCAGTCAGGTGGCATATATTCAAAAAAAGGAAAAGTAATGACTCAAAATGTGCTTGACAAGCAGTTTAGCAGGATAGTAAGGTGTTATTAATGACAGTGTTTTTAATCGGGATGGGTCTGGACCTAAGTCGTCATTAGGGAATTGTTGGACTAGTTTGATATAGGTACTATAGCTATTTTTCCCACTGAGAGATTTTTCAGATTCAAGGCTCCTCACAAAAACGAGTCCAGGATGATGAAACCTCATAGACTGAGAGTTATCACAAAACTTGCCCCACACAAAGATGGAAAATAAAACTAAGTAGCCAAAAAATATAGATATTAAGCTGTTAAACTTAGAGTGTGAAGAATTTGAAGGTATAAATAATTGGAATATTCATAACTATGTTTGTGTTAGTGCAACTGTATCAACTGAAAAAAAAAAAATGTATTGCTTGTTTAGAGAAAGTCCTTTATATCGCCAGACAAATTGAACACTGGGTCTAGAGTCACATTTTTGCATTTTTAGTCAGAGCTGCAAGCCACCTTTCCCTAGAGTTTGTTCACTACATCACCAGGGAGAAAATGCAACCAGAAATCATCTCACCATGCTTGGTTTCATCTATCTCAGCTTAAAGTTCATCTCTGCTAATTTCAGCTGTCATCCATAAAACTAAAACTAGAAAAGTTTGGCTATCGTCCCTTAAGCTAGCTAATATAAGTTATCATTGCTAAAGTTAGCTAATATCAGTTATCTCACTAAGGTGCAGCTATTCTTAGTTTTTATAACTTAGTTTAGTTCATTTTAGTTATTATCAATAATTGCTAAATTCATACATCATTGCTGGCTGTCTTCACTAAATTTAGTTAATTTTAGCCATGATCACTAAATTAAGCTCAGCTAATCTATCATAAGCTAAGTCATCTAAAACAAGCTTTCATAGCCTAATTCATCTAAAGACAGTTACCATTGCTAAAGTTAGCTAATAGAAGAGTTTCTCACTAACGTTGAGCTATTTCCATCATTCATAGCTAAAGATAGTTAATTTGAACAATCACAGCTAAGGGTAACTAAATTCAGCTATCATTGATAAATTTAGATAAGTTCAGCCATCATCAATAAAGTTAGCTAATTTAAGCTATTGGCGCCAAAGCTAACTAAAATCAGGGATCATTTTTAGAGTAGCTAAGGTAACCTAAAACTTTTTAATCACTAAAGTGAGCTAATTTCCACTATCTTCCCTAAAGCTGGCTTATTTCAGCCATCTTGGCTAAAGATAGCTAATATAAGCTATCTCACTAAAGCTATTTTCAGTATTTATAACTATCTTCCCTAAAGTTGGCTAATTTCAGCTATATTAACTAAAGTTAGCTAATATAAGCTTTATCACTAAAGCTATTTTCAGTATTTATAACAAACGTTAGTTAACTTCAGCAATTGTCAGTAAAGTTGGTAAAGTTCAACTCTCACCACGAAATGTAACTAAGTTCAGTGATCTTAAGCAAAGTTAGCTAATTTAAACTATCAAACTATTATCGCTGAAGCTGAATCGTAAGTCATTGACCGTCGCCAAATTTAACCCATCATTGCTAAAGTGACCTACTATCAGCAACGATAGCTGAAGTTAGCTAATGTCATGTACTATAGTTAACCGTAGGCAAGTTCAGCCATCATCAATTTAGCTAATTTAAAGGTGTTGTGACTAAAATGAGCTAAGGTAAGCTTAGTTGAGGTAACCTATTATTGCAATAGTGAGCTAATTCAGTTATTATAGCTAAAGTCAGCCAATATCAGCTATCACAGCTAATGGTAAATGAGAGCTACCGTTGAAACAGTTAGCTAATATCAGCTATCATATATAGCTACAGTTGCTGGCAGTTACAGCTGGCATCTTGGTTTCAGAAGACGGGCTGTAACAGACTAGACCTGTCACTGTGACCTGGCTGCGGCTGCGGCTGAGGCTGGGATTCGTTGGTTGCATATCTTCACCCAGGATTATTAGATAACCGGACGCCTACGTCCACGAGGACAGGGGCGAAGATTCCTAATGAATGCTGCCAGCTTTTTTTTCACTGCTGTTTTCCTAGTTTGTTGTGTTTTGGTACTCGCAGCACGTTTCCCTACTGTACTGTACTTTTTTTTACATTTGTGTTGTCAAATTGCTGAAGATGTTTTCTTAATTCGTTTGTGTTTTGTCTATTTACGAGTATTTTTCTAGTTGCAGCGCGTTTGCCACTGTCAGCCCCCGTAATTGTGGGCTGCTACACTGCTAATTTATGGAGCATCTTGTAATCAGCTGTGTGTAAACAAACCCTCGCTATAATCAAACTAAACGAGAAGAAGGAAAAACATAAATATGAAATCGAAATAAATGTGCCGATTGTTCTTTAATTAAACTCCTTTGAAAGAGGCGTACAAACACTCCTTTTTTTCATGTCGTATTTTCATGCCGATTTATCTAAATGATCTTCTGCTTGACCAGGTACAGGTCACAAAGGCCCTCTCTGATGAGACTCTCTGCTGGGTGTAACACTCTGACTCACAGCAGCAGGTCAACTAGGACAAGGAGGGTCATGCAGGTCCAGGTTCTACACTATGCCAAAGCTCCTGCTGCTTGCTCTGACGTCTGGGCTCCTGCAGGAGCTGCTGGGGTCCCAGTCTTTGTGCTACCTACTACCGTCTAAAATGCTATCAAACATGTGAATACAACAAAGCTGTTCCTTACCTGGACAGGAGCCAGTTGCACACTATGAACCTCAGCCTGCAGGTCGAGGTGTGGCGTGCGTTTATCAGTCACGGGGAGTTCTGAAACAAGCGGAGAAGTCTCCTTAGATCATTAGCCTTTTCTAAGGTCAATAAATAAACATGAAAAGCAGGCGATGGCAAGACATTCTTCTGCTTCATTAAAACATGAAAAATATCATTCTTCTGTCATTGTTCCGCCAAACTATTGGAATGAACCTTGTTCCTTAATTCATGATGGATGTGTTTAACATTCTATCCAGACCATTATCCTGCTGCACCAAATATGCATCTGAAGGTAATAACCCATAATTAATTAAATAACTTAATTTGTTCTTTTAAAAAAAAATAATGTTATCTAAAAGAAAGCTGTTTTTTTATGATTAGAATTAATGTTTGTTAACAACTAAATAAGGGTTTGTGTTTTTACACTCAAAGAGAAGACAAAGACGTTTTTGAAAGACTGTGGAGCTGACTGCAGGGGAAAATTATGATAGGTGCCATTATGATAGGTTGTAAGGGTCTTTACTTGACGCCCCTGATTCACACCTGCTGATTGTACCATTGGCGGTTTGCGAAGTTTGACAATTGGCAAGGTTTGAGAGATTTTTGAAATGTCAAAAATGATGGCTATCTTTGACTGCGCGACGCAATTTTTTCATGAAATTCATAATGAAATACGTGTTTATACAACAAATCTGTGGTTTTGGCCTCAGCAAATGCGCCAAGTGATTTAACTTTTCCTGTTACCAAGGGGTCTTGCTGTTTATGTTAAATGCTCTTATATGTTGGAGTAAAGCAGACGTTGAGTTGGCGGAAGTGTTGTGAGTCTTCAATGAGAAAATAAAGTACGAGCGGTCCTCCTTGCGTTACACTACATCACCTGCATGTTTTATTATATTGTAGTTTCAAAATAAAAGCGTGTCACAAACCTTCGGCTACACACAGGACAAAGATAAAACTAAAAACTAATGTCCAAATCCACCCTTCATAGACACATTTTCAGGGCTTCTTCCTAACTGCTAGGCTAACAAGCTAATAGCTAAACTGATGTGAATTTGTCATTTTATTCTTTGATTATAAAGTGTTTCGGAAAACTTTTGATATACAGCTGTTTCAGGATAAATATTGTTCTGTTTATTTGACTACATTTGGTCCTCGTTACTATAGCCTAGACGAAGTAATTTCTCAAAAAATCGATTAGCATACTGTCTTTTTTTTATTTTTATAACAGTCAAACGACAACAGTTAAAGACAATACATTCAAAATAGTTCAAATCAGAGTACAGATATACTGAATAACCCTAGAACCCCTAGAAGAAATGTCCAGCATCCTTCTGTCAATCTCAATGTCCTCATATATTCCATATATATCGGTAGACTCAGTATGTAGCTTTTTCTTCTTTCTTCTTCTTTGCCATAAAGCACTTCTATCATTTTAATTTTCGCCCCCAACCCAGACATGTTCAGGGGAACCGTTCACTGCTTTTAAGCACCTTTCACTTCACCTGAGAGACCACATGAAAGGAACCCTCAGCGATCGGCTCAACTTCACGACATCCTAATGTAGCTGGTGGGAATAGCCGTTGTTGAAGACAACTATAGTTTTATTAGTGCTTGGGACGATGTCGGCTTCGCTTTCCTACTAGAGTTAGCCAATAAGTTGCACGTTACATGAATTCAGCAAAGGCATCACCATCTTCATGATATCATCATGTCATTATCTAGCCTGTAGGATCAGTTAATCCATGTCATAACTCGCCTTTTCCTTCAATGTCTTCAGTAACAGTCACATTTTTACTGATGTTAGCAATTTATAACAAGTCCTGTGTATTTGGCACAGCACTTGTTGTAAATTGCCTGATCTCCAACTTCTAAAAGCTCACAATGTTAGCAGGAGTTGGAAAAAAGGACCTAATAAATTTATGAAACTGAGATTATTCAACTTGCACTAATATTTTTATTTTTTTTTTACCTTTTTCTATGCTCTCGGGATGATATGTTTTTTGGTTGAGCACATCAAAATAACACGAGGGAGAACGCGTCCGCCTCCAGTGTTTTACTAGTTAGCTCAGCAATAAATTAAATGTATTATTATTATTATTATTATTTGCTAGGGGTAGCCAATCATTTATTATGGTTTCGGTACAAATTGAAACTTAGATTTAAACTGTTTTTGAACAAACAGGGGCAGTTTTAGCTTGTTTGGCGCCCTAAATGAACCTCCCTTTCAACACGCCCCCACATACATTTATTTACTTGTGTTTAAGGGTTTTCCTTACATATCTGACTATGAAATAGCTTTCAATTTTAAAAGTATCCCATTTTTTGTAATTGCTAATATTAGCAGACTGTGTTTCTGAAAAAAAAAATTATATATATATATATATTAACCGGCATTTGTATGCAATGTAGCTTATAACTCTATTTGAATTAATTGCTAATACATTGTGAAAAAAATATTACAAAGTCTGCAGGCTTTGCACAAGTATTACGTTATTTTGTGGTTACCTCTACTTATATCCTTGGATATGATACTTGAACTCTAATTAAGTATACTTCAAATAAATAAACTTTATGTAGTTGCTTTTTCTAAGGCTTCAGTAATTGTCAGCAGCAGGTCAGACCAGGACAAGGAGGGTCATGCAGGTTCAGGTTCTGTAGTCTGATGCTGCTGCTGCTGGTTGTTCTGGTCCCTGGGTTCCTGCAAGAGCTGCAGAGTTTCCAGTCGTTGTGCTAACTTCTAAAAACCCTCAGCATGCAGGTCAAGGTGTGGGAAGGGTTTACCAGTCACGGAAAGTTTTTACCACAAACCTAGAATTCTTCTAAGATCATCATTAACCTTTTCTAAGGTCAATAAATAAACATTAAAATGTCAATATCAAGAATTTGTGCTGCCTAATTGAAACATGGTGATCTCATTCCTCTGTCATAATTCCCAAAGTTATTCATAATAAATAATAATTAAAAAAAAAGTGATATCAAGAATTTCACTAGCTTAATTGAAACACGGTGATCTCATTCCTCTGTCATTGTTCCTGAAGCTATTCCCACAGACCAGGTTCCTTAATTGTTGATGAACACGTGCCGGAGTTTGTTCAGACAATGCTCCATCCATAATCCTGTTGCACCTACTAAGCCGCTGAATTCCCTCCCCCATAATTACTCTATTTACTCCTTTTTTATGTTTGCCAAAAGAAGCTGATATTTTTCATATTAAGTCTATTACTCAGAGTCATTGTTTGGTCACACCTCAGAAGATGCTGACAGATAATGTAGACGTTATCGTCTGATAATCAACAACAATTTCCTACGTGGACAGAGATCTCTCTCCCAAGGCTGCTGTACCGCCTGGTCTGCATTATCTAAAGAAAAAGAAACACCGGCAATCAACTGTCTTTCATATTGTCTCCACCAGCACTGTGATTGAATACAGCATGATAAAAATGATAATGTAATTCATTCATTATCATAGTATTCTGATTATTTTTCAGAGAGCGCAAACCTCCGCCAAGGCAGAACAATACCCAAAGTAGAAATTGTGATCAGAATCAATTACATCATTTTGTTTAGGATTCTTTCATGCAGCTTCGTCCAATTGGTTATTAGGGTTATTATAACCTTCCTCCTTCTCATACGCCATCCACTTCCGCGTCTCTGCTCAGCGCGGATTTTGTCTCGTGGAGGCCATATGAAGAGGGGAGGTCAACGGAGGGTCTCCTCAAGGAGAATGTTTGCGATCTGCAGATGGAGAGCAGAAGAACATTTATATACATCTGACAACCTCTGCTGTGTTTCCGATCACACAAACACTGTATATGTCTATTAAAGATTTTATTTTTATTGGGTCATGTTTAGTCTAATTAAGTGATGGGTTTTTTTACACGTATTTTTACAGGACACTCCGTTCATAAGCAGTATGGCAGCCCACTGTGACCCACAGTAGCAGCCTGTTTTCTAAACTATGTAGACCAGCTACATGACTTAAGGATGGCATGTTGATCATCATCATTGAGTCATGCAGTAAAACTGCTGCGGGTGGAGGAGGTTCTATGTTCTCCGTGTTCCTTGGATCGCGAGGATCCTCTATGGATCGGAAAAAGATTCATCTGCGCCCACAGGAGACGATTCACAGGAAAGCGTGCATTATTCACGTACTGATGGAAACAACCTTCTCCCATTGCATGTTAGATTGTAGATTTTCGGGTCTACTGTTTTACGTGACCAATGTAAGAGGCGTTTATCAGAAGATACGCATCCATCATGTAATCAGAGCCGTTTCTGTTGTTATTTTGATGCTTTTAATTGTCTGGTAAAGACAACAGAAATGTTACATCAACATCAACGTCTTTTGAAGTTACGTTAAACGCAGAAACTCCTCATTTCATGTTTCATCCTCAAAACCAAGATCCATGCCCTTCACCAGTGGTCTTCCTCCATGGTCAGACACCTTCACCAGTAGTCTTCCTCCAAGGTCAGACACCTTCACCAGTAGTCTTCCTCCATGGTCAGACACCTTTACCAGTAGTCTTCCTCCAAGGTCAGACACCTTCACCAGTAGTCTTCTTCCATGGTCAGACACCTTTACCAGTAGTCTTCCTCCAAGGTCAGACACCTTCACCAGTGGTCTTCCTCCATGGTCAGACACCTTTACCAGTAGTCTTCTTCCATGGTCAGACACCTTTACCAGTAGTCTTCTTCCATGGTCAGACACCTTCACCAGTAGTCTTCCTCCATGGTCAGTCACCTTTACCACTAGTCTTCTTCCATGGTCAGAAACCTTTACCAGTAGTCTTCTTCCATGGTCAGACACCTTTACCAGTAGTCTTCTTCCATGGTCAGTCACCTTTACCAGTAGTCTTCTTCCATGGTCAGTCACCTTTACCACTAGTCTTCTTCCATGGTCAGAAACCTTTACCAGTAGTCTTCTTCCATGGTCAGACACCTTCACCAGTAGTCTTCTTCCATGGTCAGACACCTTTACCAGTAGTCTTCTTCCATGGTCAGTCACCTTTACCACTAGTCTTCTTCCATGGTCAGACACCTTTACCAGTAGTCTTCCTCCATGGTCAGACACCTTCACCAGTAGTCTTCTTCCATGGTCAGACACCTTCACCACTAGTCTTCTTCCACGGTCAGACACCTTTACCAGTAGTCTTCTTCCATGGTCAGACACCTTTACCAGTAGTCTTCCTCCATGGTCAGACACCTTCACCACTAGTCTTCTTCCATGGTCAGACACCTTCATCAGTAGTCTTCCTCCATGGTCAGACACCTTCACCAGTAGTCTTCTTCCATGGTCAGACACCTTCACCACTAGTCTTCTTCCATGGTCAGACACCTTCATCAGTAGTCTTCCTCCATGGTCAGACACCTTCACCAGTAGTCTTCTTCCATGGTCAGACACCTTCATCAGTAGTCTTCCTCCATGGTCAGACACCTTCACCAGTAGTCTTCTTCCATGGTCAGACACCTTTACCAGTAGTCTTCCTCCACGGTCAGACACCTTCACCACTAGTCTTCTTCCATGGTCAGACACCTTTACCAGTAGTCTTCTTCCATGGTCAGTCACCTTTACCACTAGTCTGCTTCCATGGTCAGACACCTTCATCAGTAGTCTTCCTCCATGGTCAGACACCTTCACCAGTAGTCTTCTTCCATGGTCAGACACCTTCATCAGTAGTCTTCCTCCATGGTCAGACACCTTCACCAGTAGTCTTCTTCCATGGTCAGACACCTTTACCAGTAGTCTTCTTCCATGGTCAGACACCTTCACCAGTAGTCTTCCTCCATGGTCAGGACACCTTCACCAGTAGTCTTCTTCCATGGTCAGACACCTTCACCACTAGTCTTCTTCCATGGTCAGACACCTTCACCAGTAGTCTTCTTCCATGGTCAGACACCTTCACCACTAGTCTTCTTCCATGGTCAGACACCTTCACCAGTAGTCTTTTTCCAAGGTCAGAACCCGTGAAAAAACGTGAGGTGTGATGCCATGCACGGCCGGATTGGCCGTTCTTATCCAGCGTTCTCTACATGGTGATAATGTTGAGCATTTTCATTCTGATAAGCTTTAAAGCGATTGAAATCAGAGCACAGGGGTCCAAATAAACTCACTTAATGGACTTCTTCTGGAACCAAGACATTTTTGTGTCAGAGGGACTAAAATACAAAAACAAGTATGGCTGGGTAACACCTATGGAATTCAACATAGGTGGCTGCTCGCCAACAGTGAGCAGCTTTCATCTGTGTTCAGCATCAGAGTAATCACAGTCCATGCTGACATTCATGTCAGGATACACAGTAACGCCGGACGTTCAGCTGTTACGTAATGACCAGAACTTGGTCATCTACTAGATGAGATTATCCAGAGAGATGTTTACATCTACTCTAGTAGAGTTTAGAAGTAAAATGGAAATACATGTTTTTTTTACCAGCATCCCCTGAAATCCAAAATCAACAAAACAACAACTGGTTTGTTAATCTGATTTTGAGATGCAGAGCCTTATGGGACCTGAGTTTCCAGGTCAAACATTTAATGAGCAGCAGGTCAAACTAGTGGAACTTAAAAATATAAATCATTATCATTATCATTATATAACTTAAAACTCAGCACACTATTAAAAAAAAAAATCCACAATAAGTTACTGTGTTTACGTGAAGGGCATTACTTTACTACTTTTTATTTTATTATTTCGCAGGCAGAAACTATGTACCTCGTGTTTACCACATATCTCCCCCCCTCACCCACCCACCCACGTCCTGCTTGCCAATCCTTATTTCCTTCACGATGATGCTTTTAATGATAAAATCTTGTTTACAAATACATTTTTATAAACTAGAAAGCACTCAGAGAGCGCACACCTCCACCACGACACAACTGTACCCAATGCAAATGGAATTGCGAATCAATTGGATCGCTTTATTTTTGAAATTTCCCCTGTGGATTTAAATGGAAATCCTTATGTACAACCGGTCAGAACCTGAAGCGAGGTAAAATTTCACAAATAAATCTGCACGATTATAAATTACAAATCCATCCATTCATTTATTTTATTTATGAAGAGTTGTTGTAAGAAAATTCCAAAATGATTTATATAGTATTTTACAATAATCAAGAAAATGTTATTATGACTCACTTCAAAGCTACCTCTGGGTAAAATATAATTCAAATATGTTCATATACGTCTTCCTCATCTTTTTAACGAACAGAAAAACTTACAAACCAAGGCAAACATAAACTCTTTGGACGAGGTAATTACTGGCCGAGACTGAAAAAAATTTGAAACACAACTTTTTTTGTCATTTAGACAGAATAATAGTGATACTTGCTTGTGAAATTATGTTTTTTTCCCCCATAAATTTTACCGGAAGTGATATTCTCACAGCAAAAAAATGTTTTTTTCCATATTTTAAGGAATATATGGTTTCTTTATTTACTGCAGTAATTTTACTCTAAGAAAAGTATTTTTTACAGTTGCCATTCCATAGTAGTTTTTACCATCATTTCTAAGCACAATTTTTACATAATTAATTTAGCTATTTAATGGGTTCAGCAATTAGACGGTATCCCATAAATAAATAAAGTGATCTAATAGATTGATTATGAGCGGCGTACGTCTACCTTGGATCATTTATTGTGCATTGGTGGAGGTTTGGAGACTGGATGCTTTCCAGTTTTGTAACGTTGACAAGTTCTGTTCCACAATAATAAATAGATTTTAGATTTAAAATGTTAAGTGCGTAAATGTGGGTTATAAAAAAAATGTATGAATGTTATAATAATAAGCGCCGTAACAGCTGTCTGATCAATCTTTGGCCTCATCCATGTGTTGTTGTTGTTTTGTATGTGTTAATCAGCAGACAAACGTATTCCTCATCAAATATTGGAGAAGTTTCCGCTTTGGTCTGGATCTGGAGAACTTGTCTAGAAAAGTGTGCAAGGATTACCTCACTGTCATCGTCATCGTCAACATCCTTTGCTCAGGTTATTTCCTCCGGAGTGGGTAATTTGGCTGGTGGAGTAGGAACCGGTGAGCCGTGAAAACATCATTCTGGAACCTCCCTCCTGATTTACATCTCAGTGAAACAGACGGCTGAGGAGGAAAGGAACATGTGCAGCATCAGGACATCGGAGCTTCAACGGAACACGTGCCACTGATGGAAATAGGCTGTCATCATGCCCCACTAACACTCAATCTGTAATGCAATTATGAGTTCAGCGGGCTTCATCTGTACCTGCAGCAGTGGCGTTTGGCGTCGTGTGAACGCTGTTATTACACATACTGCTGTTTGCTGCCTCAGAGGCACCAGACTGGAAGAGCAGCTTTGTCTCCACTCTGGAACGTAGCAGTTAAAGATGTTGGATGTAGAAAAGCTTAAAGGCGTCAGGAGTGACACTAAAACTCATTCAAGGAGCAAGTCAACCCTAAAAATAATCGGTCATTTTCTACTGAATCCAATGCTGGTAGAAAGTCAGTTTCTTAGTTTACAGGGAGCATCATTCTCGGAAACAACTGAAGAAGATGCAGACTTAAAACATAAAAATAAAAGCAAACATTTGAATAGAATGACTCAGTTTGTGTGGCATAATCCAAGTCTCCAGAAGTCTTGGAAATCAACATAGATTTGAAAAGATATGATAATACACCCTTTTTTTAACATGAACACTTCACTCTAGCCTGTAAGTCTTGACTCTACACATTTGGACAGTCTTTCCAAAGTGAGCGTGGTGCAATCCTGTATAAACACCATGTTGTTCCACCTCTGATACTCCGCAGAGGTAGTAACAGAGGCGAGTCTGACGTCTGTATAAATGTGAGGTGGAAGGGGTTGACATTAAGTCGTCATATCACGACCCTAAGAGTTAAAAGCAGATGTTGCAGTTGCAGTTATCAGCTAACTGAAAGATGAAGAGCATCAACCAATACGTTTCCATACTGGGGAGAAACACTGCTACGCGCCGTGTCATGTGAATAATAAATAACAAGCCGTCATAAAGTAGGAAGTGCAGTTTGTGGTTGGTAGCAGCTACACAGCAAGGAAGAAAAAGAAAGTCCTTAGCTCTCAGAGTTGTACTGGCTATTAAGTTAACACTCTGTGCGGTAAAACACAGCTAGCTTACCTCCAGTTCTCTATGATAGATGGACCAGGCTTACTTGCCATGCCGTCCTAGCCTCCTACCAGTCCATATATGCCAGAACCTTTTTTTTTCTTAAAGCAGATGGCACACAGGATGGAAAAAAATGATCAAGGCAGCTTGTTTCTGTATTGTTAGCATGTTGCTAGCAAACAAACTTCCAACCGCCAAATAATGGAAAATAAATTTAAATCTTTATTGACAGTTGTTAATAGCCGAGGTGTCAAGTTGGTGTTTATGGTCTGTCTTATGTATTGTTGTTGTAATCTTACGGTGTAAGCACTCATGCCGGGACCTCACTTCGTAAGATAGTAAATACATTTATCGCACAGTATGGTTTAGAATCAAACACCAACATATCTAAAATCTTACCGCGTATGTCAACTTTTATAGGATGTAATGAAGAACCGCTCAACAAATACTGTGTATAACATTTTTTTCCTTAATATTCTGTGTGGAATCCTTGTGGTTTTAAAGCAAGTCTTTGGAAGTGTTCAAGAATGTCGTTTTTGCAGAAATCCTTTTTTGGTCATGAAACTTCCCTTCAGTGTGGGTGTGAGTTGATAAGGTCTGTAGTTTCAGTATTTGAGTGAACTGTTCCTTTAACTGAGTGACCTCCAGAGCAGCACTTCTACCTTTGAAGCTCCTGTGTGCTTTTATTTTGAAAGGCACGGTGAGCACACCTCTGCCTTGACCATGAGGGGGGTGATGTCACTTTTCCTTTAAAGTTTAAGTCTGGAAGTGTCCAGGTCAGTCTGCTGCTGCAGTTCAGTGGGACTGTAGAACTCCTCACCCGGATCCCAGCTCACCACAAATACACCACAGAAGAAGATTCTGACTTCACCTGGAGCGAAAGGATTCCTACAAACAGGTAGGCTGAAAACTTTATCTCATTTTTTGATTATTTTGGGAAAATTTTCTGAGGAAATCACTCCTCCATTATGAAAGAGGAGCAATATTCTAAAAACTTTTTTTTTGATTTTAACATATCATACATGTGTTATCAAAATAAAAAAAAAACAGATTAAGAATAATAAAAGTGAATAAATCATCTATAAATTGAAATAAAACCAAATCCATCGTTGTTTCTGCGTGATTCTGGAGGTTATATGATAATTACTCCTACAATATAATTGGGTGTTTTTCATCTTCCACAAGAGTGCATAGAAATATCATAAAGGCAGTATAATGTTATAATGTTGCTCTGTAATATGCTCTTGCTGCTGTAACGCTGCAATTTCTCCATTTCTGGACTAATAAAGGTTTATCTTATCTTATCTTATCCTATCTTATAATCCCTTAAATCTGAATTTCCAGCCATGTGAAAAAATCTTTCGGGAAAATTATTACAACCTTGATGCCTTTATGTTCTATGCAAACCTTACGTATTTGGCAAAACTATTGCAAGTTTTGAAAACACATGAGAAAACCGCGGCTCTGCTATGACCACTACTTTGACCTCTGATTCCTCCCATCATGCATCACTTCTGCAATTCTCCTGGTTGAATATTTGTTGTGTTGAGACATGATCTGGTGTACTGGTCCCGGTCTATCTGGAAGTGGACCTCAGCGGCGTCTGAATGAGCTCAGTGCGGAACCAGGCACAAGTCAGCAGCTAATGGACTGTCACTCATTCTGAACCCTGCAGCTGGTTCTTCAGGCGACACTCTGATGCTCACAGTGATGAAGTTAAAACCTGCCTATTTCAACTCGAAGAAGCTGCACTGCAAATAAAAAAAAAGTTCTAGGTTGAAGCCAAATATTCTTCAAAATACAATAAAATGTTCTTTTATTGAGCAAAACAATGTATTTATCCTGATGAAGATGAACGATTTGAAGAATCTTTAAGACTAGAGTAAGAGGAGAATCAATTCAGACCAGAATGAAACCTCACCCATCTTCATATTTAAACATTTTAGTCTCAACACACTTGCCAAAAACTTGAGGTTTACAATGAACATCAAGAACAAAAAAAAAAAGCTGCAATAATATTCCTGTAAGAACTTTGTGCTGAACTGAAAAATCCAATTTATAATTTCAACATGAATTACACTGACTTAATTGTATTTCAAGGAGCTCTATCTCTTGTTGAATATTAAAACATCCAACAAACAACGATATGTTTTATTTAAACATTTAGTTTTATTAAAATTTAGAATTGTACACAACAAAATGAGATTAAATATGAAAAACTGGGTAGAACACTTCTTCTGGACCTGTAGGGAAGAACATAATAACAAATGAAGAGCAGCTAGTGATCAGTTAAAGCCACATCCTGAAAATGAAATGAAATGAAATCCCATTTGAACGTTTCATCAGTTTGTTTAATGTTTAATGTCTGTGTATTACAGACCAATCAGCCATAACATTGTAACCCCTGAAAGTTGATTTTTTTTTTTCTGGTTACCATGGCACCTATCCGTGGGTGGGATACATTGGGCACCAAGTGAAAATATAATCCTGAAATTGACTTTGGAAGCAGAAAAAATGGGCAAAAAATAACTGAGTTGAAACAAGATGAAGCCACTGCATGGATTCCACCAATTTGCCACTCAGGGAGTCGGGTCTTCCTTCTCGCTTCTTTTAACGGTGAAGTTTCATTGTTAAGATTGATTTTTCTTGGGCTAAATTGCTCTTGAGGAGTCCAACACTCCTCAGAAGACAAGCATAGCCTCAAATTTAGTGTCTCAAGCCAACCAATCTAACTCAGCTGCACACCGTTCCAGAGCTGCTGGACATGACGGACGGATGAAGCCAACAGAACCGTCTGCCAACAGCAGAGATGCAGTTCTATGATTGCTAAACCGTACACTCCTCTCCTCATCACAACTACGTCTTTAGATCCTGTCCATGAATATCCAGAACCAAATCAGACCCAAGGGAAAACCTTGCTGTTAATATCCTACTTAAACATTGATATTTTTTCTTTTGTGTATTTCAGGTAAAATATGATGAGGGGGATTGTGCTGCTCTCTGTGTGCCTACATGTCATCTCATCCTCATTCCACTCCACGTATGAAGAGCAAATGGGTAAGAATACATGAGGTGCATCTATGACGCCATGAATTCATGAGGTGGATGAGACCTAGTATAAAACCAACGTCTGGTCATTTTCTTAGACGACGCTGAGGATAAATTGCTGAAAGTCAACATTCCTCTGAAGGGACCACAGCTACCTCTGCTGGGAGAATCGATGGTTCTACCATGTGTCTTCGAGGTGTGTAATTATGTTTTTTTTTAACTTCATTTCCTTTGTTTTGAATGCCTCTTTATCTATCTGTGCTCGTTCCTAGTTAGTAAGGATGTGCAGTGATCATAGGTTCAGAATGACCTCCAACAAGAACTATTTGTAGGCTTATTGCACGGTAGGATGGTCAGCAGGATTACGTCAAAAGCTTCTAGATTGATTTGTATGAAACTTGGTGGAAAGATAGTTCAGAGGCCGGGACAGGACCTGTTCAATTTTGGGTATGGATCCAGATAAAAAGGCAGATCCTGGAATTCTTTTCCCACTATCACAGACATATGATGTTTTTTGACATTTGCCCAAATAATACAAACACTACGGAACCGATTTCAGCAAAACTTTATTGAAGGGTAGAGCACAAACCGTTACTGAATTATGTTGTTGTTAAACATGCAGGACAACACTGTCTCAGACCCAGAAGCTCCAACCAGTTCTCCCCTATCACATCGCATCAAATGGAGCCTCATCACCGAAGGGAGGACCATAACCATCATAGTCGCCATGGAAGGAAAGACGCGTGTCGGCAACCTTTTCAAGAACAGAGTTCAGCTTCTGGGTTACCCCATGACTCCGACAGATGGGACCATCAGGATATCTAGGCTGCGGTCTTCTGACTCAGGGGTGTTCCGTTGTGAGGTTCAGCAGGACATCGAGGACAACCATGACGTCATCGATGTGCAAGTTCAAGGTATGCTGTCAGATACCCCTTTCCAACAAACACCTTCTGGAGCTAGTTTGTTGTCAGTGCATATTTTGGCACCGCTTCATTGCATTGCCCCAGCCGTAGTACCGACTGTCAACCAGAAAAACTAAGGCCAGAGAGCAACCACAACCTCACTGATCACTTGATCTAGATCTACTTATCCAGAACCAGGCTGGGGGCAGGATTGTTATATGCACCAACACTTGTGAGCACAGATAGTGCAAGGTAGCGATCAGGAACACAGCGGGATAATACGAGTAAAGTCTAAAGATGCATTATAAAAGACTCAGGCATTGATAGTTTATTTTGTCTTTATCTGCTCAATCTGTGGTCATTTTGTCTGTATTGTGTGTATTTGTGGAGCATTACCACCAGATGTCATTGGTTCGAGGTGTAGCCATAATCCAAGCATGACATTAGTACCTCTAGGATCTCATAGTATCTCTCGCCAGGCAGTGGAAAACCAAAGTGGTTCTCCGAGGGTTCACTTGTTGAACCGTATCAAAACTGAATTCATTCCAAAATAAATTCCTTGTCTTCTCGCTACAGGTATCGTGTTGCACTACCGGCCAATCACGGGCCGCTACACTCTGACGTATCAGCAGGCAGAGGAGGCGTGCTCCAAGATCAATACCGTCGTGGCTTCACCCATGCAGCTTGCAGTGGCTTTCACAGAGGGAATAGATCAGTGTGATGCCGGCTGGCTCTCGGACTATTCAGTCAGGTAGTTTGAATACTGAAAAAAATCTAAATTCCAAACCTCATTCTCATCTTTGATCGCACACTGTACGATAAACAGCGCACTGAGCTATGATTCCGACATCCCCTGTATGTGGAACACAGTTGTCGAAGTCTCAAATTTTGCATTACAGCCCACAACCCCTTGGTTTTTTGCAGCCACTAGTGACCATATTTAGGCAAGAAGATGACCTGTCAATCACAGAATAGCCACGCCTTAAAGCAAATCCTGCTCATTCAACTTTATTATTATAACTGGGACCATAATTTGAACTAATGCTGCATTGCAGAAGAAACTAAAGA
Organism: Lophius americanus; assembly: GCA_037951165.1. NCBI lineage: Eukaryota > Metazoa > Chordata > Actinopteri > Lophiiformes > Lophiidae > Lophius > Lophius americanus. The sequence continues at coordinate 879,474 of JBBDHG010000107.1, read as the reverse complement.
CTGATCCCATGAAATAATCATGAATCTCTTCATTGAGGTAATAAATCAAGAGCAAAGTACATTTTCTCATGCTCTCTTACTCACCATACGAATCTTTTGGATTTTTCCAAAGTACATATACAAACGTATTTATAAATATTCCCAAGACTTGTTAATGTTTTATTTCAACCAGTTACTTTTTTTTTTTTGATTTCCCTCTTACCTCTCAAAACCAGAGGAAGACCAACCTCCTCGGTCTTGAAGGCATAGCAAGTCAATCAATAGGTAACTTGCAGCAGGACAAAAGATGGCAGATGGACTCTATCCAAGTGTTCAGGCACTGTGAATGGATTCTCGGATTATAGAGTGCTGTGTAGCACGGCTCTCTGGTACCACGGTGGCTTCCTATCAGCACCCTATTTGTTAGAATAAAAAAAGTTCAAGACACTCCTTTGTGGTGATTTCAAAGATGCTCCCACTCAGAGTCAGCAGTACATTATTGGTCAAAGCGAGAGGACAGATGGACAAACACACAAAGATGTGAGGAACCAGAGACACACGTTTGAAGTCTGCGTGTGCTTGAGAGTCTTTGACATCCTCAACATCATTTCTGTTTGTAAGTTTTATTTTTCATATTGATGACTTACACTATTTCATATCGACTACAATTTTTTCATAACAATGAAGGTACCCAATCAATTATGCTCGTGAGCAATGCAATGGTGACAAGGTGAACATGACTGGGATCAAAAGCTATGGAAAGAGAAACCTCTCTGAAACCTATGATGTTTACTGCTTCGCTGAGAAGATGAACGGTAAACTGGTCATTGTCATTGTTTTGGTACTTTTCTTTGTTCATTATTTAACTTTTTTTTAATTATATTGATCTCTGTTCTCTGACACAGGCACAGTTTTCCACATCAACTCTGTTGAAAAGTTCAGCTACTCTGAGGCGGCGTTGGCATGCTCTAGGCGGAACGCACGGCTGGCAACTACTGGTCAGCTCTACCTGGCCTGGCGTGTAGGGATGGACATCTGTAACGCCGGCTGGTTAGCAGACAGGAGTGTCCGCTACCCCATCAACGTTAAGCGACCACAGTGTGGCGGTGGATTTCTTGGAGTTCGAACTGTTTATCTCTACTCAAACCAGACAGGATACCCACTGCCTGAGTCCCTCTATGACGCCTTCTGCTACACTGGTAGGCCATCATTTATCAAAGATATGTTAATGTTGAGTTCAGAGTTTTGCCACTCCCAAAGGTTGTAAAAAATCAGTTTGTGCAGGGTCAAACAATATGAGGTTGGAGATGTTCTAAGATTGGGGAGCCATGTTTGTTAAACTGTTTCTGTATAGTCTGACTGAACACTAGTCCCACACCAACTCAGAACACTTCAATTCCAGAGAATATGGGGATTGATGATGAGGACTTCGTTGTCCAACAGACCACTGTTGCGCCTCAAACACAAACTCCAACCTACGCCATGATGCCTCCAACTGGTCAGTGATAGAGCTGCTAATGCTCGCTACCGTAATTGTAAAGTTCTCGATGAGGAAAAACGTTGCCTCATTGGACTTACTCTCATTCATCTGTGCAGGTATCGTCTTCCATTATCGCAGAAATTCATCCCGCTACTCCCTCACCTTCGACGAGGCCAAGGAGGCTTGCCGCAGCATCGGAGCAATCATTGCCACACCTCACCAGCTGCAGGAAGCGTATGAAGCTGGATTCCAGAAGTGTGAAGCAGGATGGTTAATGGACCAGAGTGTGAGGTACATCTAGAACGTTTTTTCAGTGAAACTATAGAACCCCCCCCCACTCTAAACAATAAATAATCATGTGTTCTTTGTTTCTTAGGTACCCCATTATTATCCCACGGCCTCCATGTGCTGGGAATTTGGGAAATGTATCTGGAGTTCGGTCCTATGGTATTAGACCAGTGGATGAGCCACATGATGTGTACTGTTACGTCAATGAGCTCAACGGTAAGAAAAGACCTGTTGTGTTTAGCCACACAGCATTATCCTGGTTATTATCAGGTCTTTGAAGTAACCGTTCTTTGTGTCTGTGCGTGTTAACACTCCGTGATAAGACCTTAACTTGATTTTTTTTAAAACCCAAATATTCAATTCTACCTTGCGTGCCTCGGTTAACCGCGCAGATGTCAAGTGATCTTGCAGAAAATTCTGGACAATGCACACAAACTGCTCATTGCTCGGTCTACTGCGACAGAGAATAGACACAGACTTTGAGTGCCTTCAGTGATCAAGAGACTAGAGAGGCACTATTTGAGTACAGTCTATTCACCATTACATTTAAATGAAGGCTATCAGACACAGAAATATCAAATTGCTGCATTTTAACCACCACAGGTTTCTACGAAAATATCGCACAGTATTAAGTAACCGGGATGCTAGTATTTGTCAAGTATACAGGGATACGATTTGCCTCATTTCACTTTATTACAGGTAGATCTACTGTAGATCCCCAGTAAGATCAAAATGGGAATAATACCTTAACAAGTGAAGACAGAGATTTATGTGCAGCTTCATTTTGTCATCCACGTGATGACATGAGGGCATGAACAGGATTAGACTTCATAGAACAGTGGTGTCCAACCGTCAGGGTTTAGATCCTTTTCCATGTGTGTGATATAGGCCAGGGTTGGTCCGGACTCGCCTGGGTGATCCGGATGAAGAAGAAAAGGTGAAGGTGAAGGTGAAGGTGGAAGGGCAGAATGGGGGCAAAATGTGGGAAGTAGTGGAGAGGGGAACTTCCCTGCACCCTGACCTCTGTCTGCCCATCTGTCCAACCCTTGCTATCCTTCTTGTTAGACTCCCAGAGACGCTACCCTGAGTGCTGGCTGCTGCCCAGCTTTGTCCAAAGTTTCGTCTACAGAAACGTTGTTACCGCTTTTACTTCTATAATCAAGTTTGATTGTGTCTCTGTGCTCGAAAAAAAATAATTTAAATTTCTCCTTCATTTTATTTGGATCGAATCTCCGCCCCCAAAGATTGACATCTCAATTTTGACCAATGGGTTGGCGTCAATCATCCCCTTTTTACACTAGTCCATGGACATAAGGTGACATAAAATTCATTATTGTATATCATCTTCTCCATATCTGTCCCACAGGTAGGCTTTTCCATGTGGGAAGCAAGGAGGGATTCACCTATAATGAAGCGGCCTCTTACTGTCTACAGCAGAATGCCACGCTGGCCACCACAGCGAATATCTACGCGGCTTGGAAAATGGGTTATGACAAGTGCCGTACTGGCTGGCTATTGGATCGTTGCGTCCGTTATTCAATCAACAAACCTCGCAAAGCGTGTGGTCGGGGCAAAGCAGGAGTGCACACTGTTTATATTGACGACTTCCAGCAAATCTTTCCTACACCTGACTCCAAATTTGATGCATACTGTTTCAGAGGTAAACGTTCAATTCTGGGCTGTTAACAAATAATAATAATAATAATAATAATACATTTAATTTATAATGCACAAAGGGGTGAATCCTTTCTTTTTAATCAGAATTAAATGTCTCATTTTCTTTTTACAGCGGGCGAGGACTCTGGCTTTGCTGTCAGTGGAGACGGATCGGACATTGATGTTGTCTTTTCAGGCAGTGACGACGTTCTTGCTGGAGATGATTCCGATTCAGAAGGACCCCAAGAATCCGAAGGAAGCACCGAGGTCTTAGTCTTTCCTTCAATTGATCCAGACATGGCTGGTTCCGACTCTGGTGGTGACCCTGAGTCTGGCACAGTCATGGGTAGGTCAACCTGTTCTTTTATGTGACTATTCAGTATTTTCTGTCAATGGTGGTGACTCTCTGTCCAAACTCTGACTGAAGTGCTACACCCGTACACAAGTGCCCGAAGGCGAGCTCAGAGAGGACAGAACCCTCCGCTGTAGCAGACAGCCAAAAGCTCTCTTGATCTTAATTTTCAATATAAATACAGAATAATAAAAGCAGGGCCTCATGATCTATATGACTGTTAGGTTTTTAAGCAGGAGTGTGTGGTTCTCCTGTACCACACACCCAAGTATCCACTGTAAATGTAATAATTCAATTTTTCCCAAGAATATTTGACTCTTTAACATAAAAATGATATTCTTAGAAATAATATGAATGAATTAAATTCAAACAGTGAACTAAATGTTCTGAATGTATGATAACTGACCTTTAAGGTTGATGATGTCAATTTATTACTACTAATTTACTTATATAAAAAAAATACACACATGAATTAAAACCCTTTTAAAGGCTTTGGATGGCAAATACTGATGTTTGTGATTAATTTTTATATATTAATTACCACTACCATGAGATAAATTCAATAAATTGTATCACCACCTGATAGCCCCTGTTCAAACATAAATGTACTGCAGTTATTACGAATATTAGTTCCCTCTGAAGAAATGTTACCCTACCATCCTCTACTGACCAACACCTCCAAGCCTCCAAACCAGTTTATGAAAGGAACAGAGATGAATGCAGTAAATTTAATCTGGACCAGAGGGTGCAGCAATGACATGGAATACTCTTCCGGGATGTGTGATGTCACAGCTTTTTGGCTGACTCATATATTCCAACCCCATGCCGATACAGTAGTATACCCTGCTCCCTCTTTTACAGACGGTGATGTGTGCCAGCCCAACCCTTGTTCCAATGGAGCCACTTGTATGGAGAACGGAGACTCTTTCCAGTGTTTATGCCTGCCCAGCTACGGAGGAGGACTCTGTGAAATTGGTATGAGTTTTACATCTATCTATCTTTCTAACTGTCCATCCATCCATCCATCCATCCATCCATCCATCCATCCATCCATCCATCCATCCATCCATCCATCCATCCATCCATCCCACTGAGGGATACTTACTTCCAGGCTGGACCAGATTCTAGACCTAGACGTCTCATTTTGCTTCGCCATGCATGAATGTAATTTCCCTTATTCTAGGTCCTAGCTCAAACACTTAGGCTCCTCCTCCCAGATGGAGAAGAAGATAGAGACCGGTGGTGCACCGGTGGATCCCACCTCAGCCGGATAAATTCCTGTACACGCTACCCAATCAAACAGTAGACCGAGAACGGATATGCCGATATCATGTCTGTGTAGATTGTCATTCATCCAGGTCGTGGTAATCCATTTTGGAATCCAAACAACTGGACTTCTTTCAAGGCTTGAAGACATTTCAACTTCAACTTCGGTTCAGAGCTCTTTACGTTTTGCCACATCTGCCACGAATGTTATAGTTTTCCAAATGTTCAATTTGTGTCTGAGGATGAGAAATGAAATGTATTATATATGGTTCTTATCTAAATCGCATAGATTTGAAAATGACTATTTGGGTGGAATTGCTTTCTGAGTGCCATGGATAAAATTAATGTGGACTCTCTGGTGTTGCTGTTGCAGATGATAATCTGTGTATGGAAGGCTGGTCAAAGTTTCAGGGGAACTGCTACCTTCACATTTCTGATAAGGAGACATGGTTGGAAGCGGAGTATCAATGCCGGGCCTTGGGCTCCCATCTGGTCAGCATAATCACTCCAGAGGAGCAAAACTTTGTCAATGGTGAGGGGATAATATGGTGTTTGTAAGCTCGTAGAAATGACGACAGAGAGTTAATGAAAAATTAAGTGTTGATGCTTTCTTCCTCACAGCACAAACAGAAGACCACCAGTGGATTGGGCTAACTGACAAAGTAGTGGAGAACGACTACAGCTGGACAGATGGCACTCCGCTGGTGAGTCACAGCATTACACTAGAATGTGGCTCCTGCATAGGCAGAACAGGGAGGTGGAGGCTGTCCTGCGTACAGATTGACGGGATTCAAGTGAAAAGTGGAGATCCTTCTTACCTGTTGTATGTTTCCACTTCCTCCCCAGCAATATGAGAACTGGATGGAAGACCAGCCAGATAATTTCCTCATCTACGGAGAAGACTGTGTGGTGATGATGAGCAACGAGGGGGGGCAGTGGAAAGACGTGCTCTGTGACCACAAGCTGCCGTTTACCTGCAAGAGAGGCTCAGGTGTGTTGGTTTGGACCAAGCTTCTTGTCCGGATCATCGACTGTCTGCTAGTGTACAATAGCTGTGTCTCAGAACTGGGGCCACAAACCCTAAGGCCGCTAAGGTCGTCCTGGAATAATCTGGTCTACAGACAATTTTCTATTTCCAACTCTTACGTCAAAAAAGCGCCGGATGTCTGCAGGTCTGGACTCTTATTCAACAAACGTAGTTTGAGGCATTTTGCACCATTGAGGATAGAGTTATAAAACCTCCCTGTTTCTTGGAACATCGGAAATTGCCGCCTCATGGTAAAAGATAAATCTCAAAATTTGTCCTAGTACCTGGACTTCTGTTTAGACTTGAAGACATTCAACCTCTAAACCAAGATGCTTCTTCAGTTCTAACTGGTTGCGTGGTCAGGAATGGATGAAACAAACCCCCCAACACATTAATGCTGCACACTGAATCCTCTGATGAGATAGACTGTAGAGAATTGGGAGGGATCAAAGAAAAGATGACTGTGTTTTTGGGCCACATTCAAAGAGACTTGGGAAATAGGATGATCTTGTCGGTTGGTCTTCAAATACAGCTTTCAAATGATGTGGTTCCATGAATAGAGACACAGCTGATGATTTTATCAAACCTCGTTTGACTGAAATGTGAAATAGGAAATAAGGTAAAAACAAATAAAGGAGAGACCCCTTTCAAAAGGCCTATTAGTTGGAACATGGTACTGATTATAATACTGATTATTGCAATTTGCAAATGCACTGGTAAGTTATTTCATAGTTTGTTAAAGGTTAAACTTGTTTCTTTGAAACAATGCAAGAGACATCCTGTGGTTTGATACGGTGTCCTGCGGTGTTTGGTTCTGTCCTCAGTGTCCTGCTCCAGCCCCCCAGAGGTAGAGAATGGCTACTTCTTTGGTATAATGAAGGACAGCTATCCCATCAACACCATCATCCGGTATCAGTGTTACTCAGGGTTCATACAGCGCCACCTGCCGGTGATTCACTGCAAAGCGGACGGAACCTGGGAGGAGCCTCAGGTGGAATGTATTGAGGGTGTGTAGGCTCTTAGTGAACACCCGTCCAATCGTCTCAGGACTCACATTTAAGAACTGATGGTGTCATCTTCTAACTCCTGCTCCTGTTTTTCTCTCTCCGCAGTGAAACGAAGTCAATCATAAAGCAGATCACCAGCATGAGTGCAAACACATGCAGCAGCCAGCGCCATTGAGAAAAGGGGAATTTATAAGGTTATTTAAAAGAACATGGAGGATTAAAGGTACAGTTCGCCCAAAACGGATTCTGACATAACAACGACTCGCCTCCATGCTGATGGAAAGTCGGATGAAGTTATTCAATCCGCAAAAGGTATCCGGAGCTTGAAGCAAAAAAAAATCTCCCAATGATGAGAACTACCATTAAAACTCAACAAAACAACTGTTAACACGTTTCCTTACATCATAATCCAAGTCTCCAGAAACAGCATTGCCAGATATTTGGTCCACAGGTAATGAGAAAAGACGCTGTAGTTGCACCTGAGCTGAGTAACCATGCTTTAGGTGAGTCGCTGCTAGCTTTCCATCCCAAAGTTCTTGCTGATTTCACTCAGTATCCAGGCGACCCGCTCACGTTGTATAGGAATACTGAACATAAAATGAATTCCCAACTTAGTTTAATAATATTATTTTAGCTTTCTTGCGTGGCTGCTGCTCTCAGGTAAAGAACTTTCTCATCTTTCTTATCTTTGAAGATAGTTCTGGTAGATTTTCTCCCTCTTTGAGTTAGCCGCTAACCGCTACTAGCTGCCTTTCAGACTTACGGTTTACAGCGGCGCACATCGCACTTGGTCAAAAGGTCACACCCCGTCCCTCCATTCACCTAGCATTTACACAGATATTCAGTCCACCTCTGTTACTGCATCCGCTACCACACCTCCACTGCGTTTATGGGGAGCGGAGGGGCGGAGTTACATTTCCTCACGCCAGCTTTGACATGGCTTTTGTTAAAGGAGGTCAATGGTTTAGGAGAATCTTCCAGTGCTGTTATACTATGGAGCTCCAGAAATGTTTTGTGGACAAAGAAACTTCAACTGATGTTTCCTCAGCTGGGCGACAAAATAATAAATGTATTTATATTTTTGAGCGAACTGTTCCTTTAGAATGTTAGGAATCCCTAACGATAGGGTATGACAAGATGGTGATGTAATATTTTTCAGATACCAAGCCCTAAATAATATATTTTAATAAGATGTAGTATTTTTATTGCTCTGAATTTTGGTTTATTGTTTCTATTTTAAAATAACTTTGCAGAAATCACTGCCAAGATATTTTTTGTTTGATCATTGAAGACATTGTCCGTTTTATTCGCTTTTGATGTGTTGGTGAATGTTCTTGTTTGTGTAGAGATAATAGAGAATAGGATCTAATATCAAAACGAAAAAAAAACACAGCAGATCAGATCTTCTTTTGACAAATCAGAAAAAAGGGAAATACCAGTATTTTGAAAGGGTAGATCAACTATATTGTTCTACTATGGTGTCTATGAGTCCTGTTGGTTTCTGCACTGATTAACGTAAAGGTTTTATTTAACACGTAACCTATTTATAACGTAACATCCTTTGAGGAAAGCTAATTTATTTAAAGTTTTTGCTTTATATTGACAATCTACGACGCGCCTGTGAACACTTTGTGTCCTGTTTTGAAAAACAAAAGCTTTTGACATTCAAATCCTGCCGATGTTGCTAATAAAATATGAATCGAGATTCTATTACTGCATACCCTATTTTTCCACATAAAATCTTGGTAGGCCCCCGTTATTCTGTCCTACTTTGAAAACAGAGGCTCACAAAACTCAGATCATGCCCACAGTGCTAATCACATATGAAAGGGAACATTACCTACAATCTATGAATTTCTGTTTGTTTGTTTTATTTTTGAATTGATGTAGCCTATTTCAGATACACATTTTAATGCGCTGTAATAGGAGAAAGTTCCTCGCAGGTTATGTCATGTTATCCGCCTTATATTTAAATGAACTTGTGAATGGTATAATCCTCCATGAGACTGTGCAGTGCATAGTGTCTGCGTGGAACGAGTGCCATAATGTATTGAACCTGTGACGAGCCGGATGTTTCCTAAGATGGACCAACTTCATGTTTTTAATCTGAGAGGGAATATCTGTATACAGGTACAATGTGAAGTATGTGGTTTTGTGTAGTTCTACTGTATTTGGAGGCTGTGCCTCTACCATACATTCTGCCACCTGTGGCAGGATTAAACCAAAGGATGACATAACGTTTAAACGATTTACATGTATCTGCAGTAAATAGCCACATAAACTGAATAATCACCTGTGTGAAGAATACATCCATCAATATTTGGATATTTTATAGATGAAAATTCAATCATTAAAGAAAATCCCATAAGATGGAGAGCCTGGTCAAGCTTGACTGGGGACATTAGAATAAACAAACATAAAAAAGATCCTTGCAGCTAAACTCATGCTACTGCTTTTAGTGTGAAGGCTAGAGTGAATATTTTAACTTTTCTGAAGTGTGTTAATATTGTGTTTTTCAAGTTAATTTGTCATTTCTAGCCTTCTGGACACTTATTTATGGTTTATAGCAGACAGCTGCGTGGATTCATTTATGTTTCTTTATGGTCATTTTCTTGCATTTTAAAAATGAGAATGTGGCAATGCGATTTTAGCGGCGAAGATGCATAAGTATTTTGTAGAATAAGAACCCTCACGATTGAGAGTGCATAGATGATGAATTGATTTTATTTATTGTGAACTGTTCCTTTAAAAAATACAACAACAATGATTCAATCCTGGTAACGTGTTCTGTCTGTGTATCTAATTGACTGCTGAATCACATTCTTGCCTATTAAAACACATCAGTGAGCCACATCGTTGTCCGTGTTTTGCTATTTTAAATTGAACTGGTATATTTACGGTTCCAATCATCTCGTAAAAGTACATTTAGGTGGATTTTTGCAGCAAATAAGTATTATTTCTGTGAGTGTGATCCACACTAGCCCTCTTTGAAAGACCAGCCTCTAGGGCAAGATCCACCTTGTGTGAAACAGATAGACAGAATAAGACACACAAGGACGAAAAGTCAGGCAGGAACATCAACGACCAGTGAAGTGGTTTAGGTTCTATGCACCACCGGCCAGCCCGGAGTCTTACACCAGTTCCAGGTTTCATATAAGACTGAGACAGGGTCCTACAGAACTGTTGGCACCTTTTAATAAAAATTGTAAAATGAGATGCAAAAAATTACATCACATTCTTAACATAAAACATATATTTGTTGAATTGAATTTAGTTTAATTTTTTTCTCTAAAATGAATGTGGCGCAATTATTTAATTAGCCTTTTGGTCTGCTGGCCCTGGTTGGTCGACCCTTCGCCAGGGAGAGCACATGGTGGCATTGTGGGTAATGCTGTTGCCTCAAATTAAGAAGTTTCCGGGGTTCAAATCTGTACCTGGAGCCTTTCTGAGTTTGTGACTTTAAAAGATCTATGTGCGTCTGATGAACTGGCAACTTGTCCAGGGTGTGTCTCGCCAATGCCCTATGTCATCTGGGTTAGGCTCCGTTGAACCTGAGGGCCTAAATAAAACTGATGTATAGATATTTCTTAACATTTTGAAACTTAAACCAGGCTGTGGAGATCCCTTCAGTCCTCCATCATTCCAGAAGTGTCAGTGTTCCCATACGTCTGAATTGGGTCATTTAAGGTCACCTGCATCCCACTTTCCACACACACCGGTTCACCTCTCTGTCCCTGGCCACCGGATGAATCCTCTCTCTCTGCTCTCAACATCTTTTCCTCTCGTTTACGGGTAAGGAAAAGGAAATATACGTAACCCAACCGAGATCCCTCATTAGTTCACGATGCTATCCACGTACCATCAAATTATAAACTTGACCTCCGCGTCAGAGGAGCTTATATAATGTCATTATAAAAAAACAGATATTACATAATTTGTAAATATATCTAGACAGAAATGCTGCTGGAGGAGCGGCAGATAAGAAAAATAGAAGAGAATTAGAACATAAGAACTATGGCATTGTGAGGTTCTGGTGTACAGATGGGAATAAACGTAGTGAATTTTTAGCTGTGCTGGATGTTTCTCTAGTGCCGAGGTTCCCAAAGTCTTTTCCCGGGGTCCCGCATTTTTAAATTGTCAAACCAATCCAACCCAAATCACAAATGACCTCATCTATAAACTGCAAGAGTAACGATTTGTGCATAAAAGACATTTTTTTACTGCCGTCAACATCATCTTATTATCTTGAATAGGTAAAGCAGCCGTTTCAAAGTGAGAGGCGGGGTGTGTTATATCATTGTTTTTATCTCCTCTAATATAAATACAAACATTTTAAATGGGCTACAGCGCTTTTACACATCTGCACCTGGACAACTATTGTACATCTCTAACTGGACCATTTTAATTCACATCATATATGCCAGTGGAGATCGGACTCTTACCTTTTTCTTTATATTTGCGGGCACTGTACGCCTGTATTTTCACTTAAATGTGCATTTTTTATTTCTTAATCTTGGTTTGAGGGTATATGTATGTGTAGGGTTACATGTATATATATATATATATATATATATATATATATATATATATATATATATATATATATATATATATATATATATATATATATATATATATATATATATATATATATATATATATATCTAAACATGTTTATGAGCTGTCCGATTATATAGCATGCCTTTATTTGTAGTCACCTTTAGAATATCTGTATGATGAAGCTTTTTCCTCCTCCTTTCTTTACACCCAATCCTGCCCATTAGGTGTCCTCTAATCTCCCTCCTCGCTCTCTGTGTGGGGGTGAATTTGCTTTAATTATAGGAGTGGAGTCATGGCTGTGAGAGTAAGGTCACCCACTGCCAGACGTCCGAATCAATCCACTCTGATTCCAGTACCTGGTGTACGTTCAGTAGTGGACAATGGACTGTACTTATAGAACCTTTCTATTCTTCTGGAGCAATTCTTCTTCAGAGTGCTTCAGAACTTGAGCCAGCATTCCCTCTTCACATGCGTTCACACAGCGGAGGCCGAGGTTGCTTGCTGATCAGGAGCGATGATCAAACAATGGAACAGCCCGGACTACGACCAAATATATCCATTGCACATACGTTTCTTCAAACTGTTTGCTGAATCCCATCTGTTCTAGCTATGGAGAATATACAATAATCGGCCACATCATTAGAACCACTAACTGATGTTAATGTTCTGGCTGATCGGTTCATCAGCGGTTAGAATCAGATTAACTTTTTTCAGAGCTACTGATGAATTTCATATTCAGAGTTAAAGAACCTAGAAAGTTCTGCAGACTAGACCAATATGTAGATCTATCTGTTTGTCTGTCCTCCTGTCTATTAGTGTTAATACCTAGGTTCCATGTTCAAATCCAACTCTGACCTTGGGACCTTTCTGTATGAAGTATGCAAAACTTTGCGAAACTTCATCACATCCTATCCTCCTGGAATAAAATAATTTTTTTTTTTTTTTTTTTAAATTCTAAAATTGTATTGTGATCACTCTTGACCTGATTTAAATTAAATTAGTATTTGATTAGGGATGTTGATGGATTGTCATGTTGTTGTTTTTTTCATGCAAGTTGGTTTAATTTTGGCCACGCTATGAAGATCATTCAGTTCAAGTAAACTATCAAATGATAAGACATCTTTTTTTTGATTGCTTCGAATCTGCAACCCTTTTTGTATTATTATTTCAATATTTCGGGAAATATAAAAATATCCTCTATTATTATTAATATTATCCGGAACTGAACACACCAAAGCTCTTTGTCTCACATCGGAGTTTGGACCGACCGGACTTCCGTTGGTACTTTTACTTGCTGGATAACGATATCTATCCAAGAGTTTACAAGGGGTTAATTAAACGTATTTACATTTAAAATAATCAACAACGACCAGATCCAAAGTATGTACACATCTACTATAATTATTAAAATGATTAATAAAATTTTTGTTTCACATATTTGCAAACTAAAGTCATGTAGCTAACGGCTATCCGATGCAAACACACCCCACAGTGTTAAAGTTAAATTGTGGATATATCGCTTCACACTGTAAATCAGAATATGAATTGAGGTGAGATTTTGAAATTTCAAGATAAATTAAAGAAATAATCTGAATATTTAATATGACATTGCGGTGTTGTAATCTATCCAAACACTGTGGACCCGAGATGCTAACGTTAGTGTTGTGTTGTTGTTGGCCATAAATGGATTTTCCCTGCGTTAATCCAGAGTGGCTTCTAAAACTTGATTTACGGTTATGCTTTATTGCACTGTGTGGTGGAAATGTTTTTAGAAACAAGTATCTGTTAGGAATACTATATTAAATGTTCACATTAACCTACATTGCAAGATCTACGTCAACAAATTGATCAATAATTCACTTTATCTCTGGAAAGTGCAGCATCCTTATGTTGTAATAGATGTATTAAGTGTTTCCCACTCACTCCAAATTTATGACCATTATTTAATGTTACTAGTTTAAAAAAAAAAAAAATTCGTCTACTTTGAGCATGTTTTGTAGCATCATTGGCCTGCTTTTAATATTTATTTCTCTCTTCTAATGCAGGAGACTGTTTCATACACGAATGAATGCCAATGTTATTTGATAGAAGTCTGCCAGTAGACTTAATTTAGAATATTTTTCTTCATTGGTGCCTTCGTTTATTTGTATCTGTATGGTTCATTGTGAAGGAAGATTGTAACATGTATTTTGGTTCATTGTGAAGGAAGATTGTATTTTGGCCAATTGCCTATAGTTGGCTGTGTAGCAGTGGGGATATATTAACCCATAAGGAATCATGGGGACATAAGTGTCACAAACCATTTTAAATTCTATGGAAAGGCCCTTATAGTGCTACTGTTTAACAAATTTTGATATACGTATTAAAAAACCCCCCTGAAATATATTAAAAAACAAGCTAATTTATTTTCAAATGAGCGATGAATGAAAAGTATTAATAATCCTTATTTAACATGTGTTTAACAATTATCTGACAGGGGGCAAAATTTCACAAATATAAGGTTGTAAATTTGGTCTGTTTGGACTACATTATACCCTCTGTTAGTTTTTTTTTCTTTTTTGCTCAGGGTTCTTATGTGTTAAAAAGGTATACAGAACCCTTTGTCTGTGGGTTGGTGGGTTAAGGTTCCCGTGGGGTCTTTCAGAGTATTAAAATGCTAACATATTAACTTTAGGCCTTGAAAGGTCTAACTAATGTTGAAGTATTATGTATTATTTCTTGAATATGTCTCGGTAAGTCCTAAGCATGTCAACATTCAATTAACGCTTGTAAGCTGGACATGGACATGAAATAGTAATATAAGTAGTCGATTTAATTTAAAGTTATCTCAAAAGTTAGAAATGTAAATTGTTGAAATCTACAGAAACCCTGCCCTTCATGACAGCAGACATCTTACTTTGACAAGTCAAAATACCCACAATGTAAAGGTGAACACTAGAATAAAACAAAAAGTTTATTTGTATGGCACCCCTGAGATATGCTGTGCAGAAGCATGGGTCTAATTAAAAAAAAAAAAAGCTATTAAGAACATTCAAAGGAATAAAACAAAAGAACAGGAGAAACAAAATGGATTTAGGAAACATTAATAGTTGAATGCAGAGATTTAATTAAGAGATATAATTAAAAATATATGAGAAGAATTTAAGTGAGCTTTAAGTGAGCAGTGATGTTTTCACATCATGTTTTTTATTTTCACATGACAAGGTGGTACAATTCACAATCAAAATAAAACAACGCCAATAATACAAACGTATATGATATACTCAATATATAAACATTCTTTTTTATTTTATAAACCCATTTCACAACTCTAGTCTGCGCCTCATCCTATTATAATTTCAGTCCCTCACAAACTCTGTAAAAGAACTGCGTAACACACACACACACACACACACAAGTCTCTGCAGTGGTAATTTAGATTTTCAAGCCAACCTTAAATATCAGGAGGTTTTTTTCTCAAACAATTGTGCATAACTCTGAGGCATGTATCAATCTAAGATTCTGTCAGAATGTAACTACACCTGATATCATTCAAGGAATCAAATCAAACTGTGTCGCAGTTTAGGAGCATACAACCCAAAAGCTGCTTCAACTAGTTTGGTTCTGACTCTGGGAACTCTCGGTAGAACCGCCCCAGTGGACCTGAACGGCCTGGATGTAACGTACAGTTAAATCAGATATGTATTGTTTAAAGGTGTTAAAGAGGCTGGTTTAGTAACCCACCGGTTGAAGTTTAGCCCAGAATCGATATTTAATCCTTTTTTGGGACCAAACATTCATTTCATTAATTTTTTTCTGAAGCACTATTTCTGGTTTCTTCCCTCATAAATCATCAGACTAGTATCGATTTACAGTTTTTACTGTTAAGTCTCCTTAGAAGGATGTCATGATGTAAAATAAAACTTTGTAGAGATCAGGTGCCTTACAGTGATGAAGGTAACTTTTCTGTGCTTCTCTGCGCAGGTTGATGGCTGATCTCGCCTCTTACTTCCCTTCATCGCTCGCCTCAGCTCTGTCCACACTGCTGCCCCGTGGCTTTGCTGTGGGGCCTTCACGGGTCTGCCGGGGTCGGCTGGGGCTGTGGTGGGTCGGCTGCACGCTGGAGACTGGATCCCTGCTGGGGAGAGAAGTTGACACAGGGTGGGCCCCACAGAATCCCACTGACCAGATGACTCACAAACGAGAGGTTGACCTCACGGCGAACGCTGCAACAGCGCTGACCCACAGCACCAAAGCGGAGAAAGTAAACTGTTTATTTCCCTTCTGTTCATTCTCAAACTTACTAACAGAATTTAACCTTGGGGTCCTTTTGAGTCCAGTTATTTAAACCACCGTATAAAATATCTACATCACAATTGTCATACAAGTTGATGTTTCAGGTACTTTGTCCCTGTTCAGTCGCATCATCTCTTCAACAGACCATCTTCAGAAGCAGGAAGTTTTGTGGTAGGTCACAGCAGCAGCTCACTGTGACAAAATCAAAACAAATTCCGGAGAGGGATCAACCGGGTTCTAAAGCGGTCCACCAAAGACACTGGTTAAAAAAAAAAAGTCGAGATTTGCTTGGTGAAAGTCTCCGAAGAACATTAAGGCTCGTAGAAATATCTAAACACCTTTATGACCCTCAAAGCTTCTGGGAGAATCTTCTCTCACCTGATGATCGGAGTGTTTTGGAGACAGGCGTCCTGTTCCATCTGGTGTGAACCAAACAAAGCATTCCACTAGCAGAACATCAGATCCACCAGCAGACATGGTGGTGGTAGTGGAATATTTTGGAGATGATTTGCTGCTTCAGGACCAGAACAAGATGCCATTTCTGAGGGACACATGAATTCTGATCTCTACCAGAAAACTCTGAAGGGGAGAATGTCAGGTCATCAGTTTCTGAGTCTAAGCTTAACCATTAATATGTCGTGCAGCAAGACAATGATCCCAAGCAGAAGTCCAAGTCCACCTCTGGATGGTTCTACAGGAATACATTTAAGATCTGGAGTGGTCCAGTCAAAGTCTGGACCTGAACTCCGTTGAGATACTGTGGTGGGAAAAAAATCAGTTCATGCTCACAAACCCTCCAATATGGGTGCGTCAAAGCAGTTTGGCAAAGAGGCGTGGACCAAAACTGTGATGTCAGACCCATTTTCTGTCATCCGGAGTGTTTGCCTGCAGTTGTTGCTGGTAAAGGGGGAACATCTAGATGTTAAGTTTGTGGGGGTGAATACTTTGTCACACTGGTGATTTAGGTATGCGATACTGTTTCTGTCTAATGAACTTCAGTTATCATTTAAAGCTTGTATTTTGTGTTTAGAAATCAGGAGACGGTCAAATAGTTTTTCACAGCAGCCCTTGACTTCAAGCATATTATTCAGAGTGAAGAATAAACTAAAACTATTAGAATTCATCTCATTCTGAGCGTCTCTGTTTGCCCATACAGACTCTAAATGTCTCACCAGGGGCCTTGATGAGTGAAACAGCATTCTATAACGGTTGATATTACTTTTGAAAAGGCAGCAGTCAAGCATCAGTCCACCAGAGTGAGTCCTGGGTGTCATTGTTCAGCTCTGAGATTCCTGTATAATCATCATCAGCAACGTCTGCAACGGTTGCAGCCTGCAGCAGGCGCCGATATATGAAAGACCCTTTGCCTAATCAAGTAGCGACTCGGTGGGACGATAAATAATTTTCCTGAATGTTTCCACCATCAACTCAGAACATGGACCAATGAATTACAGCCGGTCAGTAAAAGCTGAAAGCACAGCTCCAGACCTCTGGAGATCGTTATCTCGCTTACCAAAGCCCTTCTCCCTGATCGCTCAGTTTGGCTGGGAAGCCAGTTTCTTGCAAACTTTTTCCGTTTAAGTGTTCTGGAGGCCCCAGAGCTCATGGTAAAGTTTAATGCAGCCGAATCTTTTAGTTGCCTTCCACGTGTCTGTGCCTCAAACAATTCTGTCTCTGAGCTTTGCCAGCATTTTTCCTCTGATACGCATCATCAGGTGTGTGACCGGACACAGACAGGTGTGTGACCGGACACAGACCGGTGTGTGACCGGACACAGACAGGTGTGTGACCGGAAACAGACAGGTGTGTGACCGGACAGAGACAGGTGTGTGACCGGATACAGACAGGTGTGTGACCGGACACAGACAGGTGTGTGACCGGACAGAGACAGGTGTGTGACCGGACAGAGACAGGTGTGTGACCGGACAGAGACAGGTGTGTGACCGGATACAGACAGGTGTGTGACCGGACAGAGACAGGTGTGTGACCGGACACAGACAGGTATGTGACCTGATACAGACAGGTGTGTGACCGGACAGAGACAGGTGTGTGACCGGATACAGACAGGTGTGTGACCGGACATAGACAGGTGTGTGACCGGACAGAGACAGGTGTGTGACCGGACAGAGACAGGTGTGTGACCTGATTGCCTTGGAATGAAACGGCGTGTGCGGAGGTGGCTGGTGGCATTGGCTGTGAGCTTTACAGCGAACCTCGACGCTACCTTGGATTTTGGACTGAGAGTTCTAGAAAAGATCCTGTTTGAACTTGAGTTTGATTATTTAAGCAGCATTCAAATACATTTTCTCACGTACATTCCTTTGCGGTTTCTTGCAGGCGCTGAAGGAGATAGCCTCAAATAAAGACGCTCTTCATCGCAGCCCCGTCTGGATCAAGTATGTTTGTGCAGACTCTCTTGCCTCCACTGAAGAGTTCATGTTGTTGGTTGGTCTGTCTGTCAACAGGATGACTCAACAAGTTATGAACGGACTTTGATGACATATTTCCTAGAAGTTGGGTATGACCCACAGAAGAATCCGTCAGATAGTCGGTGATCTGGAGGATCATCTGGATAACGGCTGCTTTGATGACGAACATGTGATGATTTAATTTTCACGTCGAACCTGATGAAGTTCAGTAAAAGTTACAGAGTTAAGCTCTGATGAAAAAAACACTATTAATGGAAAATTATTTTTCTGACAAAGATAACAAAGTGATCCTAAAATGCCCTTAAAAGGCATTACATTTGTTGGAAAAAGAATAAAAACTCGTCGCATCATTCTCATCCTGCATTTATTCGTCTTAATATCACCCACAGATTTGCCTGCCAGGTGCGAAGCCGAGCCCAGCAGAACGTGGCCGTGCAGTGTGCACACCGAGAGGTGTGTGTGGGCCAGTGCGTGGACGTGTGTCTGCGTGTGTGTCGGGACATCCAGCCAGGAACAGAGCTGCTTTTACACGCAGACGCAGTGGAGACAAATCAGACCACAAACCGTCATGACGCGGAGGACGGAAGCAGCGGAGCAGCAGGTAACGGCGTAGAGAGGAAGTACAGTCAAAGGAATAAATGATTCAGGTTTATAGTCACACTCCGCTGTGATGAAGGGTTTATTACTTTATTACTGAGAGGGACGGATGGGACACAGCTCAATTATATAAATAGGGGGAAAAAAGTCCTTTAGTCCTCTTACACATGGTCAGCCATAACATTAAAACCAACTACCTAATATGTTAATCCCACCTAAACAGCTCTATGATGCTTTGTGTGTTCTGTTAGCTTCCCATCAGAACCAGCACCATTTTTCCAACAGTTTCACAGAGAACACAGGCTCTGTTGCGGCTTTTGTTCCCAACATGCATCAATGAGCCTTGGATGCCCTTGACCCTGGTGGGTACAATGATGTTTTGCCTCATATCACAGCAGATGATCATGTTTTTTTCCTTATTTTAAGAATAAGGAAGTTCTATTATTAGAAATGTCATCTTAAATATAAGCTTTTTTTCTCATTATTATTAATCCTGGATGAAGGTACAGAATCTTAAAATCAGCTCAATCAAGGAACTAAAAGACACATTTAAAGTAAATTAATCTGTACATTCTTTTCATTGCTTGTTATTTGTAACGATTCAATTTGAGGTTTTTTTTTGTCTTGTTTTAAGGCCCATTTTTTAAGGCTTGTTTTAAGAATCCTAGCAAAGCAAATTTTTCTTAACCCATTGACAGATTTTGTTTTGCATGTTACATTAAGTATATATTTGCTTCTTTCTAGTAGCGGGTTTTTACAGTGTGATAAGAATTCCTCCCTTTGGAGGTGATTTTCATGAAACAGTCAACAGGGAGGAGAACCTGTGGGCGACCTTAGAACTTGCTTGAGGGATTACATATGTCATCAGGATGAGATGGGGATAAATAGAAGTCCAATTGCTTCGTATTCAATTTACACAGACAAATTAGACCTGGATGAATGAGAATCTGCACAGACATACCACCAAAAAGGGTTACCTGTTCCTGATTCATTCATCTGTCGTCACACTCTCCACCTGGAGGAGCTAGAGGGACGTTTAACTCCAGTGGAGGACTTCGGAGGAACAGAAAATACTGACGCCAGAAAACCTGATTTACCAGCCAGCATTATGTTCACAGTCCCTGCTATCGTTAAATGAGATGTATGAAAACACGACAGCACTTCCCTTCGTCGACTTAACTGATCATCCCAGGGACAAAATTCCCATATTGACAATTTTGCTCCGTAAAGAGAACAGCTCTCTAGTCAACTGAAAAACCCCTCAGAAAGAAAATGAAAGCTGGCGATGAATAATTCAATTATCACCTCTTCTAATTATTTCCAAAACACGTCGCTTAATTAGAAAAAAAAACCAAACAAGAAAACAAAATGATTGAAAAACATTGGCAAAAGAATTAATTTGCTCTTCGGCTCCACTAATCCTTGATTATACCTGTGATTGATGGGACCTGAAGTACCTTCATGCAGAAAATAACCCGCAGCAACAGGCTGTGTCTGCTCCGCCGATATCCTATTAAACTCTTGCTCTTTGTCGAGGTGAGACTTAAAACGATTGACCCAATAACTGATGAATGCATCTCCAAAACAATTATGAAAACTAAGTAAAAGGTAATAAGATAAGAGCCCATAGATCCCTGCAGTGACATTACATTGTTGTTTAAGGAAACGGGATTCAAAGGCAGGAAGCATTTAACCAGTAGTTCAGTGAAAATGTTCGATAATAGAAAATAGACCAGAGGAATAAACCTAGACGAGGCAATTAAAGGGAAAAACATAAAATATTAATGAGTAGAAATCCTTCCACAGGAAAAATGAAGAAGTTCATATACTAAATACTGTTCAAATCACTCCCCTTAGCTTAATATCTAGATGTTCCACCTTTAGCAATTATACCTCTGATACCTGGAGATCAGTGTCTGACATCACTGGTGGAATACTGGCCCACTCTTCGTCGCAGATCTCCTTCAGTACAGCCTCATTGGAGGTTCTGTGAGTCCCAGAACCTTAGAAACACCCTCTGAACCAATCCCCATCTGATTGATTTTTTATCGTCTTAGGGAATTTCTTGGCATAGGTGAGACCCAGTAACCAACTGCCTGCCCAGAAGATGATTTACTGAAGTGATGATGTGATGGAACAGGGTTGGTGGATCTGGTCTGGATGGGTCTAGTCAAGTTATTAATGCAGTTTAGATTTAGTTCTTTTTGTGGCTAATACTTCTTCACTCCCAGTTGGTGTTAAAGGCGAGAACCTTTATGGTTAAAAAAAAATCAATTTATCGTTTAAAACTGAATCTAGAAGAAACCAGGATATTTTTTCACAGCGCTGTAGATGAGGTCGATGTTCTCCTATAGATTATTGGATAAACATTTGGGAGGGATCAATCATTTAACTATTCCACACTCTCATGAACAGATCTCACAGCGGAACACAAACACAAACCAGAGACTGTGGATCACAACGTATTGATTTTTGAAGAAAAGGAAGAAAGACAAAACGAACGGAAGAGGACAGGGGAGGAAGATAAACACAGAAACCCACTCGGATGCATCGAGCGAGGTCACAAAACCTCACACACGAGGAGAAGAGGCAGAGCTGAGAGGCCCACAGACAGAGCTGAACAGAGATCCGATGGTAATATCACAGTGACAGTTGGACACACCGGTGGTCCAGATGGTGCCCCTTCTACTGAAGACAGACTCTCTACATCTGCAGAAGAACTGACAGACTCTGCTCCTGTTCGCTGCAGCTCACGCCTGGCTGCTAAACCGCGACGCGTTCACTGTCTGAGCAGCCGGTTGAAGGAACCCCCCGACTGCCCCGACCAGCCCACAGTGAGTCAGATCTCCACTGAGGACACCCAGTCCGCCACGGAGAACGCGGATCCCATCAAAATAGGAGACCAAGATACTGAGAGGACTGCAGCAGCCGGGACGGCTGAGACCAGGGAGAGGCGGTACAGGTGCTCCAGGTGTGGAAAGAGGTTCTTTCAGATCGGCCACTTAAAGAAACACCTGTTCAGTCACACAGAGGAGAAACCCTTCTGCTGTCAGGACTGTGGGAAAAACTACACCTCCGCTGAGAGCTTCAGAGCCCACCAGGTAGGTTGACGGAAGAGGGTGACTTATCAACTCTTTCTTTCATTCTGTCCTTCTTTCTCATTTGCAATGCATTGAAAAACAGTACAAACATCGTTTTAATTCATCAGCCATATCATTTAAACCACCTGCCTATTACCGGGCATGTCCCCCTTTTGTTGACAAAAAGTGATCCGACTTTTTCAGGGCTAGCCTTTGCTTCCTCTGCCCACCGACGAGCCTCAGGCACCCATGATCCCGTGGCTCGTTTACGCCTTCTTCCTAGACAACTTTGGTAGTGCCACACCCAATTCAGATGGAAAAAGAAAGAGAAAACTCATTATGTTTAACAAACAGCTAAATTCTTAATTAAACAAAACTATATTGAAATATACTGAGTGGGACTGGGGGGAAAATAATCCATCTCATCAACCGTTAGATCGGACTTCTCATTGAAGAGAGAAATATAAAGGCTTTGTGATCCGTATTAACCACAACAGCGCCGCCACCTAAACATCAGAAGAAGACGGAAACTTGTTTCATTTCATTCAGGTCCTGAGAAGCCCCCCCTGATTGAACCACCGCGCCCTTTCTGAAGAAGGTGCACAAACCAAAATGCGTTTTGGAGTACTGGCAGACAAGATAAACAAGAGAGAGCGCTCTGCATTCACACAGTGACTCATAAAAAACCTAATGCAGTGTCTGGAACGCCATGTTATGGTAGCAGATAAACACTGAGGTTCTGGTTGATCTGGTCATGCAGCAGAAGAGTCTTTTCAAATCCATTTGGAATCTCTGGGCTTCTGGATATAATGCCTCATGAAGTGCCTCATTCAGTTCTTTTCTGTTATTCTTTTAAAACTAGTCACAGTCTTCCTCAGATGTTAAGGAAAACGCCACTGCACTGTTTTCTAGTTATACTTCAAAAATATTTTATAGACTTAAAAGTCTTTCCTTTTGGATTTTGAAGAGTCGATAATGTTTGAATTCTCAGTTCTGGGTCAACGGTTACATGAGATGTAGAACAGATGAGGCGTAACATTCCAACCACCTGTTTAACATCGTGTAGGTCCTCCTTACTGATGTTGCAGGACTCCAGACAACTGAAGGTGTGCTGTGGTATCTTGATACCTAGACCCTTTAGTCCTGTTAGTTGAGGCGTGGGGCTTCCACGGACCGGACTTGTTTGTCCTGGGGACGTCCAACAGACACTGGACAATGTTTCGGTAGGAGATACATGTCAAAGTAACATCCACATGAAAGTTAGGATGCCGTCCACATGCGATAAAAGAAAACCTTGATCATTGGACGAGGCCACCTTCTTCCATTGCTCCACCCACTCAACAAGACCTGCAGTCTTTTGGAGAATCTCTGACTTAGTCCTCTTGCCGTCCCAGTTTGGTCCTTGTCAAAGTTATTCCGATTCTTACTACATTACTGTCCATTTTTCCTGCTTCCAACACAACCTCAGGACAAAATGTTTCTCTTGCTGCTTAATATATTTCACCCACTTACAGGTAACCATGGTAACAAGCTAATCAATGTCAATCACTTTATCTGTTAGAGGTTAGGATATTATGGCTAATCATGGTATACTGAGACGGCAGA
Source organism: Lophius americanus (assembly GCA_037951165.1). Classification (NCBI taxonomy): domain Eukaryota; kingdom Metazoa; phylum Chordata; class Actinopteri; order Lophiiformes; family Lophiidae; genus Lophius; species Lophius americanus. Next base: position 855,873 of record JBBDHG010000107.1, on the reverse strand, counting down.
CTGAGTTAAGGAGAGACTTTTGTATGAATAAACACATGCTGTATTTCCATTTCCATGTATTCATCCACCAACAGGATATTTATATAAATCTTCACCACTTCTCTCGTCACTTCATCTCTTTATTTCTGTCTGTTGTGAGTCTTCAGCAGCGGAGCTCAATAGCAAACCAACAAAGAGGCTTCTGACAAACAAACAATGAGTGTAAGGGTTCCGGGGATGTCTCCCTCTGGGTGATCGTTCAATTATTTGGCAGAGCAGCAATTTGCCCGCCTCAATGAATAGGGACAATAGGACTGGTAATAACACACATGGTCTCTAATAGAAACTACTATTATTTATAGATGAGTCACCGCGGGGAGCGCCCCTTCCCCTGCCCTCACTGCGAGAAGACATACGGCCTGAAGCGGGATCTTAAGGAGCACATGGTCCTGCACACCGGAGAGAGGCCGTACGTCTGCGAACACTGTGGCAAAGCCTTCGCACGTCGTCCCTCTCTTAGAATCCACCGCCTGCTTCACTGCAGCAAAAAGGTTTACACGCAGCTACCAAAGGTAGGGAGGAGTTCTGCTCACCACCGTTAGAGCTAAGGTTGGTAGGTTATTAGTTAGAAGAATCTTATTATCTAACATTGCCGCTGGAGTGAGGTTGGGGGATTTAGGAGTGGGATCCCCCCGATCGGCCTGCTTCTTTTGAAGAGCGTAACACCAATATAGTTTTTTACATACGAACAATCATCATTTGTATTTCTTTGTATGGTTACAGGTTGAATTTTAGCTAATTTTGTTAGTGGGATTTGTGTCGAATTAAGGTTTTTGCAACACGATTCGAAAACAGTAGTTGATTTTTTACTTTGTTCCAGTTATTGTCCAAGTTAGACGGTTAATCGTGGCAAAGCTGTAAGTTGTCACAAATTTGCTCCGGGTGAGTCTTATCGGAAAAATAATGAGTGATTAATTGACGAATAAAAAGGTAGTTAGTAACGGCCCTAACAATTATATGTATATATAAGTATCGTATCATATCTTTCCATCATTCCGAATGGGAAGGTTATATATTTAGTTCGCAAAACCGGCCCAAAATAATCCCAGATGTTATTAGCGTGAGTAAACAGACACAAACTATTAGGAAGTATTCCTTGTGAACGCAGCTTTGGGCTCATCCTGGTGGTTAATTACACTTTTGCAGCAAATCAACATTTTGGAACGCAATTGTCTATAAACATACAAGTACTGAGGTTTAGACGCTTCCTATTTATATAACCTCAGCATTTGTATTTGATTTTCTTTCCAAGGTTACATTTTGAATTTAATGTCTTTCTGAGGGTGGGAGTTGTGTCAGACACGGATTTTACCAAGGCATAACTCAAAAAACGGAATTTGTTTTCTTCGCACAGAATTGCGTACAGCAACAACGATAACGATACGAAAAGCTAAATTGCTGCAGGACATTTAACGTTACTTTAGTTCAGCCGAACCCTTCACCGTTTGTTTGTGCTAGGCGTAAAGGCTGCAGTTAAAAACGCTGTTCTCCTGTTATGTCTGTGGCCACAATGTGACATTACTGCCCCAAACAGCTTCAAATCTTATTTAGTTTTATTTTAAATGCGGCTTAATCTCCTCTGAATATGCCAAATCCTACCTCTGGGTAAATTTTCGTGCTAATCTGTCCTGCAGTTTTTCCTTCTTGCTCGCAGACAAACAACCTCAAAACATAACCCCCCCCCCCCTTGGGCAGGTAATAATCATTATTTATACAGCAACTTCCAAAAATTACAGAGAGCTTTACATGACAATATAAAATAAACAGAGTTCAAATTTGTAAGGCAAAGTGAAAAATAATAAATCCATACAAAAGAAATAAAAGTAGACAGTTAATAAAAGAGTGAAAGGATGAGGCGTAAGAAGTAACACAACGGATCAAATTTAGATCAGGAACCCGGTAAAAGCTTCGACTCCCTCGCAGCTTTTTGTAAAAAGTTGCACTTCTGCACCTAATTTTATACATTTTTTATGTTACGTTTTTCAATTTTCATGTGTTGTTTTTCTCCCGGAACAGCAGTTACATTCCTTTACATTTTCTAGGATAAGGGGGAAAAGAAACATTGCAGCGTTTAATAGTGTTTTTTCTCTGGCAGGTGAAGTGTAGCGTCTGCCCCAAGCTGCTGGCTAACGCCGGCTCTCTGAGGAACCACATGAAGGTTCACACGGGAGAGAAACCTCACATCTGTCAGCACTGTGGGAAGAGCTTCAGTCAGAAAGGTACATCAGTAGTTCTACCGAACAGAACCAGGACCTGGTTCCATGCTGGTACTAGAACCAGTTCAGACCAGTGATGGTTCAAGCGAACCTTCCCAGAACTGCTCTGGCTGCAAAGGCACGAGAGTCACATCATTACATCACAGAGGCACGAGAGTCACATCATTACATCACAGAGGCACGAGAGTAACATCATTACATCACGGAGGCACGAGAGTCACATCATTACATCACAGAGGCACGAGGGTCACATCATTACATCACAGAGGCACGAGAGTCACATCATTACATCACAGGGGCACGAGGGTCACATCATTACATCACAGAGGCACGAGGGTCACATCATTACATCACAGAGGCACGAGAGTCACATCATTACATCACAGGGGCACGAGGGTCACATCATTACATCACAGAGGCACGAGGGTCACATCATTACATCACAGAGGCACGAGGGTCACATCATTACATCACAGAGGCACGAGAGTCACATCATTACATCACAGAGGCACGAGAGTCACATCATTACATCACAGGGGCACGAGGGTCACATCATTACATCACAGAGGCACGAGGGTCACATCATTACATCACAGAGGCACCTGATCCTCGTCATTGCATCAAAGAGGCCCTAGAGCCATATCATTACGTCACAGAAGCACGAAAGCCACGTTATTACATCACAGAAGCGCTATAGCCAAGTCATAGTGTCAGAAAGGCACTAGAGCCACATCCTTACATCACAGCGGCACCACAGCCACCTTTTTACGTCACAGAGGCACCACAGCCACGTTTTTACGTCACAGACGCACCAGAGCCTCGTCATTATGTCAAAGACGCACTAGAGCCATATCATTACACTACAGACGCCCTACAGCCATGTCAATACAACAGAGTTACTTCAGCCATATCATGACATCACAGAGGCACGGGAGCAATGCTCTTACACCATCTCTAATGACCCTGTCATTACATCACAGCGACATTACAGATTCTAATTATGTTCCAGAGACACTGCAGATTTACATCAGGAGGCACTAGAACCGCATATTCAAGCATTAATATAATAGTTCTAAACGTTTCTAGTATAAAAAAACTTATAGAACTTATCAAAACAAAATTAGAAAGTTCTTCATAAAGGACATGAAATAAAATAACTACAATCAAAACATATTGTTGCAAGAGAAAAGATGCACTAGAGCCCCAAAGATGAAATCCGGTCTTAGAATGCTGTCATGGTTGAAAGTCAGCCGGTTACTCTGACCACCTGACTCATATGAGCAAACAAACTAGCGTTAGAACTGAATATCTATGATATGTAAATGAATATTATTTAAGTAGCAGTGTTCACCATAAGTAAGTCAAACAAGGCAAACGTATAATCTTCAAGTAACTCTTCAAGTAACTCTTCCACAGACCAGAATTATTTATTTTTTTCTGATGATGTATAAATAAAGTAATGTGAAGAGCATAAATGAGCAGATGATGATGGGGAGCAGCTGGTTTTCCTTCAAGTTGTTAAATTTTAATTAATTATAAAACTAACTGCTTCTCAGCAGAAGTGTCTCTTCACTTTTCACCACCTGATTGGCCCTCACTCAATCTTTTATCTCAAGATTTCACAATTTGTAGATATTCTGTAGGTTTTTTTTTTCCAAGCGTTTCTCTGATTCTCTTTTTTCCAGCTGAGCGGCGATCGGAGTGGATTGATGGACCCTCTTTCCCTATTTAGGGACTGAATTTATTTTTTTTGTTACTGCTATCCAATACAGCCTGAAACATCAAACCGCCTTGAAGATTTTAAAAAACAGTTGGAAACAAACCTTCTAGTATCAAAAATCTAATTTTAATAAAGAATTATACTTTTTACCCATCCCGATGAACTTAATCCTATTTTTCAGACCTCTCTTGGTCCATTATCAGTTAATAACCAACTAAATATCCAGAAAGGTTTGGTCCTCCACTCTCAGCTGACTCTTGAGAAACGTATTAACAGAATTACAGACATAATTTTAACCATCTGAGCAACACTGATATTTACTGAAAGTCAAACGCACCATGTGACCTGACATATCCAGGGTCGGGTGTAGTAACAGCAGGTAAGTAGGGTATTCCAGACACTGATCCTCCCACTGACACTTTCTAGCTCCTCCAGTGGAATGCTCGGTGTTCTCAGTCTAGTTTGTATATTTGATCCCTACCGCCACCTCCGTGTTTACCTTACAGCCTCCTGAAGGTAGGGTTAGGGTTAGTTCACATTTGGCACACAGGAGGCAATCTTAACAAGCTTTCTTCAAGTGGTTCCTTTAGTCGTGAAGGAAAGTGTTTCTACTCTGAGCTCCCCTCAGATTTCTCTAAGGCTGAGCCCAGCCACCCCCAAAGGAAGTCTATTTCAGCTGCATGTATCCATGATGTCATTCGTTCAGTAACTACCAACAGCAGCTGAGGGTTTGAGCATGCCTTAAGTGGTAAATCCAAAGCTCAGCGTTATGCCTGGCCTCCATCCTAACTATGGTAGTCCAGCATGATGCCTGCATTACTGCTACCATCCACTTCATCCATCCATTTCATGCAGTTAGAGGAAGTTCCTCCCCCCGAAACCGGAGGGATTAATCCACCGGTTTTTGGGTAGATAATTATGGCCTCAGACTTGGGGGTGCCGACTCTCATATGTGCTGCTTCACACTTGGCTGTATCAATCATTAAACTCTAGATTTCACTAAGTACCACAGTCAAATTCAGGAATTATAAACGTACGTTTATTTTTTTTTAAGTTAGACATTGCCTGGCCCCTGAATGTGTGGGCTATGATGAAGGACAGAAGTCTGGTCCATACGGGCCGAGGAGAATGGAACCTTAATATAATTTCTACAATAATTTTTTTATCTGATTTGGAAAAAATAGGTGTTGGAAATTCAGATTATCCTTCAACAGGGGCACCTACAGGGCAAGGTGAAAGGCCGTCTGTGTGAAGTGGAGAGCAGCCGCTCTCCACTTCACACAGACGGCCTTTCACCTTGACTCCTGATTTGACTCCACATCAGTCAAATCAGGGAAAAAGCACATTTAAAAAAACAAACAAATGTTATTCAATCGTCTTTACGGCTGATGGACAAACAGGAGGAGGAGAGAAAAAGCTAAATGCAGTGGTTGAAATTAAATTGAGAAGATACTAAGATGAATTTGATTACTAATGCAAAAGTTTGTGAAGATAAGACAATAAAATGGGACGTTAAAATAGATGGTAAATGTCTGTAGAGTAAAAGGAATATAAAGTAAAAGTGATAAATAATAAAATAAAGTATAAATAACAATTAAATCAGGATCTAAATAGCGTGATAAAATGAAGTTGATATTATCAATAAAATAAATTCTATAAATAACATTATAAAAAACTACATGTTAGCCAGACTACGTAGGGGACTTTTTAGTTTACATCTAAAAATACCTACGTTTTCAGCTCCTCTCAGATCCTCTAGAAGGTTCTTCCAGCGACTCGGAGCAGAGTGGCTGAAAGCAGCTTCACCAAATATTTTTGTTCTGGTTGGTGGAACAACTAAAAGAAAAGACTAAGTGGATCCGAGAGGTGTGAGTTACTTCTGTATCGACACGAGGGACAAATGGAGGTTTGTTGACGTGGAGGGATAAACCATTTGAAACAAACTCATCTTTTTCGTAAGTGGGTGAAGGATAATCGAGTCTTAAATGGGAATCGAATGTTTGCTGACTCCAGTCAAACGACCGGCATGAGGAAGCAAGATGAGAAAATCTTCTATTTATGTGTATTTGTAGCTTTTTGGATTGCACTTTATTTTGTTTGTGATTCTACTTTTAGTCTTACATTTCTCCTATTTTAGTAGGTTCCCTTTTTTAAATGTTATCCTTCCGTTTAAATTGCAGTCCTAATCATCCAGTTTCTCCTTTATTCCATATGCTGGCCTGCTTTCTTCTTTCATGACAGCATGTTCTATCTTTGTGTTTGTTTTATGAAGCACTTGCTAACGCTGCCTCTAAATAGTTCTTGAGAAAATAAACTTTATTACTATCATTATTATCCTTCTTCTCCCTGAAGCGTCGGTACAATCATTTCTTTGGACATTAGTGGGGGCGTTCTTTATTGCAGGAGGGGTGGGCTTCCTCCACTATGTAAACTGCAGGGAACCATGAAGAAGATGCAGTTATGACCCGGGGGGGCACATATGAAGTACATAAGTATTGTTAGGTAACACCAGTCACTCACTGAGACTCCCGCTCAGCGCTTCATAGTCTCTCCTCGCACCGCCATGGCCGTTATTTCTCCTCTTCCTGCTCCCTTCTTGGTCTCTAAGACTGCGGGGCTGCCGTCTATATATATACATTTACAACCTCTGATGTGTCACAGCTAACCTCGGGATCAATATGAAGATATTGTTAAGCTTGACCAGGCCCGGCCGCTCAAATATAGTGTTTACGGATGTCTCTGCTCTTAGAAGATCAACGTTTTCACTCACATTAATTCAACCACCTGCGTGTTTTCCCCCAATTTATGTTTAAAACCAGAGGTGAACTCAGAAGAGCAAAGTACTGCTCCGTTAATTTCCTGCGAGACACATTTCGATAAACACCGAAAACACAACTATGATCTTTGTCTGAATGAATTAAATGTTGCTATAATTTATGTGGAGAAATCATCTCCGTGTCTTTTTCTGCTAAGTGAGGAAAATAATTCATTAACTTTTTTTTTTTTGATTTTCAAACTGAACACATTTTAGAAAGTACATTTTAATTCATCAGATTTGGGGCCTTTTTTTTTTTTTTTATAAATTGTGCGTAGGGTTTGCGTCAGAAGGTGGAGTACGGACAAACGTAGCATATTTTTGCACACAAAGAAACAGTCGGTGTACCTCTACTTTTAAAGATTCCGAAAATGAAGGGAATCCGGATCTAGGCTCATATTAAAATGTGAAGGAAATGTCCCTGGCGCCAGTCCACAAAGGTTTCTTTAGATATTTGTTCTCTAATATTAAAGTGAAGGTTAATTTATGCGCAACTATAAAGTCAGGGTTAGATACAGACAGAATACTTTGGTTTTATTCATTTCTCCAACTTTTGCTGAACAAATTAAATATTTATTCAACCTCTCCATCTCTACAGGAGATTTCCCTCAGGTCTCGAAATCAGAACATCTCATCCCACTGCATCACCAGTCAGGTTTCATTTAAAAAAATCTGACACAGTACATTACTTTGGTTACCAAGAATTCACGGGACACGGGGGGGTTGTTTGTTTGTTAGCCAGAAAAAGCCTGAAAACCCACAGGATGGATTTGCTTGAGGTTTTACCCAGAGGCAGGGTTTGGCCTATCCTAGAGATGATTGAGTTTCTGTGACCTTACGTCGTGACCTGATAACACGAGGTGCTCGGACATCTGGATGGAGCTTTAAGTGAAGAGCCAGCTGTGGTGGTTCAGGCATCTGATTGGCATAATTTCACTTTGTCCATTCACTTCACTTTTTATTTCTTTTTTTCCCTTTTTCTTTTCTCCCCATAAAGTTTTTTAACGAGAAATTCTCTCTAAAATTGTAAGTGTTTTTGGAGAAATGAAATCTTTCATTTGTGCTCCATCCCATCTCCACATACTCTGCCGCACTCACATCAATACTGCTGCTTCAGCCCTAGCTGACAACTAAACAATATATTCCAGTGTCTGAATACTCTCTATTCAAGATATTACAACAGTTTGTTTTTTTAAATTAGAGCTAGATGATGCATGCAGTCTCTGACAGGAGATACTTGTCAACACTGTTCAGCCCAACAAGAAACATGTAGCCTCACAAAAACGCTTTCTGAGATCTCAAGAGATTTCCTGTTTGCATGTTGTGTCTTGTCAGCTAATACACGCATGAAGCTCAGACAAAAAACTCTAATTATGACACCTTTTAAGTTGTTAAAAGTAGAAGAAGGCACATTTGACAGAGCTGGCTGGGCGAGCTGTTTCCTCCTGCTCGGGAGAATAATGAGGTCCCAGAGCCGATTTCACACACAGGACAAATTAATATTGATCTTCTCGCCGGACCTCCACTGAGAAAGGAAAATCCATTTCCCCAAATTATTCTGTTTGTCCCGGACAACAGGAGATATATTGGTGTTGTTTATTTCCAGCAAAAACTTTAAAAAGTCATTTTTGAGTCACTGACAGGATAATTCCAACGTCCGGGCCTGATCTATTCCTACAATTTCTGCTGCCTTTTGTCAAAGTGACAACAATTATTTAGTCTTCACACATTGGTCACAGCAGGTCTCATTTCTTACTCTCTGTCCTCCCCTTTCTATCTGCCCCAGGGAATCTAGAGTGCCATCTGAGGATTCACAACGGCGAGAAGCCGTACTCCTGCACAGACTGCAGCCAGAGTTTCTCCCAGAAACCAGAACTCCGGCGGCACATGCTCTCCCACACGGGCGGAGGATTCCTCTGTAGCTACTGTGGAAAATCACTCAGGGACCCGCACAGCCTCAAGTCCCACGAGAGACTGCACACTGGAGACAGACCCCATCGCTGCCCTGTCTGTGGAAAAGGTTAGAAAGTGATATTTAAATTTAAAAGTCAAATAAAAATGGAAGGCGGGAAACATGCAGCGATTAAGACCTCTCGCCGGAATCTGTTCCCCTGATTTCTCTGCATTTCAGAGCTTAATTCCATCTGCGCTGCTCTCCTGAAGCGTTCCAAGCAAATTACATCAGCGCTAGCGAGCAAATATTCCCTTTTAATCAGTCAAAGTGTCAGAGTTTGGGATCTGAGAGCTCAGTGGGATGACAGCTGCTGACAGAAAACACAGAATAGAGAATCAGGATTACATCAGCCTCGAAACGGTGACTTAATATTCATTGAACAATGCTGCACTGTCTGCAATGAAGTCAGAGTCGGCCATATTGACACCTCTAATCTGAGGAAAAACTACATATCTCTAAACATTAAACATATGCATAAGCTGCAGAGTGGAGCGCGTTTGATACCCGGACAGGTGAGTCACCTGCTGCAGCTGCTGCTAACGTTAGCGCGCCTGCAGCCGGTGCATCCACCAGTGCTCCATGAACAACAACCTTTCACTTGAGGCAAGGTCATGACATCATCATGTAATAATTAGCTATTGGGATAAACTGCTGTTGGAGATAACAACATTTAACGTGTCATGTTTAATGAAGACTGACGTTAGATTATCACTTTTGCTAGTATTTGTCCACTCTCAGTAATAAACACACAGACTTCCCCTGACCTGATTTAGTGACATACAACATATTTATTGTGTGCGTATCTCGGTACGCGTATCAGTGTCATGGGATACAGATCTTAACATTTGTCCAAATCAGACTTTTGTTTTCAATTATATTAAAAAAAGAAAATTAAATAAAAATGTTCACAACTTACATTCAAATTATCATGAACACAAATATTATCATTGTGAGGTCTTTCTCACTCCTTGAGACATGACAGCTAGAAGATTTAAGACATGACAGCTAGAGGATGTAAGACATGATGTCTAGAGGATGTAAGATATGACAGCTAGAGGATGTAAGTTGTGACAGCTAGAAGATTTTTATGACATGATGTCTAGAGGATGTAAGTTATGACAGCTAGAAGATTTAAGACATGATGTCTAGAGGATGTAAGATATGATGTCTAGAGGATGTAAGTTATGACAGCTAGAAGATTTAAGACATGATGTCTAGAGGATGTAAGTTATGACAGCTAGAAGATTTAAGACATGATGTCTAGAGGATGTAAGATATGATGTCTAGAGGATGTAAGTTATGACAGCTAGAAGATTTAAGACATGATGTCTAGAGGATGTAAGACATGATGTCTAGAGGATGTAAGTTATGACAGCTAGAAGATTTAAGACATGATGTCTAGAGGATGTAAGATATGATGTCTAGAGGATGTAAGATATGATGTCTAGAGGATGTAAGTTATGACAGCTAGAAGATTTAAGACATGATGTCTAGAGGATGTAAGACATGATGTCTAGAGGATGTAAGTGATATAAGATATGACAGCATGATGTCCGTTCTTCACTTACCTTGAGTGATGCTGAAAAGCTGGTCCACGCGTTCGTCTCCTCCCGACTGGATTACTGTAACGCACTTCTCATCGGGATCCCTGATAAAAGTCTTCAAAGACTTCGGTATGTTCAAAACAGTGCTGCAAGAATCCTGATGAGAGTTCGTAAACACGAACACATCACCCCTGTTCTTCATTCCCTTCATTGGCTTCCCATCTCCACCAGGATTGATTATAAGATCTCTCTCCTCACTCACCAGTGCATCCATGGTAACGCACCCCCCTACCTGAAAGAACTACTCACCCCACTAACCTCAACACGATCCCTCCGTTCTACCCACTCATACCGCCTCCTCCTTCCCCGGACTAAGCTCAGCACCATGGGTGATCGGCCCTTCTGTTCTGCTGCCCCTCGTCTGTAGAATGCCTTCCCTGACCATCTGAGGGCTCCACAGACGACTGACTCATTTAAAAAAGGACTTAAAACTTTCCTTTTTATCAGAACTTATAACTTATAACTTTTAATTAACATTGCTGCTTTTTGGTCATGTTTTTATATATTTTTTATTGATGGTTTTATCTTATTTTACCTTGTAGCACTTTGAGATTTGATCCAAATGTAAAGTGCATTTTAAATTAAATGTATTTTTATTATTATTATTATTATCCTCACCACTATCCTAGGTCTCACCAGGAGAGTGTCACTACCAGATTTCCCTAATTGTGATAGATTGCACAAATGGCCAAACTTGTATTTCTTTCCTCCCTGACCCACGGGGAATTTAAAGGTCTACCAAACTTTAGGCGGCAGAGTTGGCGGTGCACTGAGGATCGTGTCGACGCTGTGTGATTTTATGTACAAAAAATTATACACTTCTAATATAACCCTCTGTCTGGAGGCTGAAGAACCGAGGCTGGATGTTTTAGCTGACGCTACTCTCACAGTCTCCCATTGAGAGTGGAGACCGCAGAATTAGCGAACAAGCTTCAGTCGACTGATTTAACATGTTAGATTTGGGCCATCAACTGGATCGTGTTGCTTATTGACCGACCGAGGAGCAAGCAATTAGATAAACTCATTCCTATAGCGTTCTCAACGATTTCCCATTTGTATGGGTTAATCTTAACACCTCTGATATTTATAGTTCTGTAACTGTTCAATCACAGGGGTGTCAAACTCAGTCACAGAGGGGGCCAACATTTAAAACTGAGACCACATCGAGTCATATCGCCCATGTTTAATTGGGAGTATTATGATGATTTATTCTTACAGTAATATAAACTTAACTGCCTAGAATTTAGAACAAACCAAGGGAATATAAAATGGAAAAAAGACAGAATTGAAAAGAAACAAATGCATCATTGATTTTAATGTCTCCCTCTCTCATCAGTGTCAGTGTTTCATGGAATAATTTCCCATTAAAATGTTTTATTCACAGCCATCAATAAAAAACAGCCAGAAAACTACATGTTTTTGAGGTAACATTTAAAAATGATTCTGTTTTTAATGAGCAAAATCAACAAAAAGGAACTTGAAATGAACCTCGGTAAATGGATGGGCTTCTTTTAACCGTTTTATCAATAAAACAGTGAAGGTAGACTGTTGCTCATCGTATCTGTTCCTGCGGTCAGGAGCAGCTACACCTCAGAAAACAGAAAGGTTTATGAATATCCTACAGGTGCAGGTGAAGAACTGGGGTTTTTTCACATGCTCTAAACCCACCATGTGACTTCAGCAGATTACTTCTGGGAAGAAGAAAACTAGGGGCAGGATAGGAAGGTCTTCCTTTGAATTTCAGGTGGTCATGATGTCACGTGAAGTCTTGCATCTTAAGGCGATGCCATTCATTAATTCATGTGACGCTGATTGCAAAATGCTCCCACGGCTGATACTGAAGTTGTAATAAACTTCTCCAAAAAATGAAGGGAACACTTAATCATCACATTATAACACCAAGGCAATTAAATGTCTGGGATCTGGATCGGTCCAGTCAGGAAGTGTGAGCGATTGTGAATAAAGCGTTTCACCTGCTTTAGTGAAAATTAAAGTGACAACAGGTGGTCAGGACAGGACAAAAAAGACGCCTCCAAAAAGATTCTGGTTCCTCAGGTCTTGGCCAAACATCACTTTTCATCAGGAACATCGCAATGGGCAGATGGAAGCTGTTTCACACTGAGTTCATAAAGCAGACGTGAAAGAGTCTGGAGACGACGTGGTGAACATTTTGCTGCCTGCAACTTCATTTAGTCTGGTGTGTCAGTGGTATGGGGAGGGACAAACCGACCTCCATGTGGTACCTGACTGCTGTGAGGGAACCAGGATGAAATCTTTGGACCCATTGTCAGACCTTACACTGGTGGAGTGGAGCCTTCACTCCTCCTGGCCCAGATGTGGAGTGTGTAGGCTGTTCCTGAATAATGAAGGTACTGATACCGTTGACTGATCTTCACATTCTCCAGACCTGAATCCACATGAGAACATCTAGTACGCCACCAAGAAAGACCAAATCTGTCAAGGAGTTCACTGATGCCCTGATCCAGGTCATGGAGGAGATCTTCCAGGACACCATCCTCCATCTCATCAGCAGCAGGTCCAGATATTGTCAGGAGTGCGTACGGGCATGCAGGGGTAAAACATACTACTGAGACTCATCGAGTTGTCCTGATGAAAATGCATACCAGCTGGATCAGCCGGGGATTTCAGTTTTTGAATTTGGGTTTGAATTAGAATCCAGCCGTCAGTGGGTTCATGCTTCTGGTTTCGAATGGACCGTTCGTCTGTAATTTTCTTCTCAGTGAATAACACAACAAAGATTTTACGCTTCAATATCTTATGATCTGTAATTTTTAGTGTTCAATTTTTATGAGCAGTGTATTTAGTCAGGGAATATGAAAACATTTCCAGAGAGAAAAACAAGTCCGTGAAGAAGCCATTCGAGGACATGGAGCTCATGTTGACCCATCCAGCCGTGTTTATCTCGCGCAGCGGGCTGCAGATGCTCCGTCCTGCTTGCATGATGAAAAAACACGCAAGGTTGATTACGAGGTTGTTCACACACTCTTCTTGTGGAGTCTGTGATCAGTGGCTGCATTATTAATAAACTCATATTTTTGTTTTCAGATGGTTACAATCGAAAAACTTTTACCCTCATAAAAGACACAAATGTTTCCAGTTTAATTTTATTATTTGTGTGAAATGTTGACGGGAAAATCTGCAGCGTGAGCAAAAGACTGGAGGAGAAATGCTCTTTGGAAAACAGATCAAAAAACACCAGCATAAATCCACTCTGATGCAAAACAAGATGAATCCAACCGACTACACTGAGCATCTGCCAAAGAAAATGCTCCCACTCTGAGGTGTAGAAGTTTTTAGGATTCAGAGAAGATGAAAGACGTCAAAAACGCGTGCATTGCAATCAATGTTTAGCGTCAGTAGCAGCATCGCAGACGTTCAAATTCACCAAAAAGTGTTTCCTGGAGTCACCTGAGTGGTAAATCCGTGGACGCCATTTAATAAAATGTTCGTGTTCGTTGTTACAAGCCGGGTCCGGTGTGGGGGATTATGGGAATTTTGGTTTGTGGTTATGTGTGTAGCCACAGCTGCATGAGCGCATGCTGGAGAACCTCCGTCCCCTTAGAAGGACGTTCCCAGTCACGAGCCAGAGCTAAGCTAAGCTAGCCACTGTAATATACCGGACATCACCTTTTTACTTTTCAGGTGTGCGGGGAAACGGAAAGAAAATCGTGGAGACAATCATGGTCTGCATTCTAAGCCAAAAAAAAAAGTTGATTCTCATGTTTAGCCAGCATGTACATAAAGAAAGAGATTTTATTTCAATGTCTTTTTTCCTCAGGCTACACCTTGGCCACCAAACTACGGAGACACATAAAGTCCTCTCACCTGATGGAGAAACCTTACAGCTGCCACTGCGGCGCCTCCTACACCGTGAGACAGAGTCTTTTGAGGCATCAGGCCCAACATAAGTCTGAGGGAGGACACGGAGACGAGACCAGGGAAGAGGTCCCAGCTTTGAGTTCCACTCACCAAAAGCCGACCAGAGGCAGACCCAAAAAGAACTCGTTCCCTCAGGGTGATGGAGAGAAGGGGGCGGGCCAAGTAAGGCGGAAAAGAGGACGAAGCAAAGCGGTGGAGATGGTAGGAGATGGGGAGGCTTCAGCTGAAATCCAACATGCGGTTCTCTACGTCCACACAGACAACCTAACCACAGCCAGCTGCGCTCCTCTGCTCCTCTCCCCTGAGAGCACACATCCACCAGGGACGGGGCCGGAGCTGGTGGAGGTGGTGATATCAGAGGGCACAGAGCAGTGCATTGTGGTCCACGGGGAGCAGACAGTTGGAGAGCTGCTGATATTACAGGAGGAGGGTATGTGTTCCGTGGGCCAGACGGTGGAAATCAACAGTGAGCCCAAAACTTATGAGCTGTAATCATTCCACGCTGATTTCATCAATTCATTACCGGTAGTTCAACTCCATGATGTGTTTTTGTTAAAGTCGTCCGCAATCAACCTACCTACCTCATCTCCCTTTTCTTCGCTTTATTACCGTTTGTATTCCTCAGAATGCCTTTGAACAAGCGCCACAGAAGTCATTAGACTTAATTAGCTGCTGGAGGGGAGAGGAAAACCAATAGCAACTGATGTTTCCCAGTCGACATCACGAGAAGCAAAAGTCCTGCTCGTTGATTAGATGCCAACGTTTTTTTGTTTTTGTTTTTTTTGACTGAATCAGGATTTAATTGCTGTACGTGTATTTTTTTGTGTACAAAACACAAAGATCCAAAGAAGATCGAACGATTACATCAAAGGACCTGTAGGCCTCTCTTGCCCCAATAATGGTAAGAAGTCAGGTCTCCTCAATTCCGAGGTCACTTTGCAAAAATGGCATCTTTGGGAGTGTGCAGGAGAAAGCCATTGCTGACCCAGAAGAACATGAAGGCTGATCTGAGCCTACCCACGATGCCCCTTGATGAACTTTACGGAGAATCTTCTCTTCACTGATCAGTGGAAAGTTGGACCTGGCTGAAGACAGGGGCTTCCGTTCCATGTGGTATAAACCGAACACAGCATTTCACTAGAAGAACATCAGTCCTACGGTCAAACATGGAGGTGGAGTGGATGTTGCGGAGTGCTTTGCTGCTTCAGGACCAGGACGACTCTCCATCATTGAGGAAATGTTATGTCATCAGTCTATGAGATCTAAGTTATTATCCCAAACAGAAGAGTAAGTCCAATTCTGATTGGCCCAAAGAGGAAAAATGACATTTTCAGGTTAGTGTTGGTAAAGTCTGGACCTGAACCATATTGAGATGCTTTGGTGGAACCTCAAAGATCAGTTCGGGCTCACAGACCCTGAGACAAAATGAGGCTGGTAGTTTAATGTTAGGTGATAAAAGGACACAATCTAACTGTGTGAAATATATTGGATACTGATCTTGAAACTTCCAGTCTGCAACCAACTGGCGTCTCGTCTTCCACCAATGGACCGTTTCACAATTATGTGAGTTTTGTCAGTGATTTAAGAGGCGAGGAAAGTAACAGACATGTTCCTTATAAGACTGTTTGTCTGCTGTTTTTTTTTTTCTTCTCCTCTGATGACGCTACTTAGTAGAGAGATAACGGCGAGGCTTAGTCATGTTGTTAAAAATGGAAAGTAATAGGCCCTCTGGCCAGCTTTCGAAAGCTGCTAGACGTCTGAATCATACAGAGAAGAAGCCGTGCAGAAACTCAGTCCATGTTTCTTCATTCAATGAAAGAAAAAATACAATGTGTGGCTCTCAGCCCACACAAATACTCAGAAGGATGTTTGTGGTTCAGCTTCTCCTGTCCTTCTTTCAGAGGTTGGAGGGTAGAGTAAAGTCTGGTGGTGTTATAGTGGTAGTAGAAGAAGTAAGCTTGTGATAATACAACAACTAGATCATCAGCTTGTTTGTGGATACAATCAGGATTACAACATTTTTCCTTCGCCGTGTTTTCGGACATGTTGGGGCTAATGTTTTTTTTTGTCCTTCATTGGAGAAATCTGTCTTGAAATGAGAGACCTGCTAGAAATAGTGTCGGTTGCTGAGTTTACAAATTAGGGGGGGAGGAGGAAGTCAAAATGTAAACCTTTCATGAGATATTTATTCATGTTATTCATGATCAAATACGAGTTTTAACAACAATCGTTAACCTGAAAAACACATGCGATCAATTTAGATCGTTTAGGCCTCAGAAAATGCACCGAGGGATTTTATGCTACCTGTTTCCAAGCAGTATGTAGTTTATTTCAAGTGCTCTTATTTGGAGGAGTAGAGTTGGGCAGTGTATTATGAGTGTTGTACTTTGAAAATAAAATAAATTACAATTAGTCCTCCTGATGTTACGCTACATCCCCTGCGAGTTTTCTTCATGTTTTGTGTCCTTTTGTCCATGTTTTGCGTGTTTTTTTAGTGTGTTGGGTTGGGGTGTGTGCAGCGTGTTTTCTTAATTTGCTTGTGTTTTGTCCATTTGCATGTGTTTTTCTTAAGTTGCAGATTGTTTGCCGCTGTCTGTCACCACAGAATACACTACATTTAGGAGAATGTTTTAAGTTCACCGGACTTTTCCATTAACATTTTTGAGTGCACTGAACCTTTAGTGCAACAGAATTCAGTACTTTTCTCCATCTAGCTCTTTTCCTCTTTCCTATTTAGCATCACGGTGCCTTCAGGCTCGAAGCAGAAGCAATATTGTCGACTTTGGTGTGTGGAGATGTTGACTGATCGGCACCGAAGCTGATCTAAACCCAAACCAGCATAAGTGGGCTGAGCAGTGAGCGTCTTTGACGGCTCTCATTGATGCTCTTGACGACACATTCCTGCCGCCAGGTTCTAAAATCTGGTTAACAGCATGAAGGGTAGAATTGAGTAGAGCTGATGCAACAGCAAACTGAAGCATGAGAATTTGGGTCAGGAGGAACCTGTCCGCTTTATGTCCTAAAAGCCTTTTCCTACCTACGGCCCCAAGGTTTCTATTAAGCTGTCTAAAAGTCACCTCCAGACGACTGCTTCCATAAATTGAAGGCAGTTATCTCCATTTGAATGATTATGATGTCTCTCCTCTCCTCTCTCTAGCTGACTGCAGACACCGCCACCGCCGAGTGTAGCCTCTCGGAACCGCCATAAATGCTTTTGTCATCAGACGTGGTGGGAGTTGTATAAAGTAGATGGTTTGAATGCAAGATTGTCAAGATTGTCTAAGAGGTTTGGAATGAGTTATTCATGAATCACTAAATGACTGGGTGGCATTTCAACAATTCTGTTTAGTCCATTGAAGTCCTAATAAAGGGCCAGTGTGGAAATTTTTTTTTGCTACAATATAGCGGCGACAGATTGCGACATGTTTTACACATCAGCGAGGCTGGTGGGTCTTTTTGAAAAGCAAAGATGGGGGGGGGGTCCATAACGCATGTGTCAGTGTCAGGTGTCACGTCTTTCATGCGGGTTGAGCAGCGCTTTCTGAAAGATTGATTCAAAAAACGAAAATCAGTACCTTCGCTGTTCCATGGTGGCTGATCCCGTCCTTTACTCAGAGCATACGGAGATCCCTGACGTCATGGTCTCTCCAGGCTCTGGAGAGACCTTGACATTTTCTCCTCAGTGAGATAGCTGCTTGCATTGCTTTTAAACGGATGTCGTTTACGCATCTGTTACTACCTCGACCACTCTTCATCACTGAAGGAAAACAACATTCATCACTGCCTCCAATTTATTTATACAAAATGTAAGGGTGGAAAGAGGCCCTCCTATAGTTAGAGGGGGTCGCTGAAGATGGTGGTTTTGTTGGCTTCATCAGTCCGTTCCTCCATATTCAGGCCATATTTCTCTTACCAGAAATGGTGCATTACCTCGCCAAGGTTGGAGGGCACTTACAGAGGTAAGCAAATGACCTTGGAGTAAACTTTTGACTTCCACATTGCAGGGAGATATTTAAGAAACATATCTAAGGAGGTCTAAACTGGGTGAAAAAACATCCGTTGCAAAAGCACATTACGATTAGACTGTTAGTGCCACTCTGAATATTTTCCCCGAGGCTCAAGTAGCTGCGCTGGAGCTGCCTCAGGTGGCGACATCATTATACATCTAAAATATTTACTCTCTCAGAGTCCCACAGGATTCCCAGCAGCTCTCACCTCCTGGTTTCTCTGCCATCACAGTTAATGTTGGCGAACCTCTGAACCGCGAGGTTCAACCTCTTCTCCATGACGACGACCTCTACCTCCGGCTCCCTGTGGTTGATATTCTGTTAGTGAGCCATGGTGTTAGTTGATATTCAAACACCATGCTCATCACTTGTTTTAATTAGCATTGTTCTCCTGATCGGACGTCATTTCCCCAGCCGCGCTCTGGGACTCTGAAAAAGCGGATGAAAACCCCTTGTGTGATATCGAACATTTTGATAGCCCCTGAGAAATTGCATTGGCAAAGTACTCAGATGTTTTTCTCCTCCCGCGGCTCGTTCTCTTTCACTCTGGCTGTCTGTATAGTCTTTGTGTTTATCTCCCATCTACACTGTCCCTACCTACCCCCCATCCCCCATTCTCTTTTCCCTTCCATCAGAGCCGCTGAAATGACTCACCCAGAGGGTCCTCACACGTCAGCCCTCTCCTCATCCCACTGGCTGCTAAGTGAACGAAAATTGAGCTTTTTCTTTTTTCACCCAGGCGGGGTCTGAGCTCCATTTCTAAGTAGTTGCCGCAGAGCTGTCAAACAGGATTCAGGCTGCTTTCCCTAAATGCAGCTGCAGCAGCTCAGTCACCACACTTTCTCCATTAGAGACTTTTTTTTCTTCTTTAAATCTCAGCTCAACACCTGCACAGGCTTGATACGGACCAGATTTGATGAAAGTCTAAATACCCCCACGTTTTCTGCGGCTGTTATTTATTCATTGACTCTGGAGGACAAAGATGCCGTTTTTATACACGTTCCTGATTCACTGTGGGTTGAAGCATTCATTATAAAAATCTGCCGAACGCCATTGTCACCTGAAAATAGTTTCTCGACTCAACATTTTCCCGGAACAGTTGTTTTACCGAAGGTGTGTCCAGGGGTTAGAGTGGATCGCGGTGGTTTGGAACAGCATCAATAAACAAATAAATGAAACTGGCAAAATGTATAATTTCAAATTAGTTCAACATTCAGCTCTACTTAACTTGGATCAGGGCCCACCTGCGTTGTCGGCAGAATACAAAACGCTATGCTAGTCTGTAGCAACCCCAGGTTTTCGGTGAAGGTCATTCCCACAAGGTTATATGTGTTTTTATAATAAATAAATAAAATTACACCAGAAGATTAAATTGAAGCTACAAAATTCTAAATGACCTCTTAACTTTGGATATCCTTAGAATCAAATAGCCCATTTTAAAATAATTTCACATTTCAGGTGCGCAAAATATGAATCCAAGGAACCCAAATCTATTTCTTCAATTATTATTATTATTATTATTATTTTTTTTTTAGCTTAGGATCAGAGCGTTCCCTTTTTTCATTTGAAATTTCAAAGCACATATAATAATTTTAACTTTGCCGATTAAGTTGTACAACACGAAAAAAGAACCAATAGAGCTAAATTGTATTTCTATCCTCAGCATTACAATGGTTTGTGATACCTGGTGAGCTGGAGATGGTTGCCTCAAAAGCCCATTAGAAGTCCAGGGTTTATCACCAATTGTTCAACATGAAAACAAACATCAAACAGTAATAATGACTGCGAGGAAAATTCTAAACCCCAGAAGCCACTTCTTCAGATACCTGTAAAATATGAGATTACGCCAGTAAATACCTGACAGGTTTGTATTCCCAAATAGACAACTGTCTTCAAACGTCACTGTGGCAACATTTCAACAACAGCAACAACAATTTCATCTCCTACATTTGGTAAGTTGACAGATAAAATGTTATGTGTATTTTATTCTCGTCTCCTCGATTGCTGTAATCCGGATGGTCTTCAGCTGTGTCCCGTTAGCCCCGCCCCCTCCCATAGTTCCTCTCTCTCCCCTCCTCAGTGTGCCAGTTTTTGATGTTGACCCGTGCGATCCTCTTAAAAGTCTCAGTGGAATTTTTGTGATTCCTTGTGATCCGTTTACAGTTCTGACCTTTTACTGAGTCTCTGCTAATGCAGATTTGTTGCATTGGATTTATGTACCATTGTTCTCGGTAATTATCTTTTCTTTATCTTTTTTACAAACTAAGAACCATTTTTACCTGTGGCGATATATACATTTGTCATCCATAACATTAAAACCACTTGCTTCTTATTTTTTAGGTTCCCTTTTTGCCACCAAATCAGCTCTGCGATACACTGTGTGCTCCGATAACTTCCTGTCAGATCCCGGATGGACTTTGTCACCAATTTGTGCTACAGCTGCTCTCCTGTTTGGTCACACAACACAGACTTGCCCTGAGATTGTGAAGAATTCACCACCTGTCCTTCCTTAGACCACTTTGGTAGGTACTAACCACCGCAGACCAAGAACACACAACATGACCTGCAGTTCTGGAGAAGATATTACCCTGTAGTCTAGCCATCACAAATGACTCTTGTCAAAGTAGCACGAATCCTTATCTTTGTCATTTTACCTGCCTCCTGCCTCTTACCTGTTCACCCTCTTACCTGTTCACCTGTCAGTGGTTATAATGTTATGGCTAATCCACAGCAAACATATACAGCATATATCCACACACACCTCCTACTTGATAAAAATCTTATTCCTCATACGCAGCTCAAAACTTTGTGTCCTGACCTGAAGTTGCCTCTCCGGAGTGAACAGCAGCTCCGAACACTCCATAATAAATGCTCCATTACAAACAGGAATTTTAAACATCATTCATGGAGTTTTTGGAATATATTGAGACGAAATGCAACTATTCCTTTTTTGCTGCCTCTTTGCGTAGAAAAATAAATTGTGTCATGGAAAGAATGATCTGTTCCGGATTCCAGAAGGTGACCATGTTTCCTCAACCGGACCGGCTTATTTAGATTTAATAAGATATGGCGAACAGTCATATCATGACTCATGCATGAAAGGAGCTGAAATGCAGTATAAATTCAAGGCCATTTATTCTGCATTTACAAATCCATGAGTGGGTGAAAATGGGAGAGCAAGGATAACGATAATTGTTTGAATTAATACAGCAGACCATCCTAGCTGAGATTTCTCTTTTCTGCTTTTCTCCACCAGTTCCCTCGCTTTCTTCTATTTTCGTGAGCGTTAAAGATTATTCTGTTTTGACGTACATGACTGCTAAATGATCACTGATTTGATGACATGATACGTAGCAGCTTCAGTAAATACAGTCGTTTAAATGACAACAGGTTTATTCACCTGCATCTGTGATCGGCGGTGTTTGGGAACTCCTGCACAGAAACAACCCAATAAACTAATCGTCACTGCTGAACACACAACAGCTCATTTCTGGAAACACAAATGACTCTAGAATGACCCAAGATGTTCAAAGGAATAGATCCTTAGTCAGTTTAATATGCTCCCTGTCCAATGTTCCAGGCCTTTACAGAATGATCAACTCCTCAAACTTTCTAAATCATATTTGATTCAACATCCATAACGATATCCAGGCTAGGCAAGTCTGAATATCCCGAGATCGCCATGAAAGCACCGAAAACCTCACTTCAATTTGGAACAACATAACTAAGCAAAGCTGGGCTTTCGGTAATGAATACAAAAAATATTAAGTCTTACTAAAGTTGGGTCAGGAGGATTATCCCCTTGCACACTCAGGCCACAGTTACGTCCACTCTCAATTATCTGCTTCATGGTTTGGGGCATTGGATATCAGCTGTGCTCACTCAGTCCGCCACAACCGTCCAATCACAGACACACTCTCAGGTTCAGTCTATTATTAGATCATGTCTTTGTAAATGAGATTCTCTCCATTCGTCCAATTCTTTTATTCCGCTTCTCACACGTCTTCCACCTCCCCACCCCCAACTAGTCCTCACAAATCTTTCAGCATCATCGTTCATCAGTCTCAGCAGATTCATCAGCCGCCACCACCAATATCCAGACTCCAAAGGGGAGGTGTATACCTCCTGCTGCTCGGACCAGAGACCCATCAGAAGCTCCCTGAAGGTTCTGAGCAACAAAGACTTTCTGACAGAATATTAATCAAATTCCTCTGCTGGAAAAAAATTATTTTTCTTTTCTTCATTTTCTGATGGGACCAAAATCAGGGCTCCATAATAACCACCCCACCCTCATTTGGCAGTCTGCAAGTATACTGTTTATGTAGGCTTGATACTTTTTGGGTGAACTGTTCCTTTAAGAGCGACTATGCCGTTGCCTACTGCAAGCATTCTCTTTCTCTCTTTGGGGATTTTATTGTCATAATGTATTAAAATGAATGTAGCAGAGCTACCAGAAGGTTTAGAAGACAGAAAAGAAAACACAATCTAATTAGACACGGAACAAAGTAATTCCTTAATTGTCTTCTACTCTTGTATATTGTTATTACTTTAAAATAAAAACCCAAGAAGTGTGACTTAAAGTCTCCATTGGGGGCTTCGTTTCTCATCTCGGTCCTCTGGGCTGGAGAACCCAGGAGACGTGTCAGAAGACCGGTCTTATCTCTACTCTCAAAAAATGACTAATTTGTGCCCTGGAGCGAGACTCTTCCTCATCTATCTGCTCCACTGCTATCCCTCAATTCGACTCCCCTTTCCTTCACATGTGCAATAGGCCTGATTATTGTCCGTATAAAGAATGATCCTACAAACGTTCCACTATTACTATCTCACCCACCGTATGGGAGGACCCTACTGATCCCAGCACCACAGCTGAGATAAGCAGCAAACTTACCTGTTTCAGGTTTATATCGTAACCCTGATACCTGATCTAATCTCAGGTATGTCGGTACCACCGGGCAGCAGCCCATCCGCACCAAAGCCTCCGGCTCAACCCACACACAGACTTAATATTAGCCGTGGTAAAGGTAGAGATGTATTTAAGTTTTCAGGCCATGTACCATGTACAAAACAAACCAGAAAAAACAAAAGGATATGAGAACGTGTCGGTATATAAATACAAATAAAAGCATGAAACATAAGGCAACATGGGGAATAAATATAGATGCACAAAACACAAAAGTTGAATAGAAATAGAATAGCATAGAAAGGGACAAAGTCACATTTCTAACATTTCTAGCTTCTTTTACATATTTTGCCCAATGAAGGAGTGTAGAGAGATTTTTACTGTTTAACAGTTTCTGGTATTTTGTAGAGTGTGTGATTTTATTGCTATAGGCAGGTAAATATTTTTGCTCTGATTGAATTTCACGCAGAACAGGAGAAGAGAAAGTGTAGCTCTTCTTCTAGTTCACCGCTGCTACAAACTTTACAAACTTTGCTGATATTTGCATTTTTATGTCTAGTATTACATACTAATGGTAGTTTTTGCACTCTCAAAAGACAAAAGTCGTTCTATACTCCTTCATGTGTACATGCAATACATGGTATTCAACGTCTAACTGAGATTTAATTCATTGATATTGTTGCATAAGAGAGAACTGTGAGATTTTGCTGAGAGTATTCTG
This sequence comes from Lophius americanus, assembly GCA_037951165.1. Classification (NCBI taxonomy): domain Eukaryota; kingdom Metazoa; phylum Chordata; class Actinopteri; order Lophiiformes; family Lophiidae; genus Lophius; species Lophius americanus. Next base: position 831,994 of record JBBDHG010000107.1, on the reverse strand, counting down.
TTTATCACCGTCAACAAGTATTATTAGTTGAAAGCGTGTCTATCATGGAAACCCCAGATCTCAGCACTATAAAATAATATTGGTTTAGCTTTACTGTCGAACAGCTTAAGTAATATAGATGATGGAATACTGAGACAATGAAAGACCAACCTTTTTTTACCGAGCAGAGCCTCTTTTTCTTTTAGCTTTAACAGCTGGAGTTTTTGTACTTTGTGTCCATGACACTGCAAATTCTGGTCCAACAGAGACTCCTCCATATTCGCCGTTCTGAAAGAGTGTTTGTATCTCTGATATAAATATAGAGAATAGACAAGGACTCAAACACACCCTTGTCTGACTCCACCGAGACACCCGAAACACTCCCCAATAGAGGTGTTAGTAACTAACTGCTGATACAATATTTGAATACATATTCTTGAGACCAATAAATACCCTTCCATAAGTATTATTCTTCCTGACAGCAGGCCATAATAGCGTCCTGGTAACTGAATCAAATGCTTTTCAAAGGTCAACAAAGAGACAAAAGAATGACCCGGCCCCTTTTGACAGATACTTTTGGGTAAGCCTCTGCAGAGTGAATATATTGTCTGCTGTGCTGTAACCTTTTCTAAATCCAGCTTCTGCTTCAGGTATCTCTTCATATAAATCTGCAAAGTCCTGTAGACGCTCGTGTTCAAAGATCTCTACCAGGTATATTCCTCTTTAATCGCCAACGCTGTTTAAATCCCCTTTCTAGTGCAGCGGTACAATTAATGATTTAGTCCACTCGGAAGGGAAATACCCTGTTGACAATGTATTGTTAAATAGAATAAACAAATATGGTAAACAACAAATCAGTGCAGCATTGAAACCATTTTGCCCTTGATGCCATCAGGGACAGCTGCTTTACCATTTATCAAACATTTAATGGCTTGACCAAATTCATCTCCAGATACGTTTCTCTTCAATATGTCATTAAACTCTTCACAATCCCAGATTTCCCAATGTAATCCGCCATGACTTCTAGATGTTCTACCCACTTCCGCCAAAAGAGCCATATCCGATGACGTACCAGGGGTATCAAGTATTTCTTTGAAATATTCAGTCCATTGTATAGATGTGATAGCTGGGAGTTTTTTAGTCGTTTAATATTTTTCCAAAATTCTTTGGCTCCTAAACTCTGGTCAACCAGATTGTCAATCTGTGAATCTTCAAGGGTTTCCTTCTTTTTCCTGCAGATGTTTCGGTATAGATTTCTTATTGTGTGGTACTGTTAAAGACATTTCATTTGACTCACAACGCGTGGAGACTGTAAAGTTTACAATTCACTCATAACCACTTGAGGAGCACAAGACATAATCGACCAAACCGCCACCATTTTGCTTAAAGCATGTAGAGAATTCATCTTTGACTACTGGGAAATCTCCCATTCCCATGGTGTACGCCTGAGGAGCAACATAGATCAATCAACTCCTTATCATATTTATTCACTCCCTCATCTCGAGAGCCGTTTATCGACCATACCAGGTGTTTAATCCATATCCTCCAGGCCGGGTGTAAACCTGTTACTGTCATCGGAAAGGAAATCATCCATTTTTCCTGTCCGAGCATCAAAATCTCCAGATAACATAATGTGGCAATGTGGGTATTCACACAACACCTCTAAAAATGGAATGCTCCAAGTAATCCATACCTTTTGTGAACACGTGTGTCGGATAATAAGGAAGATGTTTCCGTGTTAATGTAGGCAGAACCAAACAGAACAACACATGTATATTTATCAAAGACCAGGAAAACAATGATTTTCAGATTTTGATACCGTGAGTATATGATGATTGGACGCATTAAGACACACCTCCTCTGTTATTGGAACCACGGCAGCTAGTATGAACTTCATCATCTGGGATAACATCTTTAATGGTATCTGCAGGACAGTTGTTCCAAAACAGGACAGTTGTTCCAAACCTCAACAAAAGCAAAAACAACGTAATTTATACAAAATTTAACTCAAAGTATTTTTCGTGTTTCTGACCGTTTCTGTTCCAGCGGAGGAACGGTCAGACCTCTCATCCGTTGAAGAGTCGATTGGTGTCAGGCTAGCTTCCTATGTGACTTGCCAGGGTTCCCCGGTTTTGCGACTTCGGATCGTGTCCAGTTGTAAATTTTGTCTGACCGTTCTTGAGTTCAACTATTGAACTTAATCATTAAATAAAAATTTGTCAAAATGAAGGAAGACTTGTTCCGTCGTTGTCCGGCTTCAACCAACGTGAGTTTCAGCTTCCTCCTCTTCTCTCTTACCGTCATGGAAAAGTCTTCTCCAATCCAAAGGTCAGACCCCTTCAGTTTCTCAGCAGATGGAAATATAGTTCGGCGGTCATGATCTTCTCCGCCAGTTCCAGTTTGTTGACGATCACATCCTTTAGGGCAGATTCTCAGTCGTCCCAAGTTCCATTTGTTTTATTCCCAGCACGCCATAAAATATCAAAGAGCGTCTGCTTTGGTTTTCCAGATGATCAATCTTGTCTCCCAATTCATGCGCATGCTCTCTCTGCTTCATGCTATCGCTAGCCAGGCATTCATAACGTGTCTCAATGTCATGAAACTGTTCCGTGATATTACCAACTGTGGAATTTCAATCATCCAGCTTGCTATGAATATTTTGGTTTCGCCTGAAAGACCAGGTGTGCAGTTATGAAGGGCCTGAGCTGGTTTCCTGAGGGTAGATAGATTTGTTCAGTTGCTGCCCGTGAAACTCTTCCTTCCATATGTCAGTAAAGCCATATAAAATACAGATTGTGCTTATCCTCCACGAATGCACCGCGTCGAAGAATCATTTCTGAATCACATGAGATCCTCGGGTAATATTAGCCCACACACAAATACAGAGACCCGTTACCCGGCTCTGAAGCTCGATGCAGCTTTAAGCCTCTCTTAGCTCATCGTTTCCATGCCCTGCTCATCCAACTAGATACAAATCTAGCCTCATGAGGATGTAAAAGTCAGCCGAAGTTTCTGAGGCCACTCTCACGCCGACCTCTTTGGTCTTTCCAACTTCAGTTTTGGCTCTAGATGAGATACATAATCCCTCATGGGAGTTCTGGGTCTACCCGTGGGGGTCTCCTTTCATTTGGACGTGCCTGGAAAACCTCCAAAGGGAGGTGCCCTAGAGGCATCCTGATAAAATGCCCAAACCACCTCAACTGGCTCTTCTGGACACCGAGGTGCAGCAGGTCCACTCTGAGCTCCTGATATCCGAACTCCTCAACTTATCTCTATGGCTGAGCCCGTCCCCCCCTACAAAGGGAGCTTATTTCATCCTCTTGTGTCCTTTACCTCATTCTTTTGGTCTCCATGGTCTTATGACCATAGGTCAGGGTTGGAGCATAGATGGACCGGTAAATTAAGAGCTCCGCCTTAGGACTCATCATTACTTTTAGTGCTGCGCCGAGCCTCACGGCCATCTCACGGCCCATTTTCCCATTCCTCATGACTAAGACACCGACACATAAGATAACTTAAACCCCATAAGAGGTCCTTCTCCAGAACCACTGGGATCCACAAACGATTTGAAAAATCAACGTCATAAGTGGAGGTTTTCATTGTAGGCTCTAATAGCATTAGCATGCTACCCATTTCCATTGGCTGCTCATACTCTCACACATGTTTAATGCATCAGGAAGTATTTGAGCTCATGGTTGTTTCAGGAAATCCCGTCCTGCTATTTTAAGGTTTTGTCGTCATTTTGAAAGGTGTGAGTCTCTTCATTGTCTGGCCACTAATCCTTCCTCTGCTATCAGATTATCTGCTCCTCCTGTGTGATTGTCCTTGTCGTCAGCTGTTTGCCATCCATGCCTGCCTCCTGCTGTGTTGAGTGTGTCTTCTCCTACCCTCCAGTGCCAGTGTGTGATGTGCCTTCCTGTTGTCATTTCCAGTGTTTCTCTTCATGCCTAGTCAGTCCTCTTTTCAATGCTCTACTAATGGTTCTGAACCCGTCTGTCTTTCCTCTGCTGCTCCTGTCTTACAAACACTGGATTAGTTGTACTGGATATCTGCCTCAAAAAAAAAAGGGTTTTCTAATGATGTAACCGAGATAACTAACATTCATCCACAGACGGCTGAACATAGTGAAATTATATCTTCCCATTTGATGGATCCTTTGACACAAGGCAAGTGTTTCTAGCTGTTGCTGAAAGTGTGGTATGTTGGTGTTTATAGCTGCTAATGACAAGGTGTAATATTTGTGTTTATAGCTGCGGATGAAAGTGTGAAATGTTTTGATTACAACAAAAAGGAATTTTATATTCAGGGTTTGAATTCAATTTTAAATTTAAACTCTTGGTAAAAGTCTGGCCTGATTTAGCAGTTTCTTTCATTTGTCACAGTAAAACAGTAAAAGTAGACTCTTGCTCCTCATATCTGTCACTGCAGCCAGGAGCAGCTGCTCCTCAGAAAACACTCAGGTGCATGAATAGCCTACTGAAGCATTTCACGCATTAAATGTCAGCAATTTCATGCGATTTTCTTGCTTTTTTTAGCGCAACAGCACTGACATACGTTGAAATACTTGAGGACGTGAACGCACTCGCCCGGTAATTAAAACACGTGCGTTCTATATGCACGTGCGTCACTTACTAATGTATTTATTATTTATTTTTAAAATATTTTTCTCATCCATATTCCCTACCGGTCTCTCAAACGCCTTGACTTCAGGCCACCACCAACCTCTGGAGGGGAGCATTCATACTTTCCACTTTAAAGATGTTTCAATAACACCTTTTCAAATCAGTTCAGAATCGCTGGGCTGGTGTTGATTTGGGTAAAAAAAAACTTAACGCTACTTCTCCATCGGCATGGGAGAAAGTAAATGATGACTGAATTTATATTGTTAGCTGAACTATTCCATTAAGGAAGCCAAACAAATCGTGAGTTTATCTACTGTGTAGTGTGTGTGATGTCACCTCTCCCTCTGTGCCACTGAACTTCACGGGTCCACTCACCAATGTTCCATCACTGCCCTCAGCTCCCGTGGTCCAGTTTTACACCATATATGGATTTATTCTCTGCTGATAGTAGCCCCTAACAATGGCTGGGTTTGCTGTTTCCGTTTGATGAAAACGATCGTGTACAGCAGTGTGAGGAGTGAATTTTGGCGACGGCTCGTCCATTTCTCAGCACTGAAACATCCAGCTGAATCTACATCAACGCCTGAGCCAGAGTCGATGTGTGAGAGGTGATGTGTGGAGATAATAATGAGGGCGTTCAGCCCGCTGTGTGGAGCCAGTCAGCTCTTATAATGACTGTGTCCAGACCCACGAAGACTCTCTCCTAGATAGACAGAGTCCTTGTTATGACAAATTACAACATTATTTTAAGATGGTAAGTCATTTTGATCAGTTATTAACCCATTAGTACTGGGAATTTACTCATTATTATGGGATACTTAATCACTATTATGACATATTAGCTCATTGTTTGAAACATTTACTAATTATTCTGAGCTATTGAGTCATCATTATGTTTTCCTGAGTCATTACTATGATGTAAAGTCATTTTTAAGACATTTTAGTTCATTATTATGAAAGACTAACTCAGTACAATGAAATATTAAGTCATTATTATAATGTACTGAGTCATTATTAAGATATATTAAGTCCTCATTATGATATACTAGTTCATTACTATTGGATACTAAGTCAATATTGTGAGATATTAACTAATAATTATGATTGTATTTACTCATTATTATAATATACGACTTTACTATATAACACTTAGTTTTCCTTAAGAAGGTCATTTACTATTTTTTTTTTTACAGTATTTTTTTTATGGTAAAATCTGTGTTTTTTAAAGTGTTGTTTTATCACAAAGTCAGGGTGTTGTTTTTTTTACAGTGTCCCTTGTACCTCTGGAGGCTCTTCCGTTAGAAGGCTGATCGCTCCCTGAGGAGGATGGAGCCACTCCTGCAGGAGGAGCAACCTACTGTGTAGTTAAAGATGCCTACAGGCTGTTGCATCATGGGATTTTCTCCCTGCCTGACTTCATGTCATCACGCTTTGCTGCAATAAATAACATCAATAAATAAAACATCCTTATCTCCTCCGGATGACCAATGAAACCATTACATCTTCATCCCACGTCTTCCTCCTTTTCTCAATCCCTTATTATCTCCTCCTCAGTTCTTTCTTCTCCTCTCCTTTACCACTGCTTCATGTTCTCCTCACCCTTCTATCCTCTTCTCCTCTTTGTCTTCGCCCGTATTTCCAACTCCTTTATTCTGTCTTTTCCTTTTAAATGTATCTTCCTTATCCTCTCTTGTCTTCCATTTCTACTCCAACTCTCTTTCCCCCCCCCCATCCAACTTCTTTCTTCCTTTTCTCCGAGACCCCCGGTTAAAAAAAACTAGCTTGCTGACCTCCAGTGGAGGTTTGAACATGGAGCGCTGGCTCCTAACAAACACAGGGCTCACTTACAGGGGAGTCCTGCTGGTTGAGGGGAGGATGGAGACTTTGGGGGAGTTTTTTCTCCTGCATATACACAGAGAAAGAGTTTTCTTCATTGGTTTTGATGAAGTTCAGCTTTGCCGGTGCCAAACTGGATATATGGATTAGCAGGAAGACCCGGAAGCTTGATCCTCTGCTCTGCTTTAGAGAATTTATTGGGAGCCGTTTGAGAGTGGAACACACATTCCACATATTGAACAACATGGCCGCCTTCACAGCAGTATGGGCTGTAAGGAATGTTCTCTGCTTCTAGCTTGATGACTACAGTTATGTGACAGTGGGGGAGGTCCACCTCATGTTCTTGATGTTCATGTTCCCCCGGTATTTAGGCATATTAACGCACCGGCTATCATCCCATAGTTTGGTGCACTGCTTGCTAAATAAAGCTAGAGTCAAAGACTCCATCCATCCTCCATCCATCCTCTTCATTTCCCTCCTCTTTTCTTTCTTGTTTTTTTTCCATTCGTCTCCTCTCTCCCCGTTCATTCATCCCCCTTCCTTGGTGTGTACTCTTCTTTTCTTCCTCTGTTCTCTTTCTGCCCATCTTTTATTTCTCTCTCCCTCTCACCTTTCTGTCCTCACCCCATCTTGTATTCTTTTCTCTCCTCTTTCTTTTTCCACTATCTCACGTCTTTTCCTTTCCTCTCCTTTGCCATTACTTCCTGTTCCCCCATCATCCCGTCCCCTTTATTCCTGTTTCCTTCTCTCTTTTTATTTTCTTATTTTTTCCTCCATCCTCGCTCATCTTTCTCTTCAAACATTCTCTTTCCCTTTTCTTCTCCTCCCCCAGCAGTTACAGGACACAACTGTCTCCCTTCTCTTCCCTTGAATTCACTTTAAACCGCGCTGCTTGTCATCTTTCCTCTCATAATTCCCTCCCCTCATTTCCCTTACTCCCGTACCTTCTTTCCCTGTTCTCTCCTTCACTTCCCTCTTTCCTCCTCAAGTCAGTGCTATATATATCATCCCCTCACCTGTCTTATTTCTCAATTCCTCTTTTTTCTCCTATCCTCATCCTTTCATCCATTTGCGTCTGCCTAATTACTCTTTTTCTTCCTCTTTCACCCCTTTTCTAAAAACTCTCTTTTCCTCTTTCTTTTCTCTCATCCCCTTCCTCTATTCCCCTCTTCTATCCTTCCTCCCCTCCCTCCTCCCTTCATCTTTTCTCCTCTCACCCATACACCTCTTCGTCTTTTCCTTTCTAATCCTTCTCCACCTCTCCTCCTTCCTCTCTTTCTCTCTCTTTCCCTCTCATAGTGTCATCCTTTCCGCTCTCTCATTCCATCCCTCATCTTTCTTTGTTCTCCTCCTTCCCTCCTCTTTCTTTCATCCATTCTATTTTCTACTCATTCCTTTCCATTTTCTCTCCTCTAGCATCTCTCCTCATCTGTCTATCTTCTCTTTCTCTCTACCTCCCACTCTTTCTCATTCAGCCATCTCTCTCTTACCTTTCTAATTTTCTGACCTTAAATGCTCCTTCAGACATCCCCTCATCTAAACTCCATACATCTCCCACTCATAGCTTTCATCTCTCCTCTCATCAGTCTCTCCTCCTCCTCCTCCTCCTCCTCCTCCTCCTCCTCCTCCTCCTCTTCTTTCTTCTGTATTCCAGCAGTAGAGAATCACCAAACAGCAGCAGCAGCGGCAGCAGCAGTGTCGCTCATCACGACAACATCTCGCTTGAAAGTGGGGACTTTTCTTTTTATTATCACCTCTTCCTCCTCTTTCTTTCCGTTTTTCACTCGTTTGTCCTGCACTTTCACTCCTTTTTTTCCCTTGCCATGTTCTGTTTGGGAGTGCAGCCGTATGAGGGTACCATGCATTCCAAATAGGGTATTTCTCTTTACTCCAACTCGAGCGTGCAGCCTGATGCCGTTCTGTTTTTTTTGTAATAAGTAGGCCACTTTTGTAGCTTTAAGCCTTGAAAATATGTCAACCTCTGGACTCAGACGTGCCCAATGGATATTTTAACAGGTATGAGTTTTTAAATTCCAGACTTAAACCATGTAAATCTTTCTTTGTGATGTTTTTTTTTACCTTAATATGAAGAATCATTGACTGGTCTTTTGAGGATTTGTGATCTCTTTTTTTTTTCTGAGAGGGAACTCATTCGTTTTTCTGCAGTTTTGAGCTTTGGTTTGTTTCCCTGGCTCCTTCTACTATTTTTACTCGATGGCGTGAAGATGATGCAGTGAAGCAAAGAAATTGGGATCATGATGTCAGTCATTTGACCAGGATGGACTATTCAGATGTGTTAACGGCCACATTACCGGCCAATTCTCCACAAAACTCTTCTGTGGAGAACGAGACGTCCTATTCCACGCCGAGATCTCCTCTACCTCCTCACTCGCAGGTGGCGTCAGTGTTGATTGTGCTGGTGGTGACCGTCATCATACTGGGAACAGTGGTGGGCAACGTGCTGGTGGTGGTGGCGGTTTTCACCAGCCGAGCCCTGAGGGCACCGCAGAACCTCTTCTTGGTGTCTTTGGCTTCTGCGGACATTCTGGTGGCGACGCTGGTCATTCCCTTCTCCTTAGCGAATGAGGTGAGGCTATGTGAACCACATACAATCTGAATCAGAATGTGAACAAACCCACATGAAAACAGGTGTAAATGTGTTAAAACAGGTGGAAAACAAATCTCACCTCACAGCTCCTTACTTCTTCCACACACCCGGGTTTGTCTCGTGTCTCGCACTGATGGACAAGTGGTTGTCCTTGCAGGGCCCAAACCCTTCCCATCCATTGGTCCAATTAAATGTATAACCTTTTGAGTAAAACCAACCTGTTGACCAAAGAAACAGTTAGACAACCAAACAAAAATGGAGAAAACCAACTGAACAATTAATCAACTAAATAACTGATCAATAAACCAAAAAATTAATCAGCTAAATAACTGATCAATAAACCAAACAACTATTCAAACAATCAAACATTTAATCAACAAATCAAACAACTACTCAACTAAAAAACGAATCAACCAACCAAAAAAAGTAACCAAACAACCAACCAATCAAACAAGTAATCAATCAACCAAACCGCTAATTAACCAGCCAACCAATAAACCGACCAAACAATCGATCAACTGTATAACTGATCAATAAACCAAACAACCAACCAAAAAACTAATCAAGCAAACAAAAGTTCAACCGACCAACAAATCAACCCAACAAATATTCAATCAACCGATCAAACAACTAATCAACCAAACAACTGATCAAACATCCAACCAATCAACCAAACAAAAAACTAATCAAGCAGCCAACCAAATAACTGATCAATAAACATAACCAACATACAACCAAGAAAACAATTAATCAACCAAATAAACATTTAATCAGCCAGGCAATAAAACAAGTAATCAACCAAACAAACAAACAAACAACTAGTCAACCAAATCAACCAAATAACAAATTAATAAATCAAACCCTAAAACCCTCAACAATTCAAACTACCAACTAACTAAATGATTAACAACTGCTCAACCAAACAACCAAATAACTAATCAACCAAACAACTAAACAACCAAACCAGTCAACTAGCTGACCCAGCAATCAATTAACAGCCACTCCACCAACCAAACCACCAACTTCTTTCAAGGCTTCCAACAGTTGTATCAGAACCCAGAAAATATCCTGGCTGAAAATGAAACTCTGCATGAAAAGCCTTTTATCTTTATGATGCTTAGACAACTTGTTGTGGCAGTTCAGGGCTCGGAAACTTAACCGTCACTATTCTAGGGACAAACAATATCATTGCAAAAATTGGACAGAAAACAGAATTGTGCTGCCTTACCTGTTGATCTTATTGAATCATTTGATTCAGTGGACCACATACTAGTGCTCAACAAACTAAGGGTTGCTGGTTTCAGTCCAAAGGTGTTAAAATCATTAACAAATGATTTTGTTGATTGCAGTCAGTGTTTCTATTCTTTTCTCATTTCTCCTGTATTGTCTGGGTAAAGATAATAAAGCAAATGTGCTTTTCTATGCTGATGACACAGTGATATACACAAATGCTCCCACCTTAGCTCAGGCAGCTCAGGAGCTCCAGATCTCCACCCAAATCAACGTTGGATTTAAATGCAACCTTTTGTTTTCTCGAGATGAGGTGATAATTAACTCGTTATCACGAGAAAATGGTGTCAGATATATATAAATATTCAAATCTTAATCAGGAAACTCTAAATGACGATTTACTTTTTCTATAGGAATGAACGGTGTTCTATATTCAAAAGCCACCTTTCTGTGTATTTATTGACGTTACGGTGACATACTGTTTGTGCGCGCAGCCATTTTTATATTATGTAGACTTGATCTTGGAGAACCACTCAACTCTACGTTTCATTACTAATGGACACTCCCTCACTCACTGCTGCGTTCTTTATGGTTTGCTGAGTTGGGCGTCACGGAGCCTCTGCAGACAACAACTGGTCCATGTTTTTATCTGTATAAAGTAGCAATACTGGTTAAACTTCCAGCTGAGCCTCCGACCCGCCGCTCTCTGTCAGCTCTGGTAGTCACCAGCTAAGCTCTTCCAAGTGGCAGCTTTATAATTAATCCTGTGTTTTGACAGATCTGGAGGAAAAAAAAATGCATTTTGCTACTATGCGCCATGAATGTGGGACGATTAACAAAAGGACCTAAAATTGGATTCACCTGACTTAATTGCTGAATTTAAAAGCATCATCAAGAATCATTAAGCCGATGGAGACATGCACTTTATTTCCTTGAGAGGCCACTATTTATGAATGAATATTTATGAATGTTCAGACTGATCCACATCCACGTCGTATTTCAGGAGGCAAGAACGTCTCCGGAGAGACGAGGATCAATCTCAACTTTTACTTTGGAGACTCGTGGAGCACAAACTCCACCAAATAAGTTTTTCTACTCTGGGGAAACCATGGTCTGGAATGACAATGACGTTTGTCTCGTACTCAAAGTTCTTTCAGTGAGGAACTGATGATAGTCATTATCCTGCCAGCCCAGAGGCAGAGCGAGACGGGTCAGGGCATCAAATGAAACGATTTGTCTAAAAAAGAAGTCCTGTACAGATATCATCTAGCAGATAAGCCCAGGATTCCGATAAAATGTTTTCCTCCCCAGGTCCCTCCCTTCAAGGCAAATGGTGAATGGAATCGAAAAGTTTAACGGCTCCAGAATATCATCTTTCAAGATATTCGAGAGTATTCGAAAACTTTTAATCAAACCTTTAACCTTTAATCATACGTCCACCAAGGCCCAGCCTGTCACTTTCTATAAAAATAAACCCTGATCCAAAGTACAAGATGATTTTGCTGCACCATAAAAATGGCCGCCCTTGGAGTTTTCACAATGTTAAAGAAAGTGAAAACCATAAAATTTGAGTCCAAGGATAGAGGAATCCCACTGGAGAAAGTCAATTTGTGCTGAAATGGTCAGACCGTAACCGGAACTGAGATAACAGTCAGTATTTTATTTTTGACATTTAAGCAGAGAGACCGGTCCAACTTCAGAAGTCAACTTTTGAAAAGAGCTTTGATTGAACAGTTAAAATGTAGCTAAACGTAAAAAAAAAACCATGCAAACAGAAGTACAAATGATAAGAGGCAGACCATAATATTGTCTACATGTGTGGAAATGTATGTATGTCTTTCTCCTCTTTTTGAGGAGATGTGGACAAATAAAACAAGCCATTATTACGGACGGAGAAGAATGTAAGCCGTCATGACGAAATACCGTTCCACCCCATTATCTGGTCCAGTTCCAAAATTGAATAGTTCTTTCCAGCACTCATCCAGCACCCACTCTTCCTCCTACATTCATGGTAATCTGTCATTACTTTCAGCAGTTAATCCAGAATTAACAGAAGAAAAATGTTTTCTTCTGTTGTATTGTGATATTTGGGGTTCTCTTAATGACTCTGATGAAGATGACTTGACAAGAACAGATTTCCGTCATACTCCAGCTTTTCCCTGATGCTTCCGTTTTCCCTAGAAGGCAGACATACTCTTCGTCCAGCAGGCGGGAGAAAATAAGAGACAGCTATCAGCACAACACCAAACACCATGAAAAATTGAACACTCTCTCCCTGGCACTGTTCCCTGAGCCGCTATACCTTTTATTGTTCAGGTTCCGAAAAAGGTTGAAGAAGTTGGGCACTAGACCACTAATGAATTACAATCCTGCCATTGAGGTCCGTGACACCAGAACCATGCTGGTGAAAACATAACCCACTGAGCAGAAGCAATGAGTATCCACCCACCCACCCCCCCCATCAATCCATCCCCCCGTACATTTCCCATAACCATTTATCCTTTGCAGGCATCTCGAGATTCAGGCGAGCGCGTCACTAGACCGACCCTTCAGGCCTTTTAATAAAGAGATTGTGCCGCCACGTAAACCCTTCACTAAGATGCCTTTGTTTGTTAACACAGAACAAAAACCAGTGTTTTCAGTTGTGAGCTGGCTTCAACGGCTTCATGGCTGTTTTCATGTGTTATAACCAGTTAATTACTGCATTATAATGAGAGAACAATCAACAGGTTTCTCTTTTTTTAATGTGTACAAGAGATGAGGAGTCTCATAACACTAGCATTTGCTTCAATAAATAATTTTACTTCAGCGATTTTAGCAGGAGTGCAGGGAAAGGCGTACAAGATGGTAGTGAGAGCAGCTCTGACGGATGGTTTAGAGACGGTGGCTCCGCACAAACGACAGTATGCAGCGACAGCGTGGCAACACTGGAAGTCAATACACACGATTTTCTTACACAAGTAGTACACACCTTATTTACTGTGTGTGTTAAGGTAATTTTTTAGCTTCATTTGTTGTTTCCACAATGTTGTTCAAGGTTTGATTCTAAGTCACATGACCGTACGACGCGGAGGTTAAGCGAGGCGCAAAAAATATGAGCATGATGGCGGATGAAAAACAATAAATGAAACTTAATAATCAACATGCACGGTTAGCTTAAGGTAACTTTTATATTGATCAGCTGTTTTTTTTAATCTCGGATGAATGTTAAGAAAATAACAGTAAACAAACTTTTGTTTTCTCATCTTCTCGAGAAAACTGTTGCTTGTTTTCTCGAAAAATTAGATTATTATGATTGTGGTGGGCTTCAATGAAGGTGCCTTTAGGTGGGTCATCTGTTGGAGAGGATTGAGTTATTGTAGAGGGTTATAGTTCTGGGCAGGAAAGACTTCCTAAAACGGTCCTTGTGACAGGGGAACTGGATGAGTCCGTTGGAGAAGGAGCTCCGCCATCTTTTCCAGATGGAGGTGGAGAGGATGCTCAAGGTTTATCCATGATGAACCTCAGTTTGTCCACTGACCTCCTCTCCACCACCTCTTCAAAGGTGTCCGGTTTGCAGCCAATGACGGAGGCCAGACTTCCTAATAGCTGGTTTTAAGACTGTTGTTATGACTTACTCCGCTGTCTCAAAGGTGGAACAACTCAGGCCTGGAATAAAGACACAGCAGTCCCTCTTTGTAATCGTTGTGTAAAAGGAGCTAAAGGGACAAAAAAAAAAATCCACCCTAACAGTCATACCTACAAACATTTCAGAGTCACCACTTCACGTATTTCATGTTTCTGGACCGTGGGAGGATGTACCCAAAGGGAATCCACACAAACACTGGGACTACACCCAGGCCCGGCACAGAGGGGGCCCACGTGGTCCCAGTGTGTATTTAGAGATCCAATGCAGTTCTCTCTGTTTGAACATTGATTATTTTGTTTTAGCTGGAGTGAATTAAACGAGGGATTTGTAAATCCTCGTCCTGCTTCCCTCCTCACTCGTCTTTTCAGCGGATGCCACAGCCGCCCTGCTTCTGTAGCCAACGGGAAATGAGACCATTTTCAGGCAACGCTTTATCACTTTCAGAGAGCTGATATCGAAAGATGATGGTATTTTTCCGCTGCTAGAATAAACTGTAGAACGATGGTTCCCAAACTTTTATACGGAAAAAAAACATTTTGACCTAAATCATGATAGACCACGTCTATAAATTCCAAGAATAACGATTTTTGCGCAAATGAACATTCCTGAACATCTTGAATAGGAAAAGCAGTCTTTCAAATTGACCACTTGAATTTTCAGATGAGAAATTAAGTGCACTCTAATGTAGTAATCAGACACACATCAGTGAAACAAAACACATTTTAATTATTCCATTGGAGACAAATTAAGTGCATTTGGTTGTAATTAAGAGTTTCCCTCTCATCAGTTAAACAAACATAATCGATCCGATATTATAATTATCTTAAGAATATTCAGTCAACATTCAATCCAATCAAGAAACAGGCTCTATTTGTTGTTGTAAGTTTGACACTCATGCCTTTTATCAATAATGTATCTATTGTTATTAAAGAGTCAATCAAGTGTTTGAACCACATCGGGTCATTCCATGTCGTGTCATCAGGCCCGTTATGTGCTTTACCTCGCTAATGCTAATGGAGCTTCTCCCAGTGGACATTGGGTGAGAGGTAGGACACACCCTGAACAGATCACAGGGCTGACACAAAGAGACAAACCACCAATCCTCCCATATTCAAATCCATCTCTCCATGAAAGTCAAAATGATATAAACACCAGGGATAGAAAATGCAATAAAGAAAACTTCACAATAAAGTCTATAACAGAATAAAAGCCAGAATAAAAACATACATCTCTCATTTCATTTAAGAAACAGTGAGAGAGTCTGCCATTCTAATATTGTAATATATTCCGCTGAGGAGGGACGAAGAGAGAGAGTGTCTCTGTCACACATGAGGAGCTTCTCAAAGGGGAAACGCTGAGATTAGAGAGGAGGAAAGGTCTTTTGAAGAGTCATAAATAAGTGAAAGAACTTTTCTATGATAAATTCATGTGACTTTTACTCCGGTCTAGATCTCTGTGGCTTCCAGAGGCTGACAGAAAGAGTTAACATCCTCATTTTGTATTAAATCTATTTCTGCAAAGCCATTGACTGTTCCACAATCACCGCCGTG
This sequence comes from Lophius americanus, assembly GCA_037951165.1. Taxonomy (NCBI): domain Eukaryota; kingdom Metazoa; phylum Chordata; class Actinopteri; order Lophiiformes; family Lophiidae; genus Lophius; species Lophius americanus. Next base: position 816,541 of record JBBDHG010000107.1, on the reverse strand, counting down.
CGAACGCAGCAGACGCCACCCAACAAAAGCCATAATTAAAATTCTTTCTTTCCTCGTTCCCGTCATCATCTACTCGCGGGTCCTTTGACTCCCGTTGCACTTCAGCTTATAAATGACACTTTACAAACCAGAGGCGGGCCGTGAGTTTTCCACCTGGGCCTTCAGCGGTATAGTCCCGCAATTATAATGCCCTCAAAGCTCTTTGCATAACCAGCACATATTCTAAGACACAGTCAAATGTATCTTGTGTAATAAAGTGGTTAAAATAGCGTTCATCGTCATTAAACGACCACCGGGTCCAAGAATGCCAGCAAGTCTGAAATGGATTCCAAAGGGTTTCTGGACCTGACTCACTCCACAACACCAGCAAACATCTACAGCAACCAATTATCAACAGCTATTTCAGATACTAAAAAAATACTCCCCGAAGTTGTTCCTCATCTGAAGCTCTAGAGTCCTTCCTCCTTTCTGTCTTTAAAAAATAGTCCTATAAAACGGTTGTAGGGAACACCAGTGCCAATCAGTTCCATTATTGAGTCCTTCTCATTATGGCTTGGAGGCCAGTGTTGACACGCTGTTAAGTCCTTCTTCTCCAATAAGTTTTAATTTTGTTGAAAATGATCACTCAGCAGGAGCTAGAGAGAGGAAAATTAGAGCTTTCCAGATATATAATACTGACGTAGGACGAGTCTATTTGAAGACCACGCAGAGACTGCTGTCTAGGCTACTTAGAATACCCTGGCATTTCAAAGAACATGCCCCTAAATGACAAATTCGAAATCTGATTGGTTAAAAAATATGACAATCAAGGAAATCATCCCATGTATTTCAACGGGGAGAGGCCTTCTCTGTGGAAGCTGCTTGTCTCAATGCAGACGCAGATGTTCCACCCAGAGACCCCCGTGGAGAAATCTGATTAGATTAAAAAAAGCTTACGTACATGAGTTAACTGAAGGTAACCAACCATTCAAATATATCTAGTCTAAATGAAAATGTTTATGATGAACAAGTAACAATATTTTCTATTTTACATCTAAGCTTTGATCATAGTTATACATAAAAAATAACCAAATTCCATTTTTAAAGATATCTTTTTTAAGGCAGAGGAGGCATATACTCCTCTGTATTAAGAGAGTAATTGGTTGAAATAAACAATTACTAAATCTCAGTATCATTTATAAAATATTTACTATATCTTCTTCGGAAAAACTCTGTTACTTAAATCCAGATTGTGCTTAAACAGCAAAAGATACAGGCGGGAAAAGTGAAAGGTAGTCTGTGTGAAGTAGAGAGCAGAGGAGGACAGACTTCACTATCCTTCTCTGGAGGCGGGATCTACTAGATCAGTTTAATGTTTTTCGATGAGATTATTTTTTCATGCTGATCTGCTATTGGCCAAAACACAGGAAATGATATTTCAGGTGAGGAAGTTCTCCCTAAAAGGCAACAACAAGAACAAAATATTCACATTGCGTTGGCCTTATGAGAATTTCCACATTTCCTCTTCAATCACCAACCATTGTAGGGAATGATTGATTAATTGTGAACTTCTGTAAAATATAACCAAAAAAAAATATATATATATATATATATATTTTACTCAGGCCTTGGCCAAATGCATTGAATCTTTCGGTTTTAGCACTTAGCTTGTTAGCTTAAGAACTGGCCAACAGCCCTGAAAAGCTTACCAGAAAAGATGGATGGGGAAAGTGTTCTATTTATTTTTCATGAATATCATGAATAAATGCCTCAAAAAAGAAGTAGCAGACTCACCATCTGCTACTTCTTCTGCTGCTACTTTGACCTATAGGTTTACAGAATAAATAGCCAAATAAAATTTCCAAATCTATCTATCTAAAGCAACCTCATCACGGGACAGGATACTGGATGGCATCATTTTGACCCTTGAAGGCCCCCGTAGATTCTCGGCTAGGGAGGGCTGAGCTGTTGTGCGATACTGGCTACATCCTGGAACTTCACTACAAGATGCCACTGAATTTAACGCACTGCACCTTTAACACCTGTCTCTCACACAGATGACGGGTGATGAAGAGGTAAGTGTTGGACATGTTGTTTTGAACAGCCGTCCTCTGGAGAGGACGCACTGATGGAATGTGATGAATAGTTTATTGTTGCTCGGATCATCAGCATAAATCATTTATGAGTGGATTGATGTGAACCAGGGAGAAGAACTCACTCCTCATAACTCACTAACTAATATTTCCACAAACATGGTTTAAAGCGATAATGACTTGATCTCTACTTCAAACTCTCCATTAGGTTCCTCTGCGGGTCTTTAGTGCTCGTCAACAGATCATTAACGGATCACTGATGTATCTTTATTGGTTTCTCTTGTGTTCAGGTCATGGGCTACTGGTACTTTGGTTCCACCTGGTGCTCCTTCTATCTGGCTCTGGACGTCCTCTTTTGCACCTCCTCCATCGTCCACCTCTGCGCCATCAGCCTCGACCGCTACTGGTCCGTCACTAAAGCCGTCAGCTACAACCGGAAACGGACTCCCAAACGGATTAAAGCGATGATCAGCGTGGTGTGGCTGATCTCCATCATCATCTCCTCCCCACCGCTCCTCCTGACCCAGAAAGAGGAGGACCTGGAGGACGGAGATGAAACACGGAGGCAAGTGTGTCTCCTCATCAACCAAACGTGGTACATCCTCTCCTCCTGCCTCGTATCCTTCTTCGCCCCCGGAGTCATCATGATACTCGTCTACTGTAAGATCTACCGGGTCGCCAAGCAGCGGGCATCCACAGTGTTCGTGGCGAAGAACGTGATGGAACGGCAGCCATCGCAGTCCGAGACCTGCTTTGTGGACGCTGCCAAAAGGGGAGGCGGCTGCGATAATTCTCAGTATGAGCTGGACAGCCTACGGCCCGGAAACTTGCACAGCTCCTCCAACATAGACAGCACCAGCAGCAGCCAGAGGAGAGGAGAGCTGGATGATATCGACTTAGAGGAGAGGAGCTGCGAAGCAAAAACAACCTCCTCCTTTCCCTCAGCTCTTCGCTTCCCCAGGAGAACCGGCAGCAGCAGGAAAACAGAGGAGGGGAAGGACGCAGAGGGAGCGCCCGGCAAGTTGAAGCCTCCTCCTCCCTCCTGTGCTTCCATATCATGGGTATCATCCGACCAATGCTCCCAACACTTCCTCCTCCCCTCCCCGGTGCCGCTCCGCAGCAGGCAGACGACTCTGTCCAAAAACAAAGTTGCACAGATGCGGGAGAAGCGCTTCACGTTTGTCCTGGCGGTGGTGATGGGGGTGTTTGTCCTCTGCTGGTTCCCTTTCTTCTTCACCTACAGCCTCCATGCGGTCTGCAGAGACAACTGCACGATCCCCGACACACTCTTCAACCTCTTCTTTTGGATCGGGTACTGCAACAGCTGCCTGAACCCAATCATCTACACCATCTTTAACCGAGACTTCAGGAAGGCCTTCAAGAAGATTCTATTTGAGACTCATAAACGGACATAAGATGTGAATGTGTGAGTGTGTGTGTGTGAGTGTGTGTGTGTGTGTGTGTGTGTGTGTGTTTGTCTGTGAAGTCAAGTCTTAATTTGATTAACAAAAAACCTTCGTTGATGACAATGACGATACGACTTCAACATCTGTGACTAGATACACGTTTAATATATATATATAAAAAGTTGATGGACAAAGACAGGACTAAAATCTGGTTGAAAATATAAAGATTAATGAGAATCTCTTTATTTTCATCCTCAAAAAAAGAGGAAACAGAACTTTTAAGACTATTTTATGGTCCAAACACTCGTTCATTTAACCCCTCGGGGTCGCGCTCACCACTGGCCCCTGTCAGGCATGGTGGAACCAGAGGAAACGGGTGGAGACCTAAACTGGTCCTGATGTTCTTATCGGAGGTCAAACCTGGGTGTGTGGGTGAAGGACTGCAGGAATGATCTTGTCCCTGGTTCCTCTGAGGTTTTCCTGAGGATAGATGGTCTTGGCAGCAAAACGATTTCAACCAACTGTCAGACTTTGAAAGGGTGAGAAACCTGGATCTCCGGCTTTGGGAGGTGGAGCATGAAAAAATGTTATAGGACTCTAAAGATGTCGAACCATGTCTGGGTGGGGCGAAACTAGGGGAAACCCCCAGCTGTCCTGTTTTATTAATCGGTGGTCCATCCTGGGTATAAGGGTAAAGACTACAGGGAACATCTTGTAGCTGGTTCCCTCAGACGTTTCCCTCACACTGTAAAAACTGACTGAGAAAATTTATGTTGTAACTGGTTACCTTAAAAGATTTAAGTACTTGAAATTCGTTTTCTAAGCAATCTTAAAGTTAAATTGTTATTTTCACTAACTTATAATATATAATATAATATACTTATATTAATCTCAAAGTGACTTTGACAGTGTGGTTAATTAATCCTTTAATGTCCTCACCACAAAAAAAGAAAGAAATTATTTCACTGCATCTTTGATTGCTTTGGTATATTTGTTAATTTAATATCGTGGATATAATACATTTGCCATAAAATGTCAAATCGATGGATTGAGCATCTTTTAAACGGTAAAAAAATAATCACACTTATAAAATTATTTAATGAGGAAATTTTGTATTTCATGGAAAATAGTCCATTTTAACTCGATACAACCAACCTTTTTTTTTTTTGTAACCCTTATTAAACTTTTTGTTGTTATATAAAGTGACATAATTCTGTTTAGTAAGTCCTCACATGCTTTAATACGGCAAAAGAAACCAAACAGACTTACCCAATAGGACTTTCTCTATAGCAATGGTTAATGCCTCCTCCTCTGTGGCTACTTTGACCCGTGGTGTCCCCCAGGGGTCCACCCTCGGTCCCTTACTCTTTAGCATACACATTCTGCTTCTGGGTCATATCATAAACAGCTTCAGACACATTTTTCAATAAGAAATAGTGACTCAAAATAAGCTCAACCAAACAGTTGAGCAGGACATTAAATGGTTAAAAAAACAGCACTAAGAGTAGATTTCCACTCTTAGATTAAGATATAATTTATTCTTCCAAATTTTATATATTGAAAGTAAAGCGTTATCATTCCTGTCAATTTGACATTTTAAGCTGTTGTTTCATAATTGCATCAATTAAACTGCAAACGTTTTTACCAAAGAACCAAAGAAAGCAGATACTAATGGTACTCACACATTTTTTAATTACAAGAAATTCTTAGCATTTTTCATTGATTGCAATAATTTAATTTGAGCTTACTATTTTGAGGTCTGCCAGTATCAACAAATTCAGTTCAGGAACATTATAGTACAAAGTTAAGACCCGTTTAATGTTAACATTCGGGGGAAAAAAGTACCAAGAAGAAGCATTTTGAAGAGCATGGTTGAAATAGCATTAAATAAACGATAAGTTAATATTTGAGACCCCGTAGATGGAATTTCAACATATTTCCTACTCACAGACCCTGAGATTCAGATTGAACATCATCAACAGCCTGACCTTTGGATTCGGACCTCAGTCGATTAGCTGCAGGACAGATTGATGTATGAAGGAGTTCTCCGGTCTGTTGCTTTTAGATTCTAAATCTGCGGACGGCAGAAGTTGTTTATTTTCTTTCAAACGATGCGAAAAGTCACCAGAAGAACTCTGAGTTATAGTTTCAACGTGCTCTCAGTGTGAGAAGAGATTTAAATCTATTCAGGCAAGGCGGTGACTCCGAAAAATACAGATTTCTACTGAACGAACAACTTAATTTTCTTGTCGATGCCAAAAGTAAATATAAATTTCAAGGTAAATGCAATAAACTTGTTTAAAGTTATTAAATGAAAATGAGAAAATATTGGATTTTCCGCTCACAACAATGTGATGGAATGTTTTGCTAATAAATGTGTAACAAAAGCCCAGGTTGCAGAGCTGCCCTCTCGCCAGTTTTTAAAATGACTTTTTTCTCATAAAATTCCAACTCTATTCTTCTAATATTACAACTTTATCCCCGTCAAATTATGGCATTTTCTCATAAAATTATTAATAAAAAAAAAAATACAATAAAATTATGTTTTTATTCTTGTAATATTTGGACTTAATTCTTGTAAAATGACCCTTTTGTTCTCGTAAATACTAAAACTTTATTCTCTAATACATGAAACAATGAATCTTTCTTGGAGAAACCTACCACCCACACACACACTACAGTCTTTACATCTCTCCCCGGCAGGTTCACCATTCTTCACCTGGAATCACATTATGCCAATGACTCACATGATAACCCAGCAAATAATCAGGACCACGTTGCCCCTAATGATCCACAGCCGCTCCTGACCACGACCTCAGTGACGCGTGTTCAACTGTTCACTCGTAACCTAACGACTCTCTCCGTGTCAAACACCCACTGCAGGTTAAATAGTTTACGTCCCACCTGTCAGTTACGGCTGATGGGACACGGATGCCTCCTGGAGGAGAGGTGAGACGTATTCAGCTTTAACCAAGAAGTCCAGTTGAATTGATTTAACTGTCAAAGATGCAAAGTGTCTCCGAGGAAGATACTGACCCGATTGGGCACGCCATTGACGAGTAACGCCTGCTTCTCCTGGATGACCGGGCTCATGCTGTGAGGAGAAAGATGCTTTTCATGATCACAGTCCATTTACCATCTTCAATCAACCAACCTATTTTAATCAGTGATCAGCCAAGTCTGGCGTGAAAGGTTTGAAATGGCTCAGGTGTTGGCCTGTGGAAAGTTGTCAATAGGGGATCCAACCTTTACTGAGTGTTTTGACCCGCAACCCTTTAATGCCCTGCTCAACTGTTAGGTTCAGCACATTGTGAGTCACTTTTTTATCCGAACAATGTGAACGAACCTGTTTATACTTTGTCCCATTGGCAGTAAGTATGTGCTAAAGGGTAAGGGGCCAATGCTGGAGCCCGGGGCGACACCACAGGTCAAAAAGGTCACCAAGATGGAGACATTAACTATGGTTGTTGAGAAAGTCCTATTCAATAAGTAGGATTTTTTTTTGACACATTATAACATATGAAGAAATAATAAACTAAAATATGTAATTTGTTAGAACATTAAAGACTAATGATGGTCAAATAGTTTTCTAAAAACACATTTTACCAGAAGGTTGAGCTAATCCAATTAAAATTGACTGTTTTCCTTGAAAAACAAGATTTCATCATGAAATAATTTAAGATTTTTTTTCTGTTCCAAAACATGCTGCACCAAACAACTTGTGATTTTATGGTAAATTAAGAGTGTCTAAGAAACAATATTTCCTTTTTCTGTTTAAAGAGTTAATTAAAGACATTAAAGACATTAAAGAGTTAATTACCCAGCATTCCCCGGTGGTCCGGTCGGAGGTGGCCGCACTAAACCCAGAAGGAGTGAAATAAGAATAAAATGTTGGTTTTGGCTCGACTAGATTGACTGAAATGTTAAAAAAAATAGCCGAAATGACTGAAACTAAAATGCTCACTGACTGATTATGAGGAAAACTAATGCAGACGTTTGACTCAGGACTGAGACTAAATAGAGAAATAGCTGAATACTGGAGGAAACAGACAGACAATCAATCATGGATGTGTGCATACAGTTTGAATCCTGTTTTCCACTGTGCTGTCATACCGACATTAAAGGGCTCGTCTTACAGCCTGAGTGTTGATTTATTATTCAACCACTAACTCATTTATTAATCTCTATTCGAAACAAGCCGGCAGGAAGACGAGGATGACTCCGACACTGTGCCGGCAGGTGTTAAAAGGCCCGGCTTCCTTGATGCAACACTAGTTTAATATTACAACTTTTGCCTGCACTTGAATCTTAATTAGAGTAAAATGACTCCGGGGCAGCGAACGACTTCCCCCGCGGATCTCTGAGGCGTCGGCGCTCCGCAGCAAACGGGATGATTGAGTGTGCAGTTTTAGCGAACAAAAAATCCGGATATGCAGGAAGCAGATTGCGTTTGGAAAAATATAAAGCTTTAATGGCGCCTGAGAGTAATTGAACAATAGCAGCAGTGAAAGTTTAGCAGACAGAAAGAACAGAACGCTGAGTTTTTATTTGTACGCTGCAGCGATGTTCTGTAGACACGGCACGGCACGGCTGGGGGGCAGAGACATCAAAAATTCATGGGCAGCTTGCAAATGGGCCGGGAGAGACAGGACAAGAGGGGAAGAAATGGAGGGGGGTGGAGGTAGTCAGAATAATCAGTCTACACGATCGATGATTAGCCATCGACCCTCAGAATACGAGGATTGGATGATCCACTGCGAGCAGCGTCCCCACTCTCACTAGAAAGTGGAACATGATGAGAGCGAGAGCTGACCCCGATCTGACCCAGAATGCACCATAAACAACGCTCCGTGACGAAGCGTAACCCCGCATCGATTTAATGCACATTTTATGAGGAGATGTCAGCGGCTGCTTTAAATTTCGACGGAAATCAGGAGAAATGCTTTTATCTCTAAAAGCACAAGCCAGACATGAGTGTTGGCGGCGGCAGAAGGAGTGACAAATCCAAGGCCACGAGCGATGTTACATCACCGCCGTCGCCATGCAACACAGAGTTTGACAGCTGCTTCAAAGTTGTAGGTGTAATGATAAAGTGGGTGATGCTGGTGAAAACAAAAAAAGGCCGAGCAAAGCCAGGGAGAGATACCTGCCTGTTTTCCCGCCGCATGTTAGACTATGGGGGTTTGGCGGCGGCGGTGACTAATCTGTCTTTCTGTCCGAGGTGCCTTAAAGTAGCTCATAGGCGTTTAGATTGCATCTTTCAGATGATCACTCGGAAACATTTCTCCTTTTTAGTCGGTGCCACTGCACACCAGAGCGAAGTGCTGCAATGCAGTGACCAGTAAGAACCAGAATCCCTGAAGACCAGAGCTCCAAATATGCATTTTTAAATTCCTGACGTGTGAAACAGAATCTTTTCACTGTGGGCGAAACCCTGTTATAGAGAAGATCTCGGCACGCACTCCAACGGTACTGTGATGTGAAAGGGTTCCTACGACGAAAAACAACCAGAATAGACACACAAAAACATTTTAAATTACATTTTATCAACTTAACTTAAAAGGTTCTCTAACAAAAACTTGGTCCGTGTGAAATAGTCTCCGCCCCTTCAGAATCTTTTTAGAACTGAGACCTAAAAACTATCCAACTGCACTCACTGGTTCCAGCTGGACTTGATGCACTCCTGCAGAACCTGATCACTACTAGCCCTGATCAATCACATCATCGTTTCAGTAGACCATCTTCAGAAGCAGGAGGTTGGCTATTAAGGTTAGGGTCTCACCACTAGCACACCATGCCAAAATCAAAATAAATTCCAGAAGGTGATTGAAATCCATTTGGCTGGGAGGTGTTCCAAAACAATTTCTAAGGTTCTCGGACTCCACCGATCCACAGCGTTATTATCTACAAATGGGAAGACTTGGAACAATAGACACCTTCACAGAAGTGGACCACCTTCCAAACTTCCACACGTCGAAGGACCATTCTGGAAGTCACAGAAGATCCAAAGAAAAGAACTAAGGAACAGAAGACCTCTCTCGCCTCAGTAAAGGTCAGAGTTCACGGCTCCACTGTTCTAAAGACACTAAACTATAATGGTAACATGGGAGAGTGGCAAGAAAAAAAACCCTTGCTGAAGCAGAAGAACATGAAGGTTGGTCTGAATCCGCGACACACCTTGATGATGCTCAGAGTTTCTGGAAGAACTTTTTCTGGGCTGATGAGTGGAAAGCTGGACTGTTTGAATAAAGGAGTCCTTTTAAATCAGGCGTGAAACCAACACATTATTCCACTAGAAGAATGTTGTGGAGATGAATTGATGCTTCAGGACCAGGACGACCCGCCATAAATGAGAGAAACAATATTCTGCTTTCTAGCAGAACATTTTCAAGGAGAATATCAGTTCATCAATCTGCGAGTTGGAGCTCATGCAGCGAGACAATGATCCCAAAAAGAAGAGTGGGTCCACCTCTGAATGGACGCGCAGCAAAGTCTCAACCTGAATTCAATTGAGATGCTGTAGACGGACCTGAGATGATCAGTTCATGCTCACAAACCCTCCGATGTGGCTGCACTAAAGAGGTTCTGCAGAGAGGAGTAGGTCAAAATGATGTCAGTGCACCCAGATTTTAAGTGCAGGGCGCTGATAACTGTTTCACATTGCAGAATTATATTTTAGATGATCTTTTCTCCCTTATTAATGAAATGAAACGATCATTTAAACTCATTTTTGTTTTGAGTTCAACCCTTTTGCTTTATGTTTTTACTTTATTTAAAGATCGGACACAGTTCCTTAGATTTCTTTCAAGACTGTGGATTTGATACCGATGAGTGGGGTCTAGCTTTAGGATGTGATGGTTTCCGGGCTGGCACATTCCCCATAATCTGTCAGACAGAAAAACAGACATGTGCGAGGACGGCTTCCTCCTGAGCCCAGGCGTGTCCCGACCTGCTGATTACCTCTGACAGGTCGGCAGCCCTGGAGACATGTAGCAGAGCAGTGGCGGGAGAAGCCGCGACGAGTCATGGCGTTCTCTGGTATGAAATTGGCTCAGACGTAGCGTGTCCCGCCCACCAATACAAAGGTTTGAATTATTGGAGGAGAGCACCCAGCCGGCTGGAGATTCAATTCCCTGTGGCTGTTAGAACTCAAACAGCTGCTGTCTCAGGAAACGACCGCCCCGCAATAAGCGATGTCAAACAGTCGCCTGTGAGTCACCGATCAGCATTTTATGGCTTTGCCTTGGAAATAGGCAAAATGTTTAATTAGTTATATTAAGTGGCGTAACGCGGGTTTTCCCCTAGTCTCTGATCCTGGTCGGGATCTTACTGGATGAGGAGAACGCGGCGCTGAATTTAAAGTTGCACCTGCTGAACTTTAACAGCAACAATTTGCAAAAAAAGTGGTGACCAACTTTTGAGAGTCACTGTTTTTACTCACATCTACAGCAATATTTATAAACTTGGTCATGTTTACTTTTATAGGAAAAATATGTTAAATTAAAATGTGTAAATGTTTACTTGGTGAATGCTGAATACGACAAAATACGACAGAGAAGATAGATCTCTTCCTGGATGGATGGATGGATGGATGCATTTATCAATGATGGACTGTTGGATAGGTGGAGGGATGTGCGGATGGATGGTTGGTTGGATTGATGGATGAATGGATGGATGGATGGATGGATGCATTTATCAATGATGGACTGTTGGATACATGGAGGGATGTGTGGATGGATGGTTGGTTGGATTGATGGATGAATGCATGGATGGATGGATGGATGGATGGATGGATGGATAGATGGATGGATGCAATTATCAATGATGGATTATTGGATGAATGGATGGATGGATTTATAAATGTAATGGATGGACGTTGAACCAAGATGGTTGGATGAATGTAATGATGGAAAGATGGATGGATGGGCGTTTGACCAGGATGATTGGATGAATGGAATGATGGATGGACCGATGGATGGATGGAATTATCTCGTTGCAGCAGAAATAACCAATAAGTTCTGCTCGTTCTTGTTCACGCTCAGAAACAGAGACCTCGAATGTCTCGTTTGTCCAGTCACCTGATGACATCATCATGCAGCCGCTGGGATTCTAACTCAAGATGTTGAAAAACATTTTTCGGAGCTGATTTTAACAGCAATTGTAGTGACATATCAAAGCCTTTGATCTCAGTATGATGTGACTAACGTCCCAAATATGTAAATGAGAATCCAACCGAGACCGTTTTATCAGTGGGTAAACTTTCGGCAGCGATAAGATCTAGACCGGTAGTTAGTTATTGTTCTGCGGTAACAAAAAAACCCAGACACTGCATTGTTGAAGTAGACATTATTGGCTGTTTATTTTCTTGATGGACATGGAAATGTCACCAGAGCCTGCAGAAGGACAAAGCAAGCGGCTTTGACAGCATACAAATAAGATAGTAGAAAAGAGCCGAAGCTCCACAATGAGAGTATCGACTCCCAGCAGTCAGCCCGCCTCACAAAGAACCGGTCCCTCCGTCCGTGAGCATCTCTGGTGGAAACAAATGAAAGAGGTGGGGAAGTGATTGAGAATAAAGGAATGGACCAGAGGAAAGCGGGGGGGTGCGGAAAACAATCACTGCTTCTTTGTTTGTACATAGAAATCCTCTCTGATTCCTGCACAGCTGACAAACAGAAGAAAAAAAGGGCAAATATTGGAAAAAGGAATGAGGGGTGCTGCTGAATGAGAACGATTCAACACAGGTTTTGTCTTTTAAAGCTCTACAGTTGTCTATTTCATCCCCTCGTGGGTTCTTTAACTGTTTTCCTGTTAATTAGAAGAATGATGGACTCATATGTATGTTGTGTGAAAGACTTTGACTCACATTCTGAACTCTGTAGTTAAATATTTATATTAATTGATGTTCTGTGTCACTTTTTCACTCTCTTCAATACTTTAATTTGTTTTTTTTTATACTAATATAAAATATAAAACCATAATGATAATACTTAAAGCCGTGGTACGCGTTGATCGGAGGGAACTCTGGGCGTCCATGACCGGCCAACCCAACATCTGCATGTAAACACGAGTCTGACCTTTTATATTTACGCACTGCATAAAAAGACTGTACAGTTTTAATATTAATCAGATCATACTGAGGCTTTCGTCCTGTGGCCAGCAGGTGGCGCTATCACTGTAAATGAACATTGTCAAATGAATTTCCTCATGGTGTGACTCTTATCCAAAATGTGGAGTTTGGGACATATTTGACAAAGAAAAGTGACAAAACAAGAATATTGTGTTTCTTTGAAAAACATTAAGATTTGCCACGTCACCGTGGCAACGCCTTACAAGTTATATCTAATAGTAGTTCATTTGAGTGGGGTCAACAGACTCGTAGGAGTACATTTGAGTGGGGTCAACAGACTCGTAGGAGTACATTTGAGTGGGGTCAACAGACTAGTAGAAGTTCATTTGAGTGGGGTCAACAGACTAGTAGAAGTTCATTTGAGTGGGGTCAACAGACTAGTAGAAGTGTATTTGAGTGGGGTCAACAGACTAGTAGTAGTTCATTTGAGTGGGGTCAACAGACTAGTACTAATCCACATTTTTAAGTTCAGGCCCCCGGAAATGTCGATTCTGTTGGTGGTAAATAATAATTCCTTGATTTCAATAGGGTCCCCACACTAGTCTGAGCCCAAACCATATGATAATAGTCTGATCAAAGAGAAATACCCAGATGTGGACAACTCAAGTGAGTCATCTAGACCTTCCCCTCCGAATAAACAGGAAGCACCAGCGGGACCAACAGGACCAGCCTCACAGGAAACCTTGTAAAAGGAAAGTCATGTTTCTGTACCTTCCTGCTGTTAAGCAGCACTAGGGACTACAAGCACTTTGTGTTTCTGTGTGGGACTCTTTTGGGATTTGAACCCCATTCACAGTTCCTTTTTATATCAATCTTCCTTTTACAGAACCAAAGCTAGAAACGCGAGCGGAGCGGATGGAATGAGTCCATTCAAATGGACCTGAATACATCTCTCTGCTACTGTGATCGATTCACACTTTGTGTTCTGTTTCCACAAAAACGATATATTTGGCACGGTTCCGGATAATTCAGTGAGATAAAGATACATGTTCCTGAAATGAGGCACCTTCAGAGGGGGTCTGGGTCTGGGCTCTGCTGTAGAGGTCGGGTCAGGAGGTAGACATCCGGAGAAAGCTTGAGGTGGATTTGCTGCTGCTTCATGTTACAAGAAGTACATTGAGGCAGTTTGGACATTGGATCAGGATGCCTCGAGGACGCCTCCCTTTGGAGCTTTTTTGGTCATGTCCAACAGGGAGGACATAGACGATCTGGAAATTTAATTTCTTGGAATTCCCCAGTATGGGCTGGAGGGCGTTTCTACGGACAGTGACATCAAGAATACCCTGATTAGCCTGCTGATGTTTGGATGTATGGATGGACTGATGGATGGATACATGGATGGTTGAATGGATAAATCTATTTATAGATGTATGATCTCTCTAGGACATTGATTACGGACCATTTTTTTCAGAAAGCAGGTGCAGAGAAGCTGATATTACTGTGATGTTATGAGAAGATAGAGCCCTGAGAGGTCTACATGATGAGATATTTCTTTCTCTCTGGCTGTGTTTTTTAATTATTTCTAGATTAAGCTTTAATAATTCAGCACAAATACAATACGTGTATATAAAATAACTAATCTTCTTAATTACTCAATCATTGCTAGCAAGGCTGAGCAAAACCATTTGCTGCAGCTCCGGGCAGATTGTTTATGACCATATGTTCCGATCCTGCAGCTCTTCTCACCAACCCCTACGCAGAGGCCATCAGCTTCAGATTAGTTTTATCTCTCCGAACAGCTGAAAGGTATTCCTGGTGTTTCTGAACATCTGCCGAACAAATCCCTCTCCTACTCCAATGAATATTAAATGTGAACTTCTCACACGCTCGTTCTTCTCAGCAGGAACATGAACAGGTCTCCACCTGTTTTTTTGTTTCTTTTATTTACTGTGAACGACGCAAGATTTCAATGTGAACATCGATTTATTTCACAGCCGTAGGTTGTACTGTGTGTTTTTATCGCTCTGCCCAGTGATCAATGTTGGCTCTCTCTGGGGTCAGAGTCTCATTTTTGGCTCGATGTGGGTCCGTTGGCTATCTAACTGTGTCAAATTGAGAGTCCCTCTGGTCCTATCCCACAAAACTGTGTAGAATAACATGACCTTCATGTTCTTTTCTATTGAATGATTGTTTTGCATCATGGTTTTACACTAATATAATGAAGTTGTAACATTTTTTGTCTGAAAAAAAAAAGATCAGGGACGGATAAAAATATTTGTTTTTGTTTTTTATATCGCAGCTTACTCACACATAGTTACAGGAATTAATATTACTAACATCGAAACGACATTGTTTTATGTTGTAGAGCTATTTCAACTTTATTGTGGGTACGTCATTCAGAAGAGGTATAATGTTATATTACCACTTGGTAGAATAGGTTAAAGTTACTTAGTTTAATCTGGAACATGCGACCACTGTTGATGATGATAAATTATAGTATATTATTAGGAATTGTTTGGAGGAATTATTTTCGCCCCTACTTCATAGGAGATTCTCTCCCGGCACTCGAGGAACCAACAGAAAGAGTCTCTATGTTTTTATTAGCCTGGTTTAATATTGATCGTGTTCCCGCAGACCAGCTTTAGGTGGTTGGGGTGTTAATCATGACTAGAATGAAAATATCATATCAAACACAGTGTATGCAAATTTTTATTGGTCGGCTTACTCACTCAAATAACTTCAATCAGGAAAGACAGGATAAAGAAATGATGAATGATTTATTCCATCAGATGATGGAGATAATTATTTTATTCTTCAGGGAGATTGTGATTCAAGTGTCTCTGCTCTGAGCAGCAGCATTGAATATCCCCCCTTTGGTGTCTTGATACAGGTCGTGGTGGCTGATGACTCTGTTGAGCCCGATGAATGATAAAAGGAATGAGATGATCGGAGAGAATCAAGAGAAGCGGTTGAGGATAAGCTCACGATGCCGGTGTGACACAGTGATTGTACATGTGACTGTCTGAATGAGAACAACTGATATCAATGATGCCCCAGACCCTAAAGCAGGTAATCAGTGATGTGAAAGGTATGACTCTCGGAGTGGAATGAGCAGAACTGTGGCCCGAGTGTGCATGAAGATAGTCCTCCTGACTGAATTTTTGAAGGCTGTCTAATTAGTCAGAGGGGGGATCTCTGGGCTAGTTTCCCTACATCAAAACCATCCCATCAACAGGTGACGTGAGATTGCAACCTAAAAAAGTTTTCCTTAAGTGCAGTCCATTTCGTGTCTTAGTTTTTTTGCACTCTCTGCATCAAAGCCCACCGCCCTCAGATATGTTGCTGGAAGTAAAAGTTTTTCACAGACTTTCTGGCAGACATCAGGATATTCAGCCTTCTGCTTGACTTCTCAGACCACAGTCATTTGGAACACCAGAAAATGATAGGAGTCAAGCCTCTCTGTAGGATTTTTGTTCTGGGACCAATGCCAGAGTCTCCCCTACCTTCCTACAGGCCTGGCGGACCCCCAGGCTAACAGCAGACCAAAGAACTTTTTTTTTAATAAGCCAAATACAGTCAACTATGAATTCATTTGTTGAAAATAATTGTGCCGTTTGAGAGCCTCTGCACTGTTGTGAAGCAGAAGCACCTCCATCTCCCTCTGAGTTCCCGCCTGCCCGGATTCCCTCCATCCACCACTAACTAGAACAGAAAGCCCCGTCTGTTTGAATGAATGCTGCAGTACAATGGACTGATGGACAGGACCGGAGAAATGTTGGCTTTTATCTTCATCGATTCTTTGCGTAAAGGATTCTGTTGCTCAAGAAGTCCCATAATGAGACATTTTTTCATTATCTTGTGGAAAAGTCTTTTTTTTTGTGCGATCAAGTTGATTTACTGTTGATCTTTATGCAGGTCTTGATGAACAAAACCGCCTTAGAATGGAAAGAACCGAGCTTAAACAGTTTCATTTTCTCCTCAGAAAGTCACATAAATGTGTCCGAGGGTTTAAGAAACACGCCTGTACTTTGTCGACCACAAAATATTAAATACGGTGACTCCAAATCTCAACTTGATAAATGCTCTTCATCATCATCAACAGACTTTTAGACTTTAGACTTTATCGTCCCCAAGGGAAAATTTTTTTCCACGGCACTGCACAAGTCTGACGACAACAATTATGACAACAATTGATAGCGAGGAAAAAAGGACACGCAGCTTAAAGTAGCGGTCTCCAAAGAAATGGCCTGGCTTCACAATACCTAATGATAATTACCTTCCTCCCACAAGATAATAACTCGTGCAAAGAAGATCACAAAAAAATATCCTAATGGGACATCAGGGTCTCTGCAGCTGTGTTTGGGTCTTGTCATAATCATGATCCATCCATCCATCCATCCATCCATCCATCCATCCATCCATCCATCCATCCATCATATTACATTAATGATAAAAAAAAACACCAAACTATCGATTGAATCGGCATTTCCGCTATTTCTGTGCCCACACATCAGTGCGAGTCCTGAGAGCCTGTCAGTTCCCACGCTTGATCTCAGCCAGGTCTCTACAGCAGAGAATGAGGTCCCACAGGAACAGCTGGGCACTGGTACAGGCAGGTAAATGGAGAGCACGACGCAGATAATGGCTGAGTATTGAATGTCTATAAACTTAGATTTAAGACTTCTTCCAGAGTACCGTACAAGACCGATCACACCAGCATCAGCCGGCAGAGAGCAATTAGTGTCAAGGCCCTTCAGCGAGTCCTGCTGTTCAAGGCGGTAATGACCACTGGGATCAGGCTTTTCCCAAAGCGAGCCTTTATGCACCTCCGTGTTCCGGTGTTTCTTTCGCTGTCAACAGCAACTGTCCCTTCACCCTCCATCTGTGAATCTCCAGGTCATCAGGGTCTGGCTGCTGTTTGCAGATTCACCGAATATGTGGGTATAAACAAAATCCCAGCAGTGCTGTGACGTTTTCGTAGCCTACAGGTTCTCTTTTAATAGTGTTGGACTAATTACTTTTGGAGTGGTGATTTCCATTTTAACTAATTAATGATAATATATATCAAAAAATGTATTTATTTCATATAAAAAACGGAAAAACCTGAACCAGTCGCACCTTAAGCACAGCAAATAAGTCATCATGTTTCAATTTAGTTGCTGGCTTTTGCATTTAAATATAGGTTAGATTTTATATACAGTGATACTGGAAGGGCATTCGTAGAGGATATGGATGTTTCACTCATCAAAGAATCACCATATTGAATAAAGACATGACCCCTCTTTATCCAAATCCGCATTTCTATCCCCCTACCTTCTGTGTAATGGCTGTGGATGTGTAAGAGGGGGATGAACCAGCGTGGCGGAATGGGTGTGACCTTCAAATGATGTTTTACGCGTCATAACCAAAAGCGTTTAAAGCAGATACCAGCAGTTAGATAACTCAAAGAAGAAGTGAGGAGGGCAGTGGAACCCTCCTCACTCCTTCCTCTCCGATCTGAAGACAAGATCAGCCACCATCTAAGAAGTGGAGATAAGTGACTGTGGGGTTAAGCTAATGAGAGGCAGCGCCGAGTCCATAATTGTTAGATTTGCATTTAGATTTGCAACTGTTAGATAGTATTTAGAGAGGGGATTAGGAATGATTAAAGTGAGCGCTTGGGGTGATTTTTTGTTTTAACTAATTATAGAGAGCTCAAAGAAATGAAGGGAAACTGAACTCACACATCGGATCATGAAAAAAGAAATATTCAAGTGGGAAATCGTTATTGATATACATTGCAGGATTTATTTAGAACAAAATGAGAAAAGAACAGTCAATGGAAACCAAAGTCATGAACCCACTGAGGCCAGGATCTAAATCCATACCATAATCAAAGTGAAAAACTGAAATCATAGGTCCTGAACCTCCTTATGACATGGAGGATGGTGCAAATTAAATCAAAATCCACGAATCCACTGTCTCACTCTCTTCTGCTATGAGACTCTCCCCTAGTGGATGATAAGAGTGGCTGTCAGGTTGTTGGTTCGAAGCTTACCTGGTCGGAATCTCTGTGTAGAACGTGACTCTATTTTGATGCAAAGCTCCACAAATGTTCCATGGACAAAGAAACTTGACTTTGTGTTCCACCATCATTGGGTGTGAGCAACTAACGAGTGAATTTTCATCTCTGGTTGAGCGGCATCTCTGAAACTTCATCCTCAGAAGTGCGAAATTGCAAAAGGTGAATCCAGGCTTCGAAGTTTTTCATAGAAAACCAATTCCAGATTTGTGTTGCTCTCTCTCACGGGAGACAAAATCAGATCCCCAGTGGCTCCAATCTTGTTAGACATGTCTTGAGCTGACAAAGGTTTTGAATTCAGTGTTTGAAGTTGGTGAGTGGAGACTCTTGAATCTGACAGTCAGTCAAAGGAAGCAAGATGAAAAGGAGGAAGACATGCACACACACACACACACACACACAGAGGATATCTGATATCAAAGAGAAGTGAGAGGGATTTGGAGTCAGACACTCCCACCTGCCTGACCGTGTCTGCTAACTCTTCTCCCCTTAACCACTTTTACTGTCCAGCTTTTGTACGTGGTTACTCACTGACGCCTTCACGTCTTTCTTTAGGTCCGTCACACACATCGCTATTTCCTCTCTGGGCCAATAAATCTGAAGAGAAAGGACCCTTCTCTCCCCGTAATCACTTATTAGAATAAATAGCAGGAGGCTATTTGTCTATTTCCCAGGTTCCCTGATGCAAATTTACCACAATGCAACCAATAATATGACTTTTTCCCGCAGAGACGGAGCATTTTCTCATTGTTAGCTGATGAGAGGTGGCGGTTCCTGCCTGAATTGCAGAGACGACTACCGCTTTGAAATTCGTATACCCCAGATTATCAAATCAGTCATCGTCCCAGTTTTCCAGGCAGAACCTTAATATGAACGAGGCGACGCTGACAGCTGAAAGACGGCACGTCGGTAAATTGTTTCTAGGTAACAGGGAAGCGTTTCCCCTCATCATGACCTTGTGGTTGTGAATATAATGAACAACGCACTGATGCGGCCTAAATACAAGGATTAGGAATACTCGTAAGGATGATGATGATGAAGTTCTTGAACCTGTGGTGTGTTACGTGTAGCAGAAGCATGATGAGCTAATCTGGAGTCACACTATTCTAGATCATACCAGCTTAGATCACCTAGAAAACGGGGCATCGTATGTATGCAACTGGACCCTGGACTCCCTGACTGTCAGGTTAGGGAAACACACATCCTCCACCATCACCCTGAAATCCGGTGTGCCACAGAGATGTGTGCTGAGCCTTCTTATTTATGATTTATTTTACCCATGACAGTCCAACTGTCCATGCAACAAACACCATCATCAAGTTTGCAGCTGACACCACATCGTGGGCCTGATCTCCGGCAGTGATGGGAGTCGGCTAACAGAGATGAGTTGAAAAACCTGACAGCCTGGTGTTCTGAGACTGAAAAACTGCTTTTTGTCCCGGGCCGTTAAAATGAAGCTCAAACTTATTTACACTCCCACCTCTCCACTCAACAGTAACCGGATAAACAGCATATTTGCCACATATTCATCCTCTCAATGGATTGCACTTTAAGTATTTTTTCACTTTCCAGGCATTTTAGTCAACTTTCTAAACTTTTAAATTATTCTTTATTTTATCTTTTACAGCGTTTTTTTTTTTTAAACGTATTATCTTGAAATAGTTTTTCTTTATTTCAGGGAGTTTCTTTGTAATTTCATTGTGCTTCTGTCTGACAGATGTCTTATGTCTCTATTTTACAGCCTGTCTCACTCATAGCAGGACGCTC
Organism: Lophius americanus; assembly: GCA_037951165.1. Taxonomy (NCBI): domain Eukaryota; kingdom Metazoa; phylum Chordata; class Actinopteri; order Lophiiformes; family Lophiidae; genus Lophius; species Lophius americanus. Next base: position 796,165 of record JBBDHG010000107.1, on the reverse strand, counting down.
TGACAGGAGTGAGCAGCTCCGTCACTGATAAACCGTTTGAAAGATCCTTCCAACCTTCTGAAGTTCGGTTTCTCTAAGTAGATTATTCCTCCATCCTTCCACATAAGATCTTCTGAGCATTTATAGTCTTAGGATATTTTGCTGTATTTTTATGAGTAAGAAACGGCTGTTTTCTCAACAGGTTCTGGTGCAGACCGCAGTCGTCTGTCAGTTGGCAGAGCTTCAAAGATTTCCTGTCCAGGAAGGATATTCGTTCCCGTTCACCTCTAGGTTCTGGAGAAATTGAAGGTTTTTCGAAGTCATCTTCTCAGCAAAGTTAATAATGAGATGCAGTGCAACCAGGTGATAATAAAACAGGGGAGAACTATAAATAGCCACGAGTCTCATTTTAGACATTTGCATACAAATGGGAAAGTGGTACGAATGGGGATGTCAGGCTGGAGATGAGGCTGGAGGAGGCAGGGTCTGTGTGTGGCTGGTACCGCCTGAGAGGGGGCTAACCAGGAGGGATGATCAACTGGGAGGTCCTGAGCACAAGACAACAATACGTGAATGGAAGTTAAACAAAAACAAGAACATCACCAGATCCACCACTGAAGGCACTGAAAGAGAACTGTGCTGCTCTCTCGGCCCCTCTACAAGTAAAGAGTGGACTCTAGATGTGTTTATATACCTCTATTGGTTGGCTGGTTGTTAGATGGGATTAGCTCAAGGCCCCTTTGAGCCTACCCAGAGTAAACTGTTAGAGATAAGGGACATCAAGCAAGTCACTTCTTTCAGCTATTTCCCTTTTTAGGGGTTATGCCCAACCCGACACAGCCCTCCCATTTATCCGGGCTTGGGAATGCTGGTAGGACTAAGCCTAAGGGTCCACACTGGAGTTCTGCCACGCCCTCTTTTGAATGGGATTCAAACCCCAAAGTCTCCTGGACACAAGTCCGTGGTGTAACCCACTGAGCCACCCAGCTGCCGGTTATAGACAGAGGATGGATGGATAAAAAAAGAAAAACGTGACTTTTAATATTCTCTTTGAAATAATTGGCTGAAAGGTGTTTCTATTTCTGTGGGGGAAAAAATGATTTGTTTCTAAATTAGTTTTTGTGTTCTGATAATGAAAATGTCACTCTCACAATTTCAGCAGCTTTGACTTGACTCTGAGCCTCGTCTCCTGTGCCTCAAAATAATATTAAAAAATTATCCTGCACTCACTTTCATCCTCTCGACTTCTGCTCATTGGTTATTTTGAGTTAATCCTTGCTTGAATTACATCCCTTAAATAAATTTAAAATAGCTCCACAGCTTTCAGGTGCATTTGAATAACCATGGCGTCTACGGACAAGTAGGACCTAAAATCATTTATTATCAATGTTAGTAATATTGTTCCTGCTACTATATGTTTTTTATCTGTTATTTGTATATATAATATAATATCCTTATATTACAGAACCACCATGTAACAAACTCTTTGATAACAACTGCATGAAATTTAAAGGCACAAACTAAAGAAGACTAACGATGGGCCAATGATGAGGCTTAAATAAACCTCACTCTTCTGCTCACATTATCTCTAAATCCCCTTCTCTCCGACGCACCTCAGTTGTTTGTTTCCCGGTTCCCTGCCAGCTCCACTCTCTGCGGTCTCCTTGTTTGTCTCCGTCCTCCACTCTCTCACACACTTGAATTAGTTTCAGAAATCCAATCTGGCTCTTTGCATTAATCAGGTTAGAGTTCTGCGTTCAAGGATTGTCTACCTGGAATCCTCAACAATCTGTGGGGGTCCTTGGTTTAAGTGCTGTTGCCTCTGTCACACAGGAAACACTTGTTTGTGGTCGATTCTTTTATGTTAACAGGATTATACAAGCACTACTGGATGGATCCCAACGAATCTGTATCAGGAAAGTTTTCATTAAAGGTTCAGAGCCAGATAAAGACATTTTTGTTCATCTGGTTAATAACTCAGCTCATCCGGGGAAACGGGACGCAGCATTAAACAGAACTGCAGGTCTTGTTGGGTGTTTCTGGTCTGCAGTGGATAGTAACTTCCAAAGCAATCAATGGAAGCCCTGCTGGTTTTTAAAGGATCCTTGAATGGACGTTTTTAAAGGACGTGGACTCCTGTAGAGGTCACAGAGGTCAAAGACTGGCAGCAAGTCATGTCCGAACAGGAGCAAGGTTACATCCCTGGTGCTTTGTACCTCTATAAAAAAACAATATTATACCATTATATTGTTATATATAGTATATAGGAGCATATTGTTAGCTATAGTACGTGACTTAGGAAAATACTAAATATAGCTTTGAAAAGCTCTCTGGTTGCATGGAGACCTTTTCACATTTTTATGTTTTTAGGTTCTGGTAGCAGAAAGACATTTGTGAAATGCTTTGCTCCTTAAAACCAACAGAGAAGAAGATGATGAATTAGTATTTTTTTGTACTTTGAGAAGAAGACGCTCATCTGCAGGCCTGACTTCTGAAACAATTGAGATGTAAACTGGTGTCTGGTAGTCTGAATCCCCCACACGGCAGAATAATGAAGCATTTGTGGACCATCATTTTCGCACTTGAAGGTCGCTGATGTTGTAGTTGACCTCCATGTGCCTCTAGATCACAAATGTCAAACCCTCATCTCGCGGGTCAGATATTGCAGATATTCAGCCTGTGAGACAATATCTAATTACTACAATAACAGGGCTGATCGTATACAGAACAAACAACAAGGACACTACAAATCCCAGAATGCACTGCAACAGCCAGTCCGTCAATCTACACCTGCAACCACCAGGTCTTCTCCCCATACCTGGGTCAGCGTTTATCCAGTCACTTGAAAAGTCTTTAAGCAAACCCTTTGAAGAGATGCTGAACGAATGGCTGAATCCAAAATCAGGGGACCTTCGAGACATGTGGGAGTTAAAGTGTCGGTTTTATGACATCAGGAGTAAACCCTTTTGCTATGTTGGCGGAGCCGAGGTGGCCGTCATTAAAGAATATAACAAAAGAAGAATCTGAAAACACCCGGGTAAGTACAAGATTCTACACAGTCAAGGTAGAAAAATGAGAAATTAGCTAAATCAGCTATTTATATATATTTAAAACTGAAGATGATTTTAGCTGTAACTTGAAAAATAGAATGAAAATGTTTCTGGCTTTTATTGCTGCCTGTGGAAATGATTCAGTGAAAGAGAAGAAGTAAACATGAATGATGATTTTTAAATGAATCTCTAATGTGTCTGATGATTTTTACCTTGGTTTTTCTGAAGTTTGTTAGATGCCTTCAAAACATCTGAGTTGCATAACACTCCATGAATAATTAGTCCTAATACCTCTGATTAAACACGGCCAATCAGAGTCCTCCTGGGCTGCTCTAAGTGAATCCACAGTCATCAATCCCAGTGCGATTGTATCACAGAGATGTGGAAGTCATCCAGACGGTAAGGAGAGATCTAACGCGGCTCATGCAGTCTGTTTGTCAAACCATCAACACCTGAACCCCGACTACTATTTCAAGGAGCAACTTCATATAACAAACTGAGGCGAACTCTATTTCGCTTCCACACAAGGCAGCAGAATAATTGCTGTTTGATGTGGGGTCCTAAAGTCTTTTTTTTGAAGTGGATGTCGAGGAGGCTGGCTGACTTATGAATGGACTCATCAGCAGGTGCACAGCAGCAGAGGTACACAAAGTGACTTTCAATTTCCAAGCCTCTTTCTCCACAACAACGTGCGATAGATTGCAAGGCCTTCAATTTTTTATGCAAGCCCCTAACTGTCACATAGTTTGCGCACTCAAACATCACAGTTCCCAGAATCCATTTCCTCACATATCACCATATTGATGGTAAAATTTGCCCCAGCAGTCCCGCTTCTTGAGTCTATTTGAGGCAATTGAACCCGAATGATTGACAGAAACAGCCCCCTTCTTCTTCTTCTTCTTCTTCTTCATCTGCAATTCCTCCAACTATACCAGTCTCTCCTTCTGGATACTCTATTAACCTTAAATTCCAAATAATGTAAAAGAAGATGAAGTCGGATCCCATCCGTCACCAGACCGTTTCTTGCCCAGTGACTTCAGACAGCTGCTTCAAAGCAACAAAACGGGAAGGACAGCAGATCTGTCAAAGAGAAAGTAGGTCAGAGGAAATGCAGTATGATGTTAAATAAAGTGAAAGCAACACAAAAAAATAAAAAGGCCCCCCAGAAGGATTCTCAAATAATTTCTGCTGGGAATAGAACTTCAAAACGTATAAACTAAGACCAGAAAATGACAAGTCAGTGCAGCGGACGGAGTTACATTTGATTTATAATTCAATCAGGCGTTTGTGAGCCGCTCAAAAGTAGACAGCCGTCAGCAGCTCCGCCGGCGCAGCTCAGACTTGATGAAACAAAAATCTAATTGGTCATTTCTCAAGCCTGAAAGAAAACATGTTATCAAATGCTATTAATAGAATCGTTGCAAACAGATCAACCAACAAGCATCCATCAGAGGAAACGGGTGGAGGAGGTAATAATCATTTTCAGCCAGGCATCCAACGCTAAATATTGTATTTGTCTACAAATAGACAGTTTTGTCAAATACGCTAATAACTTTTTCCCCTGCGGCAGATCATGATTGTGGATCGAGCTGTCAGGACTTCACAGAGTTTGATTTATAAACGGTACACGATCGTGATGGATTTACTATCTGCTTTGAGAGTGCTGATGGAGAAGCAGAGAGAAGAGCAGGAGATTTACTGAGTGTCTTTGGTGAGTTAAAGAGACTGTACGACTTCTCAGAGCCCACCACAGCACCTCAGTGGGGTTCAGGTCCAGACATTGACCAGACCATTCCAGAACTTTATTCTTTAAGATCCATTCACAGTTGGTCTATCTCTCTCAGATTGATGACCTGACATTCTCCTTGAGCAGGATGCATCTTCTCGACAGTGGTGGAGAATCGTCCTGGTGCTGAAGCAGCAGAGAATCTCCACAACATTCCACTTCCACTTCAATGTTTGACCGTAGATCTGATGTTCTTCTAGTGGAATGCTCGTTTGGTTGACACCCCATGGAACTGTCTTCAAACAGTTCAACTCCCCTCTCATCATTCAGGAAAAGAATCTCCCAGTAGCTCCAAAAAGTCATCGAGGTGTGTTGTGGGTAAGTTCAGACAAGTTTTGATTTTCTTCTGGGTCAGAAGTGACTTTCTCCTATCCACTCTCCAATGATGCCATTTTTAGAGACAACCTAAATATATTTGTCAGCTATGACTGAGGCAGCTGTCCCTCAAAGACTGGGGCCAAACCGGTCGGCACCAGTAGACTTTTTTGAGTCAATCCTCAAAGGAGCTTCGCTAACGTCCGACTCAGAAAGTAGGCTGAAAGAGAAACTATAAGGAGTCCCACCACTTGAAGGCTCCTTCCTGATTGATAGATGTCTGATAATTATGCTGTCCTGAGGTAGCAATATTTTTAATAAAAAGAGAATTAAAAGCATTACAAATATCTACGCTGTCATCTATGGGACCACAGTCAGACAGTAACTGGAGGGGTGGAATTATTCTTTACCGGCTGAATTGTTTTCCATAATTTAGCTGGGATACCGGCCCTCCGTTGTGAGGATAAAATGTAGATTTAGCTTTCCTGATCTGAACAGTGCATCTATTTCACCACTCCCGTGACGAAATCCTCTCTTATGCAGCTTGTTTTTCTCTGCAGTAGCCCATGCTGAGTTCCTCTTGGTAATTATTTGAGACAGTGAGCCCGTCCATAATCCGTATTCTCTTCAAGAAGCCTGTTTGTCAGTGACAGCATTAAAAGCAGGTCTGGTGGGAGCGTCACTCTATCTAAACCACACATGTTTACATCATGTAGAAACCCCTGAGAGTCAACAGTCCTGACATACCTTTAAGATATGATTAGTGGCTTTGTTCTACATAACTTCACATAACTTCATATTTCTAATAGAAGCAATTAATAATAATAATAATAATAATAATAATACATTTAATTATAACGCGCTTTACATTTGGATCGAATCTCAAAGTGCTACAAAGTAAAAGCAGATAAAAGCACCAATTAAGAAATAAAATAATAACTATGTAAAAGCCTGACCGAAAAGCAGCAATATTAATTAAGGTTATAGGTTCTGCTAAAAAGGAAAGTTGGCCAGCTGTCACTAAAATCTTTGGATGAATTTCTCTGGGGAATATCGGTGAGAATAATGTCTAGCAAAGAGGATTTGGAGCTCCGTTTCCCATTTGGACCCGTTTCATGGGTTATTTACGGCGTTGAGTTTAGATCACAGAAACCGTTTAACGTATTTTACTCAATCAAAGTTTAAAATCGCTCATGATTATCAACTCTGTAGCTGTATAGGGAGAAAATATGTCTAATACGTTGACAATGGCCTGGGGGAGAGCTGAAGGGGGTCTACAAGCTCGATCGCTGTTACTGATGTTTTTACCCCAAGATTTACTGACACAGCCAGACATTCAAAGTCTTTTGGAACAAAAGATGAGATTAGCACTGACAACGGGAAACATGCTTTAACAAAGATAGCACCACCTCTTCCTGTTCTTTATGCTCTGAATACGTGAAAACTGTCCATATTTTCTAACTCTATATACATTTTCTACCTCTATGAAGGGCTCATATCAGATGATACAGCTGAACTACTCTAAGACCTCATCCACAACCCAATGACAGAGTCTATGTTTCAACAGTGCAGCGAGATTCTGTCTCACACAAGTTGGCCTTAGATAAGATAAGCCAAGCCGATAAGATAAGGTTTATCTTATCTTATCTTATCTTATCTTATCTTATCTTAAGTGTCCTTACCTAGCACAACACATCTGGTGGTCTCTCTTGCTCCCCTGATGATCCTGGGGGATGGAACGCTGCCATGTCAATGGTTTGGTTGGCATCATACGGAGACAATCGCCTAGGTAGGAACAATGGATTTTTCCAGAGGGTGACTCCTGACCCATCTGCATGCCAGCGCATTCACGCCTGGCTCCCTGACAAAGCGTGGAGCTCCTCCTAACATTCAGCTGTTGTTATGGCATGAAGGGCCGCCGTCTTCATAAACAGCCACTTCACTTCCGTCTGCCCCAGCGGCTCAAATGGGCGTACACACCGGAAGCTCAGCACTATTTGTAAGTCTGATGCTGGTTTCTTTTGAGTGAGGTGGTTGAAGCCTTTTGGCTCCCTTCAGGAAATAATTCAGCAGATAGTGAGAGCCAACAGTCTAGTTTTCCACCTTCGCATGTCCAAGCGAGATAGCGGCCACATAAACTTCCGGATGGAAGCATTTCTTTTCTTATTGAATACAGTCAGTATTACCGCAACATAAAAACACGTGTCTAGAACTTCTCTATGTGGTTCGACCCAATGCGCAAACAGCTGTTAGCATTGAGCTACCAAGTGGAGGATGTTTTGAGCTCAATATTGTTTTGACAACGGACTTGTCGAAGGAAGCTAAGAGCGGGTTCTGGCTTTCATGGGTCACACAGACAGTCACAGGCCACCTGGATCAGAGGCATCAGGAGCCGCTTGTGTCGGGCCAAAGATGATGGTGTAAACTAACTTTTCGGCTGCCCGGGTCTGGTAAAGAGCGGATCATTCCGCCCATGCCAGTGCATAGTGGAAGCTTCCAGATGGGCAGGCGAGTGGATTCATTGTCTGTTTATGGGAGGGTTTGGATGCAGGAATAAAAGAAGGCCAGATGCATAAGAACTTTAAAAGTTTGCGTCTAGCTGTAGATGGAGGCGGTTGCTGTAGTTTCAACACTAAGCAGATGCTCTACATTGGAGTCCATAGCTTTGTTTTGGATTAATTAGCAGTGACTTCAATAGGGGAAGTCAGAAGTGAAAATTTAAACTCAAGGCTCCAACAGGTGGACCTATTGCAGCGCTCAGCCCTCAGATTGTCAGATTGCAGTTTGTGAGTTGTCTTCTCTCAATATCACAGCGCTGTTCCCGCCGTGATAAGTTAGCAACCAAGGCTAATAACAAGCAATTTTTCTTAGCCACGGCAGGTGATGGATATTGGCATCTTGACAGACGGTCTGAAATGTTAGCATTCTTTACCCGGTTAAAAGAAAAGATTTAAATCAATCAAGATCTAGAAGGTGTGTTAAAAATATGTCCTAAAACTGCTCAATAAGTTATAGAGCATCTGACCGACAGATACACCAGCGCATGCGTGCTTAAGCGTTGTTCTTCCTCTCTGGTGATCTCACCATGTGGAAGCTGATGGATCCAGGAGAAACTTTGGCTCCTGGCCATCCACAACCTCCACCTCCTCATCTGTCAGACTCTCTCACTTTTGAGGAAGATGAAGTGAAGATGGCCTGAAGCAAGACAGATAAACACCCTCCCAAAGAGTAGATGGAAAAGCAGCTCAATGGGATTAAAGAGCAGACAGCGAGACGGGGCAATTCATTATTGTCACGTACAGAAACAGAATGCAAACTGTGAAACACTCCATGCTTATTACACAGTCAGACCTCATTGTCAGTACACTGTTACCATGGAAACACACCCTGTGAACACCTTCACACATCTAAATCTTCAGTATGTTTCAGCATGTCTATATTTGTCTACCTGTGATGCAGTCATGCTGAGAGTTTTTGTTTGTTTTGATTTATGGTGGTACTGTAATATAATGATGTCATTGTGTTTTCTGTCCGAGAAGAAAAAATCATGTTTTTATAGAAACGTCGGTATTCTTTGAGTTTAATCCCTGATTACTAACACCAACAGGTACATTGATACTGACAGTGAAAGTAAATTATTTTAGGTCCCATCAGTCCGTAGACACCAAGGTTAGGCAAATACATGTGACAGTTTTGGAGGTATTTTTAAGATTATTTTGAGTGTGTTTCAAGCGAAGCTTTAAAAAAGAAACTCAAGGTGAGATCACAATTATTTTTTGAATAATTATTATTTTGAGGTACTAGAGACGAGGCTGAGAATTAAAGCTGTTCAAAGTGTGAGAGTGACATTTTTATTATGAGAACACAAAAACCAATTTAGAAACAAATCATAATAACCCACAACAACAGAAATGCCTTTAATCCAATGATGTTGAAGAGAATATTATTAGTAATAGCTTCCTTTTTACGCATTCCCTTATCTTCTATAAATGCTTACTCTGGGTAGGTGGCAGAGGGGCCTGGAGCCCATCCCAGCTGACACACAACCAACGTATAGAGTTAGATGAACAAATCTATATATTGTATTTTGCGGGAGTACATAACGAACGAGTGGAAGTGCAGCTGTGTACAAGATAATCAATAATTCTCACGGCCCCTACCGTGATCCAGTGTTTCTCTTGTACGTTTTTTTTTCTTCCTGTCTCTCTACGCCTCTTCTTGCGTCCTTGATTCTGTGTGGAGGCGTAGTCCAACACCTGCTTCCTGTCTCCCCTAATCCTCATCATCTGCTGCCGTCTACCAACACCAGTTCTCTTGTCAGCAAGTTCCCAGATCAAACTGCCCCTTCAGTGATGGATCTAGTGAAATTCTTGTTTTTCCTTAGCTTTCATTCCATTTTCTTGTGCTCTGGAGCTCCCAGCTGATCATCCCTCCTTGTTTACCTCCTCTCAGGCTGTCACGCACACACACTCACACACACACAGACCAGACCTCCTCCAGCCACATCGCCAAACTGAATATCTGCCCATCCTCATTCTTCCTATTTCCCCATTCTTAGCAAATGTCTGAAATGAGACTCCTTGGGCTCTTTGTAGTTATCATTTCACCCATTATCACTCTATAAGAAGAAGAAGCAGAGACCCCAGAGAACGCTCAGTCCGCAGGCAGACGACAGACAAAACGCCGACAACCTCGTGGAGGTTTCCTATATTTTACCAAATGAAAAACTGGGAACCCACTGTGGCAGATGAAAGCACTGTCTGATAGATGTTTTGTTGGTTCCGGCTCTAGATGAAGTCCCAACGGTCTGTTTCAGTTGCTGATTATCTCACTGAATTAATGAGAAAGCATCCCACAGGTGAGCAACGGCACAAAGACGTCTTTGCTGGTCTCACATTAACACTTCTAGTACCTTCACAGAATGTATAAATGCCACATTATTTGTTTCTGTCAGTCTCTCTTTTTCTTTTTCTTTAACTTTTGTAATTTTTTTTTTCTTCTTACTCTGAGCACGCACCAAATTCCCTGCAGGCAAAAGTTCAAAATACCACAACTTCTCCCACAGCCTGATTTCGTTTATATAAACTGACAAGTTCACTTATTTTAAGCATGAAATAAACACATTGTTACATGTTAATATGAACTTGACATTTTTATACGCAAAAAATATATGAATTTCAACCACCTAGTCAACATATCCTTCTTTTTTGGGCTGTTCACAGCAGATCATCGTTTTCCAACTTCCACAGTCACACCAACCAACTGCATTTCCTCTCTCACCACATCCAGATCCCTCCTCTTTGGTCTTGAACGCAAACATTGCATGTGTAGTTCTTCTTTCTTGGCATAATTAATAAATAACAAACTAGTCTAATGTATATTAATTGTAATTTGGCAGCAAAAGCATCAAACGATGCACCGTCAAAGTAACGAGGCGAGCTGTATAACAAAACGTCACAAACATCTGACTGTCCCAACTAGACCTAATATTCTCTTTGTCGAGCTGCTCCCACCAGATTCATGTTTCGCGACCCACAAAAGATGGGTACCACGCCAGTCCGGCCTCAGCCATCTGTTTGGGACAACGTCTCTAGTTGCTAGATCCACTCAAAAGGAGGTCGGTTTGGAGGGGGTGGTACAGTAAGTTACTCTGGAGAATTGTTTGAAGGCTCATTTATCCTCCTTCTTCGCTCTAATACTGTAGTTCCAGATGTCTTTTACGCTGACATAGATATATCCACACGATGGCAGTGTGGGTTTTCAAAGGGTCCAACAAAAAATGGTGACGGTAGAGGAGGTCGTGATACACAGTGCATTCCAGAATTATTGCCACCCTGTAAAAATTTAGCAAAACGAGATGCAAAAAAAGTCTTCATGTGCATTATAAATTAAATGTATTATTATTATTATTATTATACAAATGATATATGATGCAAATTATTCACAAAAATCTAACCAATTATTTAAGTATCAAAAATAGTTACATTCTTGTGTGCTACAATTATTGCCGCCCCTAAGTCCTGCAATGAGAAGTTAGCTGACGCATATTTAGGTTCATCTGTTTAAGCAGGAATGCTGAAGTGGTGAACATTGACTTGTTGTTTCACTAGGGTATAAATATGAGGTGACACAGGCCTAATTGTCTTCGACATCCTTTCGCAATGCTATGAGAACTTTTTAATGATGTGTGATGAAAAAGTTCTAGGGCTTCACAAATCTGGTAATAGATACAAGAAAATATCTCAACCGTTAAAAATATCAGTTTCAGCGGTCAATAATCAAGAAGTTTAAAAAAATCTGCCTGGAGGAGGACGTGTTTACAAACTGACCCCACGCACTTTGACGAATGACTTCAACTGGGAAAAAACCTTCAAGGATTACAGCTAGAGAATTAAAGAGGTCAGTTGAATCTTGGAGTCCGTTGAATCAGTTCAATCGCAGAACTAATGTAGGTGCCGTCGGAACCTCCATCTCTGCACACCTCAAAACCAATCCAAGAAGGGTTCAGAGATCACAAATAAAGGCTATTCCAGTCTCCTGACCTAAACCCCACAGAACATCCATGGGATGTGCTGCAAAGGAGAGTCCACAAGCGCTGACCGCAAAATCTGAAGGTGTTGGGGTGTTTCTGTACTGAGGAATGGTCCTCAATTTACACGACAGAAGAAGAATCAGGGTTGTCAAAAGGGTTGTAGCAAAGGGGGGAGGAGCATAATGTTTGATGCAGTTTGAGCTAATAATTGTGGTAATCAGGTTTTAGATCAATGTACCTCTGGTGCCGGCCTCAGGAAGGACATGAGACGGAAACCTATGCTAAATCAATATGCTGAACGAGGTGGCGATCCTTAAGGGGAAGAGCTGAAAGAATAAGAATAAGATAAATGTATCTCGTGCAGCCGCTTGACATGGAATCTAATAAATATATATATACATATAAATATATATAAATGTTTATTGTTGACTGAGAAGTGCACTCAAACAGTTAATATAGATATTTTGTATTTTGGCTCTTTTCCTTTTTTTAGGGGTTCACAACAGCGGATGGTCTTTTTGACTACCTCCTGGACCAAAGTCAAGATCCCAACCAATAAAAATAATAATCATTGTATTATTTTTTTCATTGTTATATGTTTGGATGATAATGATGAAGATATACTAAATTAACTATTTTTGGGATAATAACACAGTTTGAAAATAAAAAAACAACATCAATTTGGCTAGGCTGCATCTAAATATAGACTCAAATATAATCATATTTGCCTGGAATATTGTGTTGTGAAGCTTCATGTTGAATGTAATGAGGTTATCTGTGATTGGTCCCTGAATCTGGAAGTCTGGGAAAAGGAAAGCGATTGGATCCTGAGTAAATTGGTCCAACCCCCAGCTGTTTGCGCTCTCTGTCCTCGTATGTATATTGTTGAAGTGAACCTGCACACTGTAAACGCTTGTACATTCTGATGTGAGCAAAATAAGAAAGGAAATGTGAGTATTTTATCCTCCCTTAACTTTAATACTTGAGATGTCCTACCTTTTTTAAATTTTTTAGAATGAGCTCACTAGATTTTTGGGTTTTAGCACTCAAAGTACATCCAAATAAAATAATATTTGTTGGATACATTGCTCATATCCAAATAAAGATTTTAAGTTTGATTATGTATAGATGTGTCTCTGATTCAACATGGAAGAAGAATAAAGGCTGTTGACTAGTCCGCTATATGTGCAGCTAATTATCCGCCTCTTGCAAGTCTTGCAGCTCTTGCAACAATCATCGAGGGATCCATAGAAGAAAGCTGGTAATCATCACACTATAATAACCAAGGCTGAGAGGGAGAGATGAAAACGTTCATCGGACTGGGCACCCGAGTAGCTTTTAATAATAACCTCACGATTAAGGCCATCTTTCTTAAAACTCTGTATTGTGAAAGGTTTCTAAAACGTTGACTTGATTCGGAGGAATATTAAGAAAAGCCACTGTAAAAGCCACAACTTAACAGAAGCGTTTCCAGAGGACGCATAAAAAGTGATGCACATTTCCAAGCTAAAATATGTTTTTGGTTTATTTTGACTCCGGTAATTCACGTCACAAACCGCGGCCAAGACAAGCACCTCCGGATGTGTCATCATTATATGTAATGTATCAAACCGGAGAAATGATGGTCCATTTATTCAGGACTTGTCTGCACATCAAAGACTAGCGGAGTAAACTGTCACTATTAATCATTGTTCACATACATCCTGTCTTTACATTATTAAAGAAAGATGTATTATTTAGATTTATCTACTTTGACGGGATTCAGTTTTATTCGATCAATTTGCTCGTAATTTTAACCAAATTTAATATTCATAGATCCTAATGCTATAAATATAAGCCAAACTTTCTGGAGCTGAGCGCCTTTACTGAGCTATATATATTTTTATTCAATTTAATTCCATTCAAAATGCTTTATTAGGCATGAAGAGTAGTACACATCAATGTACACACATGAAAATTCACACTTATAACACAAATGGGATAAATTATGATAAAAAAAAATACATTACTATGCATCGTAAAATGCTTAATTATTAATTTAAGTAAGTCATTATCTTAATGTACCAATAAAAAAGCTTCTAAAACCACCACTATTTCAAGCCTTAAAATATATTAAATTTTTTATTATTATTATTACTATTACCTAAATGTGTGTTAAGTGTGTATTAAGTGTGTTTATGACGTATACGAAAAGGACTGACTGTTTCCCAGTGTTTACTTTTCTGTGTATAATATCTGTTCTCTCCTTTAAATAAATAATTGAAATGAAGTGTTTACGGATGTGTGCATCACATCCGTAAACACTTCCGTTGTCTCGTGGCTTTTGCAGCGCATCTCCTCCTAATGTTTGTCCTAATGTGCATGTTTTGTCAATTTGATGGAGGTATTTTTATTAATTTGTTGTGATTTGTCTATTTGCACATGTCTTCTGACATTTCAGAACATTTGTAGAACCTAAAAATGTATGTAGGATTCCTTTAGACTTCCGGTTTCTTGTCTCAGCGTTATTCACCGCTTGTTACGTTAACATGCTTTAAGAAAAACTCGGAGTGGGAGTTTTTCTGAAGAGTTACTCCTCAATCAGTAAATGAAGAGCTCCCCCCAAGATAAGGGTCCAAGAACTTTGGAGGCAGGGGTCCACCAAAGAAGCCAGGACCCACGGTTCAGGCTGTGGAAATATTTCCCCTGAGCCTGACGTTCCATGTCGCTGGTTGAGAGGGTCAAATTCAGACGGCCGGCTCTGAGGAGCAGAGGTTCTTTACTTGAACATCTCTACCAAGTATGGATTAAATATCCCCCGAAGTCCCATTGGGAAGCACCACAAAAGCGGTTGACAACTGTGGAGCGTCCAGTTCCAGACTGACAGCAGCTGCTGGTAAACCAACCGGACATAATGGTGGCTGAGAAGAGGCAGGAGATAGATGGGGCAGAGCCAGCTGGGGGTAATAACAGAGACGTACCAGGGGCTGAGGAACAGCTGATCCAGAGAGAGGAGGTTGAGTCCAAAGTGCTCTCTGTTCTGATAGGAGCTTAAGGGGCAGTGACCCCTGAAATGGAACAGATGTTCCAGTAGATTCCAACACCTGAGGCTGCTGTTGAGAGTGCAGCCTGGAGGAGGAAAGGAGATCCAGCACAGAACCCCTCAAACTCTCAGGCCTCTGGAAGAGGACGGGATTATTTCTAATGACTGTAAGACACAACTTCAGCGCATTCACAGAAGCTTAGCCAAATCCATTTCCATCCAACACTTTAACAAACATAATGAGAGAGATGCTGACAGTGCTGAGTCATTACTTCTGAGGATACAGCCCTCTTGTTGCAGCTAATATAATGCCGAGGAGGGGAAGCAGGAAAGCATTCACAGTTGTTAACTTTTTTTATTCTAATCTTCTCGATCTCTGCTCGGACGGGAGATTAGTTCCAGGAATAAATTCCCTTTCAGACGGCGGTTTTCCTTTTTGTCTCTTTGTCTTTACACGTTTAATGGCCACGATGTGAAACTGTTTTTTGTAAAATCCTGTCCTTTGGTAGCTATCACATCTTTATTCTACACTTCTAGAGGATTCTCCGCAGAAAAAATGTGGCCAAGGTCGGATTTTTCTCTTATATGTAACTTTTTCATGGCAGTGCAAACAGCACAAAATACATCGTACCTTTTCCAGTTTATATTTTGGCCGCTTCTTGTGGTCCTAAATCAGACAAAGGTCGGACTTTTTTTTGTCCAATGCAACTTAAGTCTGAACCATGGGGTTGGAATTCATGCGACCTTGTCGTCATCTTCAATCGACATTCGTCACAAAGCTGCGCTGGCAGCATGTAAGGAAAGTAAGTAACTATATTTTCTGTATTACTTCGCCTTAAATCTACACAAAAAGTCTACGAGTGTCAAAAAATAATTATAATTTTATCAGTCCAATTAATATTTATCCTATTTTGTGCATGTGCATATCCTCGTCTAGGGAAGTCGCCTGTAGAGGCATAAAAAAACTCACTTCACATGCTGTGAAAAGGAAATTGACTTCAGAGGAAAGCACCTCATCCAAGCATCTTAAATTGTGTGAAACAACGGGAGTATCACAAAAAAAGCGTTGATGAAGTCATTGTTAACTCTTTTATTCAAGGTCTGCGCCCTCTCAGCATTGTGGAACAGCAGGGTTTCAGAACTCCTGGAACAGATGTGATGGAAAACTCTAGAGGTACAGTGAAAAACTAAATTGAAAAAGCCATGCTGGAAATGAAAAATAAGCTTAAGGCTGCCGTGAGTGAGACTGAGTTTATCGCTACCACTTCTAACTGCTGGACAGCCCACAGACGAAGTCTCATTGGTGTCACGGCACATTGGATGTGGCCTGAATCTCCAGCGAGGCGCTGTGCAGCTCTAGCGTGCCAACAGCTAAAAGGATCTCACACCTTTTCTGCACTTGCTGGTTCCCTGAATGATATCCATACAGAGTACAATACCCCTGAGAATATCAAACGCACAACCGCCGATAATGGATCCAATCTTATAAAAGCCTTTTGAGACAATGGTGATCTGGATGAAAACAATAACTCAGAACCACTTGAGGGGTCAAGTCAAATCAGGGAAAGCGGGACTACTGAAGGGGAAGAAGGTGAAAACACGGATGTTGATTTAGTTACTTAGTTTTAGTTGTTGAATGAAGACGATGGTCTTGGAATACCAACGGCCAAAGCGCCATCGCTGTGCCTGCCACCTTCTTAACCTTGTGACAACAGATGATTTCACGGAGGCAAATGCCAATACAGCGTATAAGCGTCTTCCTCGTTCAGGATTCTCAAAATGCTGTTTTCTGTGGAGCCAAAGTTCTAGATCCACCACAGCTGCATAGATTATTGAAGATGTGTGCAACCTCAAGCTCTTGAGACCAAATGAGACGCGGTGGAATTACTTTTTCTGTGCTGAGAGCATGGAGAGGGAATAGCAGCAGTGTGCAGCGCGCTTAAAATCCCCATGTGTGCATCATTTGATTTTCAAAACATGCAGAATGCAATAAGAGGCAGTTTTAAATATCTTGTTTTATGCACGGATCAAAATGTGCTATTTCTTTAAAGACACTTATTAAATATGCATTGTTCACTCAAATTAATACAATTCTAATGTTGCTATATACCAGAGTAAAAGGGATTTGTTAATATTACAAAGTAAAATATGTTTGATGGGGCTGCAGATGACAAAATGCACAAACGGATTACATTCTACCTTCCAGAATATTAAGAATATTAAGCAGATGTAGTTGCTGCTTGATGCTCATTCCGTCGTATCCTCATACAAACACATTTCACGTTTTAATGTCAGAGGTTTTTGACTTTTTTTATTGTTTTTTTTTTGACAGGTTCTCTCCTGCTTAGCTTGCGTTTCTGGCAGAGTATGTGAAAAACCCTGAGCCCATTTGCAAAGATGGTCGATGTTCCTCAGGGATGTGGACGGCTCGTACCGACTGTTACACCACTCCAGATTAAGCTCCAGCACTTCAACGTTTCCTCCACGTTCTGTGGGTCTTTGGCGGATCCTCTTCAAGCAGGACTTGAAAGGCGATTTGGACATATGCTCACAGATCCAGAACTAACTGCTGCTGCAGTTCTGGTCCCCAAATTCAAGTCATGCTGGACGAGTAATGAACACATTCTAAAACTTGTGTCGCAGTCTGCTTTACAGCCATGAAAGATAATGAAGGAGGTGTTGGCAAAACACACGCAGCAGTGATTTCCATCTCAATCACAAGTAAAGACACAATCACTCGTGTCACAATTACATTTATGTGCCAATCCTTCAGTTTTCTTCATTAAAAGTAATTTACTAAAACATTTTAACATTAAAACATAATGTAACTATATTTAACGTAGGCTAGCAAAGTTTAGCCTTAACATGGGAAATTTCGGAATCTTATTTATATTCTTGTTTATGGTTTATTGTATTCCATAGGCCTGGGCTACATTAAAAGCCCCCCTCAAGCAGAAACCTGTGGCGCAGGAGAGTGAGACCTTCCATTCCTCAGAGGAGGACCACTTCTATTCCCCCCATCAAACTCACCTGTTCTCAGTAAAATGACAAGCACCTAGAGTCGTACCTGAGCTGCCCGGCAGACCTCATGGATGTCCTGAAGTCTTTCCCTGGAGGGTGCAGCTTGTCCTTGAGGCTCATCCCACCGCCAACAGCCTCAGTTAAGGTTGAGGGGTTTCCCACAGTTATGGCTTTCAGTTAAAACGTTTTTTGGGACAGTGAATATATTAGCCTACATTTTGCTGTGTTTATGTATCAGCACTCCCCGACATTCAGGGCTTTGTGAGCATTTAGGGCAGTGTATTCTGTAAGCCGTTTTAACATGTATTTACTCAGCTGGTCTGGCCAGCATTAACATTCCATACATCAACGACGTCACTTTGACTAGTCATAATGGAATGAGACAAGTGCTAACTCGTTTGACTATTGCAAGATATCTGCACCGCCATTCCGCCTAGTCCAAATCTAATTGTAGATAGCTACTACATCATTGTGACTTGGGATAAATCAAATTAAATGTATCTAGAATGTCTTTCTGACTCGTCAAAACTAGATTTAAAAGGAACTGTGTCGATATCTTGAATTGGTATTATGACTGGACAGAATTTAAATATCTCTGCAGTTGGAAATAAATGTTTGGTAAATAAATGTGTTATAAGTGTAATAAGTACTGGATGTGAGTCTCTTTGGGGCAATAATACTTTAATAGTTTGGATCCAAAGTTTCCCGTTGGCAGTGTACAAAAATAAATGGTTTTCTTAATTGTGTTCTACATTCATTAATTTCATTTTTTTTTTTTTTATAGACTGCATACAAGTTGAAATATTCATATTCCCTTGGTTTAATATCATATTTGTGTGATTTAAGGTTCAAAAAGGTTTTCACAGCCGGTAGCAAGATCCTTCAGAGGAGCTACTTTTTACTTTCCACTCAGGAGTAAATTTCCGAGCCTGTACTTTTTCTTGTTCACACGGCCGGTGCTTTCCTCTGATGGGACACCTACGGGGGTAGGCCTATTAAATTCCGGGAAAACGTCGTACCCTTGTGCTTCACAGCAAATCCAATAAACACAAATTAACTGACAAATCCTCATCGTTCCTCAACATCCTGATGGATTACTATAGTAATAATAGTAACGAAACTTACTCTTTATTATCACATAGTCATACAAAATGTATACAGGGCTACGTTCTCTGCATCAGCATCTTTAGCCCCTGTCGTAGCGTCACGCTACCCTCCAATCTAAAATGTTGGGCGCAAGAAAGGGGAATAAAGGAATGAGTTCGATAACGCCCCTTTCACATAAATCATTGATACATGAATATTAAGCAATAACCTGGATCACTTTAAAAGTCACACTACAAAATGTTATTCTATTTTAAAATCAAATCAGCTCTTTAAATAAGAATAATCCAAAACATAAATCACAATTCAAGGTCCATAAATTCATCATATAAAAGTCCAAACATAAATTTCACCGTCCAACGGTTTTAATTAATCCAAGATGGTCTCCACAGTCTTTCTTGGTATGTGTGAGTGTGTGAGTGTGTGAGTGTGTGAGTGTGTGAGTGTTCAGTGATAACAGTCTTTGGTGGACAATATTTGGGGATAGGAAAATGTTCCAAGTCTATTCCGAGGTGTCGAGGAGGATATTTAAGTGAGTTTGAGAGCGTGGAGGAGAATAGGGAGCCAGAAGAGCAGGACTCATCTGGTGTTGGTCCACTTAGGACAGAGGACAGGTAATACAACATCTAAGCAGGCTAGTTACTGGATAGAATCCCAAAGCTGCTCTGGGGTTGAGAAAGTCTTCCAGGGGTTTCTTTGTGGATCCAGATAGTCTTTGACCCTTAATATTGTCTTTCGTTATATGATTTTATCTTTGTTTGTATTTCTTCCATGCCTAGAAACTAGATTCCGTGGATCTCTTCACCAGTTAGCTCTTGCTCCTGTGTCTGCTGCAGTCTTCTCCTTCCTCTCCGGGTCCCAGGTGTGCCTGATTCATAATTTCACCTCCTTCTCTCCTCCATGAATCAGGTGAAAGGTGAAAAGTTACTCTTCTACACTGTGATGCACCTGTAGAGCAAATTGGGGTCCAGGGTCTTGCTCAAGGACACCGTGACACTCAGACTTCAGCGGCTGGGGCTGAACGTCAGTCTTCTGCCTGGGGGACTCGTCTAACTGAGCTGCAGCTGCAGCCTCCAAATTAACTGACCTCTTCTAAATAACATGAACAAGGTTCCACAATATGTGCTGACCCCCTGGGCTAACGCCAGATTTCCCTACCAGGGTCCCACGCCATCAGGAAGGCTTGATAGTAAAGGTTTTCTGTTTGCTATGGTTATAGCATTCAATAATTAGGTGTGACGAGTTAAGAGTTTGTGGTGGTGTAAACGAGGTCAAGAACTCACAGAGGGGCATTAAATGACACCATAAAATGAAGTTAATGCAGACCAGTTTGACGACTCCGACTGAGAGAGGGAAAGACAAAAAATGTGTGACATAAGATAAGAAGAATCCAGTGACAGTTAGAAGTTTCAGCGGTTTGCAAATGTCAAAAATAAAAGACAGCAAGAAGCAAGGACAAACAGAACATATAGCGTGTTGTATGAAACAAATGATGACTCTCCAACATCAGTTCATCCAAACAGAGTCGGTTCTGACGGTTCTGATGAATGTATTCAGGTGCAGCGCTGAGACAGCAGGTTGCATAAGAGCCCGATTCACTGTCTCTGACGTATAAAATGACAACACCAGTTCAGAAAGTACCCAACAACAACACACTTTGTTCTCCGGTCTGTGAATTATTTAGACTAGATGAAGCGGAATAATAAAGTGTTTCATCTGATCTGAGGTCCGTTAAAACCGTACTGACACGAACCGTAATTACCTTTCGAGGATGTTTTCCCTTTGTTTGATGGATTGTCTCTGTCTTTGTTTGCTAGTAGAATTATGGGTGGATTTGTATAAAAGTTTACCCAGAAGTAGGTTTTAGAGATAAAAAAAACGTTAAAAGTCATAAAAACGTTTTCCTGACGCTGCAAAAAATCTAAATCTTACCAAGTTTATTTGTCTAACTGCTAGTCAATATTTCTCATTTCACTTGATATAAGACACAATCACTGAACAAGTAACACATCAGTGAGATATAGGGACTTCTTTTAAAATAATGCTTAAAAGCTTAAAAACTAAATTGATTTTTGAGTATCACAGTCTTATTGTAACTCACAACACTTCCTAATATTTGTAAAAATATAGATCACGATAAGATTTCCCAATACAATTACAAGTTCCAAACTAAAAACCGCTTGTGTTCAAAATTCCATAAGCAAAATAAAACGGCTGGATTATGATTTAACAAAACATTACAAATACGTTTACTGCATGGATTCGTCTGTCTGAGCAGCTGTTGATCGGTTGAATGCCTTTTAATCAGTGTGAATGTGAAGACTGAGTAGGAGTGATGAGGACCCACTCAGCACACCTCCTCTGTGGGCTGTTTGATGGTGAGAATCAAGCCCACTTTTGTTACAACATTTTCATTTTCAGTGCTCTTAACTAATGTAACCTTTCAGAGGTCAACCCCCCCGACATCACCCTACCGCAGCGATTATGAATAGTTTATCTCAATTAACAGGAGTGAAATCATTCTTTCAGAATACTCTGGAAAGGAACCTGACAGTTGGCAATTACATATTGTCGAGCACCATGTTTAATCGGCCCCTATCTGGCGAACAGTGTGCAGTTCAATAACTCGCCGATACAGCAGTTCACCGTGACAAATCACCTCCATACTGTTTATTCACTCAGAGGAGGTGCAGGGAGACACGAGTGCCTCTCATCCACGATGTATTCTAATAAGGCCAAACCACAAATTGCAGAGATTATGAGAACACAAGACTCTCACAAAACCCTTCACTGCTGCTGAACATGGAAAACTTTCGGAATGCACTTGAGTCTCAAAAATCCACATCCTGATTGGTTGGAACGGCTCAGGAGTCACGATCTCCAAACCGCTGCTCATAGAGAAGGTGTCACTTTGGGTCAAACTCAGAATAACAATGATTATAACATGCAAACGGAAGGTCAAACTAAGAATAAATTACTTCGCATAAGAATGAGCAGCAACTGCATACACCGATTAGCCAAAAGATTATAACCATTGACAGGCAAAGTCTGAATAACATTTATAATCTTGTTTGAATACAACATGTCAGTGTGGAGGCAGCAAGTCAAATTGTTGCCCTGAATTTGATGTTGGAAGCAGGAAAAAAGGACAAGCATGAAGATCTGAGTGACTTTGACAAATTGTGATGGCTAGACGACGGGTCATACCGTCTGCAGAACTGCGAGTTCTGTAAGCTGCTCCAGGTCTGCAATGGTTGGTACCTACCAAAGTTGTCTAAGCGAGATGGGTCAGTGTCACTCACGGATGGGGATGGAACAACACTGCTGCACACACTATCCAGTGAACAGAATATTCGGACTGTAATTTAGAAAAAAAAAGAAACTCAATCATCTTCTAGTCTAGTCTTCACGATTTGGTCACATGAAAATAAAAAGATTCAGGTAACATTTTTAACAGACACTTTGATTTTTTCTTTTTTTAATCAACAGCATTGCATGTTGATTTAGTCATAGATGGAATTCAGTGATGTTTTGATCAGTTTTCATGCACAAAACTAACAAAACAAATAATTTACTTTTAATTTCCACTCTTTGCTTTGTGCTGGATCATTGCTTTTCTTCCATCCTGGGATTGTTTTGAATAAAAAATGCAAAGCTAAGTGGCATCACTTTTCCTCTCCGTCCATTTATATGTCCTTACAAGGGTATTTGTTTGACCTGCCTACTATGGTGTGGGTCCCAATCTTGCCCTGTCATGTCCGCTGGGTTCCTCTTGAGGGGGACATTTTCATAACTTGTGTGTGTTTCTGCAGGTGGTTGATTGGGTGACCTCAAACCCCTGTAGCACTCAAGAGCTCATAATTTACAGAAGGCAGTAAATGAGGAGCGTTAAACTGCAGTTGAAACGCTAAATCGCTGCTGCTTCAACAGTCAGCACACATCCTGGTTTATGTTATTCTATGATCTGCACCTTCCAACACCCTCACACACAGTCTCCACTCATGCAAAAATGACATCACCGATTTCACTGAATGCTTATCCCCATACTGTAAATACTATGGTGAGCAGCAACCGCTCATGTGTGTAGAATTGCATCTCCCTATTATAGGAGACGCCAAAATACTTGGCTAGATCATGCCAAAATAAGCCCACATGTTAAAAATACTTGTCTGTTTTCTTTCTCTGATGTCTCCTTCTTTGTTTTTACCAACTTCCTCACAACAACCACATTGCCCATCATCTTTGCTGCCTGAGATTCAATTCTTTACTAGGACTAACTGGCGCCTCGGCTGGAATGGGCTCCAGCCGTTCGACTGAATAAGATAAGGATCATCCCAGATTGCCCTGCAGATTACATTTTTGTAGGCCGTCACCTCCTTATTTGACCGTAGGTCTGATATTCGTCTAGTGGAATGCTGTGTTTGGTTCACACCAGATGGAACAGGACCCCTTGACCCCTTGTCCTGAAACAGTTCAGCTCATCTAAGTGTGTTGAGGGTAAATTCAGACGAGTCTTAATGTTCTTCTGGATCAGCCGTGGCTTTCTCCTCACCATTCTTCCATGATGCCATTTTTGTCCATGTCTTTGGAATAGTACAGCCATGACCTTTACTGAGGTCAGAGAGGCCTACAGATCCTTAAATGTTCCCTTAGATCTTCTGTGACTTCCTGAGTCCACCGTGTTCTTGGAGGAATATTGGAAGGTGGTCCACTTCTGTGAAGGGTCACTATTTTTCCAAGTCTTCTTTCATGTGTGACAATATGTCTCACTGTGGATACGAGGATCCGCGGGACCTTAGAAGCAGCTTAAGAATTCTGTTGATCACCTTTTGGAACTTCTTATGATTTTGGTAGATTAATGCAGTTTTTACTTTTTATTACAATACACCGCATATTTTGTAATACTTTTTGACACGGAACCAGGTGGTTTGAGAGAAAGTTTCAGGTTCAATAAATAAAATGTGTTTCATATTTACTCAGTTTGATTTAAATGTTGAATTTTATCAGATGATCAGACACAGTTTAACCTGAGTTTCACACAAACATCGAAGAAACCAGCTCTGTATGTGTGTGTGTGTGTGAGTGAGTGAGAGAGCCTCATTGTGATTCACAAGCAGGTCAATGAAAGTTCAGTCACACGGTGCGGCCCGATTCGTCTTGAATCCGAAATCGGTGAATCGCACTATTAAGTTGTTTATGGCCTTTGTAATAACTTACCTGCGTAGGTCTGAGTGCTCCCCTCTCCCCAGCAGGAAGGCAAAGAACAGATAACAGTCTGAGATGCAAAATGGCTCCAATACAATCCGACCATTGCAGCATAAAGTGAGCCCATTGGAGCGCAATCCTCTCGTTAGTCTGTGCCGACAAGAGGCATTACCTTTCATTTGCAGCAAAAAGCTCTACCGCCATATCCGTTCCTACCTGTGATGTGTGTGTATGTGTGTGTGTGTGATTGCTGGGCAGTAAGTAGAGTAAAAGCTTGTAAAAGAAGATTTTTTTTCTGCCTGCCTCAGGAGGAACCTGAAAGAAGACGCCCTGAAATCACTGAAACACCCATCGCTCTTTTGGTACGCAGAAGGTTCGTTTTCCCAGAGCATCTGAAAGTCTAATCATTTGGAGAGCGAAGCAGATCAGCAGCTGCTCAGATACTCCCGGCATTGGCGCCCATGCGCCTTTCATCTCTGACTCCGTGCACATATTAATGGGAATAAAGTAATGACCAGAATAATTTACCGCTCTAGATTGGTGACGCTGCACTTTGTAGCTCGGAAGCCAGATCTAATCAGTCTTTTTCTTTTAAATCCAATTCTCTGGAACATCGATCGGCTCTGCAAGCATGTGCCGGACGTGCAAGACAGAGACAATGCTAATGAGTAATCCAACTTCAAGGCTAAATTTGACCCAGACAGGCTCCTAACATCCAACCCCCAGGGGAAACAGCCGTCACCATGCTGCTCAGACACTGGACCCCTGTTTTCTAAATCTCTTTGTATTCCAGCGGAGGAGATGGCCGTCACTGCTGGAACACTAATACGACTGTAACGGAGGACTTTTTCCTTCACTCCTTTTCTGTTTCTTTGTATGATGTATGATGTATCGGGCTCATCTGTCACTTTTTTGGCTTCAGCCATCAGTTTATTCTGGTCACAGATGTTTTCAAAGTCTCTCAGCCAACGTGATTGTCAGAGATTGCATGGATACAGGATACAGCTCAGCAATAACTGTGTTTTTAATCCTGACATACAGAAATGATGTAAAAAAATCAAAGTGTATTCCAACACGTGATCTGTGATGATCAGTCCATCAGAAAGTCTGATGCTCAGACTCTTCAGTGAGATTGTGATTGAAGGGTATCTTCTCCGAGCAGCAGACGGTATAACAAATATAAAAACTATAGTATATGTACCTGATAACAACAGACTGATCTCCGATGAACAGATACCTCCACATAGGACTATTAGTCACTTTTAATTACATTAAACCCTAATCTAAATTCCATTAAGATATGTGTGCTAGCATAATGGCTGCCCTTAGGATACAGAAAGTCACGATAATGGATTAGCAGCAATATCAGTGGCTATTCCATAAAGTTTCATGAAAATCCATGTATGGCTAAATGAAAAAATCAGGGGGGGGGGGGGGAAATCATAAATACTTTTGTAGAAAGTATCGAAGAGGACAGTGAGAAAAACCTCTTCTAGATATTCCAACCTACCGTTTTTAAGTAATATTTTAGAGGAACTTTATTCAGTTAAATGACTTAATAAACTTTCAGCATAGTTTAGAAAACCCACACTGCACTAGTCAAGATTGTAGATTTGCAGGTCACTTTACCGCTGCTCTGCGGTCATGTTACCACGCTACTGCTGCTCAGTGGGAAGTTTGTCCCTGCACCCAAATTACTCAAAGAACAAAAAATGTTTTCACACTATTATGGTTCAACTTTGAAAATAATCCATGGATCATGTGTGGTCCGATCCATGATCCATGGAGGGCGATCTGATCCAAAGATTGGACTATCTTTGGTCCGTTGCACCACTTCTACTTACCCGACCGAACCACAAAGTTGAAAAAAAACATGAATTGTATGGATTCCAGAGAAAACATTTCCTCCATGGGAGCATTAATAAAACCACCAAATCGATTTTAGAAGAAATGGGCGTGTTCAACTATCGTCTGGAAACATGACAATCTGTCAGAGCCCTGTATAGGGGTTCAGGATTATAAATTGCACGTTTTTTCCAGCTTGACAAGCACTAACATCTCACCCAGGTGGGGCGACACAGGCCGCGGCAACCTTGACCCTGAAAATAGAATGCAGAGTTGGGGAGTTGAAAAGTGGACGGATGGAGATTGGGCCATAAACAAACAAATGGCTCATCAGTGATACCCTTCACCACAACAATAACACAACCCTACGTACACTCCTCCAAAATATAATACAATACAAGACAAAACAACAAAAGGACACGGGTAATAAATGTCTCCAACTGTAATCTATTTTTATGAGACTGGCCTCATAACATAACAATGTCACAGCTTCAAGCCTCATCATACATCAAGCCAGATGGTGCAGATTTAATGGAATTTCCAATTCAAGGCTATTTTTCAGGGGCAGTAATGGATGCCGTCAGAAAAATCACAGCTTCATTAGTGAGACCATTACGCAATGAGAGCAGCAGGGGCCAAGGTGAACCAAAGAGGCTCACAGGCTGCTTATCTTGGCCTTACGACTGACCCTGAGACTAAAGTCACAACGAAATCCTGTTAGCATGAGAGTCTGCTCTGAATGCTCTCTTTATACGATCCTACTGGGTGTCAAGTATCACAGCTTTAACCAACAAAGTAGCCGGTAAGTCCTTTCCATGAGAATCTGGTTCTTCTTTGACCTGAAGCTGCTACAGAAAAACACCACTGACTGGTTTAGGCTGGAAAAAACCCAAAAAAACCTAAACAAGGATTTCTGTACATCCGGTTGCCATGGAAACAAGAAGTGGGTTCAAAAGTGCGTACCTCTCTGCCTGCATCTGTGAGTGTATGGTGTGGTGTGGTGTGGTGTGGTGTGTGTGTTACAATCTTTTTCTCTGCCTGTCAATCACTCTTCAGTTTATCCTTGTGTTAGATCAGTCCAAAGGTGGGCCTCATCCTCTGTCTGCATCGCCTCGCCTTCTTGATCTCAGGAGTTTCTGCTCTTTATCAAACATCTCTCCCTGAGACGAGCTCTGAGGACGAGAGGCAGGTGGAGAATTATTACTGAAACCCTCATGTTTAATACCTAGACGTTATTTTGTTTATGCACTCGCTCTTCTCCAGCTGACACTCCTTAAGTCTGCGTCTGATGGAAGCCTCTCTCGGTGAAATGGTGTTATAGGAGATCAGACGTATGGAAATCATTCCGAGCATAAAGAAAAATCAACCCATGCAGAGTCATCCTGTAACCTGCTGCGCACAGTGTGTGCGCGTCTCAATCTGACAACTTTACAAAGTCATTTACCGCCACCCAAGACTATCGGGCTGTTGTCATGGAGATCAATTAGCTATAATTTTTAGTCAGCCGTCATGTAGTTGCACAGGAAAATATCGTTTCATTTATGGACGTCACATTGTACCGTGGGTCCGAGATCTCCTGTTCCTTTAATGTTAATGAAGAAAAACATCCTAATCCCTTAGAAGAATCTGAGACATCCGATCCAATCAACAGCAGGACGATGCTTCAGCGGGGATGTTGTTTATTTCCTCCACCAACCAATCATTCATGTTTATTGGTCCGTTTCATGATCAACATTTCTTAGAAGTGCCATAAGTTATTTATTTCGATAAAGTTTTTTGTAACACTAAAACAGTCAACACTCACTTTATACGTAAGTAGGTGTTATATTTTTTACAATTTACAGACACTGTTTAATCCATATAATCATGCAGTGTCACTTTTATTGTCTATACACTGTAAATCCTGCGTGTATATGCTGTAGTGGTGCATGATGAGTTTAAAATTGAGGAGGACATAGAGATTCATTTTAATAAGTCAGAAATTAAAGATAATTTAAATGACACAAGGCATGTTTTAAGGATCTTCATGAACAAATACATGCTTGTACAACACATCCTTAAAATACATGTCACCTGTAACCTGACAAACACATGTAATACATTTTTTGTGAGATTTTATGGTTCCTGTTACCAACCGGTTTTGCTGTTTAATAGTTAAAATGTTCTTATTTTGAAGGAGTAGATCAAAGGGACTGTACTTATGTAGCCCTTTTCCATACTGCTCAACAACTCAAGGTGCTTCACAAAACAAGCCAGCACTCACCTGTTCACCCATTCACACAAACATTCATACAGTGATGACAGAAGCTGCCATGCAAGGCGCCACCTGCTCATCAGGCGCAGAAACCATTCATGCCATCATGCACATACCAGTGCAACTTTTTTTTTTTTACCTGTGTTTGTTTTGTAGTTTAAAAGTGTTAGCATGATGGTCCTCAGTTTCGAAACCGATAAGTCAAAATAAAGGATATACATATGCATACACACACTACGCTATTTATGTGTGTGTGTGCTACATAAATACAAAAATAAAGCACTGTTCCAAATACATTCTCGCTGGTAAGCTTTCCGGGGCTTCTAGCTAACTGCTAAGCTAACAAGCTTACAAATGAAATGTTTGTCAACCCCAAGCCCCTTACAATGGTAGAGAATTGAAGAGGAAATATGGAATTACTTATAGACCCGACTTTATGTCAGTATTTTATTCTGGTTGATGATTAGAAAGGACATCTTTCCCTTGGAGCATAATTTCCTGTGTTTTGGTGAATAGCATATCAACATGAAAATAAAGAAGCACATTGAAATACATTGAGTTGATCTAGCAGATCCTTCCCCCAGTGGCGGACATGCTAAGCCTGTCATCATCTGCTCTCCACTTCACACAGAAAGCCTTTCGCCCTGCCTACCCTGCAGGTGTTGCTACTGAAGGATATTATCTGAATTTCAATTGTGGATATTTTTCCAAAGAGGATATGCAAATTATTTTATACATTGATACTGAAATGTAGTAATGATTTTTACAATCAATTATTCTTTTTATATTCTGATCTCCCTCTTGCTTGTCAGAAACAGAGGAGGTCCATTCTCCTCTATCTCTATGGGCCTGTCTCCTCTGGTACATATATATACATGCATATCATATAGCAGGCGTACCAACCTTTTTAGAATACTGATAGTATTCTTGTAGACTGGTGTTAATTCTGACTGGAATATATTTCATATATTTCCTAACATGCAACTCAACAAAGTCAGGGAATCAGTGGAAGTAACATTGTCAGGGGTTTGTTGTCTTCAGATATTGTCTCCAGATACTCAACCAAAATGATGCACAGATTTTAGGTCATTTGTGAGTTGGAGGAGCGGATCTTCCCGCAATGACACAGATGATTTGCCTTCAATATTAACAAACAGAGCCACTCCTTCGCACCAGTTGGGTCATCAACATGCGGGAAGTAAAGCTAGAATTCTGTTGACAGCTAAGCCAGATGAAGGTGCTCCAGCTGGTTTAAGGGGGTCCAGCCTCAGTTTCTCGGTATATCCCAGCTCATATTTGGAAGAAGTCAAAATGACTCTGCATAGGCCTCTTGGACTCAAAGTGCTGAAGCAGTTTAAATGCTTAATCGCCTCACTGGACACCCTGTCTGCACTCGCCACTTGTTATTTTGTAAAAAGCTACCCCTAGTGAGTAAAAACATGAACTATAACAGTAAAACACAATGTATACAAGATAGATATATTCATTTTCATTTATATGCACTAAACACGTGATAAGGCTTTTGAAAAATGTTGAATTGTCACAAAAATAGATCGTTGAATACACCTGATCATGCAGAACATTTTGATGGATAACTTTAATCCCTGAAAGTTAGGGATTTATATCATATTTGACCCATATTTTAACGCAATTGCTAATTGTTTCAAATTTTTTACCAAAAATACTTTGGACATAATTTCAAATTTAATTTTAGGAGTTCAATCAGGGGGCTACTTGTACAACGCAGGCAGGGGGGCTTTTCGGCGCTGTTCCTTTGCTGCAGGGGAAAACAGCATGAGCCCAGTATCACAAAATTCTGTGAAAGCTGTGAGACTAGATACAGTTGTAAAAAAGGTCCGGGTGACAGCATAGTAATACTGAACAGTAGTTAGTGTGCTGAGTGCTGCAAGATAAAAGTACCCCGAATAACGAGCTAGTGAAAAAATAAAACTACCCAGCCATGGACGAGGACAATATCTAGCGTTGTTTCGTGGCAGCCAGAATGTTTTGGGTTAAAATCTGTATGGGGAACTTGGTTACAGTCCAAATTATTAAAATGGGATTTATTGATTCTAAACTTCTTGAAGGTGTGAATGTGATAGTGATGATGGTGTTGTTGTAATCCCATTCTTATGATAAACCGGTCGCCCGTTCATGGTCTACCATGCCTTTCACTCTGTCAGCTGGCACACGCTCTAGCCCCCACCACACTGTGGAGCATAAGTCTTCTTCTCTCAGCTGTTCCCTTTATTGGGTTCCACAGCTGATCCACTGTTTCCATCTTGCCCTGTTCTCTGCATCTTCCTCTGTCAAAGCACCCACCTGCATCTCCTCTTTTACCACATCCAGAAACATCCTCTTTAGTCTTACCCTTTTTCTGCCTGGCAGCTCCATCAATATCATCCTTCTAAAAATATATCCACCATTCCTCCTTTTCACATGTCCAAACCATCTCAAGGCATCTCATGATGGCGACCACAGAGCATGTTTCGCCCTGAGTGCTATGATTCAACAACTGAACAGGTATTGTCAGTGTTCACAAGAGTTCATTTTCTCTCCCCCCGGTGATAAACAACTGTCGCGGGATTCTGTTAAGACATAGCCTGGAAAGAGTTTCATGACAATGGCGTTGGTGGAGGTGTGCGCTCTGGGCGCCTTTAAACTTAGATCTTTCTCCCAGATGACATGGAATGGAAGGACTTTTTTAAAGCCATAGTCTGTCCTCCTGTCTCTCTGTCTGTCATGCGGCGGTGCACCACTAGAAGAGGCAAACCAGGAAAATGTTTTGAGTCACCCCAAAAACACACAAGAAAAAAGGGGGCCCAAATAGGCGCTCATATTGCTGTAAGATATAAACGCTGTGTTAAATATTTATATATTGCACCTTCCTTGTTTTCGCTCACATGGTTGTGTGTTTGTGGGGTGTTATTTTTTTGTTTTTTTTTGTTGGCAAGTCAAAATGGCAAGTTGACTACTGCCATTTTGACTATCTACTAGCATGTTGACTATCTATTAACATGGTAACTATCTACCAGCATGTTTACTATCTACCAGCATGTTTACTATCTACCAGCATGTTTACTATCTACCAGCATGTTTACTATCTACCAGCATGTTGACTATCTACTAACATGGTGACTATCTGCTAGCATGTTGACTATCTACTAACATGTTGACTATCTACTAGCATGTTGACTATCTACTAACATGGTGACTATCTGCTAGCATGTTGACTATCTACTAACATGGTGACTATCTACCAGCACGTTGACTATCAACTAGCATGTTGACTATCTACTAGCATGTTGACTATCTCCTAGCATGTTGACTATATACTAACATGGTGACTATCTGCTAGCATGATGACTATCTACCAGCACGTTGACTATCTATTAACATGGTGACTATCTGCTAGCAGCTAGCATGTTGACTATGTACTAACATAGTGTCTACTGGTATGATGACTTAATGCTTGGGTCTTGACTATCTACTAGAAAGTTCACTATCTTCTACAATATTGACGAACTACCAACATGTTGTCATACTCATCATCTACTACCATATTGACTGTCCATTTCCTTCTTGAATATCTGATAGCATGTTGACCACTAGCATGTTTACTTTTTGCAAGCATTTTCATTATCTACCAATATGTTGGCTACTAGTATGCTGACATTCATGTTGACTGTTTCCTGGCATGTCAATAAGCTTCTAATATGTTTATCGATTAATAGCACAGTGGTTCCTGCTCTGTTCATGATCAATATTGGCTTCACATTTTCTAATGTTAAAAACTTTACCAGGAAACCACTCGGCTCACTCTGAAAAGGAGATTAACGTAGCGAATGAATCTCTTTGGACGTTTTGGTGAATGTGACTTTATTTCCTGTCTTATTTATTTCAAGTCTTTAGATGGCAGTTTGAAAGACAGCCGTTCCCACACGCTGGATTCATGACAAACAAGTAAATAAATGAACTTTTCCAGCTGTAAATGAGCTTTAAATGTAAACTCTCTAAAAGAGGCTGATTTTTGAAGGAGCCCTTTTACACTCACACTACCGCACCGCAGCAGTTAAGGAATATTGGATGAAAAGAAATGAAGTAAGTAGTGGCAGCTTGTGTTTGAGTCATTGTCGGGCTACAATGAGACAGGAAGTAAAAGATAACCTCTGAATGAATAGATGTATCTTATCATCCAATCCCAGATACAGAGAGTTTAAATTAGCATTTTACTTGTAAAGCAGAAAAACAAGAGAAGATTTTTTTTATTTTTTTTTGCAAGATAGACAGAAACCATTCTTGGAATCTAAAGCTAGAGTTTTCTGAATCAGGGTTGCCTGGTGGTTTCAAGGCTTGGATTTACCAGCATGTCATTCTGCCCAGGTTTCTGTGGCCCCTGCTGCTTTATGATGTCCCCATTTCATCCATTGAAGCTCCAGAGAAAAAGATAAGCTGCCATCTGGAAAGGTGGCTTGGCTGCTCTGCGCACAGATTCCCCGCATCAAATTCCTGGTCCAAGCTGTCTGCTGTACCCTTACAAGTCCATCAGACTTTCACGGATGGGGCAAGAGTCAAACACCTTTCTGCCCCTGTGTGCCAGGAAAGGATCACATCACACACACAAAAAGACCCAAAATGACCTCCGGAACATCAATGATGATGCGTTGAAGCGCATCACAAGGCTGTATCTTGCAACCTAGAGAAGAAAGAGGGAGAAATTTAAGAGCATGACAGAGAGAGTACTTTGATAGAATGACACTCTCTTCAGACCCAATGAATTTTAAAATATATATGGCCACTGTTATGGGAGATGACCAAAGGTTTCTCTGCAGCAGAACCAGTGACACAGAGACCTCTGCAGATATATTGACCTCCTTCTTTGAAAGAGACAGGTACTTGTCAACAATCCGCTCAGAGAGTGGTCTAAAGGAAGTACACAAATCCTAAATTTCTGACATAATAAGATAGATATTTAATAAGATGATGTTTGGCAGGATATTTATTCTCCGGCTTCAGATCTGCTGCCTCTAAAAGCGCTCAGCGGATTAGTTGGCACTTTGTATGTATGACTCGTTTTCCTAATGGCTCTTTTTTGCCATAGAGCTAACAAGGATTTGCAGAGAAACAATTTCCTGGGCGAATCAATGAGGGGCAGTGAGAAACAGCAAATAACAATTATCTCCAGCGCATTAGATGGATGAAAAGTTTCAGCTGTTGAGCTTAAGAAAGAAGAAAACCCATTTGTATAGACCGTCACATTTATATTTAGACTATAAAAGAGCCAGTCGCCTGGATGGACCTGCAGCAGTCGCTGTCCGCCCCACTTCATTGAGCTGGGCGTGATTAGTTAATGGGTAAAAGTTTGACGTGATCATTCATGTTTGTCTCCAAGAAAACTCAAGAAGTTGTCAATGGACCATGTTTAAAGTTTGTAACGGGATTGATCGTGCACAAAAGAAGAGTTGTTTAATATTTGATGTGGATCCAGTGGTGGATTTTGCATCGCTATTATATATATATATATATATATATATATAAATATATATATATACTGCTGGGGGGTATGACTATATCTCTTTCCATCTGTCTGCAAACATTATATTGTGTTTTCATGAAACGTTTCTCACACTAGTCCACAAACACCTTCATCTTTTCTGTCTTCTCCCTATCATCACCATCAGGGATTAGGCAACAATTGCGGAGTCATAAGGTGAGTCTTATGGTTGTTGTGTGTAATACTGTAATAACTGTAGCAAAAAAACAACAACTAAACAGCCATATCACATTATTAGATACAGTATTTTATCTTAAACAAATAGTAAAAACTTTAAATGTTTCTTTTGAAAAACAAAGGACTAACAATGTCTCCTCGCTTTTCTTTTTTTTTTTTTTACAGATAATGTCCTTCCTCTCTCGCTTTAATCTGGAGAAGGTCCTTTATGTCTTCATTTCATCTCTTTCGGATTATTAATTTTATCTGGTCTTGAGACCAAAAGCACTTTCACATCTTCGGTTTGTTGAAAATGTAGGAGCACGGGTTTGACAAACACTAGGAGACAAAACCGTATCAGCCTCTCTTCACTGGTTATCAGTTAAGTTTTAGAATTGATTTTCAAATCTTGCTGGTTATTTCTAAAGCACTTCACATATGAATAGCTCTCAGCTCTATGACTCACTCTCCTCTATGAGCCTGGACACGGTCTCAGATCTTCAGATAGAGCTCTGCTTGCTTTTTCGCGGTCCCACCTCAGGTCTAAGGAATGACTGGTCTTTTTTGGTCAGGTCATCCTCAGCTCTTGAATTCCTTGAACAAAGGAACAAGTCTTTTCAAAAAAGCTTTTAATTACCCAAAAGCCATCTCATCAGTCCCTCAATTGCTTGATTCTATTATCTCCACTTGTTTTTATCCTGTAAAGCACTTGGAAATTTTTAATTAATATTCAAAGTGCTTTACCGACCAATGAAAACATGAAACGAACAGTCATAATAAAGGAGGTCTCATATACAAAAGGTACAACTGACAATACAAAACTGCATTCGAGAGTTGCAAAGATAAAAAACGATTTAAAGTTAGTTTAACATAACAGACGATCAAAGAAAAACAGCAGCCATATTGAATAGACAGTTCCTCTAAATATGTCTAAGCAAAGCAGCAGTCTAGCTTCAACCTTGGTCCTCAGGTCCCTACTTCACCGCGACAATGTTGATCACTGTGGCTTGACCCGGGAGAGCAACAAGCTGAAACTTCCCTTAGAGGTTAGATTGGACATATTAACACCCTATACTATGATGTAAAGTTGAAAAAACTTTTTCAACTTTACATGTTGTAGAGAAAAGATTTTTCTCTACAACATACCTTTTCACTGAAATGTTTTCAGTATGGCGTCTACAGAGTGTCAATCCGGACGGTTCTGGACACAACTGCACTACTGATCTATATATAAAAAAAGAATTGGTTAAACTCACTACAAAATAATATAACCACTTTTTCGTTCAAAAAATCTCTCTTACCTGCAGAAACAGCGTTTTATGGCCACACATTTACCAGGAGTTAGAAAAAGACATTCTAATCACCCATACCTGGCCTTATGAAGGCAGGAAGCTCTACTCCAGCTTAATCTACATGGAGCGGTGCTCCCTGCCTTGGTGCGGGCCCTCACGCTTGGGACGGCCACAGATTGATTTGTACACTAGCAGCAAGATTTTGACTTCAATTCTCTGTCTGACTGGTGGCCCGTGTAAGGATTTTAAAACTGGAGCGATGTGATCACACTTCCTGTGTTTTCTCAGCAGCATTCTGAATATGCTGGAATTGCCTATCTCATGATTTAAAGGGTGAATACAGGGCTATTCAATTAGTTTGGAATGGGGGCCGGTTCATGAAAAAGAATCACAAATCAGGGGCCTGAGATATATGGCTTGAAATATGGGTGATTATATTTACACCTACAGATACAGTAAAGAACAACGGCAACAACATAGAACTGCATATATTTTGTATTTTGTAAAGGCATAACAACAACATGAATACATTATATTGTATGAAGAGACTGAGGCCCGAGTTATTTCTACATTCAAATCACAAAAATATACCATATTCATAAATCAGTCCATCAATCAGACATTTAGGATTCCACTCATTTCACAAACAGACAACATCCACTTCATATAAGACTGCAGCAACAAAACAAAATAAGAGTGCATGGTATGAATATAAGACATAACATCAGTGGATCAGTATTTTATGTAAAATTATTTCTGTAGTGAGTCCAGAACTTTTTCGCAGTCCCAGCTGGAGTGACTCTCGCCGATAATCCGGTGACTGAATATCAATGAGCTCCAGTTGTAAAGACGCCTCATCTACTCTCCCAATATTCACACAGAAAGGATCCTTCACAAACCTTGATAACTTCAGCGGAGATACTGAAATTATCCAACCTAGTGTCGAAGTTGATGTTCAATTCATCTACAAATCTTGTCATCATCTCTGTGCTTTTTTTCTGCTTTGAATTACGGAGAAAGGTCACGATCCCCTCCCTAAGTTCACAAAATCGTTGCAGTTAATGTCCTTTGCTTAGCCATCTAATGTCATTCTGGAAATAATAATTATATTGAGCGGACATGTTTGACAACAACTGGTGAACAAACCTGTGCTGTGAGCTGCAGGTACAACAAATAAACTATATAAATGCCATGACAGAGTCCATGCTCTTTTTAACCCACCACTTAGCTTAGCGCACAAGACGCCTTGGTGGATAAGGTAATGTAGCGATAGCAGCTGCGGCGCCGCAACCGCAAACCTAGCGGACAGTCCCTGTCTCCCGCTCGCCATCGTCACCAGCATGTTAATACTGAATCCAACTTGATCTCTTGATCAAAGGATGAGACAATGTTCTTGAATATTATGTGACCAGTCATCTGTCCATCCAAGGGAATTAATCCGAGCAGATCGTAGCGAAAGCATTCACCATCACAGAATCTAACATTGATACGCAGCTGTGCTACATCGCTGTTTATGTTCCGATAATTCATTCACAGCTGAGGACATCACCTCATTCCTCCTCAGTTTGTCCAAATGAATCTTGAAAACATCCATTGCGAGGGTCTCTACTCTCCTTGAGGTTGAGGTGTCTGATAGTGGAATTTTCTTGATTGAATCAATCAGGCTGTTTCGGGTTTTCTCCTCTGTAACCACCTCCCCAAATACAATACACTGTCAAGGACGTGTTAACCGCCTCCTTGACAGTGTTTTCTTTTTGCCTATTATCCATTTTACTCGTAGTGATGCAGCTCTCTCTTGGTCGGTTAAAGGCCCGAAACAAAGAGCGACGTTGTTGCTCATAGCAGGAGGTTAAGCCTCATGCTAAGTGGGAAAGTGGTGTCAAAGTTAGCATTGGTCGTCTTAAAATGCCTTCCCAAATTGTATTCTTTAATACCGATATGCGCTCGTTGCAGAGTAAACACACGGGCCTCACACACAGTTATAAACACACACTTCTCTGTCCATTCACCGTTGAATTGCCTGTTTTCTGAGTCAATATTTCAGGTTTTTTTAAATAGAAAGAGACATTTTGACTCACTAACAAAGCTAACGTGATACCAAGAACAGGATCACAGATGGTCCATAGAGCGGAGAGCAGAGCAGAGTCGGCCAAGGACGACTTTTTTTTCCCATTGATTGGTCCTGACAAACAGAGATGACGAACAAGATGGCACAGTGAGGCGGGACTACCTGAGTTGAAGATAATTATGACACAGGGTCATGCGGACATGATTCATTTTCTACACTAGGTTAAAAAAAAATTTAAGCAATATATAGCATGCTGAAAGGGCCCTTACAAATGACATCGCGGGCCAGACCCGGCGCCAGGGC
Organism: Lophius americanus; assembly: GCA_037951165.1. Classification (NCBI taxonomy): domain Eukaryota; kingdom Metazoa; phylum Chordata; class Actinopteri; order Lophiiformes; family Lophiidae; genus Lophius; species Lophius americanus. The sequence continues at coordinate 758,679 of JBBDHG010000107.1, read as the reverse complement.
GGCCAGTTGAAGAGCCCTGGGTAATAGCTCATAAATGGATGGACGGGAAAGTGAGTGAATCCGAGGAAATGTTTTCCTCTGCATTTGGCAAATTGCCTCCAAATAATGAAGCTCTCCTTCCTAACTTGACTTAACAGAACAACACAGCGGCGCTGGGGTGTTTGGCTTTGCCTTTAAATGATCCGTGATGTCCACGTCAATAGATGCTCATTGAGAAGTCAAGCACCTGAGAGATAAACAGTCTGTGGCAGTAGGTCTATAATCTCCACCCTTAGCGGGACGAGCACGCTCATTAACGAGTCCCACTCAAACATCAGACGGTGGACAACGACACGAAAGAGAAGAAATATGACGTTCTCGTTTCCTCCAGCTGTTTTTAAACTTATAATTGGAACCCATTCTCCCAAATACAAAAAAACTAAATAAAGACAGATGAAATAATGTTAGTCAGGTGATTGTCTAATACTTGTGACAAGTTTAAAGGTAACCACAAAGAATCTGACATTTTAAAGCTTATATTGAACTATTTCTGGCGTCCTTTCGTAGCCGTCAAACAGACTGAAGTCACGCAGCGCTGTCTCTCTTCCCTTCTATAAAATCAGCAACACTAGGAAAGGTTTCGATCCAGTTTCCGTACCTGAATGATCTTTTGAACTCATGTTTGTGCTTGAAGTCTAATCAATAGCTTCACAGGTCAGATCACCTGTCAGTGTTTTCTTACATTTCCCTCAGAACGCTGCGGCACCTGCTTCCAGGCAGATCACAACAGCCCTGCAGGGTTACTGTACTGCTGATTGCATTTTGTGAACTCAAGAGTCGAAGCTCTGGAGGTTTTTGGTTTTTTTTTTAAGTTTGCCTTCCAGCTCAGCATGAATAATTTATGAATCTTTATCTAAAGAGTAAGTTATTCAGTATTTCACTATGCTGCAATTATTGCTGTGTGCTTTGCTAAAGGAGAGAGAAGAGCAAAGGAGGAGAAGTTAAACAATATGAACAGTAAAATGAAGATATTTTACCAGAGGGTTGATTAAAAGGGACCGTGCAGCATATTGAACAAGATGATCCCCTTGCCATTTTAGCAGGATCCAATATGTGATGTGATGTCACGGCTGCTTTCTGGGCAGCCAATATATTTTTGAAAACAGCTGCAGGCATTCTCATCCACGGGAGCATTACAGAAGTAATCACGCCAAGATAGAAAAACGCAGTCAATAGCTATTCGACACCAGATCAATGGAAAGTTGGAGGAAGTTTCTTGATTCAAAAAAACATTTATGGACCTTCGCTGCTAAACAGAGCTGCAGCAAAGATGCAACCCTGTAAGGTATATGATCTGACATCACAGAAACAGAATCTCTATCATCATCTCTATCATGCTAGTGAGGTTCACCTTCATGCTGTGATCTTTTTTTTTTTTTACCCCTCTTGATAAGTTAGATTGTCACATTAACCTGTGACTATGTAATAATAATGTAATAACAGTGTATTTCTATTCTTCTAACTCATCCTTAAGTGATAAAGGGAACAGGTATGATCACATTGGCCATTTATCTCATCTAGATTAATGTTTGTTTTTTTATAAGTACAGGCACCATCCTTACGATACTAGCAGCTAGGCGGTTATTCTATTGGAGATTATGACCAGTAAGATATTTGTCATATGTTCATTTCTGGACATACATAGGGCCTATTCCTCCTTGTAACGATTGCTGTTCCACTCTTTTGGCACACTGGCTGAGCCAGTTGAAGGTTGAGTTTCTTGCCTCTGTCTGACTGGAGGCTCTTGCTGGTTGTGAATGCTGAATCAGACTTATCCATTATACACTCTCTGTAACTGCTTATTCTGTTCAGGGTTATAACACCAAGGACTAGCAGCTCCAGGCTCCTTACCTCTCATGACTAAGGCTGAGCCCATTCACCCCATGAAGGGAGCTCATTTCTGCTGCAACCAAGTGCACTACCTAGAGCTCTAGAACATGGGTGAAGGTTGGAACATGGATTGAATGGTATATTGAGAGCTTTGCTCTACTCTTCTCACCTCTTCCTCTTCCTCTTCCTCTTCTTCTTCTCACCTCTTCTTCTTCTCTCCTCTTGTTCTTCTTCTTCTTCTTCTTCTTCTTTCGGCTGATCTATTTAGGGGTCACCACAGCAGATCATTTGTTTCCATCTTGCCCTGTCCGCAGCATCTTCCTCTGTCACACAAACCAACTACCTGTCCTCTCACAGACAGTCTCTGTCGTCTCTTTGGTCTTCCCTTTTTCTCCCTCCTGACAGCTCCATCTCCAGCATCCTTCTCCCAATATAACCACTATCCTTCCTTTTTAAGTGTCCTAACCATCTCAGTCTATACAACACCTGTATTACTACCTATCCATTTCATGGTCCATTTTCCCCTCGCTTGCCTTGACATGACATTTTTTGGGAGAGGCATGTTAGGATTACCCTTCTTGGCCTGATGCCACAAAGTTCTGACCCGCAATGATCAACTTCATTCAACTTCAGACACCCTTCAATCACAATCTCTCTGAAGAGTCCGAGCATAAAAAGACTATCTGTTGACTGAGTGTCAGAGGTCATTAGCTCGAATAAACCTTCATCTTTTCTTCATTTTCCGTCTCTCCTGAAACGTCTTTTGGAACCAACCTACAAGAGTGAACACACACCCTGACAAACAACTTTCCAGCAACCTGGGGTTGGATAAGGAAAGGGAATTTCAATTTCGGCTGAACTGTTTTTTCAAGGGTGCCTTTACACCTGAAAACGGGAACCAAGGTTTGGGTTTTTATTACACGGCATGCTTTGCACCAATACACCACATCAAATTCCTTGTAAGTGTGACTTACTTTGGCAATAGTCCCTTTTCAGATTCTTCTTGTGCAGAAAACTACCAGACGGATTTGCATGACATTTTACCCAGAGGTAAGTTTTGGCGTATCCTAGACTTCATACAATTTTGCTGATGTTGCGTGTTTCGCAGCATTTACAATATAACAAAATAATAAGTTATTTCAAGTAGAGACGTCACAATGTGACTATTGCTGCCTTTATTCCTTTTATTCCTTTGATGTGTCTTTGGGGGTGGAGCTTTGGCATCAGTGAACTGAAAAGAAAGGCGGAAGTGGAAGGTGCAGGACATGAGCGGCTACAGAGTATTTGAAAGATACTCAGAGGGTTTGTTGGAGCTGTGGCCAGATTTAGAGGCCGGCAAAAACTCTGAAATTAATGGAAAAATCTGCAAACCGAGGGTAATGTTGTGCCTTCGCGGGGCTTCGTGCTCGCTGTGTGATTTTCTAGTGTGGATTTTATTTTTTCGATCATTTAACTATTAAACACCTCAGCTCTTCCTCTCGCCTCCTCTCCACAGCACCTTAACTGACTTCTGACATCAATGATCATGATCTCGAGTCAAAGGATGCATTTGGGCATCGGACCTAGCATCAACTAAAAACCAAAGGATAAGAGCAATAAAAGAAGACAGAGAAAAATAAAAGTGAAAGTAAATGATGACATCTCAATCATGACATAAAAGCAATAAAGGGCCAAAACAATTAGAGATTTTCACAACTGAACTCCTTTAGGTCATGTTTATTGTTATCTCATATTATTATTATTTCCTGCTTTGTTTTGCTTCAACGTTTACATTCCTCCTGTGTCTCCTGCCAGTGATTCTCTAATTGTATCCAGCTTTGCCTCGGGTGGACTGTTCCCTTTAGATTAGATCCTTGACTTTGGCTCAGCCGGACCGGCGCCACCCGAATATCTAAGGTCACGGGCGGGTTTATGAAGGGTTCAACAATTCTGTTACATAGTTTAGAGCCAGACATTTTTTACAGAGAACAGTAAGAGGGAGCTGATGTAATGAACCACAGACAGGGGTCAAGTGATGTCATCTATTTAAGCCAGTTAGAAGCCGAGCTGCTGCGTTTCCTACCACAATATAAAAGATTTCTCTGCAGATATTTTTGTAAAAAAACTGTCAAATGGCAACAGTATGAGACCATAGGACTGAAAAAAAGGATATCATCTTAGTATATACAGTGAATTAACTTAAATCAAGAAACAATATGTGGAAACACAACATTTTCCTGTGAATATGAAACAAACTTTAGTTATAAAATACCATACTGATATACCGATTCATACATACATACTTACAATCAAGTCATAACTGTAAAAGTATTATTCTGCCTTTATGATAGATTTAGCTCATATGAAACCAACCTTAACCATTTTGATAAAGCACACCATAATTTCTACAGAAATCAGGTGATAAATATATGCTATATATTTGTGAAATAATGTTGATATCATTGTTTTAAAAAAAATCATTCATCATTCATTCTATGTGATTAAAAACTTTGATTTAAACAGGTTTACGTTATGTCTGGTTTTTATGGTAACTGACAGTGATGTATTGTTTTTTTCCCCAGCAAATTCTGGCAACCACATCTGCCTCTATTTTTATGTAAACTATACAGATTTTTTTTTTACAGTGCAGTTGATAGTAAGATGATGTTTTCTGATCTTATTTTAGATTTAAAATCTCGACTTTGTCGCTAATCACAGAGACAAAGTCTGACTGCGGACTCCAAGCTAGGAACACATTAATTCCCATCATGCATTTATGCTGGAGCATTCAAACCCGACGCAGACCAGATGTATGCTTTCTTTCCCACAATCGCTGTCTGTCAGATTCTCATTACTGTAAATACGTGTCTCGTTCCTGTTTTTGTGTTTAAGCTTGTGACCCGAGTTCCTCATTGTTGTTTCTGCTGTTTGTTGCCAAATGTTCTCGTGTGTCCTGTCAGCACATAAATTACTTTGTTAGTCTGCAGTTTAGACAGTACGATTTGTTCCGTCATGTCATGCTGCTTTAAATGTCTGTGTCTATTGCTGATGGATGCCAATCAGCATCATACAGCATGACACAGCTACAAAGAAGACAAGTTGTCCAGAGGATGAATGATTTATTATTTATACTTTAGAAAGTCTTTGCCGCTCAGACTCTTCACAAAGATTTTGATCGAAGGGTCTCTGCCCTGAGCATCAGCATGGTATATCCCCCCTCTGGAGTCCGGAGTCTGGATACCGGTGGTGGCGGCTGATGAAGCTGATGAAGCTGATGAATGTTGCGGCTGATGGAGCTCCAAGGACTAGATGGAGATGGAGAGTTGTGAACCAGTAGCATACAAGAAGTAGATGGATGGAGAGAAAGTCATATTTAAAGAAGGCAGCTGATGTTGATGGCTAAACATGTGGGACAGTGATTGGATGATGAGGCAACCTGAGTGGGTGCAGCTGACATCAACTGATGCCCTAGACTGTGAAGGGGGTAGCCGACACCGTGCATGTGTGAAAAGTGAGGGTAACAGAGTGGTATGAGCAGTAACTGTACCGGAGGATAGTCTTTCTGATTGAATTCTTCGCTAGATTTACGTATATATATATATATATATATATATATATATATATATATATATATATATATATATATATATATCTGTCTCTATAAACCAGCTTCCTCTGATTTGGGATCTTCTTCCCACCACGACATAACCTCGTTACCTGACGGTTATTTTGTCACGTTGACAAACTGTATTAATATACTGAACCCAAAAACGTGGGTTTAATGCCGTCAGAATCTCGGAATCTAGAGGGTTGCAATATAAAAAAAAAGAAAAGAAAAAAGACCCTAGAAGGGTTAGAATGACATTTTTTATTTCAGTTTGACCTGAATACATGGATATATTAGCTTTATCACATAATTAGGATATAAACGTTGATTGCACACACAAGGTAATGGCAACAGAATAATGACGCCATCTGCATTTAGATTGGTTCCCTGTAAGCCTCGTTTGCCTTCCATGGGCATGAAATCTCTTGGGGAGATGAAACCTCACTGGTGAGGCAGTCAAGCCCGCCGTCTGCCACCATCTCTCTTCTCCCAACCCTCCACTCCAGGCTTCGTAAATGTACGAGATGTGTCATTGGTGCAGGATACTGCAGAGGAAAAGTCTGTGCGTCCCTTTAAATGTGCTACAGGTAGTTATACCACTGAGAAACATGGGATTACAGAATGTTTCTCCCTGTTTGTGTTGCAGTAGGTTGACGCGATAACAGATTTCGTCTTCTTCACTTCTGCTGCAACTGCTCAATGATTTTTGTTTCTTGACATGACTCATGGAGAGAAGGTTAGGAGGTACGTTGTTGTTGGTGTTTCTTGCATTTCCCATTTTTCAAAACATGTTGTTACTATCATACTACCTGCACACATTCGTTGTCGGTATGTACTGTAAATAGGAAGAGCAGGCCGCTCTGTCATGATGATCTTTATATAGCTCCTCCTGAGGTTCTGTTGGATGTTTGATTGTTCACTCAGGGAGAATCCTGGATGTTGGTCTGTGATTTGTGGGACGAGGCAGCCTCTAACTGTTGAGTCTGTGCCATTACAAGGCATCAAAAAAACAGAAAGCGGATTTTATTTGTTTGCTTATTTAAAGCAACACGCGATCAAAAATACGTCAGAGGTAAAATATCAGAGTCAATAGCAATCCTTTTTAAATCGAGGGATATATTATTTATTTTCATTACAAGGCCTTTTACATAATGTTTCGCTCACCTGTTCATCCTTACATGTGTCAGAGTAAGTCTCATGTTATGATACTAAATTATTTGGTTTGCTATAACATAATGCAAATAATGTTAAGCGCACAACTCTAGTCCGTGTGCAGATGTTTTTTTTGTTTTAATACAGGACAGCAAATATGATTTGACAGATATTTATACATTTTCTGAACAAAAAACTGAAAGACGGGACCAAAGGGACAAAAGAGACAAAGGGGAGATTTATTTCTACAGTTGGAGTGAAACCATTATTTTTTTTTCATTTTTTATCATGAAAATAATGATTTGCAAAACAACTTTAATGTGTTTCAAGCCTGGAGGATTTACATTTTTTTGGAGGGTGGCTGACAGAAACACGATGATTGGTGGGGTTTGTAGAAGTATTTTGCTTCTGTCTAAGCATTCTCAATTATACTTTTAATTTCCTTTCTACTGTAAATATGGATTATAATTATTGTATTACATTCTTCAGCTTTCAACTGCTCCCTTTCGGGGTCGCCACAGTGTTTGTTAACCCAGGCCCATTCCGATCCAGTATGGAAATCGGTTTTGTGTTCCACATATGGATTCGGCATAGGTTTTACACTGGAAGGCCTTTCTGATACAATCCTCCCCATTTAACTGGGCTTGGGCTACACTGGCTTGTGACACCTTTGTGTCTGGGCTATAGTTATTGTTTTATATATAATGCTAATACAAAAAACAATATACTATAAATACTGCTGGGGGAATGTACTGCAGCTCTTAAATTTCTTCTTCTATATTTGAGAGGGAAATATTGTCCCTTTTTCACCTAACCAACCGTTTTGATTACTTAACAAATTAAGATTTTCACACAAAATATGCAAAGGGTATAAAACATGCTTAGTCCAAAATTTAAATAATCAAAGAAAAGTACAGGTATTTTGACAATACAGGTCAGGAAAATTATTAAATTTCTGCTTATACTACCAATTTTAAATTGTGCAGATGTTGTGTATCAGAACATCTCAAAGATAAATATTAATTATCTAAACATCCTTTACAATGTCAGTGTAGATTTCTTCTGAGGTGTAATTATTTGACACGTTCACTGTGTTCTTACATTTAATGTTTTTCAATTGGTTTTCATTGAAATCCCACTTTCATTGATGTTTGTTTTTTAAAAATTTTCAAAACTATCCCCTGTACCATAAACAACTGCTTATGCATACAGCTCATCATCATGTCATCCTTGTTGTGTTCATTTTTTTGAATTACTGTATAGATAGATAGATAGATAGATAGATAGATAGATAGATAGATAGATAGATAGATAGATAGATAGATAGATAGATAGATAGATAGATAGATAGATAGATAGATAGATAAACACTAAATAAATATCAGGAAAGAGACAAATATCCTTGAACAAGTATAAATTAGGATATTCCAGTTGATTAATTTGCGGCAGTGCACTGTCGTGCAATACAGACACACACAGTGTTTAATTTGCGTGAAGTGGATGAACACACACTTCGTCTGCTAAACCAATTCTGAATTTGATTGTGTTAGTTTTATCAACGCTCGATAATGATTGGTTAGCATTAGCCTTATTGGATTGTAATTGGTTAGATTTAAGCCAGACTGTTGGGGTCAGCCAATCCGAAGGGAAGGGGGCTGGTCACATCGTCGCAATATTATCACTAACGATACGGGAACAAACGGAAGTGATGTATTTCATCAACTCATTCAGACTCACGTGATGCCATTCGTTTGGTAACCTGATAAAAGTCTGCCTTTTAGCGAGCTGCCTTGTCATTGTCCCCAAGATTTAGAATTTTACAGATTGTTACAATGAGGCTGTTGTTTTTCCTGGTTGTTTTGGCGGCGTTAGCCTTGACAAATGACGCCCTTTTCAGGTAAGTGCTTGAATGAAGGTCTTGTTGTTGTTGATGCGTATATGCTAGCATGAAGCTTAGCATCGTTTCTCCTCTTATTAAAAAACAACCTGTTTAGATAACTATTTACTAAGGTCAGCTTAAATTCATTCAAAAGGTTAAAAGTAAGCTAACTCCAGTTTAACACATTCACTTCGTCAATGCATGCTCTCATGCTCTTGGAAGATGTAAAACATCCCCTTCCTGAAACCAAATAAAATATTATATACGCTGTATATGAGTGATAGAAAACTGTGAAAAAAGCATGAGATAGAAGAATCTAAAAACTATTCTGAAATCAAGATGCCAGAATGAAAGTTTATCAAAATGGAATGCGTGATTTCTTTTTTCTCTGATACTAGTTAGATGAAAATTTTCATGTAAAGGCGTCTCGAGCCTTATGAATTATTCCAATCATAAGATCTGAGGTTGTAATGACAGAACTCCCCCTAAAATGCGCATCTCCAAGACTCCAAGACCGTTAAAAGCATTCAGATTGATCTTGTGACATTTCATAGTTGATATGACCTACTTATCGCCGGTCCTATGATAGAACTGCTTTCCATCGTAATAACAATAGTCTTCGAGTCTTCCAACAAACTGCTGAGTCATGACAGGAAAAGTATAAACTACTTTACATTAAGCAATGTTTCGAATATTGAAGCCACTAATTTTATGTCTGTTACAGCTATCATTTTTGTAAATGTGTAAGTAATAATACTGATGTGTCAAAGTGAACCAAATCAGTGAATCTTCATGTGGAAACACACCAATTAGCCATAACATTCAAATCACCTGCCTAATAGTCGGTATGTCCCATTTACTTTGCCACCAAACAGCTCTGTGATGCACTGTGCATTCTCACACACGTCCTTCATAGCAACATCGAACAACCTCCAGTCATGCGCTGAGGGCAGAGTCAATGTTGCGACTATGTAAATTAATTAATCCATGAAGATGACAGCGAAAATTTTGCGATTGTCCCCATCCCTTTAATCCTTAAAAAAACAGAAAAAAAGAAATCTGCATCAGAGGTTCACTTCAAGGGAACAGCTTGCATTATGATCCTGTCAATATTTGCTCCTCCCCACTTAAGGGTTGGGTGAAGTTTCTTCAAAATGTTTCTGTAGCAGAGAAGTGTTGCAGTTCAACAAACAGAAAAGAAGGGAACTAGTTTTTTTCCAGAAAGCCAACTCAAAATGACCACTTATATTGTGTAATCAGTCTACAGAAGTTTGGATATCCAACATTTATTTAAAACAGGCTATATTTACTTTAAAAAAGAGAAAAATTGAAATCTTCAATGGAGCCTCAAGTGTACTTACAGTCAAGACTGAAAATGTCAGATTATATCTGACTGGGGCACTTGGTGCTGTAACTTCTGCAGAGCTCTTCCTGCTGTGTGTGTGATGTGTCATCTGGGTAGCAGATAAAATCAGAAACATGCCAGATATGCGGTTGATCTCCACCTTATTATAACCATTATTTAACCAGATGAAATCCTCATTGAGATCAAAATGTCTTTTCTTATGAGTCATCTGGCCAGTAAAGCTCCGTAGAAATGGTTTCAACAACCACAAAAAACGTCGATTTTAATACACCACAAATTAATCAAAGAAAACACAAAGGCTAATTTAGAAGTCCTAAATGATTGCATTGCTGTTTTAGAAACAATCTCTAAACTTCTCAGAGTTCTGTGCAAACCCATAAGAAAACTGAAGCGTGCTACAGCCATGTAATTAATCCTTTTTTGAAGATGGTCATTTTGTTTCAGCAAGATATTGATCCAACTGTATGACACATTAGATAGAGGAGGTTGTTCATTTTTCTAATTGACGGACATTCTGTTGGTCAGAGCGTTTAAGCAAAGTATTTGGAATATTGTGCAATACTCTGAAGGATAACGATGTGTTGATAAGGATAAAGGATGTAGGTCAAATCTTGCCTGTAAAGCCCAAGTTGGGTGTGTGTTTTGCAAAGAAAGTAAGTCAACGAGTTTCCCCGGGCAGGTGTACTTTGAATTATATTATTTTATTTATATATATATATATATATATATATATATATATATATATATATATATATATATATATATATATATATATATATATATTAAATAAAACAGAATATGAGCTGTTTGTATTGATTCAGAGATCTGGCATCAGACCAATCACCATTTTTCTGATTGTTTTCCATTACAGAATTCCTTTAAAGAAATTCCGTTCCATGAGACATGAGCTCACAGACTCTGGCAGGAGCATTGAGGAGCTTTTACATGACAAGCACTCCGTTAAATACAATTCTGGTTTTGCCCCGCTGAAGTCCACTCCAGAACTCCTGAAAAACTACCTTGACGTAAGTATCTCTCTCCAAACCAATGAACTGTAGATCCTTAATTCTTTACTTTCTTTAATGCATTACTGTGTAGCTGAAAACCCACAGGGAGAGAGAGTCAACAAAGACTCTCTCTCACTTCGAGTAAATCCCTTGGATTCGCCTATCAAGACCATTAAATCCTCTTCCGCCACGATTTTTAGACGGGATCAGTCATTCAGCCGCAGACTAATATAAACACTTAACTGATGTAACTGAGTGGCAGGAGGATCAATTATCACGTGACTGCTGACTCAGCGCTGGTCTCTAATCTGCTCGATCATCAGCTGACACCAAGTTGTTTGTTTCAGTTTCATTGGACGCCTTAGTTAATCACTTTTTCACTTCAGTAATGACTCCAGGCTGCTTTCCACAGATGAATCTATAATAGAAAAACATTTGGTGAAGACATAATAATAGAGAATCGAATTCAACACTGTTTTGACAGTCTTAATGTGGATCACAAGTAATTTAATGGGCTGTGCTAAATGTCAAGGATGACCCACTAACCCCTATGTAGCTCAACGTCAAACCTCAATACAGATGACACTCGCGGTGTAATATTTGTGACGAATGCAAAGGTGGCAATACATCTGACCAGAGAAAACATTTGGTCAAACTATAAATATATATAAAAGCTGAAGCGTGAACTGTTTTAAGGTTATGGCAAGATGGGGAAAAATGATCCGTTGTGGCGACGCCTAAAAGTAACAGCCCAAAGACGACCAGCAGTTATTATGCAATCGCCCGATCGCAATTATTTTACTTGGCTACATTTATTTAGCATAACTGATGAAATTGTCTCTACGACAAGTAATTGTAGGCTAAAAATTTGGCTGTTCATTTTATGAACATCTAACGTTATGAGTTTCATAAGTTAGGTTTTTTTTTTTTTTTTTTTACCAAACTGCTCCACAAATAAAATTCCATGTTATTGTGAGACAGAAATCTTATAGACGGATGCCTCACAATCAGCAAAGTTGAAACCAATACTATCACCAGATAAATTGCAGCATTCACAGTCTGCGGAGGAATAGGAAGTTCGTAAGTAGAGCAGAATAAAGCTCCGCCAGTCACATGAAACACGAGTTTGTTCCCAGTTTTTAAATCCGATGCGTCACCATGTTATTCTGATATGATAACTACAGATTTATTGACCTGCCTGACTTGGTGACTATTTGACCCCCGTGTTAATGACACTCTGACACTCTGACTTTGTCAGCATCCAGAACAGAACGGACATTGTTTTTTTAATCCGTCAACATGCTCACTTTCTCCGCTCCAGGTACAAAGGACCAGCTCTCCACTGGTTTAATCCTCTTTCCTGAAAACAAGATTTAATTTACTGCTGGGTTTTGAAGGATCAGGTTTACAAACATTACGAGAACACTCAAGGGAAGCCTCTAATCAAGCCTAAAAACTGAAGAAGGAACCTTTTCAGAGAAAGTTCAACCAGTTTGTCAGGTGTGAAACATTATTTTAAATGCCCTGCTTATATTTTTGATTTTCCAAATAAATAATAATAATAGTAATGTACTGCTGGTAGTAGCATGGAAAGCAAAAACAATTCTAATACTTTAAAATATTCTGTTAAGATAAAGAATAATTGTTAATGCTGTTATAAAGATTTCCTGAATAAATCTTTGCTGCAAAAGTTTTCATGTCTTTGAAAAGCTGATAATAATAATAATAATAAACCTTATGCTTCTTCTAACATTTTATAAGCAATGTTACAGAAAGCTATACAGGGAAAAAAAGGTCTCCAATGAAGCCAAAGTTGCCAGGGTTCAGTTCCTCAGCTCAGCTCCGCAAGCACAGAAACCAGTATAGATCCTCCTAAAATAACTATTTACAAATTGACCATTTCACATCGTCTACTTTTAAATTTTTGATACACATTGCAATATATTTCAAAAACTCCTATTTTGAAATAACATGCACAAAAATGTATGAAATACATTGTGTGTGTATTATTTAGAATATTTGATTGTTTGATTTTATTTCTGATTAGCTTGATGTTGTTATGATGCATATATTAACAATGGTGATTGTTATGCTTAATTTTGCTTTACCTATGCATGTTTTTCTTTACTTTTGAAATGCTTTCCTATTCCTATTACATATTTCTGATCTGATCAATGACTGAACCCCAGGGGCATCATAAATCCACAAATGTTATATTAATCCTTCATCTTTTTTTGTCAAGATCTGAGTCTGTGGGAGTTTGGTTTAATTTCTGTCCAAAGTATCCCGTTAGCATCGGCGTGTTTAATCCTGCGTTCGTTCCTGTGCTTTTAATTTCAGCTGACGGTTTCTGACAATATTTTACAGGTAACTTAATGTGGTTTGCTCGGGACGCCCTTATATTTTTTACCACGGTACGGTCTTTAGTGAAGTCTTTTAGAAAAGTGTAGCATCTTTATTTTGATGCAGTGACATATAATCTCCAGGGCAAACAGGAAACGAGTAACGGTGGCGTGACTTCCAAGGAAGTTTTCCAAATGTACTGGTTCAGTGTTATTGCACAACCCCAATGAATACAACCCATGAATTTCTGGAGTGGCCAGTGAAACTCCACATGCTGATGTTTGTGATGGATGCCTTTTTCTGATCAGGCCCAGTATTACGGTGAGATCGGCCTGGGCACACCTCCTCAGCTCTTCACCGTGGTGTTTGACACGGGCTCCTCCAACCTCTGGGTGCCCTCCGTAAAATGCTCCTTCCTGGACGTGGCGTGCTGTAAGTTATCCCTAACACAGCACAACATGTCGGCTGAAGGCTGCTGTTCAAATGAAGCTTGAGGTCAAGCCTGTCTGTTCTTCACAGGGGTCCACCATAAATATAAATCGGCCGACTCCTCCACGTACGTAGCGAATGGAACTGACTTCGCCATCCAGTATGGAAGTGGCAGCTTGTCAGGATTCTTGAGTCAGGATATGTGCACGGTGAGCTGACCTAAAACACCCACATCCCATTGAAGTTTCTGTGTCACTCTCTAACTCGTTGATCCTTGTTCCTGTAGATTGGAGATATAAAGGTGAAGGGACAGCTTTTTGGAGAAGCCACCAAGCAGCCCGGTTTGACCTTCATTGCAGCCAAGTTTGACGGCATCCTCGGCATGGCGTACCCACGCATCTCTGTGGATGGCGTGGCTCCAGTCTTTGACAACATCATGAGCCAGAAGACTGTGGAGAAGAATGTGTTCTCCTTCTACCTGAACAGGTGGGGGAACTGGGGTGAAAGGCACGGTTTTCAGTGACCTGCTCAGTCACGCTACGTCAGACTGAGGGTGCTTGATTATATATCACCTGCGACTGCATATTAAGCCAGGTTGCAAACAGGCTACCGAACACTTGAATGTAAACACAGCTCTGACTTTTAACGCACACTGCGACCAAACCATATCATTTTTCATATTATTCAAATGATATTTGTTACTTGAGGCTTACTTGCTGTTGAAAACATCTTCTGGGCACCGTCACTTTAACTTAATATTGTCATATGGACATCTTAAGGGGAACTCTTATCCAACATGTGGGCTTTGAACCATCACTATAATGCATTCCCAACTTGATTTGTGTCGATGGACTTATAGTGTTTCAGTATTAAAGTATCAAGCTTGTTTTTCCTGCTGATACTTGATAGCAATTTGATCAAATTTGAATTATTTTTTATTTGCATGTTTTCGGGGAGGGACCTTATACAACATGTGTAGTTTGTGGTGGATCGGACCATGGACAGTGGAGTCAGGACTGTTAAATGTTTCATTATTCTTATTATAAGACATACGTTTTTGCCACCCCATCCCAGTTTCTCCATTCATCGAAAATTCATGCTTTTGATAACTTAGTACCAATATGGTGAAATTACATCAGAAGTTGGTCGTTTTGAATCTCTAGGACGAGTCTGTAAGTACAATGTGAGTTAATCACCGAAACAATGCAAATTCAAAATTGTCAACTTCCTGTTGGGGTTAGATCATGGCTCAAAGGAACTGTGAACCAAATACCTTCTAAATTAGTATCTTTATGTTGGGGCTATAATTTAGGTGGTGCTAGTGAGTCATTTTGCCACACCTTTTTCCAGTACTCATAATATTCATACGTTTTTACAGGGGCTGATGAGTTTCATGAGTTGTGGAAGGTTAAAGATGAAGTGAACAGATTTCAGGGGATGGAGTGAATATCGGAGAGAGATTTACTCCAAATGAAGGGGGATAAACTTTTTCAGCGGTGCTTAAAGTACATTGTTTTTTACTGGCAGGAACCCGGACACCCAGCCTGGCGGTGAGCTGCTGCTCGGAGGAACGGACCCCAAGTACTACAGCGGGGAGTTCCACTACGTCAACGTCACCCGCCAGGCCTACTGGCAGATCCACATGGACGGGTAAGAGCAGGAGCAGTACACTGAAACCAAGTCCACATCATCACTCTGAGTCAGGCACATTTATAGTCCAGCTGTAATTAAAATCTCAAACCCGCTTTGGAGTAAATTAAAGGAACAGTCCCAACCCCAAAAATTTATTTGTGTCATTAGTCATTAAAGGTTACATAGGTGAAATTTTTTAGTCCCCAAAACATTTATGGACCTTAACAGTTATGCTTAATAAACATTCCCCTCAACTACTGAAAAAGATGAAGAGTTGTTTTTGTTTTTTTTAAACCTGAATACACAATTAGATAAATGAACTTGCATTTTCCGCATTTTCTCCGTCTAAGTGACTTCATGCTGTGACTTTATCTCCAAACGTGTGTGCGCGCCTCTGTGTGTGACAGGATTGCCGTGGGCAGCCAGCTGAGTCTGTGTCAGAGCGGCTGTGAGGCCATCGTGGACACCGGCACGTCTCTGATCACCGGCCCATTAGAGGAGGTCAAGTCTTTGCAGAAGGCCATCGGGGCCAAGCCTCTCGTCCAGGGAGAGGTGAGGAACAGCCCCGCAGACCCAGACTATAATTATCAATATACACATACCATAATGGTGTAGTCCTCAAAGTGGCAGTTCTGCTGAGATTCAAAAAGGACAAACCTGAGCCCTGAACCTTCAGCAGTGAATAAAGAATAAATGTAATGTGCTTTGAAAGACCTCCATCTTCAAGAGAAACCAATTTATCGTGGATGTGAGGGCCTCAGACGGCTAATCCCTTAATAGTTTAACTTTGACTTTTGTTGGTTTTAATGATCTCATGAGATTTGGTGAAAGAAAAAACCAGCAGTCCCTTTAAATAATGAAATGTAATCCCATGTCCAATAATCTATATAAATGCAACATAACAGAAGATGGTCGGTTCAATCCCAGCCATGGGGTAACAAAGTGGATTTACATTGAATTGTAATCCTCTTGTTTTTTGTTTTGTTTGTTGTTGTTTTTTTGCTGCTTCTGGTCTTATTTGCCAAATAGTTTTTTTTTCTTCTCCATTTCCTCTACCGCCTTCTCCATCACACCTGTTACCTACTTGTGCTGTCTTCACCTTCATCTATCTTCTCGTCATCCTTTCTTGTTTTCTCTTGCCTAGTGCTCCATTCATCACAGCTTCCTCCCAGGATGCATCTCTCCTATGGTCATGTCTATCCTCTCAGCTTTTGCCTCCGCAAATTGTTTACTGCCTCTTCTTTAACGCCACCGTCTCCAATCCACACATGATAGCTGATCTGTCTCCCATCTGATCTACCTTCACTTGAGACTTTCCTGTCAACAATCACTACTGACACTCCTCTTCATCCACTCCACCTTTCCTCTTCTACAACTCACTACCCACTCCCCTTTCCCCGGCTCAGTCGATCTTGAGTACTCAAACCAATGTTCATCAGTACTCGCTCACAAAAAATGTTGTTTTTCTCATTATACTTCTTGCTTTCAATTCATTGATATGTTCTTGAAAATCACAAAAGATGACACGTGTTAGTAATTTTGTCAGAACCTCTAAAAAATTCAGTATCCAGATTTCACAGGACGTGAAATTATTTATTTACTCCAATTCATTGAATGGAGTGAATGAAATGAAAATGGAGTGAATGAAAATATGAGTCAAAATTTAACAATAGATCCCGTCAGGAATGGTTTGAATTTATTTCCTTTATTGTTTTAAATCTTTGGTGACGGGTTTTACAGAACATTGCATAAATTGTCGGCTGGTTAAACAACTTTTTATACATTTTAATTTCATGTCAATTTTCCAATTAAAATACTGAATAAAAGTATTTTTGGTGTGTTTCAGTACATGGTGAACTGTGACTCCATCCCGACGCTCCCTGTCATCACCTTCAAGGTTGGCGGACAGACCTACAGCCTGACCGGAGATCAGTACATCCTCAAGGTGAGGCTGGTGTTTATTATCCAGCAGGAAGAGACAGAGAGTCTAACGCTGTGTTCACATCACTTTGCACTACTCGCTTGGTACCATATGCATCACTGGCACTAGAAAAGTGCAGCCATACATATAACACACATCTGAAAAACAAACGCAATCCTGTCTGAGTTCACAAAATCAGCTGCCTCAGTTTCTGCTTCAACATCTTACGGACGTCCAGACATCGACTATTGTAGAATATTAAAGCTGTTAGATTTATGCCCGTTTCCGACAAAGCCACAAATTCATGGCACTCTGTAGTCCTGCCGACGACGCTCCTTCAGAACTCTGTCGCGGTTTTTCTTTCAATGAAACATTCAGAAGGCTGAATTTTGTTACCACATTTCAACCTGCCTTACTTCATCGCCGTTCCACCCAGCAGTGGTAGCATTCTGGGATCAACTCGCCGCCATGTTTTTGTCCATCCGGTCCTATTGGTCAATTTCAGAAGAGGTCAGGAGGGATTTGAACAGACGACGAATAATCGTCCTCCGCTGTCTGGTCGACAGCGGAGTCGCAAATTCCATCGACAGATGGAATTTGCGACTTTGTATAGACTTTGTAATCGAGCTGCACGAGAAACTTGCGTGCCATTCTGTGTGAACGCGATTGTGGTGTTGGATAAAACAGCAACAGCAGCTTTGTTTTTTGAGGATCCATGATTTCTTCTAATCTGATTCCGTCTTTGTCTCAATCAGGTGAGTCAGGCTGGACACACCATGTGCCTGAGCGGCTTCATGGGTATGGACATCCCCCCACCCGCAGGGCCCCTATGGATTCTGGGAGACGTGTTCATTGGTCAATACTACACTGTCTTCGATCGGGAGAGCAACAGGGTGGGCTTCGCCAAGTCCAAATAAAATCATCCAGCGTTGGAGCTTAGTGTTCAAATGTAAAGCTAGAAATCGTTTCAGAGTTTTAGGACAGACAAATTGATGCCGTTTGTTTTATGTTGCTTTGCAATCAAACTTTTTTTAGCAATAGGTTTTATAAAATGCACTGATCAGGATTTCTACGCCTTGAGAAACAGATGGAGGTTGTAGGGAGGGTCAGCAGATCAGGGATTGGTTGGTTTGTAGCGGTTCACTTTTTAAACATAATGTTTTTATTATCACAGCTACATTTCAGGTAAAATTACTTAATTTGCAAGTTGTTCCTCTACTACTGACTGTGTGGTGTGTCTGAATGTGATTGGCTTGAATAAACTGTTTTTAAAACGAATAAAATGTCATTTCTAAAATTATATATATATAAATATTTTGAAAGTTGGGCTGAAAATTCAATTAGCGTTCTAACTCGTGCTACACGCAATACGTGAATTTTTGCGTCTTCTCACTCTTATTTCTTAAAATCATACAAAGATCTCTGTGGTTTACTTTGGCAAGTGACGGAACATCAAATTTGGGAACGTCATCCAATAGGAAAAAGAAGAGCAAGGGAAAATTCAAACATGGAAACATGGACAGGAAATACAAATAAAACACTCCACTAGTACAAAACTTGCCGAAGAACATTTCAATGTTTGGAAATAATAATAATAAACTTCAGCCGGCACGAGGTAAATGTTCCCATTGTTGTATTTACTTTATTTTACTCTTGCTTAAGTTACCAAAGGAACCCGAGTATATTTTATTAACGTTTATTAACGGCTGTTTTTTGTTTGTTCTGGAAGTCCCCGATGAGAAACATCCCTTCTAGTTTCAGAACATTTTGAGCGCAGACAGACCGCTCCAATAAAGTTGATCTCCATTTCCTCATAAACTACATACATGCCCGTAGGAGTGAAAGTGAGAGTGACAGGTTGTCTGTCTCTGTATCAGCCCTGTGATGAAGTATATTATGGACTCGTCCCGGTTGTCTTTCGCCTCTCGCTCAATGTGAGCCGGGATATGCTCCGGCTCCTGTGACCCTGAACAGGATAAGCGGTTAGGGATCATGAATGAATGTCCTACAAGTCTGCAGAAAATCTCACATTTGTGTCACGTGATCGAAATTTCTCAAACAGGATGCAATAAACTCTGACAGGATGGAATTTCCGTTTTAAGTTTCGTCAGCATCCTATGATTTGTGATATCAAGCATGAATAGATGTCTACTGGGGGTTTCGTGTTCAGTCCTAATGCGTCAAAAGATACGCTTCATGTGCGATATGAAACCACCGAAAGACCAGCACCGTCACGGTGCAGAGATGAGTGCAGGGACATTTCCCTGAAAAGAAAGCGATGTGACTGACATCATCTGCCCACATAACTTCTACTCAATGCTAGCCTGTCTTTGTAATAATGCAACGTGAGAAATCTGCAGCACGTACAGATTGAACACAACATCCAGGGTGTTTGTGACTGTTGGCTTCATGGACTTAAAGGTGGTCAATGGGAAAATGTGCTGCAACCTAGAAAACATCAATTTCACAACAAATGAGCAGCATTTGCAAATACCACAACAAATTATGAAAACAAGCAGCAAGTACCACAAGACTTTAAGAAAACACACTGCAAAAGCCACCACAGATTTAGACAATTCGCTGCAAACACTACAACCAATCGCATTGAGAATATGCGCTACAAAAGCTAAAAGTCAATATAAAGGTTTGGCGAGGACTGTTCAGCTGAAAATAGTTGCACACTGCTCCACAGGGTCGAGTTAATCTCAGCTAATCAGTTTTGCTACATTGTAGGACTTGTGTGATTGTATGTGACAATTAAAGGCTTCTGGATTATTATTCTTAATAATAGTTACACAAACATCCAGGTGTACTTGAGGATTGTGACTGCACTCGTCAGAGGTGTTGGAAAATGAGCTCAAGTGAATCATGCGATCACAACGCTTAAAATCAACCAGAAACACTTACATTTTAGCTTGTATGAGTGCATCGCTTTTAAGCGTCCTCTGGAAACACTTCCGCTGTGTTGTGGCCTTTGCGGCGCCACTACCTAAAATGTTGTGATTTTTAAGTGAGTTTTCCATATGTTCCAAAAGTGTTGTCGAATCGATGGTGTTTTTCTTAATTTGCTTGTGTTTTGTGTATTGGTATATGTTTTCTTAGGCTGCAGGTTTGTGCGCAACAGAAAAAAAACGCACTGATCAAAGAAAGCAAGACGGCTCTACACAATCTTTTATTTTCATTTAAAAACACCGACTCAGGAAGCAATACTTGTGTTTTATGCAGCTACACTAGAGCAAGAAAAACCTTTATACAACATTTTAGAGACTCTGCCATTCTCTATAAACACACTTAAATCAAAGCTGCGTCCCTTTTAAATTAAGTTTGTTTTGGGAAATAATCACATTCTTCCTCACAGAAGATTGATAACACTCATGTCTGTACACAAATAGTTACCTTAGCATTAAGACTGGAAACAAACGGCTTACTGCCTCTGTCTGCTGTCGACAAAAACCCTTATCTGCATTTCCACAACTCAAACGTTAAAGGAATAATTCACCCAAGATTAAAAAAGCAGGCATTAGTCCCTTTTAAACAGGCTTCTCATGGTGGCTCTGGCACTTCTTCACTGCGCTGCTCCGTTCAGTATAAATGCAGTGTAGGCTTAAGATGGGGTTGACGTTGTTCTAATACAGCAGCGGAGGTAGTAACAGATATGAAATTGACATAACACAAGGCAGGACAGGGCTGTGTGTTTTTTACAGAATAAAACGAACCCCATCTTTATCAATCACCTATCTTTCCCAGAAAAGTAGGTGAATAAATGACTGAATTTCAATTTTGGGGCAACTGGCCCTTTAACTGTTTGTGTCTTTAGTATCATCACATTTAGTTGAAGGTACATCGCTGCTGTTAATTTGGTGAGTAAAATTTAATACCAATTCAAAGCACTGCCAAACTTAGACAAAGTTGTAGTCGCCTGAAATATGGGTTATTGATCAATTTCATCGTTTTCCCTGAACTATTTTAAATATCGTATAAAGTTACTTCTTCTGACGCTTCACTCTGAGATACTCACAGTAGAAAATATACTTTTTTGGGGTCCTTGAATGTGGTCTTGAGGTTTGGTAGGTATCCAGAGATGTTGCTGGATGGCGGAACCTCTCCTTCAATTCCCAGAAGTGACCAGAAAAACAAACTGTTGTTTCATGCACATTTTGACCTCTGACCTCTGAGATCAGCCCCTTTTCTCCTGGCTGTCCTCTTTCTCTGAACTGGAATTTGCGTGGCCCTGCTCCTCATTGGGCTCCGTGCTCTGGCTCTCCAGCCCGCCGTCAGCATCTCTCAGTGGGGCTGCCGGGTCTCTCACAACCCCCTCCATCTCCACCTCCAGCTCCTCCTCAGTCTCCTCCACCCGGCCCACTGTGTCGGGGATAATCTCCACCTCGATGTCTGAGGAGTCCTCGATCTCCTTGAACCACACCGTCTTCTGGCCCTCCTTCCTCCTCTGCTTAATCAACTTGGCCCTCTTGTCATACTCGTCCCCGTCTCCTCGTCCCACCTTGGACGCTCTCCCGGAGGGGCTTCCCTTGGTGACGTGGTTGGTGTAGACGCCACAGGAAGAGCATTGGTGGCTCCGTCTCTCCAGGGGGATTCCCCCTCGTGTCTGGGGGAAGGTGCTACGCCTGGGGAGGATGTTGTTCCAGCGTCTGGAAATTCCACGGCTCTGGTCAGCCTCGTTCTGGAAGCCGTCGTTGGTGTACTGCAGGGAGTCTCTGTGACCGGACCGGGCCTGGTGAGACTTCAGGCAGGGGCCGAGGCACTGCAGGATGGAGAGAGGCCCCTCATTAGTGCTAGTACTACTCATTAGGATACTGAGTCATAGCTCAGTGGTCTAACACAAAGCCCCCCAGTGTGCTTCAGATGCTAAATATTCATGGCACTGCAGAATGGTTGACACAGAGATCCAGCTTGTGATCCCTGACTGGATTTATTCACACTTGGCAAGTTTGGTTCCGTTAAAACGAACCGTGGTACGGTTTCTCGGTTAGTTTAGTTCAACTGTGAACAATAAACGTGTGGACTGACTCCCGTTAGCTCAGGGAGTCTTTGTTTCCAGTCTTAGGATGTTTTATCGATTAACTCATTTGGTCAGGACTTTCAGGTCTCTTAAGTTTAACTGAGGCCCAATAATCAGAAATCAGATTCTTGGTGATCTCATCTTCAGGCACCTGTTCATCTACTCAAGCTTGTGTGAAGTAATCAGTCTGCCAGAGTGAGATTATAAGGTTATAATTGGTTATAATGTTATGGATGAGGTGGGAAGAACAAATGCTTGTTTACTGTATTTAAGTACATTTTACTCCCTATATTACTTTTCAGATCAGACTCCTGCCTTTAGTCAGTTATTTTTATGTTTTATCTATTGTGTGTTTTCTTACAGTCTTCTTCAACTTATTTAATGTTTTTATTTTACTTTTAACTTTAACACGAGTGACTTTACCGTTATCTTTTTTTAACTTTTTTATCTTTTACTTTCATCATCTTTAAACTTTCACACCAATACCTTTTTCTTCAATACATTTTAAACTTTCTTTAAGTAAATTTCCTTTACTTTCGAAATAGTTTTTATCTTTGACACCTGTTGCTTTTAAACATTTTTTCACTTTTAAACTAGTACCTTTTACCTTTAGACTTTTCTACTTGAGTACAGAATGTTTGCACTCTCGCGGCCTCTGCGGATCGGTGAATTAGAAATATCACTTCAAATCAAAGAAAAGCCAAAACAAATTCCTAAAATATTCCTCGAGAGGGAGGGAATCATCTTATGAATCGATGTTCATCTCCAAACCTTCCAAAGAGGAAGACTTCCGAGTGAAACTACGACTGACCTCACAGAATTTGTCCATACTGGCGTTCCCTTTCCACAAGCTGGAAATTAAAAAGCCAATCACGATGAAGCAGAGGACTAGCAGAGCCGCCATGATCAGACCCAGGAGCGCCATGTCGCCTGGACGGTAGCCGACATTTGAGGGTGACGGGATGGCCACCGCTGCAGGTGGAGACAGGCGAGAAGGAAATGACATCATCACATATTTTACCAGAACTAGTCGTGTGAATGGCATAAGAGTTTTCACATTTTCCACAAATTTATTTTATCCCACAGCTACTGGGGGAACTAAGGTGCGATGATGTGGACGGACGCTGAATGCACCTGAATGCACCTGTACCTTGTACACATCTGCACCCGTAGTACTATTACACATCTGCGTAGTACTATTACACATCTGCACCTGTAGTACTATTACACATCTGCGTAGTACTATTACACATCTGCACCTGTAGTACTATTACACATCTGCACCCGTAGTACTATTACACATCTGCACCTGTACCTTGTACACATCTGCACCCGTAGTACTATTACACATCTGCGTAGTACTATTACACATCTGCACCTGTAGTACTATTACACATCTGCACCTGTAGTACTATTACACATCTGCACCTGTAGTACTATTACACATCTGCACCTGTAGTACTATTACACATCTGCACCTGTAGTACTATTACACATCTGCACCTGTAGTACTATTACACATCTGCGTAGTACTATTACACATCTGCCGCTGAACTACTATTACACATCTGCGTAGTACTATTACACATCTGCCGCCGGACTACTACTGCACATCTGCACCGGGAGAACTATTGCACAGCTCTAACTGGACTTTTTTAATTCATATTTATATATCCCACTATGGAGATCGGACTCTTCCCTCTTTCTTTATATTTGCATGCACTTTATTCCTGTATTTTAATTTACGTGTGTATTTCTATTTCTTAATATTAACAAATATTAATTTAATTATATTTAATCATATTTGTATATATATGTATTTGTATGTATATATGTATATATATGTATGTATATATATATATATATGTGTAACTAATACCTGGTATGACCTGAACAGACAGAGCAGCTGTTCCAAACTCCCCCGTTGTTGTGTCCACTGCTCGGAGCTGTGATCAGAAAACAAACAGCTTAAAAACTGTAAACATATGTCAGTAAATTACCACAAGTCTGTCTAGATTATTCGTAAAAGTTAGAACTCCGGTCACCTGGAGGGCGAAGGACTCAGTCTTCACAACTCTCTTCAGGACCACAAAACCGTCTGAGGTCACGTTGACGTAGCTGCTGTACTGGACCTCATACTTCACATCTGGATTCACACCCTGATCAACACAAACAAAGTAAAACGGGTAGAGGGTTTGCATTATCTTAATTTAAGCGTTGCAATTAAAGAGTTCTGACCACCAGGGGGGCAGACAGATGCTAAAACCCACAGAAACACAGACCTGATGAACCATCGCTGGTACGTTTACTGTAAATGGTAACACCAGCGCGGGGTTGATGGAGACCCAGGTTGTGGCCAGGTAGAAATAACCCACACATGGCTCTCCTCTCATTTCCCACAGTCGCTTGACGCCTTCTCCTTGATTTGCCTGCTGCCCCACAGAGGGACTCACCTGAGAGCCCTCTGTATCCCACTTCAAAGGACGACCACCTCATTCACCACCACAACAACAAATCGTTGTTTTGGTCCGATGATTGACTAAATCAACACTATAGTTCAGCTTAAAGTTGTGTATTGATTTGGCCTTGGTTTTTTACGTCAGATGCCCTTCCTGACACAACCCTCCACATTATCAAGGGCTTGGACCGGCACAAGATGTGGCTGGGTCGGCTGCGAGCCACACCCTCCGTTGACTGGGATTAGAGCCCCAGTCTCCTGCCAATCTCTTACACCAAAGTCAGGGGTGGAGTAACTCCACTGAGCGATCCAGGCTTGGCTCAAATACATGGAAATCAGAACATGTTCTCCATGTCTGGAGAGTGAGAACAGTTTTCTAAATAGATCTATGTAGACAACGTTTGGCGATCTTCACTAATATTAACACATGAAGACAACTCTCACGCTAGCAAAGTCCTCATCCCGAGCTCGGACCCTGAAGGGCCGGTTGGTGCTCCGGTCCCGGAGGATCATGCTCTCAGGGATGGAGCTGCTGTAGATAAATCCTTCGTACCGCTCCCTCTCAAAGCGAGGAGGGTTCCTGCTCTTCTTCATCACCTCGATGGTCACTTGTGTCACGGCAAACTGGTCCCTGTTGGTCACCTGAGACGCCTGATGGTAAAAATGAGTCCAGGATTCAAATTCTTTATTTTACTATGTCGTATTCTTAGCTGAAACTGATTATGAACCCGCTGAGTGTTTTTACCAGAACGGTGAGCGTTATCGGGCCGATGATGTCAGCAGCTTTAGTCATGGTGATGTTTCCCGTTTCCTCATCAATCTGGAATAAATTTCCCTCGTTTCCTGATAATGAGAGGAAAAACCATGAGAAACATACAAGAACAAGATGGACCAAGTGTTCTGTAGAGCTGTACGACGAACCCATCAGAGAATATCAGGAAAACTCTGACAGGAAGTCGGCTGGTCTATCGTGGGACGCAAGTAGAATTCTTCACGTAATGACTTGAGCTGGTTGGTAAGGAGCTCCCAGACTTCTCTCCTATTTGAAAACTCTTTTTTTCATTTTCTTCACTGCTGAGTTAGCTGTTGATCAATATATCAGCAAAGGATTGTAGTAACATACACCCCCTAGTGGATATAGATGGTATTTTGCAGTAAAAATCCCTCTCTGGGGCCAAAATCCCATTTTTGGCACAATTTGAATACATTGTCCATCCAACTGTGCCAAACGTAGATAGAGTAAATGTGGATAGAAATAGTGTTGTTTTTTGTGTTTAATCACAGATTACTCACACACAGTAACAGGGAACGTGTAACTGACAAAAAGAAAAAGAAAAGTAAAAGTATAGAAAAGAAAGTATTTTAGGTCTTATTTTCCCATAAACACCAAGGTTATAAAAATACACCAGATAGTTGCGTTGAGTTATTTAAAGGTTGTAATTCAGGCGAGGCTTAACTTAAAATCACTGAAGAGCAGAACTTTAATTTGTGTGTGGTTTGGGTCAAACCTCGGAGTATCCTGTAGCTGATCTGCTCGCTCCTGTTCTTGTCTCCATCCTTGGCAAAGATCGGTCCAGGCTCCAACGCTAAAGGTCCTTCCTGTGAATGAACAACGTCAGGTTCTGATTGTGCAGCAAACAGGAAGTACTCGTCTCTATTACTTGAGTAAAATACTGGAAAGGCCCTGCACGGAAAATGTTGCATAAGTTAACATAAACATAAGTTAACATTATTATCTATAATCAGTATAATGTATTAAATTATACTGACAAGTATTAAAAAAAAGTACTTGATGATGCTTTTGCTTCACTTTTTTGCTCCCAGGGTTCTTTACCGGAACCACATTTTTCGGAACATGTAGTAAAAATGTTATGTCTTTTATAAAAAATAAAGAAAAGTCGTCATATACCTAGCTGCAGGTGGTTTTGTGCTAGCATTCTAAGGGATTGTTGAGTTGAAGAAGAGGCATAACTCTGGATTTACCCTTTCATCTACGTTCTTACCCTCGCCTACGGTCGTGAGCTCGGGGTAGTGACCGAGAGAGTGAGTTTATGGGATGAAGTGGCGGAGAGATACGGTTATAGTGGAGATTAGAGATGAGGTTCAGAGCCCGGATGTCTGGAAGAATTGTAGCAGTAGAGCAGCTGCTTATTTGAGCCAAGAGCCAGAAGTATTTTTGTCATTAAAAAGAACAACTGGTTCCAAAGTACTCCTTCCATCTTGCCCTTAATGCTCTCCTCATTTGTGAGAATATTTTCATCTCTATCCTTAATCACCCTAACCTGCTGCACATCCTTCCCATCTCGATGTCTCGGCCTCGCGATTCGGTACGAGTCCCTTTCTTCTTCATTTGTGTCCGACCTCCTATTTAGCCTTTGCAACCTCAATCTTCAGCTCCCAATGCATGAACTGTATTTGTATTCTTGCTTACTTACTTCATCTCTCTTCCTCTCCTACCTCTTCTTCACCAACCTTTTTAAGCAGATACTCTCATGAATCTCCTCATTTGACCTTCTTTCTGACCTGTCTCCCATCGCTTTCTCCGTAGTTGCCCAGTCATCTAGTGGTTCTTCACCACCACCCACAGCCCGTCTCACTCCTCCCTGAAATTCACACAGCAGCTTTTGCAAAGGCGGCACCTTCTCTGGCTTTGCCATTTTCCTCTTCTGTATCAAAAGTTTCGTCCTACACGCTACCATCATATGTTGCAGGCTGCGTTACCCTCCGGTTCCTTCCTTGCAGTTACTGATTGCATCTTCTACAGGAGCAGTACTCCACCTGTGTGCTCCTACCTCTGCCCGTGTTCCTCCTTCTTCTTGAAATACTTTTTCACCACAGCCATTTCAATCCTTTTTGCAAAATCGGCATCTGTCCTTCCACATTCCTCTCCTCAAAACCACACCTGTTCCCTTTACCAACCTGCCCATTAAATTCTGCTCCTACCTCCACTCTCTCATCCCGGGGAAAATTCTCTAGAAATTCTTTCTCTTCAAACTCACAACCAGTGATGTTCATCATCATCCAATTTCTATCTTCTGGCTCATCTTCATGATCAAGTACCAAGGCTAACTTGGTAGGGATGCCATGTCCTGCAGGTCGGCTCTAACATGCCTTTGTGCATAAAACAAATGAGAGTGGTGATAAGACACGCCCCTAGGGGTGAACCAGTGGACCAGGACTGAGTTCAATGAAGGTGGAAAACGAGTGTATTTTATATTATTCTATTGCAGTTTGAAGAAGTGGACATTTACTTCCTTAGAGAGGATGTGAGCAAAGATTGATGAAAACCAGCTTGTTAAAGGGTTAGACAAACTGGGTCATGTGGCCCCGACTGACCTGCGTGTGTTTGGTCAGGTGCTGTGAGGTGAACATCTATAAATTCAGACGCTCACCTCCTTCTCAGTCAGGTTGACTTTCCCTCTGTAGCCGGAGCTCACACACAGTTTGGCGACTCCTAAGTTGGTCCTCAGACACGGCTGGAACCACGGGGGGCGGTTGTCGACGTCCTTCACGTGTACCGTGATGGAGGCCACAGACGTGAAGAAGGGCTTGTTGGAGGCCGAACCATTGAAGGTGTCCTGGAACATGTGACACATTTCTCAGGTCAAAGGTCGAAGACAGAAAGCTGGCCTGGAGTTGTTCCTATAAATAATGATTCTTGTACCTGAACATGTAAAACCAGAGAGATCTTCTGGACAACATCGTAGTCCAGGATGCTTCTAACGAGGATCTTTGGGCTGTTGATGTTTTCCAGGCGGAAATATTTATCCTGGTTTATCAGACCGAGAGAGAAAGATTTTAAATCTTAGATTATTGTTCATAATCATGACCTCATTTATGGCTGATGCTCTTATCGCTATTCACACTAATTATTTTGTTTTTAAATTGTCTCGTGATTTTTAATTATTGTATGTAACCAGGGCACCGTTGAAAATGAGACGCGAGTCTCAATGGATTTCCCTGTCTTAATAAAAGTTAATAATTATAATGATAATAACTATATATGTTATAAAATAACTATGAAGTTATAAAATGTGTGCATTTCACAACTAAAGTTGAAGAAAATCATGCACCCCTCCCCCCAGAAAATTCAATGTGTGTTCATAATTAAATAAAAAGAACGTGCATTATAAATTAAATGTATTATTATTATTATAAATACTCTCTCTAAGTCTCAACAAAAAGAAAAGACGTTTTGCATCAACTTCAGCTACCAACTAATTTCCACCTACAGACCCTAGTGGTTCAGAAGTTACTGCCATTTTTTTCTTCCTCGTCTCGATATTTGGGCAGAGCTGGAGTTGAGTTAATAATTGAACCACATAGTTACATTCCAGAATGATGATGTCATGACATCAGACGGGTTCTTACTGTCGAAGTCTCTAGCCGATAGTAGAGCGGGTCTGAGTCGACGTCTGTGGCTTCTATCACTCCAATGCTGGAGTTGACTGGAGTGAGCTGCAGAAGGTGAAACTCGATCAACAGAATGACTAATATGAACATAAAACACAGCAGTGCTGGAGAAATACTCGAGTAAAAACAATACCACCGAGTGAAAATGCTCCAGTAAAATCTATCAATAAATGAATACAAAAGTCTTTCCCTTGATAATCAAACCAAAGATACTGAAAAGTAAAAGAAGTCCAGGTGAACATCATGAATAATTAATGACCGTCATTTGATTACATTCAATTATGTATTTTTGTGTTAAAGGAACAGTTCACCCTGAAATAAAAAAACCTCCACATTGTAGGAACGCTCACCTCGTTCACCTCCAGCACAAAATGATTTTGTACAAAGTTTGGAGGGTTATCATTCACATTCTCCACCACTACTTCCACAGACTCGTTGACCTGCCGCAGAAGAAGAAAGGACGTACTTAACACAACCCAGCCAAAGACTGTTGTTTACACCGTTGTTTACACTTTGGCTTTTAGGCCGCGTGATGTTGTGCTACTCACAGATAGGGAGCCGACT
The DNA here is from genome assembly GCA_037951165.1 of Lophius americanus. Lineage (NCBI taxonomy): Eukaryota > Metazoa > Chordata > Actinopteri > Lophiiformes > Lophiidae > Lophius > Lophius americanus. The sequence continues at coordinate 729,040 of JBBDHG010000107.1, read as the reverse complement.
CTGCTGCACTGCACCCACACCACCAGAGCCGGACTGGACAGCGACTGAGGGAAACACACGGCATGTACACACACTATCAGGATACATGCACTTCATCAACAGCAGCGTCAATCAACGATTGTCCAGGAGTTCTCTGGTTTATCTGTGATCGGGTATGTTCACTGATAAAATATGATTAGGTTCCATGTTAAAGCTGCTGAATCAATCAATGTTGTCTTCTATTCAGAAGTGCTGCGTATTTCAGGCACACAGGATCAGCCAGACCTCACTGGTATCTGATCACATCTCCGAACCAACAGACCAGAGTACACTAAACTCCTGACTGTGTGTCGAAGGTGTTGGTCTACACAGGAATGTGTCAGTCTGTCTTCTTTTGTTAACACTGTTCCCTTCAGACTTCAGACACAACACAGGTCACTTCAACCTCCAGAGGTTCGCCGCTGATTCAGCCATTGTTGGATTTGTATCAGAAGGGAACGACCTACGGTACCGGAACATGATCAAGGACTCTGTTGATTGGTGTGGGGTAAATCACCTGCAGATAAACAACAGTAGAACAAAGGAGCCTGTGAGTGACCCCTGCAGGAGGACCTCATCAAAAATGGTGAACATCCGCTTGTGCAACAACCATCTGGTGAGCATCCACGGTTTTGACGTTGAGCAGGTAGACTGGTCGGACAGCACAGATGTTCTGTTTGAGAAGGGCCAAGGATGCCACATACATGCTGAGGGGACTGGGGGTCCTTCAGAATGTGCAGGACTCTGTTAAAGACCTTCTACGACACTGTGGCAGGACAGGAAAGGACTCGACAGGCCGGTCAGGAGGTCCAGCTCTGTCATGGAGTTTCCCCTGGACTCTGTGGAGGAGGTGGGTGAGAGGAGGACGGCACCTCTCACCCCCTCTATATGAGACTGCGGGAGCCTTGAGCAGCTCCTTCAGCAGCAGACTGCCTCGCCCACAGTGTTAGAGAGAGAGAGAGCACTACCAGGGGTCCTTTGTCCTAACAGCAAACTGAAACTGTGTCGCGTCTGAAACAGTAGAACTACACAACCACCTAACACATGACACACACCGTGTGTGTATCTGTGGAACTGCAGTCCGCACATTAAAAGTACTGGACTTCTTAAATACATGGAGACTACAATTTATCCTCATGTTTATATTAAGTATAAGTATAAGTTTTATTCAAATATTTATGTACATGTTTCCATTTATATTTTATTGTTCGATTTTTTCTTATTCGTACTGCCACTGCATAAATTAAAGGAGTCCTTGTCAGAATGCTGGTTTTCCGCAGACGGAACCGAGTGTTTAAACCTCTCACATAGCTGCTGTCCGTCTGGATGGATTCACCTCATAGTCGAGTCCCTTCTTCACCATCAGGGCGTTTCCTTTCAGGTAGAACAGATCATGAGGGTTCACTGTGATGCTCAGCGTTACATCAGTGCTGAAGGTCACCTTCTCCAGCTGGACGTCGGCGGTGTTGTTCTCTGGGACGGTCAGGGGACCCGGAGGAACCGTGCAAACTAAGAGTGTTGAAGGGCAGAGGACCAGAGAGAGTTTAGAAAGAAGACCATCCACACACTAAAGCACTGCAAAAATACAAAATCTAAAAAACGTTTTTTTTGTCTTAATTGCTCGTCAAATAATTGCATTTCATATAAGATACCACGATTATTCTTATTTTAAGAAGTGTAATTTACTTTGTACCTGTTACCATGAGTGAGTAATCTTTGATAAACACAAAAAATTCCAATATTTCTCTTCTCGCCGGATTTTTCTTTTATTTAAAAAAAATTGCTATAACGTCATTGTATAAGCGTCACACCAGGAAGCAGAACAATCATGCGCTCAGAAAACTCTTTGATAGCTTCTGCATCCAACATTCATGTTCTTCCACACCGTTTATTGCAGGAAAGGATGAGAAAGACTCTTCATTTGGAACAAATGGACCCAAAGTATGCCAAATATGGGATATGACAACATTAGCTGCAAAATGCCACCTATGTCCACTAGAGGCTGCTATAAACACGTACTACAACCTTAAGGCATTCAAGGAAAAAAGATATCAATAATGAACAAAGTTTAAAGACAGCGAACAGAACCTCCTTCCTTGGCGGAGGTGATTAGGTAAAGGTCAGATTCTGGGTCTGATGGGAGATATGGGTTAAGTATCTTGTTGTCATGTTAACAAGTGATGGGAAAATGGACCTTGAGATGGACGGGCATGTTGGTGAAGCATCGGAAGTAATGCGGGGCAGGGTGGGTCGGCTCACCTGGGAAGGTGAGGAGAAGAAATCCTTTCTGGCCCCAACAACGTTGGTACCATTCAGGTGACTCCTATTCTAGTAACTGCTTCATCAATTAGAGGGATTAGAAGTTGCAGAGCCAAAGTTATATTCTACAATCAATGTAGCAACATCAACATAGCCAGGGTCAGAGGTCGAAAGCTTTTGAATATGGTGACCGGGTCACTAAACGTTGTCCTACTGACGTTGACGCCATTGACATTGATTGTAGTGAAAGATTTCAGGAATTTCTGTTTCATCCAGCATCTCTGTCTTTCAGCGTCCATGAAGGAGTGATCAACTGCTATCAGACTGTCGGATGAATTCAGAAATCCTGGTCACAGAGCCTTCAGATGATTCCCCATGATGCTATGTGCCTTTCTATTTATCCCCTAGACATGAAAATGACCTCCCTTTGGAGATTTTCCAGACATGTGAAACGGGGAGGAGACCCCATGTGTAGACCTAGAACTGTCCGAGGGACTATATATCTCATCTGGCCTGGGAACGCCACGGGATACCCCGGGATGAGCTGGAGAGCGTTGATGGGGAGAGGGACATCTAGAACGCCCTTCTTAGCCTGATGAGGCCATGACCCAACCCCGGATAAACAGAAGGAAATGAATGAATGAATGAGCATTAGAATGAAGCGGGTGCGTCCATTATGATCAGTTCTTGTCCAGAACATATCTTACTAATTATACATTCCAGCCTCGATAAACTTGTCATACATATGATTATAGGAGTGCCTTTTGATCTAATGATTGAATTTTATACAATTTTCATTTTTCCTGGTTGAAGTATTCAGATCTTTTTTCTTGAGTGAAACCACTCCTGTCACACTCTGTGACATTTACAAGTCATGCATTGGAATTAATGGTTGGTCATTTCACAGCCTTGGTATGATATTAAAAGATTAATTCAACATTTTTTTTCACATTGAGGCTTAGAAGAGATAACTGCCATGTCTCTACAGTATGAAGCTACTGTAAACCGTCTACTAGCTTAGCTTAGCATAAATATTGGAAATGTGAAAATAGCTAGCCTGAGGTAATAAAATCTGCTTTCTAGCACATGTGAAACTTGCTAATTAACTTATTATACATTAAACTAGTTCATTGTGTTTAATTTAAAACATTTAATTCTGGTTGTAAATAAAATGTTATGGGTTATAATCACATTTTATTTAGTTATAAGATATTATTATGCAATAAGTCTCCAAAAGGCTGTTCTGCAAACACATTTCTCCTGCAGTGTGGACTAAACATGAAGTTATCTAAAGATGTATTTTCTTTCCTCTGAAGGTTCAGACTTCTGTCCCATTTTTTTTGTCTCTAAAAAAATTGTCTTAATTCCTTTGTTTTCTTGAGGGGATCTTCATTTTTTTTGGGTCAACATGAAGTCAGAGTTGGGAATGACCGCCACAAGAAAGAAATGTACACACCAGCTGTCATACACGTCCCCATCCAACAGCTGATGACCTCAGTAAACATCAGAGCTCTACTCACGTCTTTCTGCCTGACTAATCGAACAAAAGAAGAAAGCGGCGATGCATCCGACGAAAACATTCACAGGTTTGCTCTTCAATTTCTGTTCCATTTCCTGATTTCAGAGACACCAACAAATGAAGTCCTGGAGGAGGATGAGGAGCCCGTGGTACCAGCTGGTACTTGTCCACATAATGCCCTGTCTGTGCTGGCCGGAGAGTGGGAGTCGACTACAGTTGCACGTTTGTGACTTCATCTTACGGGCACATATTGCATTAAGCGCCTGCCAGCAGATACTCCTACTAAAATACTTGCATCTGTTTTAGCTGGACGGGCCATTCTGTAATGGTGGCAGCGATGCATGCTGGGAGGAATCAGCAGGGGAATGTTGGCAGCTGGAAACATAATGTTATACACTACGTACCTGCCGCACATGTAGTCCATAAATAAACATCCAAGCATGCGCGGCATCTTGTGACGCAGTATTTTAAAACGCTCAGGTATTTTACACTCAACATGGTGTTAAAATCAACACTATCTGGCTTAATGTGATTCGCATCAGATCAGAGTTAAAGTTGGACGGTGATTATACTGAATTAGGTTAATAGAGAGAAACAGTCCTGGTTAATACAGTGAAACAGTCCAGGTTCATACAGTGAAACATTAAAGATTCATGCAGTGGAACATTCCAGGCTCATACGGTGAAACGGTCCAGGTTAATAGAGAGAAACAATCCAGGTTCATACAGTGAAACAGTCCAGGTTCATACAGTGAAACATTAAAGATTCATGCAGTGGAACATTCCAGGCTCATACGGTGAAACGGTCCAGGTTAATAGAGAGAAACAATCCAGGTTCATACAGTGAAACAGTCCAGGTTCATACAGTGAAACAGTCCAGGTTCATACAGTGAGACAGTCCAGGTTCATACAGTGAAACAGTCCAGGCTCATACAGTGAAACGGTCCAGGTTCATAAGTTGAAACAGTCCAGGCTCATACGGTGAAACGGTCCAGGTTCATACATTGAAGTATGGGACAAGGTTTAGCCCTTTTCAACCCACAGAGGACGCAGGAAGGAGAAAATTACGAACAACCTTAAATGGAAAGTTCACCACAATATGAAGGATCACTCACGGTCAGCCCACTCTTACAGTATGTTTGATGTTAAGTGGAGTGAAGTTTCTTTGTCTGACAAAAAAATCTCCGGAGCATCAGAGCCTAACAGTATTCTCCAAAATACCTGAATAAAATGGGTATTCCGATTATTATGGGGTTTTGTTTTCGGCCTGGGTATTCTGCCTGGGTTCTGAAACCATATATTGTTCTCAGTAATGTGGACTATCCTGATGTTGCAATTTAAAACATCTAGCTGGGGTCCTGCAGAAGAATTTGGGATACTATTGCATATATACAAAGTAACATGACAGGATATTATATACAGGCTGTAAACCGGACACAGGCTATCGACTGGTCAACTATCCGAAAGACCAACACAAACGGAAGAGTCAGAGATGCTTTTGTGTCCATCATGTCTGAGACTTCTCACAGGGATCATACTGGACACAGTTAATGGTTTCACATGTGGACAAGGCACCGCTGTGCACACACCAGGCTGTCATTCATAAACCACCACCATCACACCCCCACACCCCTCTGTGTGGGAACAACAAGCTCACAGTGTCATCATGAAGCTCATACATTATGATTCCATATAGAGACACTCCTCACCAACACTGAATTCACACACACACACACACACACACGTACAATTCTCGTATTGGTTCCTTTTGAGCTCCTTATAAAGAAATTCCTAATTTTTAAGAACCCCACATTCTAGACATCCTAGGGAAATAAGGATTATATCTGCAAACCTGGGGGTAGGGGGTCAAATTGAATTATTATTGCTTTCACTTCATTGTTCTTCGTTTCATAAAATGCAGATTCAAAATTTCTTTTTTTTAAATCAATTTAGCTTCATTATAGTTATTAGGCATCTTAAAAAGAAACCACGGGGTAACCTTTGATTCAGATCACTTAATTAGATTAGATTTTTTTTCGTTCTGAGAAACAATAATCAAAATGGGGGGAAAAAAACATGTTTCCTTTTCATACCAAATAGGGATAAACGAAATTTGAAAATTGATTTGATTTTCATTTTATAATTTGATTATTAAAAAGTAAAATCGCGAGGAGACAGAAACGAAGAAATGGTTTGTTTTTTAAATTCTCTGAGACCGGATGTGGTCGTTTATGAGCGGCGCATTAAACGCTGTCAGTCATCACTTTATTCTTCAACCGCAGTTATTAATTTTCAAAGTAATATGAAGCATTTACGGGTGGATTTTGAGCTCTGCTTACTGGTCTTGTCTGCATATAAGGTCTTTACTCTTAAAATGAAATGTCAGACTTCAGCTGTAAATTTCTAATGCGGTCACATGGTGACATGGATCATCGTAAAATGGGATGTTGTGATTGGTCCAGCAGTATGAATGAAATATTTTTGTGTTTAGACCGGAAAACAGTCGTTTTACGCATCATTGTGTGTTTAAATGAGTAAGGGACGGGTTGTAATGTTGTGGGTGATCGGTGTGTGTATTAGCGGGTAGAATTAAGATAAATGTACTTTCAGAGCTGCTAATGTAATTCCTAGTTGCCGCGATCATTGGTGCGCTTTTAAACGACCACTTCCGGTCGCAGAAAACAGAAAAAAAATTCTTAATCAAAGTAGAAAATGAAAACAAAACATTTTCAAATTTCTTTCATTGTTATCTGATGTCGAAAAGAAAAAAAAGCTTTGTTTTTCAATTTTGATTCTTGTATCTCAAAAACAAAAAATCTACTAAAACACTCGTTTTCCGAAACAAACAATGAAATACCAATACATACACGGACCCCGGAGACTTAGATTCTCAGGAAGGGCCCTTCTAGTTGTTTTTAGTATGGTGTTAAAAACCTGAAGGTGACCTTTGCCATAAGGGCACCCCGGAACAACCTGCCTGACTCTTAAAACCAATTTCTATAGACTGGCTTTTATGTGATGTATTCCCTTTTTATGTTTTTTTTATATTCCTTTTATTTTCATTTTATTTATATTCCTTTTATTAATGTCCTTATAAGGCATTTTTATAGTCTTATAAGGACATTTTATCATCTTTTAATCTTCTTTTCATCTTAATCTAATTATTTGTACTTCTGCCCGCACATTGTTTTTGGCTACAAATGCTTTGTTGTCAAAGCGCTTTGTAAAGTCTATTTTAAAGTTTCTCTATAAATAACAATATTATAATTTTTATAAATACAAGGTCTGTTCTTAACTCTTAGTTGTGGCTTGTATTTATATACTAGTGGGTAGAGTGGGCATCCCTCAAACAAGAGATCGGGGTCCGATCCCAGCTCTTGACTCTACATGCTGCGGGGTCAATGAACAAGACCCTAAAACCAAGCTCCCAAACGGTCTTCACTGGGGCTATAAACTGCTCCCTCGTGAGGTCAAACACAGAGAAGACATTTCCCAATGTTGTCCTGTATGTGTCTATTGTGTGTAACAGCATGGTAGTCAATATTAAAAAACATATTCTTATTAATAAATAAATGTTATCCTCAAGAAGCAATTTATATCTTCAGGTTTGAAACCATTACCCAGAGTATTTGGTTAAATAAAAGTGAACATACACACAGACACACACACATACACTAACATTAACACTGCTTTAATCTTGTAGAACTTTGAGATTTGATCCAAATGTAAAGTGCGTTATTTATAAAATTCATTATTATTATTATTATTATTATTATTATTATTATTATTATAACTGTGCTGCTCCACCATATGACCACCAGGGGGAGCCTTGACGTCAGTCAAATTTTAAGATCAACTTAATTTTACCCTTGTGACGTTAATACTATGATCAGCTTATCACTGGGAACATCACATTCACACATAACTAATAGGAGAGAAGACTGTGAATCACAGCAGTGATTACAAAGGCTCTGACTTTCAACACTGTACTTTCTGTGAACCTTAAAAAAGACAAACATAACGAATGAGTCATTGGTGTCTTTTTATCACTTTGCAACGGAGGGCGTGTTCTCACCTGCGCCATTATTGGGGGTTGCGGCAGCTGCACGGATCATGAGTCATGACAACAACAAAAACCATTACAGAAATGAATCAAAATAGCTTAAGAAATGAGTAACACACAGCCGCCAATTGTTTTTGCAGAAATCTACAACACTTACTGTTTTAAAAGAACATTGTGAAAGACCAATTTCAACCTGGGAAATCTGTATACACCTCTGCCCTCTGGGAGACGATACAGGACAATAAAAACCCAGACTTGCTCCATCTTCTAGCTCAGTGTTGATTTGCAGAGTCATGAGTGATTGAGACACAAACCTAAACCACACTGGCACCCTTTTAGATCACCTTGTATTATTTTATTCTTTTATTCTTTTAAAATTACTTATTTATTGATGAATATCAATATTTATTTTTTTGCACAATGGGGAGATTCCACTGTACGCTTAAAGACAATAAAGTTATTCATCTTCTTCTCTTCTCAAAGGGCATCCTTTGAAGGTTGCATCTGAAGATCAAATGTGGCAAAACAAGGCCTGTCCTATTCCAATGTCTTCACCACAAATGCAAATCCTCTTTTTCCAGACCATAAATAGCCGATACCCGGCCTGTTCTGAGATTCATCCCACATCCCATATTTCAATTTCTATTCTCTTTCCAGCAAGCCCGTGCATAAGGGACGCCACTCAGCCGCTGAGAATGAAGATGAAGCATCTCAATAATAAGACACCCAAACCATGAAATTTAATTAAATTTGACTATGACTACTGCTTCAACTGCTACAAAAGTTTTTTCTTCATGCATTCAGTGAAAACTTATCCTCTTCGGGGTTGCAGGAAATTATTGGAGCTTATACCAGCCGACATAAAACCAGAGGCAGGGTACACCCTTGACAAGTCACCTGTTCATCTCGTGAGTTGAGGTGTATTCTATTGGATGCAGTTTTGGAACTCACCACTAGACGGCACTAAATTCAAATTCTCTGGACTTCGACTTTGATTAATGATCAACTAATCAACTTCTTCCATCAACGTTGGGGACAGGAGCAGCACTTTATGGCACAAGGGTGACAACTGGAAGAGGTGCTGAGATCTACCGTGAAACAGACCTGTCTATCATCGACCAAAGTCATGTAATTATTTGGAACTTTTATTTATTTACTTTATTTTTGGGGTATTGCGATACAGGATCTTGTTTGAACGTTTACTGTTGCTACCTCGAAAAGTTTAGCAATTGAAGTGAAGGAAGTGAAAGCTGTTTTTCGGAGCAAATAATGTGCCGCTGTCTCGACCACAATTATGAACTCCTACATCCAGTGCTTCCTTCACCGTGTGCAATACCCCATCACCCAATAAGATATAAAACACTGGGGAGGGTCCCTGGGTGTGCAGAGAGGCAACAGCATGGGTAGGTGACACTCACATCTAGTATACTACATAGCAGTAGTTTACAAGATGTAGTTCTTGTATACTACATGGTATTATACTAGCAGAGGTATGCGGTCAGCGATCAGCCCATCTTACCCAACCGGTTCAAGGAGGTCCTGCTTTTATTCCCCGCAGGTCCTGATTTTATTCCCGCCTCTGTTCTGTATAAAAATTCTGGAGGCTTGATGAGGGGCCCAAGTTGTTCTTTCTCTGTGATGACAGTGAAGGTAGTAACAGATGTGGAACGGACTAGGTGATCAGTGTAAACGGTGTTCGCCATATTCCCGACTGGTTGTTATGTAAACACATCCTTTAGCAGGCATGATGTATGGGATTTCTAGGAGTTTGGAAAGCTCTTCTTGGCACACATGTAAGATTATACACCAGATACTGGCGCCACTCCAAAATGCATGACACCCCTTTTGCTGGCAGAACCCGTGCTCACTATGTAGCTCTTCCACTGTTGTTTTGTTGAGTGTAAACAACAACAATTGTGTCTCATTGCTGTGTTTTTGCATAAACTCTGTGTATAAAGGGCTACAATATTTATGTTTCATGAGTTAAAATAGTGAAAATAAACCAGAACTGACCTTTGAAGAATTAAAAGGAATGAAGGCCTCAGTCCTTTCAGTCCCAATCTTAGGTTCTAAGAAGTAGAGATCGTTCTTTAAAAGAATGGACACCCCTGTGCAGTATTTATTATTATTATTTATTATTAACGTTACTTTTTTTTCCATCTTTGATGATTGTGAAGTCATAGTGACATTGATTTTATTGATATGCAGGTGAAACGATGTACAGAGTACAGGAACCTTTGAGACATCTGAGAGCTACTATAAATGTTAAGCCTTGTTCTATTCTAAAAACAATCTTTACACGTCTAACTGACCCACTTTCAAGCAATAATTTCAGCAGTGTTAGTTATGTAACTGTAACCTGGGGTCGGTCGGGTTTAGCAGATAAGCTAATCTCATTAGAGACCTACTCACTAGTTGGGCCCAAGGCAGAGAGAGAGAGAGTTTAGTTTGAAGTATTTTCATAGGCATTAATGAGTAAATGCTTCCCCAAAATAACCCAAAATAATATGTCATTAGTTGTTAAAGAAGCAGAATTAACCTCCACCTATTGGAAGTTCTTCTTATTCAAGACCAGAAGAAATAATCAGGTACTTTATTCAAGTAAAAAGGCAGCATCTCAAAGTCAAAATATTTCATTGCAGTACAAATATTGTTCACTGTACCTTGTTTCTTTATACTGACTTCTAGCGATGAAGTTCCAGACCATAATGCAGTTCCATATTGAAAGTATGACGAGAGAGTCAATGGTGGCCTTATGGATTCAAAATGACATCATCATCTAGGAACACATTGCTCTTACTGTCAAGCTATGAAGTTATTTTAGAAAGATATATTATGAAATGGTATTTAGTTATCCATAGAACTATGGTCAATGCTTTGGAGAGATATCAAACTTTGTTAGCTACTCTGCGTTGAGGTGGAGATTTCTTGCTTATGGTACAAAATTGCTTTGTAGGCTTATACGACGGTTAATAAAGTTAATGGCGGTTAATTGTAAACACTTTTTTTTTTATCCATCGTCATCGTCACGGTGGCCTTCATGGAAGAAGAACCACTCCCTCTGGAGATATAGAGAGTTTTTCCTAACTCCGCATTAAAACAATATTCTTATTCTCAGTTGATAATACACTAATAAGAACACAGTTATGAATATTTTGTTTTATTTCTTCAAAAAGGTACCCCTAAATTTTACACACTGCACTGATAAGTAGAATTTTTAGATCTCTTTAGTTTACCTGTGTCTTTATTTTACTCCCAACTCTAGATTTTCACTTTTACTCCCAACTGGAAAACAGTGTCATGAGTAACCAGTGTTCCCTGATGTGAGCGAGGAGCCTCTATCCTGGTCAAACCCGTGTTCTCTGATCCCAAACAAGAATTGTGGCACAAATTGCTGGCAAAGTCAATTCTGGTTCTGATTGAAATTTTTCTAATTATATAGCTAATTGGTGTAGAAAATAATAGACTCCCAAATAACGGGCCGAGTATAAGATAGAGGCTGGCTGTGGCTCAGGAAAGTGTGAATAGATGAATGGTGAGGTGTTGTAACGCACTTTGAGTGGTCAAGCCGACTAGAAGGGTGCTATACTGACATTAATAAATAATTGTTTCCTTTTTAAAAACCCATATTCATAAAACCATAAGGGATTTGGTAGTAGGCACTGAAACGAAAAATAAGCAGCTGAAATTTAAAAATGTGGTCGGAGGCAAATGTGTTTTCACATGTCGTTTCTACCCGTCGCTGAATATTTTTTGCTCTTGGTAATGTTCACCTCTTCTGTCTTTGCAGCCATGGCGGATGGTTAATCTTAATTAGGTGGTCAAACCTCATCACTCCTATTTTGGGCCGAGAGGGACACTACCAAGATCTCCACGCACATGCATACTGTGCGTCAGTAATTAGCCTGATCCCATCAAACAGCTCTATCTAACAGGCTTCTTGTGAATATTTCACAACCAGCTGAAAAAAAATGTCCCATCCACATGAAAGGAGGAGCTCCAACATTTTTTCAATATATCATTTGAGCCCAGAGCAGCAGTCATTCACTTTAATGGGATGATGTTCTTTCATCTGTGATTGCGTCGCAGGTTGATTTCAGGGCAGACTCAACTGTAAGAACAAGGTAGCTTCCAAGGAACCTGCGAACAGAGGATGCAGCGGAGCTTAAGCTGATGATGCTCACAGGGTCGGTTGAACTTCTTGTTCAGGTCACAAGGGATTTACAGAAAACCAGTAAACTCTTGATGCTATTTGACCTTTTGTACTAAAGAAACTACATTTTTTATCAGATTGAAGTCCTGTAGCTCATAACCCCTTGAAGCAGAGGACAATATCAACTGCCATGTGAAAACGGAGGAGCAGCAGGATCCACAAAACACCTTGAAGACCCACAGAGTTTCTGGGAGGATCTATTTCTGGACTGATGAGTGAAAGTTGAACTGTTTGAAGGCAGGGGTCCCGTTTCATCTGGTTAGAACCAAACACAGCATTCCACTGTGAGAAAATCGGACCTACAATCAAACATGGAAGTGTCAGTGTAATGTTGTTGAGGTGCTTTGCTGCTTCAGGACCAGGACGACATAAATGAGGGAAAGATGAATTCTGCTGATGGTAGAACATTCTGAGGGAGAATGTCCGCTCATCCGTCTGTGAGTGGACCCCATTGAGATGCTGTAGTGGGACATGAACAGATTGGTTCTTACTCCAACCCTAAATCTGGCAGCATTAAAGCAATTCCAAAAAAAGAAGAGCAGGACAAAATTCCTCCACAGTGATTTCAGAGACGGATCTGCCTATAAGACTTGTTTGGTTGCAGTTGTTGCTGCTAAAGGTGGAACATCTAGATATCAAGTTTAGGAAGGTGAACACATTTTCACACTCCTGATTTAGTCATTAGGTAACCCCACTTTTGATTGTCTGAATGTTTTTGGCCTACTCTACTCTCACCCTTAGATGTTTTTTTTCTGCCAGCAAATCCTTTAACATTGTGTTGCATTTCTAAACTAAGCACGTTACTTTATCACCGTATCCTTTATTTGCTGGTGACGTAATCCTTTACATCGCAAGAGCAGCCGCCATCCCTCTCTAATTTAATGAATGAATTAAGAGGAGGGTCAGCTTGCATGGGTTAGGGTGTTTTCCTTTATTTCCATTAGTGTAATGATTATACATCTTACTTCTCTGTATGTATATTCCGGCAAAGGATTGAGGGCGTGTTGAACATCTGCGTTGTGTTTTTCTAGGCATGTGTGCCGGTCTCCTGTTTCTCTGGAGGCTTTGCAACAATGTGAGAAAAGCTAATTGCTGCTGACTTTGTTCTAATGATATTCATGCCACGGGTGCAGCCTTGCCTCAAACACCTTTACACAGAGATGAAAATTAACAGTTGCTAGAAAATCTGTCAGCTGTTTGCTACAAGTAATTAAAGCATCATGGGGTGAAAACTAAAATTATAATTAAAAACCTTTCTGACCTCAGTTGGTATCACCATCCAGAAAAAAACATAACTAGTCCAATATTTGCCCGTCAGATATTTGTCTGAGTGACTCTGGAAGAATAAACGGCAGAGAGTGTGATGGTGATGTATGTTTTCATTTAACATTGCTTCTTCATCTTTCGGATGTTCCCTTTAGGGATTAACTCTTTCCATCTTCTTCTCCGTGCCCACCCGGGACGAAAAAAATACAGGAAGGAAGTAAAAATACAAACTGCAATACGGATAAATTCCGAAGCATTCTCTGATTATTTCAAGGGTTTTTTTATAAAAGACGTGTTGTCCTACGATAATAAGCTTACTCTTAGTAACGGGGTGAGATTTCCTGACCCGCACTTATCGTTGGGTCAGTCGGTCAAGGATCCAATGAGATGGCCGACGGTGGTCATCTATACGAAAGAAAAACTTAAGGCATACCAATCTTCAGTCGCCCACAATTTTCAACTTCTCCATCATGTCCATGATATCAAATACTGAGATCTGTCAAATGACTTTTGTGTATTACGGACCACCACTGATACCCTCAAATAACTTCACAGTGACTTTTCAGGTTCAGACGGCTGTCAGACTACTTAACCAGCCCCTGTTCAAAAAGACAGTAAACGCTAACTGCAGCCTGTCTCATATCTCATGTAACTGTCATTACTAACTATAAACTCTCAACAGCCAGTCACATCCACTCATGACACAACAAAGAAAAAAGGACAGAAAATGTAATAGCCTTCAGCATCTGTTTCTAACAGACTCCAGCTCAGCTTCTGGTGTAAACATACCTGAATTAATCTGGACCTCATCGGCACCACAACAGCAGCAACCACCAAAATCAAGATATAAGCAACAGATATTTGTGATACTTAAGAAATAGACTCATCAAAGCTGTTCCTCATTGCAAAACATAGTCAGTCCATCTTTCTGTCTTTAAAAAATTACGCGTTTCAGTTCCTTCTCCATTGGCTTGGAGGTCATATTTCTCCAATAAGTTTTAATTTGTTGAAAGTGAGCGCTCAGCTCAGATGTGAATGAAGCGCCTTCCTCATGCAAAGTAAATGCCAAAGCCTACCTCCTGCCTGGATCACAAGGAAGTTAGCTTAGCCATTGTAAAGGCATAGGCCAAAGATTTTTTGACATAGGCCAAAGATTTTTTGACCCACGCACTATAAATCAAAATGTGTTAGTTTATTCACCTGTCACTTTCTAAACCAACACTGTTGAAGACAAGTGAGTGAGTAACCAATCAGTCAGCCATCTCTAACCTTTTCTCTGCCTAGAAACAACAATGAACCCACCAAAGACTGGGTTCTTAATCAAAAAAACAGAAAAGAGAAAAATAACAGAACAGTGTGAGGGAAGCCAGCAAAATAGGAACATATACATAATATATAAGTACACCCATATACTTATGCCCATATCTACCCAGAAATACATTTATACATTACAAATTATACTGGCATTCATGCACAGTGCCACTTCCTTCTTCCTTCTTATCGTCTCTGCTATATTCATCCAGACACAACACTTGACTTATAGGTTAGAACTTTTGACCAGTTTTCGTTAAAGACGTCAATGTGGGCTGTTACTTTAAATGTAATTCCCTCCAAGTATATTACAGACTCCTTATCCCAGACTATAGTGAATATTATAGTGAATATTAAGGACCTGAGTTTTTTGTATATTTATTTTATTGACTATTACTTGATTAAACCCAGATTTTTCCATAATGTTAAACAATAATTTCTATTTGATAGTCAAATACCTTTTCAGCATCTAAACTTATCAACATAGCCTGTACTTTGTTTAGATTTATACGACTAATAATATGTAAGGATCTTCTAATGGTACTGTGGGTCTGACGTGATAGAACAAAACCTCTATTTGGTCTATAATTTGCACTTTCTAGTTTATCTTGTTGATCCCTTGGGTATCACTGAAATAACTGCTGCTTTCCATGATACTGGTGTTTCCCCTTTTGTAAGAACCCAGTTAACATTAGAATATGCGTCAGAGCCTCTTTCAGACTTTTGTACCACTCCGCGTGTTGGGCATGTAGGGTGTTGAGTGTGCAGTTTGCATACATATATAAATCCGACTCTGAGCATCATTATATCATTATATTATATCATATCATTACAAATCTGCTGCGGATTTGGAGCCTATTCAGATTGAGATAAATTAAATTGACCATTTGGTGTCTTTACTCATGGTTCCAGCTTTATAAGCTACTATGTAGGAGGTTTTACCTTCAGCAGAGTTCTTGCATTTCTTACATAGAAAAACGTTCAAACTGATTCCACCCACTTTCAACTCAAAACAAAAAACATAAATGCAAGAACATACTGAGAAGAACTAAGACTTTGCAGAGAAGATGGACCTTGGTCCTTCTGAAGTCCCTGTTTGAGGGTTGAGGGAGACCCTCCCCAAAGTTGGTTGGGGCCCACCCCAGGTGGACGAATGTCCCTCAGATAAGTCCACAAAAAAAGCTACAGCGTTCATCTGTTCAATCATTAGACTTAATACTTAATAAAAGAGTAGAGAAGGATGTTCTCCACAAACTTTGGTACACCGTACATCCAAATATTATTTCCTCTGGATCTACTTTGCAGAGGAAATCATTCCCGTTGGATTTGTTGTTCTTTCAACAGACTCAGCAGGGCGTCTTTAGTTACGGCACCGCTGGCTTCTATGTCCGTGATCCAATCCCCCGTCTCTGAGCTTGAGCCCGGAGCATGGAAACAACTTCTGACAGCTTCTGATTTAGTTTGTGTTTAAATCCTGTCAGCTCTTCCTAAAGGTCCTTCCTCAAGTCCCCTTGAGTTCAAATATGACCAAGTGTAGACCACTCTAACCACTGAGCCACAGCCACCCGTCTGCAGCACCTGTGTCTATTGGTGGCTTTACATTGACATTGTTATTTATTATGAAATGAGACATTTTTTGGCTTCACATTTGCATCATAAGACAAAGTGTAACCATGGAAATAGTCATGAAAATGATAAATTTCCCAAAATTCACCAATGTTTTGGGAGTTTATGGTCCAGAAACCAATTGTAAAAGAGGGATGGGATTAATGAGGTCATTCCTACATCGCCCACTTTACTTTGCTTCAGCTGGGGTGTAATAATTGTAGCTGCAGTTATTAGCAGTCAATTAATAGCAGTAATAATGGTATTTGTGGAGGTAGATACTAAAGTTGCATGTTACTATGATGTCAACACGTCATACCCATCAAAAACCCGGTGAGTTACACGGACCGGGGCTTTTTAATTATCACATTCGCTTTGTATTAAAGGGAGCACGCTCATTAACATTTTCTCATCCCTCCGTTCTGCTTCTTCACACTCTCTTCAAAGTAGAACAGATAACATGTCAACTTTAAGAGAAGCTGTAGGAAACTTTTAATTATAAAGCATTTCATTTTAGAGGAGAAGGTAATGACTATTCTGTGGTTGAGAACCCCAGCCGGATTGAAGCGGAAGCTCAAATTCAATTTTGAGAGATGGTTTTATTCAATAAGTGTTGTTCAGATGTGGAAGATGTTTTTTTATTCATAGGGAAGAAAAAGAGATATGAGGACCAGAAACTGATCTCAAGGGTTTTAGTAGAACTACCTGATGCTGTTTTGGTCACAGCATTAGTAGTCCTGGTAGATTAAGATTTAATAGTTTCATAAATGCTGCAATCAGACCAAATGCAACGTTCAGAATTACATGCAACGTCTATTCAAAGTCGTGAGCGGATGTTAATTATCACCGGGTGATGCAACTTTCAGGAGCATTTGAGTCTAAAAAGTCTGACGTGCTCAGTTTGAAGTTCTGTGCATTGTCAGCGGTAATAGGAGAGTTGTATCTGTATGTTGTGAAGAAAAAAGCTGGGTCACGAGGCAAAGCTCTCAATTTACAAGTCTATCTACATTCCAACACTCACCTGTGTTTATGAGACCGATGGAATGAGGTCAAGGATAGAAGCGGCTTAAATGAGCTTCCTTCAAAAGTGGCTGGACTTAGCCTTAGGAGTAAAGTGAGGAGCTCAGAAATCCTGAGGGAGCTTGGATTAGAGACGCTTTGTGTTGAAAAAGAGCTAATTGAGGTTGTTTGAACATCCAATTAGACGCCTCCAGTATGCCTTCATTTGGAGATTTTTCAGGCACCTCCAATTGGTTGGAGAACTCGGGTTGGACCCAGTTCTCGCTGGAGGGACTATAATTCTCATCTGACCAGAAACTGCCTTGGGATCCACCAGGATGAGCTGGAGAGTGTTGCTGGTCAGAGGGACATCGGTGTAGTGTACTTAGCCTGCTGCTCTGTGTAGGTGGAAAATGAGTTCATCGGTTTTTAGATGTGAAGCGTTTCTTCATCATCCTTCTGCCACTTCAATCTAAAAATGTGAAAAATGTCTTCTCAAGCGCCAGTTTTTCCAGGGTTTGTTCCTTGTAGGCTCAATACATTCATTACGTGTCCCACTCCCTCTGCAGATATAAAGGGCTTCATCTAAGCTACAGAAAATAAAAAACATTCTTATTTCCAGCAGCTTATACTCCAACAAAACAGAAATGAAAGTTAGGAATATTATATTCACTCAATTCAAAGAGAAACCCTTAAATTTTACACACTTCACCTTTAAGAGAAAAAAAATGGGACCCCACCGCTAAAATAAGCTCATGGAAGTCGGTTCAGTGTTTTAAGAACATCGGATTGAAGAGTGTCTGTAATGAGGGATGATAGTCAGGGGGACAAATATGTTTCTGTGTGCAGTTATCAGTACAATTTGCTTTTTGTTTTCAATGTGGGAAAATTATATGTTGTAATTAGCTGTTTATGATGTTGGGGTGTGATTTGGATATTGCAAACAGCTGCTAAATAGCATAATGTGACAATAAACCTTATATAGTATTGATGCTGGAATAGATTTGGCTCCAACTGGAATGAAAACAGACGTTTTCCTACACCGCTTCTGAGATTTTAATCCATTTTACCAACAGATACCTACATTATGCTGACCAAATGCTTGTTATCCAATAACGACAACAACAACTAGGAAGCACTCAGAGTGCAAACTACCACTAAGGCATAACTAACAAGGTAGACACTTTGTTAACACAAAACTCAAAAGTCTCACCATGGTTAAGAAAACAATATAATGAAATGTCATTGTAAGGTAATGATGTAATGTCACCAAAATTAAATCATCTCGGGGATATGCCATACCTACCTCTTGGTAAAAAATACATCATAAATCTGTCCGTTGATTTCTAAGTTATTGCAAACAAAAAAACAAAAAAAAAATTATTATGGTTAATTTACAAAACTTTACAATGACGTCACATCCTGAGGTCATTATGTAATGTCACGAAAATGTGATGATTTCTAGGATATGCCAAACATAACAGATGCGTAAAATTTCATGCAGACGCGTCCATTACTTTATTGAATACATTAATTTATTAATTAATTTATGAGTTTTTTCTCATACAAATACTCCAAAAGTGCCCTATGTCACCAAGGCTAATAAAACATTATAATGACGTCACGTCGTGAAGTCTTGACCTAACATCACGAAGATGTAATAATCTCTAAGTTATGCTAAAGCCGATCTATATTTCATGCAAATACAATTTTGCAGAATCCTACCTATAAACACACAAATACACAAAAACACTTTATTCGGCTCTTTCCCTGTTAAGGGGTTGCCACAAATATACAAACCAAGGTAAAAACATAACCTGCTTGTCGGAGGTAATAACTGTGAAATGACTTCATGATGGGACCTTAGTCAAACATCTGACTCTGCTTCCTGCGGTGACTGAAGGACCAGCAGCTCCAGTAAGCAGATTTGCGGGGATGGATTAGAACTGCGTATTCTGATTGGCCAGCTCTCCTCCGCTCTTACTCCTTCAGGAGGAGGCTGGGAGGACGCCAGAGAAACTGGCCCACTATGACACAAGTATTTGGCGTTAAACGTCTAATGCATTTGAAAGGAGAGTGACCTACAGACCGAATTAAGCGGAACTCTGGGTGGTTTTACGCATGGAAAGCGGAGCGCGCGGCACACAGAGCCGAGGCTCCAGGTGAGCCGTTTCCCCCCAAATGAGCCCACCTGGAATTCCCCTGGACACGGATCAGAGGTGAAAACGGATCCGGAGAGAGTGAGTCCCCGTTGGATACGGAGTCGGTCGGTGTGTGACGCAGGATAACCACCGGAGACCATGTCAGACCTCTCCATAAACGACACTCTTCCGCCGGCTCAAGTCACCGACTATAACTTTCCTGCGCTTATATTCGGAATTTTGCTGATAGTGGTCATCGCGGGTGGAAACGTGCTCGTGTGCCTCAGCGTGTATGTGGAGAAAGCTTTACAAACGACCACTAACTACTTCATAGTCAGTTTGGCGTTTGCGGATCTGCTGCTGGCGGTGCTGGTCCTGCCGCTCTTCGTTTACGCAGAGGTAAGCTGCAGAGACCCAGGTGGATTACTGTGGGATCGTGCGTGGTGTAGTGTACTGTTTAATATCTGCTGTGACTGATCTACTGGAAGATGCATGAGTCGCACCGCACCTTCTCACCTGCAGAAGAACATTTCAGTTCTGCTGCAGTTTTTTAACCTGCCGTGAGTCTGGTGACGTCTCCGCGTCCTGACAGTTAATGTGTGACTGATTTGTTCCTCAACGAAACACTATCACAACCACAGAAATATCAAATCTACTGAAAAGACGCACAAAAGACTTTGAAGACAATGAAAACATGTAAAAATGTATAGGAATTTTAAACATAAAAAAGTCTTAAATGCGCTCAGGTGTTAAATATGCAGAGATTTGAAGTTTTTTTGTAATGGAAGCCTTTTTAGGAGAAAATAATTTTCAGTCTGACTGAATATGAAGTTCTTACTTATTAACTTTTTGATCTAAATTTCACACTGGATCATTTTACTATGATACACAAACCTTTGGCAACATCCGATGTAGTATTGAGTAATACTGTCCTATGGTATAATGCGTTGTTTGTGTGTTTTCACTTTTTGAGATCTTAAGACGCCCTGGGCCACTGCTGATTGATCAGATGTCATGATGTCACTAGCTGTGAGGCATTCAAGGGCGATTGGTGAAAAGTGCTGCCTGTTTTGTCCGAACTTGAAAGAAAAAAACTGCCATTCATTCATTAATAAAGAGGAAAAATAGGGTGATAAAAAGGCACATGTGACATAGGGCCGTAAGATCTGTGTCAAATGCAAGATTCACAGTTAAAGGTTTTGATATGTGCATATTGCTCCCCTAAGTGGACATAGGCGGTACTTTGCTGACAAAATCCCTTTCTGGGGTCAAAATCCCATTTTGGGCACATTTCAGTTTGCCAAATGGAGAATCCTCCCGGTCCTATCCCACAAAAACAGTGTGTAATAGCATGTACTTATACTGGACTGATATTTCTATCAAATTAATGCAGTACTTCTTAAAGTGTGTCTGAATATATTCACTGATTGCTTTCTTTTCATGGTGTTCCTGTAATATAATGATGTTAAAGCCTATTTTATACATTAAAAAAAAAATCAAGGGTGGATTAAAATATTGTTGTTTTTTTGTGTTTAATCGCAGATTACTCACACATAGTAACAGGTACATAGTAACAGGTACATAGTAACAGGTACATAGTAACAGGTACAATGTTACTGACACTTAAAAAAAGAATTTTAGGTCTCACCTGTCCATAGACAGCAAGGTTATATAAATACACTTGATAGTTATGGAGATTTTTTCAGATTATTTGGAGGTATGTAATTCAGGTTAGGTTTAACCTAAAATAATTAATGAGCAGAACAAGTTAATATGTTGATGTTTTAATTGTTTAATTGATTTTTTAATGCTATACTTCAACCGTGTTGAGTCTCTCACAGAAAAAAATTACAATGCTCTACATTCAATTCTGTGAGTAAATTAATTTACCTGGCAAGTAGATGCACTGAACAAAATCGTTTCTTGAGTATGCTTAATTTTACCATTCCAAGTCGTTCCAAAAAATAATTTTATCCACATCCGGAGATATTTTTTAACTTGAATTTACTTTGATTTCTATGTTGAGTGATCTTATTATTTTCTGTTGAACTTTATTTTCTGTTGAACTTTAGACTTGATTTATAATCATATAATCATATAATCATCATCATGCATAATCATATAGCATAATTTTAGAGTCAAGGATTCACTCATGTATGTTTTGGAGTGTGGAAGGAAGTACCAGGAGAGAACCCACACAAATAGAGGCATAACATGGAAAGAAGGCCTTAGGTTGGGTTTGGAACCCATTTGGGCCACAGTACTAACCGCTACTCCATCATGCTGCCAGGCTTCTAGAACTTAAACCGCAAAGTTGCATAAATAAACCCCTTCAAATCTTGTAACCTTTACGTGGGGGCAGAATCCTTTTTTCACGGTGGCCTCCTGATATTCCTTCATATCTGCTGAAATGCACCTTTAAATCTCATTTTCTAATGATCTTAATTTATCTGAAATTTTCACTTTTCTGCTGAAACCCTCAATACTCCGGATCCCAACCATGGATGCATTTCTTTGAAGGATGAACTCACTAAATGTGTCCTAGTTGTTCAATTTTCAAATTAGTATAAATAAATTAATCATATTCTTAAAATTCCCAGAGTTCGTCAACTCTATCTCTATCTGAGGCAAATTCCATTCACGGAAGGTTAAGTTGTAACAATGGAAACAAAACAAAAAAAACAAGAATTCTTAAATAGTGCAAGGCCTACTTTCAGTACTATGTTGTTGTTGTTGTTTTGAAAAAAACAACAACCATTGAAAACTGGTTCAAGCAAAAAATATGAAAGACAATGTAGTTATGCTCTGGAAATCAAATGTGATGAGATAGAACCAGAACCACCCATTCCTTCATCTCCCTCTTCACCTTCTTTGAATGAACAGAATGGGCCCAATTTTAACAGTTGTGTCAATTAGTTAATTAAAGCAGATTATGGCAGAGTAAGGTCCTGGATGCAACAGCCTAAGCTTATCAATCAGTCTGGGGCATCCATGAACCTGTTGCTGGTTTACCCACTGTCCTTCCTTGGACTACTCTGGTAGGTTCTAACAACTGAAGACCAGGAAAACCAAACAAGAGCTGCACCTCTGGAGATACTCTGACCCAGCTGCCTAGCCATCCTTACGGTTGCCGACATTTCCTGCTTCCAACATTAACTGCAGGACAAAGTGTCCCCCTGCTGCTTAAAGTATTTCCCCCACTGACATGTAACCATGGTAACAAGAGAATCTTCTTAATATAATATTCTCCTTACTTCACCTGTCAGTGGTTTTAAGTTTAAGGCTGAACACATTATGTACACTGAGAATGTAACAGAGAATATTTCCACTTAAGCATCCCTGTCTGACCTTTCAAAATAAGAGCGTGCTGCTTCACATTAAACTCTGCCTCAGGTTCTGGGCTTTAAAAAGACATTTGCAACAGTCAGACTCTAGAACACAACTGGGCCCACTTTGCACCGGTTGGAAGCTGAAGCCCCAAATCATGCAGAATTACTACAAAGATGCATTACTTATCACACACACTTACAAAATATCTACATACAGATGCAAAATGTCTACAGGAACTCGCTGTAAGATGCTGAAACAAGCCCCAACAAGCTCTAGCAGCAGCATGGAACCAGAACCCGGTCTGCTTCAGTGTCTCCGAGATATCGAGTTTAGTGTCCCCCTTAATCCTCTTTAATTAGCCGCGTATGTGATCTCGTTACCTGTGCTGATGGTTGCAGCCAGATAACCCACTGACTGTCACACGTACTTACTGGATTAGGTAAAGTCAGACTGAAAGTTAAAGCCGTTCCATGTTTAAGGGAGGAGAAGGTGAACAAACAGCGTTTGACTGGAGGAATGTTTGTCTAATCACCGAGCTGAAAACACAAGTGGATTATTCAGGACTTATTCTCAGATTTGGGCCACCTAATGTGTTTGTGTTTATTTGCTTCCTGTGTGTAGTTCCAGGGTGGAGTGTGGTCCTTGAACATGCTGATTTGTGATGGCCTGATGACGATGGATGTGATGCTGTGCACTGCATCCATATTCAACCTCTGTGCCATCAGCGTGGACAGGTGAGTAAATCATCCCAGGTGAAATGTGAAAGGAGGGCATCAGATTGCATAAATAACATAGAGTGCTGTTAAAAAGTATTGGACCTCTCTTGATAATTGCTTGTTTTAGTTTGATCTCAGATTTAATTATGTTGGGTTTTATCTCAAAGACCTGGTTTAGACTTAATTTTAAAGTACGTTCAGGGCGATCGGACCAAAAAGTGGACGTATCGCCAAACAAGTGTAAACTACCACCAAGACACATGATCTAATCTGGAGTGATCTGATCACTCCAACCACTTTCCCAGGTGTTCTGGGAAACATTTGACCCCGTTTCTTTTATAGTCTAAACTTTAATGGGTCCTGATGCGACTCCGACAAGGACATAATAGGAAAATAATTCATCAGTGCTGGACGTGGTGGAAAAAAATTATTTTTGCTTTATCGTGCGTTCATAGCATATAGCAAATAACTTTGTCCATCTAACTTTGTATTAGCTCTTGAAACATCTTAAAGTTGTTATGTAGCCCATGCTTGCTAGCTAAACATGTCATGTTGGCGGCAACGAAATTTGAACAGACGTGGTTAGATGGACACATTTGAAACTGTGTGACAGACACAGCTGTAAACGCCGATGTTTTTTCGCTCGTTCCTCCGCTTGTGATCCAAATGTCCAATTCGTATTTAAAAAACAAGTCCAAACAGGGTAAGGGTCACAATCATCTGCCATTTTTAGCAGCTGTTATTTTATGCAGCCATTCAACAACACTTCTGAAGGAGTCACAAAAACATCTTAAACCTGAGCCATTTCATGTCAAATGACAAAGATACGTATGAAATCAGTCAAGTGTCGCAAACAAGCTCCTCAAATGTTATGAAAGCAGAAACTTTATCCGAGTTTCAATCTGCAGGAGGCTGAGGAGAAGATAACGAGTGAACATTTTTTTGGGGGAATGAATTATTCCTTTCGTTTGTTTTGCAGGTTCATCGCGGTGTCCATTCCCCTAAATTACAACCGTCGACATGTGGACCACCGTCAGCTCATCCTCCTGTCGGCTACCTGGCTGCTGGCCCTGGCCGTGGCCTCACCTGTCATCTTTGGAATCAACAACGTGCCAAACCGCGACCCCAGCGAGTGCAAACTGGAGGATAATAACTATGTGGTTTATTCCTCAGTATGCTCCTTCTTCATTCCCTGTCCCATCATGGTCCTGCTCTACTTTGGAGTGTTTCGTGGGCTGCGGAACTGGGAGGCGGCTCGTATGGTCAAACTACGCAGCAGCATTGAGGCCTGCAGGAAGCTGCAGCATGCTGCCTTCATCACCGCCCTCCCCCCGCTGACAGGCACCATCCCTGGGCCTCTGCCCATGCCTCTACCCAGGATCATCGAGAGGGACTTGGCCCAGTCCAGGATGGACGACACGGAAGACTTCATGCAGAAGGAGATTCCTTACCCTCGTCAGTACAGAGAAAACTCAGTTCCCACCCTGATGCTCAGCGAGCAGCTGCACACGAAGAAGAGGGCCAAAATCAACAACAGGGAGAGGAAGGCTATGAGGGTGCTACCTGTTGTTGTAGGTGAGTGTTTGTTTGCTCCTACTCCTCCAAACAGATGCTCTAACTGGGAACTCTATCTAAATATCTAAAACGCTGTCAAATGCTTTCCACATTACTCAGGTTTAACTATCTTCATAGACAGACAGACATGCTGGTGTCAACTTATGTCCCATAGAAAAACTGACTCCAGAGCAGAACCGGAGGAGACAAGCTCTGGTTAATCTTCTCACAGTTGCAAGAAAACAAATGTGCATGGGTGTGATTCAAACTAGAGTCGTGAAATATCTACAGATTTTATTGTCAGTTCTGTGAAAAAGCATTTCAGCCCTCCTACTCTCTGGTGGTGGTAAACACTTGTCACACCAATGATGTAAGTATTGCTCCTTTAGCAATACTTACACACTTTAGAGACACACTTTAGTCTGAAAGATATGCAGAAATGTATGTAAGTGTGTAAGTATGGGTAACAAGTGTGTAGGGAGAATCTTGACCACCTCTTTTCATGGTTGCTCAGATTCAAGCTGCCTCAAAGAGCTGAAAAAAAAAAAACTGACTCCCATCACCACAAAAGGACAGCACAGAATGCCTGCTGGGATATCATCCAATATACATCCGTTTGTCTTTGTCTCCATATCGCATGTCTTTAACCTAGTTCGGTTTAGCCTTTGAAGTTGCAGTTTTAAGCTTGGATTCTTCCCTGCAGACACGCTGTGAGCCTTGAGTGGCCATTCATCCCGTTTTAGGCCAGACAGTCTGGATTTGAAACACTAGCGCAGCCTTGATCCGGACGCTTATTTTTCCTCCTTATGAGATAATTTAGCAAAGTGGGTGATTTTATTTTTATTTTATCCCTTTACTACATTTATTTTATTTTGGACACTCTACTCTCCGTTTTACTCTTCGTAGATGGCCCCCGACCAATTGGCTGTCAGGTGGCTCCAGAGAGATCAAATAATTAGTTCTTCTCATAGAGCCACAGGAGTTTGGCTTGTTTGATGAGAAATGAATGAAATGAGAAAGATCTCGTTGTACACTTAATTCCACTGAGTGCATAACCAGGCATCAATTGAGCTTTGACAACATTTTTGGAAATTGATTATTTATCAGGAAAGTGGAAAATGTTGGACACAATGGTCGAGATTAATGACTTCCTGTGTAGACTTAGACTATTTGACTTTAGACCT
Source organism: Lophius americanus (assembly GCA_037951165.1). NCBI lineage: Eukaryota > Metazoa > Chordata > Actinopteri > Lophiiformes > Lophiidae > Lophius > Lophius americanus. Next base: position 702,863 of record JBBDHG010000107.1, on the reverse strand, counting down.
AAGCCGGTGATCAAAAGGTTTTCTGGCGTGTCAGAAATTTTGGCAGGGTCTCGACTCCATCGGCTATCGTCAGCGCCTTCTTTTCCCACTGCGCCTGTGAGAAGTGGCAGAGCGTCTGAGCTGCCGCGGTGACACGATGCGTTGTAATAATAGAAATAATAAGCAATAAATAGCCATAAAGTAGAGAGAATAGAAGGGAGAATAGCTCGCGGCTAATAAGAAAGGATTAATAAGAGATGTTCAGGGCTGTCAGGGCAGTGCTTGCTACAAATTCAACACTCTAAACAGTCAAACGCAGCAAAATAGACCAGCAGTGCTGTCCCTGGGCGTTCCAGACCCCCCCATGAGTCCAGATACGCCAGCAACTTCTTTTCTGGAACAGAGCTTTCAAACAAAACAACAACAACAACATGCTGTAGGAACAACAAGCTGCAGAAGCCGTACAGGTCTTACAGTGTGAGCACTCATGTCGTGCGAGTGGATCTGATCGTACTGTGTGAGCACACAAATCCGGAGCAAGCCCAAACGTTTGATTCGTAGTTTCAGTTGAAATTAAACGGACACGACTCAAAAGTCATACAATGTAAACCCAGCTTTAGTCATATTCCGTCAGATTTGCGGCATGGAAATTTGTTTTGGGTAAAAATATTACATGTAGAGTATATGGGCTTTAACCCTGTCTTTGTTTTTTTAAGTCAATGTTTGTGTTTTAGCTCAGGGAGGGCATGGGCTGCTGAGGCTCATGCAGGCCAGTGCCAGGAAAAACGTATCCCTTCTGACTGGGCGTCTCCCATCAAAGCAGCGCCATTATAGCTTAAAGCCCTCAATCCAATTATCATGCAACACATGAACCTACAGTAACACTTTTTCTCCTGTACACAGACTCATTAATTTTTGTACGATCACTGCTATTTGCATTTGTGTGAAAACTCACATCTATACTGTTTTATGGCAACAGTAAATTGTTCTGTTGTGAAGCCTTGACTGAAGAGCTGACACTAACACGCCATTAAGAAGAATAAATGTAGTCATTTATTTAAAACAAGAAAACCAACAACCACTAATATATCATGATAATATAGTCTTACATTGTTGGTTTATGCAAGATGATACATGACTAACAGTGACCTACAGAGTAAATGTTGACAAGTTGCAATGACGACTGCCTAACGTGAGAACTCATCTTAAAAGAGGATCCATCATGTCCTTCAGCAAACCTTAAACATCTGACAGCAAAATAATTACTATCCAGTTATTTCCAAATAACTGGATAGTAATTGTTTGATAAAAAAGGCCACTATTCATTGTTGTTTTTTTGGACTTTCTGTTTGGAAGTTCTGTTTTCATGTCAGTGTTGTGAGAGGGTTCCTCATACAATCAGATCTGCAAGAAAGACTGAAAATACAGTAGTGTGACTGCGGGGCCAGTAGCTGGCAGTGTAACTTTCCTATCTTCACCACAGGAGAAGACCGAGCTACAACAATCCAGTTTCCGGGAGGATGGTTAATAAACTCACTGGAGTCTTCAGCACAAAAACATGAGACGGTCCAACATTGTCTTTGTCGCTGCTCTGCCGATTACTCAAATTATTTAAATTGCAACAGCCATGAGCTGAGCAGGGCAGTAACATCACCGATTTCACCAAAATTGCCTTTTGACAGTTTACACACATATGTAAACTAGGGCATTTTCAAAAGATTACACTTTTTCACTCTTTTACACAAAAGATTACCGGAAATACTGTTTTGCTTAAACATGAGACCAAATCGCAAGAAAAGTTTACCATTTTATTTGAAATCATTGTCATGTAAACAGCTCCAGGACTTTCTAGTGCTGGCACATATAGACATCAGGGAATATTGCAAATTAAAATGGAAATTGAAATTAGCAATGGCAATTCTTTTTCCATTCTCGACAACGTATTTCTTCCAACTGAGATTTCAAAGCTTACCGTTAATGAAGAACAAACAACAGACACAAAAGAAAATTCTCCTGAAAAAGAAGTTATAAATTCCTACATCTCACACAAAGATAGCGCTCAGTGAAGCGAATACACACTGAGGCTGAACAAACATACACGTCTGCCTTACCATTTAGCAGATCATCCCCCATGGACACATATTTCCATCGACCATCTGGGTTAATATTTGTATTTGCACCAAAATATTCACATTCATAGATAAACAACACATATATCCAGATCCTCAACCGATTTTGATGCTTTATTTCAAAGCTACAATACATTTTAGGTGGAATGGGTCGGGTCTTTTTTTTAATAAGGTGGAAAAGGGGGCGAAATTCCTGAAGGCAATAAATTTTAATTATTAATTGATCGACTCTGTGGTTGAATCATCAGATCTGTGGCTGTGTGACTTGGACTCTAGTGTAAAGAGAGGAGCAGAGCTCTACACTGATCACCAGCTGTTGATGGGGTGGATCAGGTTGGAGGCGCACTCCAACATTTTGAGGAACCTCTGAACCCGGAAGCCACACCCTCTATGGTGGGGGCAGAGTTAAAGGACTCGGGGGGGAGGCCCATTCATTTCTCTGGCAGTGTTCCGTGAGGTAGTTAAGAGGCTGCCCGATGGCAAGGCGCCATCGGGCGGGGCAGAGATTAGGAAAGTTTACTGAAGGATTCTGGAAAATAGGCTCCGAACGATAGTTGTTCCTCAGTTTCATGAAGAGCAACATGGATTCCATCCTGGTCGTGGAATGGTGGACCAACTTTTACTCTTGCAGGCTTGCTTTTGGTCATGGGAATTTGCTCACCCATTTTACAAGTGTTTGTGGATGTGGATAAGGCTTATGACTGTATCTCCTAGGCGGTGATGGGAAAACGGACCGGGAGGGTGGATAGGCGGTTTGATGTGATGAAGCAGTAATCAGCAGTAATGCGGCCATTGTAAAGGTCTGTTGCGATGAATAAAGAGCTGAGTCGTAAGCCAAAGCTCTGTATCTAGCTGTTCATCTACATTCCCAACCTTCACTTATGGTCATGAGTTTTGGGTAGACCAGAAAGGATGAGGTCAAGGATGCAAGCGGCTGAAATAAGGTTCCTTCTTTGGCAGAGCTCAGCCTTAAAGATAGGGCATGGAGCTGAAGGATCATTCAGAAGGATCTTTGATTAGAGCCGCTGCTCCTTCGAGTCTAAAGGAGCCAGTTGAAGTGGTTCGGGCATCTATCTAGGATACCTCCAGGACGGCTCCCTTTGTATGTCTTGCAGACATGTCCAACTGGGAAGAGCCCCCTCAGGCAGACCCAGAACCCACTGCAGGGACTGTAGTTCAACTCTGGCCTGTGAATATCTCTGGATACCCAAGGATGAGCTTGAGAGTGTTGCTATGGAGAGGGATATCTGGAAATCCCTTGGGAGCCTGCTGCCACCACACACCAGCCCCGGTTACGCAGAAAAAAATGGATGGATGGATGTATGGATGGATGGATAAATACATTTTGATGGGTTCTTTCCCTGTCCACGTCCTATCCATACAATTGTTTTGCAGAAATTATTCCAGTTGTTTTGCATAAATTTTGCCAACAAATCATCCAACAGACACAAGTGACAATTTAATGCATCCCCACAAATCAGCTGAGACAAATTACGTCAGTTTGATTCAGTGACATGGTCATTCATAGTTCTCATTGATCCAGGAAATGGAGCTCATTAGGCTATTGTTTCAAATGCTTGAACAAAATGCTCACCAGTGTGTTTATCAGCCAGAGAGAGGAGCTATAAATTATGTTTTCATTCTTAGCTTTCTCAATCGGGAAATCATCAAACGCAAAATTACCAACCGATCTCAACTATGCGTGGTGAGGTAATTCATAAATGTTATGAGGAATCACTCCCCGCATATTTATTTGTATCTTTCCTGTGAACGCTAACATGGATTTCTTGTGACTGAGAGGAGAAATAGATGTTTTTAGCCCCGCTGGTCACATAGATCTCGAGATGAAATAATGAGGCAGGAGAGTCATATTTTCCTACTTTGTCTCTGGTCATGAATCATTCAGAGTCCTAATGAAACATTTTCATTTTATGCATTTTTTCTGGAAGCTGGATCTTCAGATTAGATAAAAGTAGAAATGAGTGGCTAATCGTTTTGGGATGAGATGAGATCCGGTACGGAGAGAACCATCTCAGACAAGGAAGAACATCCAACCTCACACAGAAAGGCCAGGCACAGGTGGATTTGAACCCAGTACATTCCTGCTGTGAATTACCAGCATGAAAAAGTATTCACTCCCTGAACGTATTGTCCAGATGTTTCGACTTTAAAAGCAAAAACCACAACCAAACACTTTTTATAAGAATGTCAGCCTTTGTCATCACTGTGGCGGAGTATCACTCTTCTTTGGTGAAGATTGGGCCAACATTGGAGGGTTTGTGAGTATAAAAGGTAAATTCAGAGTAAACTTATTGTTCATCTGGTCCAGCAGTGGTTTTCTCCTTGCCACTCTCCTGTGAGGCTATTTTGCTCCTGTTTGACCTTTGAACTTTGTTGAGGTGAGAGAGGTCTTTAGCTTATGATGTTTTCTCTGGATATGGATTTGTTTCAATCCCATTCCAGAATTGCTTTTGGTTTTGGCATAGTGTGCTACTAGTGAGACCGACGAGTAGAGTTCCTGCTCCAGAAGATGGTTAATCAAAGTGATGATATGATTGGTCAAGTCCAGCTGGAACCAGATATTAATGCAGTTTGGCTTTAGTCTTTAAGGGGGTAAAAACTTTATCACACAGACCCTGTTGTTATTAGTGAATCGTTTTGGATCTATTAATAAAAGGATCCTTTAAATCTTGTATTTTGTGTTTACTCGGGTTGCGTTTGTTTTGTTTTGATTATTCCAACCCTTAACCCAGCTTTTATCTAACTTGTTCTTGGATTTGGACAGATTGATGAATTTACATGTTTTAGTGCTCGTGTCATTTCACCTGATTCTCTAACAGCTGGATAAATGTTGTTCTAATCAATGGGCTTACAATGTTGGTAAATTTAAATCCAGTGCAACTCATCCGGATGCACCAGCGCACCCTCTACGTCTGGATGAGACACTGAGGGACGTTCTAAAACTGCAGTATTTGACACCCTGGATTGTTTGTTTTTTGATGAGTAGGAAGAGGTGAGAACTTTTTTCCATATCTGACTGTGGAGGTCATACGTTCATGTTGCGGTATTGAATTTTGATGACGCATGAGGCGGGTAATGATATGCATTTTTGGAATAAGTGTCCTTCTTTGGAATCTTAATTAGATCCTATGATGTTAGCAACATTAGGATATGTTTTCTGACCCAACTGCTTCAGACAGTCAGCTCTATCACTCAACAAAATGATAAGCTCTATAATTAATGAGAGGATAATAAACTCGAGATAGGATAATCCTTGATTCGTCTCACAGTGGAGAATATTGTCCTATTTCTGCTGTATATTAGTAAAATATTGCCACATACTGCATGAACAGAGGCGAGACACCAGATGCTCCACACAGATGCTTTGATTTAAAGAAATATACAAATTAAACGTGACTCTCTCTCTTCATTTTCTCTCATGCAGGTTGCTTCTTGTTCTGCTGGACTCCGTTCTTCGTGGTCCACACGACGCGAGCCATGTGTTTGACGTGTGACATCCCTTCCGGTCTGATGAGCACCGTCACATGGTTGGGCTACGTCAACAGCGCTCTGAACCCCATCATCTACACCATCTTCAACACAGAGTTCAAGAAATTCTTCAAGAAATGTTTTCGCAGCTGTTGGTGGCATTAGATCGTGAACGTGCGAACGGGACGATAATCAAGGTCAGCCCGGTGCAAACGTTTAACCCAACACAACTCTCGCTGCCTCTACTACTTGAGGCCTCCACCTGCAATTGATAGCTTGTTTCCAGCTGGATCTGAATGATTACTATGTGGTCGACAGCAGAACTGTCACAGAAACACTTTATTACGGTGTAAAACAGCAGTTTCTGAGCACAGACTCCTTTTGCCACCAAAACAGCTTTGTAAGTTGTGAGATTGGTTTCCACGGATCTAACTTGTTTGACTGAGATCTGGAAAATTTGGAGGACAAATCAACACCTTGAACTGGTTGCTGTGCTCCTAAATCCATTCCTGAGTATTTCTGCTGTCTGTCAGGGAGCATCATCCTGCTGGAGGAGGCCATTGCCATTTGGGAAAAAACCTTTTCATGAAGGGAGGGAGGGTTCTGCAGTTATGATTATTTAAGTGCTATGTGTCAAAGTTATATTTCGAATGAATGGTAAGACCCAAGGTTTTCCAGTAGGACATAAGCATCACACTTGCCTTCTTCCAATGTTGGTTCTAATGCCATGATTTCTCCAGGTAAAAGATGCAAATGTACTCGGACGTCCACATGATGTAAAAATAAAACTTAATTCATCCAGGCCAACTTCCTCCATTGCTCCTTCGTCCAGTTTCTGGTGCTGATTTGCCAATCATGGAAGATTTTCAGCAGTGTACCGTGGTCAGAGTTCACTGGCCAGTTTGCGGCTGCACAGCAGCATGTATAGAAAGTTGTGATGTCAATGTTCTGACACGTTTCTATCACAACCAACTTTGACTTTTTCACTTCAGTTCAGTTTTTCTCTTCAGTGGGATCAGACTATTCTTCAATCCCCAGGTGCAAATGTGAGGCATTGGTGCCAGGAACAGCCAAGAAGACCTTCAATTCTTAAGATGCTCCGACCCCGTAGAGTAGCCATTACAAGTTGGTCCATGTCAAAGTTGCTCAGATCCTTACGCTTGACTATTTTTTCCATTTTCCACCATCAACTTCACTTGCTGCAAAATACTGTACATCATACTCACTGACAGGTAAACATGGAAACAAGATATAAATTCACTCTGCTTGTGATTCGTTATAATGTTATGGCTAATCAGTGTATATTATACTTCTGGGTTCATTTTGTAATTTTGCGATGTACTTTGTTACCCAAAACGAAATGATGATGTTAGGGCAAGAAGCTGCCGAAACGCAAACCCTCCTGACAGAGAAGAGCTTCTCACCCTGTGTTTTCTCGCACACTGAACACCTTCCGCTCTAGCAGCTCTGGTAAAGGACTGAGACTTTGTCCTCGAGCCTGTTCCCCCTGAAAGCTTCAACTCAGGACGAAAATGTCTCCAGGATGTAGGTAAAGAGCTTCCAACAGACCAGAATGTCAAACAGGTGAAAGCAGCACTATTACTACGTACATTCAGACGTACATAACATAAACATACTTTTATAACCAACTATGTCAAATCTGCCATCAAAAATATATGGATGATGTCAAATAATTGGAAACAATTTTTCTCAAGCATGTCCGGATTTTATCTCGATAATGTTGCACATTAGTTGAAAATAGATCCTAAGGTTTTCTCGACTACAGGCTGGATTATTCATCAGCGGTATGGAGAGAAGTATGCATGTTTGGTAACTGAATGTGTGCCATATCCACGTTTTCTGTGGAAATCTTTCTAATAAAGCCTATTTAAATGTTCCGGAGGCCTTCAGCTCAGTCATCTCTATGCTCATATAATTTCATGTGCTCTCAGCAGAACGCATGTGAAACCACTCCGCCACCTCTCCAACCTCGGAGCAAGGCACGAAATGTGAGTTAGTCGTGTCATTTTTTGAAACATTTTATAGGTTCTGAATAGTAAAGACAACAGATCGTTGATTTTATGAGCTTATACGGAAATTTAGGAGAAATCCATAATCAATTAGTGGCCAATTAGGCATCACAATCACACACAATTCGGGGAGAAATTAAACTTTTTTCAGCATTTAAATGGACTCGAATAACTGTATGTGGACATAATTGATCATTCGAAGCATATTTGTACCGGGACTGACACTTTAATTTACGCTAAATTATAAAACACAAATAAAATACAGTTCTGTGAAAAAGTATTTGACCCCTCCTGGTATTTTAAGAAACTTTCTTGCTGACGAACTGACATTCTCCTTCAGAATTCTCAGGTAGTATACAGAAGTTATGTTTATCAACTAAGGAAAGTCATCCCTGCTCTTGAAGCAGCGAAGTATCTCCATAACATTCCTCTGCCCCCTCCATGTTTGACCGTAGGTCTAAAGTTCTTCTAGTGGAATGGTGTTTGGTTTATGCTGATAGAACAGGAGCCCCATCTTCAGACGGTTCAACTTCCCTCCCATTACTTCATAGAAAGTACTACAAGAAGCCCTGAGGTTCATAAAAGTGTATTGTGGGAGAATGAATATGGGCCTTAGTTTTCTTCTGTGTCATCAGTGGTTTTCTCAACACCATTTTCCCATGATGCCATTTTTGCCCTCTGACGTTTATTGAGGTGAGAGGGGCCTGCAGGTCCATGGATGTGTTCTTGTATCTCTTGTGGCCTCCTGACTGAGACTTCATTGTGCTCTTTGGGAGGATCTACGAAGCTTCCCTAGTGTTGTTTCTCCATCTATAGATAATGTGTCTCACTATGGATCCGAGTCCCAGAACTTCAGACACAGCTTCCCAGTCTAATGGATTTCAATAGTCTTCTTGAATTCTTTTTTTGTTAATTTTAGCATAGTGTGCTACTGGTAAGGTCTACGAACCATCTTCCTGCTCCCTTTCTTCCACGGTCTCTGGAAATTATGATATTGAAGAGAGCTGGTAGTGATCAGGTCAGGATCTAGTCTAGCATTTTCACTGCACTGTAAGAGGATAGAGAACCAGAATAAACTGTAGGAAACTAAATAATAATAATCTTTAATGAAGAAAACATCCAGAGCAGTCTTTCAAATTCAAACTAAACACACCTCCTGGAAGCATCACCAGAAAAATCTAACATTAATCTTTGAATAATTAAAATGTGGAGCAAAGATAAGTGTCAAGTACGCAGCAGGAAGGATTAGATTTAAACACTTGAGGAACTTTAAGACTCACCCATTCGCCATCATGAGATGAAAAAATAGACTCCTTGCAGAAGATATCATACAGTGTGTGAATCTATAGCGGCACTCAGCCGCAGGAACAGGTGTGGAAAGAGAGGTGAAAATTAGACAGGAGTAAAGTGGCAGAGCTGGGGAGAAAAAAAATCTTAAGCAAGTGATGAGTTTAATCAATTATAACGTCATCTGCTGAAAATGAAACCTTGTGAGGGAAAAAAAGATGTGTCGCATCAAAATAATAGGGTTCCAGTTTCAAATCCATCATCTCGAAACCCGGCTACAGAAAAAGGCTGTATATAACATCCAATTAATGTTGTGTCTCAAGGTTTCGCCATCTGAGTTTTATGATTCGTTCACACTGATTCACGCATGGAACAACCTGTGGAATAACTACCAAAATAAATCACAGTTTTATAATGTCAAACCACAAGAAGTCAGATTGCTTTTATTCACAGTAATATAGACAGTTTGGATCATTTGACCAGTTTTGCTTCATTCCAAAACATTTTAAAGTGAAGTATCATCATGAAAATACCATAATTAAGTCAATCGCAGGAAAGTTCCCTATCGCTGTGTCTGTGTGTGTGAGTCTGTGCGTGCGTGTGTGTTTGTGTGTGAGTCTGTGCGTGCGTGTGTGTCTGTGTGTAAGTCTGTGCGTGCGTGTGTGTCTGTGAGTGCCTGCTGGTTTAAATACATCCTTCCTCTGTGACACGGAGCTCCACTGCTGCCCCTACAGCATTAAAAAACACCAATCAGTCACTCTGACTTTCATTTTTTTTCATTACCAGCAGACTATACTTTATTTTTACACAATCTTATGATCACCAGGGTACAAAAAGAGAATTAATTCACTGCTGAAAATAGTCTCCGCCAAGAGCACTATTTCTCCCAGTGTGAGATATTGGTTGCGTGTTTCAGTGAATTACTGAATATGTCATTACATCTGCCCTGGAAGTCATGAGTTTGTTGTTGTTGGATTTCAAAAATAACAACAAAGTAATGAACAGATATGGATCCATTCCTGCTCATGGTGCTCATCAAAGAGGTGGTAGAAGAAGAGCTTCAAAGCCAAGAGAAGCTTCTTTGGAGGTCAGCTCCATTAAAATCTGTTTAGAAAAAGGAAGTTGTGCCACAAGGAGATTGCAGAGAGGCCACAGATTGTATGGACCTCAGTTTCCCCAGCATAGAATACTCTTTGTGTATGCAAGAAATGTCAAGATGTCCAGGCGAGGGGGGTCAGACAGACAACCTGGACTTGGGAGGAAGGTTCTCTCACAACTTGACATTAAATGCCATTCCAGAGGAACTCTTACTAAAAGTGATTAACCCATTATGGGTTAATTAATCTGCAGTTATACAGGAAATGATAAGTTTGTAGCAGTGAGCCCAGTACCTCATAATCCCACAGGACCTCCATAGGACTTCCGGGGTAAAGGCATCCATAAGTCTTTCCCTCAAAACGCATGTAGACTGGATGGACAAATTCCCATGACCCTACTAGCAAACCTGCAAGAGTGAAAAGTTGGAATCCACATTGTTCCTCCTGAAACAAACTACCAGTAAGATTAAGAGTAAGTGTGATTCCCCGATCATTGGATCATCTCCCCCAGTCCCCCTTTTTAAAAATGAAACCATCACCCCAGTCTGCCCCCCCCCCCCCCCCCCCCCCCCCACAGGTACTGTCAATGTCCACCACATGACAATGAATAGGCGCGTCTATCAAGACAAGTTTTTATTCTACTGTAATTAAAAGAAATTACTGTTTTAAGTTAACTATATAACATAAGATACTTCACTAGCCACTTCTCTCTTACAGTCTCTTCTTCTGCCTCCTCATTGTAGCTTGTAGCAACACACAATCCATCGTCAAGAATTATTTTTATCTACATTCTTTAGTTTTTACATCTAATGTGAACCAGTAACAAAAAACCTGAACTTCTTTAATTGCCTTGGAATAATACCAGAAAATGCTGCATGGAATGAAAGAGGTATGATTGGTCACACACAGTTTTCATTCAACAGTGCCAGGGACATGGATGCATTAAGGAGCATTAAAGAATATTGTTTTTATGAAATATGTTTATATTTTTTAAACTTATTTCTACTAAACCAATGATTTTCAGTGAGATAAAATGACTAATTCATACAAACAAAGGCCATCATCAGGACTGTCATTTCATTTTTTAAGCATAATTATTTCAATCATCATGTGAATTAAATATATATTAAATATGTAATTAAATACGGTATATAACTGTCAATCTTTTCAAAAGATTAGGTCAGTATTAAGATTTTTATATCCAAAACATGTTACGGATTTGTTTTTCCTGAGAATATACCTGCGTGTATTTCACTGGGATCCTGCATTTTCACCGTCGCAGTCGGTTATTCTATCAGTGCACATGAACCTCCGTCCAACTTCATGCAGGATTTAATCCTGCAGTGTTTTCATTACTGAGTGCAGTAAATAAATTCAAACCTCCATGCAGCAAAGTGGTCAATCCTCTGTCTTTGTCGCAGCCTGCAAATAAAAGCAAACACAACGACATGAACTTCTCTCCAGGGTCTGTTTGTTAAAATAAATCACTCATATATTTCTGCACGGATCCAGATTTATCAGCTTTATAAATTTTCATGGAAACAACTGAAGATAATGAGTGCTTGTTTAAAAATATATATATAATCATAATTCAACATTCCAGAAGCCCTGAGACACCAAATCATTTTTAAAAAGAAAAATTATTATTATTGTTATTATTTTACACTCTATTTTAATGTTAGTATCAATCCTAGCCGAGGAGGCTCCACATGTTTGAAAGCACATTCATGCAAACTCATGTTTGCTGCATTTAAGCTCCGATGCACCGGTGAAGATTTCATCTAATGAAAGCGATAAGTAAAATCCTTTTATCATTTATTTGGGATATCAAGGCTTCTGGTATTGTGGATTATGTGTCGTATAACCTGTATGGAGTGTTTATTTTATTTATTTTCCCATCATCTGCAGTACATTAAGAGAATGCTGCCGCTTTGAGGGCTAGTGTTTTAATATATGATGAGAAACGCCCAATAACGCGCTCAGCACTGGCCTCCATCAATGCGTCCAGCTCTTGAGTCCAGCCGAGGGCATCAACCAAGACTCGCACACCGCCGACCACGTCTCCCAGCTGAACCACGTCACGAGGACTGCCACGGCAGGTGAAGGACCCCACCAGGTCCCGGTTGATTAGCAGACGGGGGATGGAGCTACGCACAGCATCTGCCAGACTGGCAAAGGGTTCCACCTGCAGGGCACAGAGTCAACAACAACAGCAGCGTTTTTATTTCTTCCACAGCAGGGTGCTATGGAGTTTATTTTTGGTAGATTTGGTATCTTATCACTGAGTTTGAATTTGTAACTCAGACAAGAAGAACATAAGGAAAGTAAGAGGATCAGATAATAAAAGCAAAGACAATCCAACTCCATCACCAATAACAACTTTAGTGGTGTAATGAGGGACCAGAAACTTTTCATAAGACGAGCATGGTTACTATCTAATGCCCAACACAGAGTGGTGCTCAGTGCACTGACAGTTACTGAGTGAATGAACAAGGTTTACATTTGACGTAGTTGACCCTGCACCAATGGACGAGTTGGTTTAAAGTGGGCGCTGCGTAATGTTAATGCAATAGACAGAAATTGGATCATTAAACTGATCTAAAATGAGCTATGATTTGCAATGCTGCACTTTAAAAGTGGTTGTGCAGGTTTTTACTTTGTGTTGCCGGGTAACAGTTTATTCTAAATAAATGGTTCCCAAAACATGGGTTGCGACCCACAGTTGTGTTGCACGACTTATATTTGGATCCCCAAATAAAGTTGTTCTGATTCTATTTCACTATTATTCTAGATTTATATCTGCGGTAAACCAGGCAGGCAATGCCTTGCTCACAGGTTGTTGGAATAGACTGAATATTACACCGATACACCTGACTGGAACGCAATAGGAAAGATCAGCCTATCAAGCTATCACATTAGCAAGGTACAGCACATCAAGGGACTGGTGAGACGACATGGAATGACCCGATGTGGTATAAACATTTGATTGACTCTTTTGATAAGAATAGTAGCAGTACTGATAAAAGGCATGAGCATTAAACTTCCAACAAGAAGTAGAGCCTATTTCACGGTGGTACTAGATGCTGACTGAATATTGCTCTGATAATTACAACATTGTGACAATTGTATCGCTGATATGTGTTTGTGATTACTAACTTAAAATGCACTAAATCTCTAACATCTTTCAAGGACTGGCTTTCTTCCCACGACTCAATGCATCTTCTCATCTATACAGTAGCCCGTTTTGAAAAGTTTATATTTGATAATAACACAAATTGTTATTCTTGCACTTTATAGTTGATCTGTATTGTCATTTCTGTCATGATGGATGGTCATCTTAAAAATGTGGGTCTACAGATAAATAGGTTGAGAACCATCAACTAATGTAATGTAATCTGTTTCCCACCATTATCTTCAATATGTAATAAATAGCAAAAATGTAATCAGATTAGGCCCATAGTAGATTTTCAATGTCTGTTCCCATGTCATCTCTAACCTTAACATTATTCCAGCTGGAGAAAAAGTCAAATTAAAGGGTCATGACGTGAGTTGAAGCTTGTGGCGCTCACCTCTAGTGAAGTGCCCATGACAATCAGGAGATCTGCGAGTGGTAAGTCTGTCAGGTACTTCCAGAAGTGAGGTGGAAGCTCCTCTCCAAAAAACACAATGTCGGGCTTGACCACACCCTTACAGGTGGGACACTTGGGAACCGTCCCGCTCATCAAATCTGGCTGTTGAGAGAAAATACAAGATTGAAATGTAGTGAATACCTCTGGGATTAGTATTTTACTATATAACATGCAGGGCTGGAAACCTCGATCACAAGGTCCCTTCTAAACCAAAGTAAAGTTCTATTTGTAAGAAACACCTGAATTTAGATCCCTTCACCGTAAAAACACACACCTAAAACTTCAATCCATCCACAACTTTTATTGGAGGAAAAAAAGCTGATCCAGTTCAGAGGAAAAAATAATGACCTGTTCCCATCCAAAGATGATGCCAATCTATGATAAAAAAAAAAAGACTTCTGTCAAATCTGTCCACAACAGCTTTAAGCAAAAAAAATCAATAAATATGGACCCACCCCTATTATCCTGATCTACTCCAAAAGTCATACCTTTGTTTGGACAATGCCCTCTCTTCCACCCAGTTTCACGGTAATCAAGTAGTTAAACTTCATTAACTGACCAAAAAGCCTTATAATGCAATTTATTAACAAGAGGTAATCTAAAAATCTAAAAATAACATATCAGGCCAAAAAAAGCTCTAAAAATCATAAACAGCACATCCATTGACACATATTGCACCAACCCAATAGTAAAACACAATGAGGGAAACATCTCGTCATTGATGACTCGTCATCAATGAGGGAAACATGAAATATGCTCAGTAGTAGCAATTTCTGGTTTGAATTGTCAACATGGCTCGGGTCAAAATTTTGTTTCAAATCAAAGCCTGGTATGGGCTGAGCCGATTAATGCTCTCACATAAATCCGAATAGATAATCCATATGTTAAATCTTCTGAAGAACCTGAGGGTTGGTGTTATTGTTTGCGTTTTAACTCACCCGTAATTTCTCTCCATCGTATTTTCTCAAGCAAACGGTGCATGTGGCAGTTGCAAATGTGCCATGGGCTTCCACCAACATCTCAGGAGGAATCCCTGCCACTGAACACACAAACCCATAAATGACGGTGATAACATTCTCACGGATGTGCATTCAATAAAAAAACAATGCCATGGGTAGCAAATATAAAAACCCACATCTTTCCAGGCCGTCAATGTTCTGTGTGTACATCCTGAGGAGCTGATTCTTCTTGTGAAGCAGCCGGACAAAGTAATGAGTCGCATTGGGTTGATAGTTCCCTGGATAGAGTTCTTTGGCCAGGGCAAAGAAAGGATGAGGATTGTGGTGGAAAAATTCTAAGTCAAATATGGCCTCGGCATAAGGCAGTTCATAACGCTGCAAGTTGTCATAGAGACCGCTGCCTGGAGTCCTGTTTAGAAATAATGAGCAAAGAGTTAGGAAAAGTCCTAACATACCATAATAAGAGCTAACCTCGTTACCTGAAATCTGGGATTCCACTTGGTGTGCTGATCCCAGCTCCGGCCATCACCATCACCCTCCTGTACCGCTGCTCTCTGATGTTCTTGGCAATGTGCTCAAGTGTCTGCTGCTCCTCAGATGCACCGCCGCCACGGGAGAAAAACCCTCGCCTTCCATTCCAGCAGGATGTTTGTCTGTGAAGAAGCAGCAGTTGGAAAAATTATATTTTGGAATTGGGATAGGTTGCTGAAAAGAAAGAAAACATTTTAAAAGTCGGCTCATGATAAAAAAGAAGGGATGGGTGGTTGGGTCGGTCAGTGAATGGTTGGCCAATGAGTTGGTGGTTGTATGTTGTGTTCATGGAAGAAAGGAGTGAAAAGTCGTGGATGGGCTTTACTCGTGCCAGAGAAAGGAATTATCCCCCGTGACAATTGTACTAATAGAGCGAGTAACGCAACGTAAAAATTCACAAAAATGTCCAGGAAAAAGTATGCCGGAGTAAGAGGGAATTTTGGAATGCCACAGACTTACAAAGTCAATATACATACATAACTGTGTGCCCAGTAGCTAATATGGCTTCCTTCCTTCCTAATCTCATTTAGTCATATTTCTATCGCCAAGAAATGTACACAGGAAGGTTTACTTTCTTTAAGTTATGTCCGTTAAGCTGGTTACTCAGGATTTCGAAGTCCATGTCATCCAGCAGAGGTTTAATGAGTTTGACGAACAAAGGGGTGTGTGTTTCTACTGTGTGTGGTAACAAGATAAACTCTCTATACCCTGACTGGATATGTGGCGGCAGGCCTTGTGAAAAATATATAATCAAAATAAGAGGAACCAAAGAGGGAGAACAAACAAAGTTCAAAAAACCAAAATTTTCAAACATGTAAAAAAGATCTTTGAAAGTGAACAAGTACTTCAGAAAAAAAATAAATAAAGGTTGTTAAAATCTATTTCAATTCTTGGTAGTCCTGAAGCTGTATGTACTTAACAGCTGGTACTAATGACTGATGGCATCGACAGGTGTCCTTTCATGACCTCGGCATCAGAACTGGCCTCCCCGGGCTCTCCCATATTAAATAACATAAAAATAAAAAATATATTTCTTTCTCAAAACTCATTTTGAAACAAGTGATGCATTTAATGTGCATGGTTGAAGTAGGATCAAATTAATTTAAGACCTATCTGAGTATAATTAAGACTCAATTTTAAGGCCTGAAATTCAGATAATCAGTTATCAGGCTTTTTTTAAGACCAAGCAGAAGCTCTGTACTGTTGACAGATGTATTGCTTTCTTTGATAGTGCTGCAGTAAATAAAAGTCGAGGTACTATTGAGTACTTTATATGTTGGCGAGCAGTTTAATCAATGGGATAATAATCGTCACATCTGTTTGCAGCATCTATGCACCGGGACATTCACTTCACGGACACATAATCCATTGATAATTTTTTGTTTTTTGTTCTTTTTAAAGTCTTCTTTCTCAAGATCAGCCCGCTTTTCAGCATTGTAACTTTTCCACGATAATTCATTGAGAGTTTTGAATAGTTGATTTAGTTTAAGAAGTAGAACATTTTTATTAGTCCCAAAAGACGTGTATTCTTTACATTTTAGCAAACATTCATATACAACACATTTGGAAACACATAGTTTTCACTGGTCGAGAAAGGTATAAAAAAATGATTCAATCAAAAGTGATTTACTAAGGCTGTCAGACTAAAGTAGTGGAGTTTGTGGTGTGAAGTACAAGTAGGCCTTTTTCAAATGTGCACTTAAGAGTAAACACTACTACCTGCACAGAGCTGCAGCACTTGGAACTGGGCACAAACTCCTTTGACCCCAACCTATGAAACCAAGGCATGCGTTAAGACCTGTGAATATATCTTTCTTTGTCACCAATTTAATGATTTGTTTCTACTTACCGCTGGACGTCCCCGTCCTGTTTACTGTCCACCACAGCCGGTGGTACATACACAGTCTAAAATGTGACGGAAACACTAAAGGAGCCATTATACTGATAGTAAAACAAACTAAAGTACCCAATTAGTTTTTACAGATCCCCTAAAAACGAATAGGTTTGCATATTTTCTGTCAGCACATTAACACCTCATTGAATCAGTTAAAATAGGTAAATAATTCCTGCTGAAATTATGTTTCATGTCCTCTAGCTTTGTTTTGACTCTCCCCTAATACTACAGTGCAGGATATGACCCGCCCTACTCTGTCTGTGATTGGATTTCTATAGACTGTTAACCAATCCAGACCTCTCCTGCTAAACTAACCAACCAAATAAGCTTTTCACTACCCAATCAGAGCCCACAGAGTAAAACTTCTCACGACTTAACCGTAATAGAACGTTCCACATATTTAAATGCAAACTTTGGCTAGTCAAAACACAATAGTTAATCGTTAGCAGGTTTCGGTGTGTTTTTTTTAATTTCCCTGTTGTTTGTTGATGAAAACTATCGACTTGATTACTTACGAGGATTGATGATTGGTTCACTCAAGGGGGAAAAATACCTTATTGAGCCAATCAGAGTCTGAGTGGGGCAGGTCCTGCCATCAACGTAGTAGAGCACTAGCGTACTACATAGAAAACTTTAACGTCACTGCTCACTAGTTGATTGCTATAACATCATATATTTGTCCGTCGTTCATTACGGAAAACAAAATCTGGCTAGCTAGGTTTGGTTCATTAAAAAAAAGTTAAATTTTATTTCCCATCATTCTTTGCGGCCAGCTGTCGAACGACATGTAAACCTACTATGGCGAAGCAACGACCCACCTCACTCTACCTCTAATTGGTTAGTATTAGCTAGAAAGTGTGACAATGGGTTTCAATTGGAGGAAACATTTCAGAGTAAGCCAATCAGAGGCCGACTTGGGTGGGTCATGGCGTCACAGTAGTAGAATTGATAAAATCGCCAGCAGGACAGACCCATAACACGGCAGGGTATTTGACGTTAGCTGAACAGTTATTTACACCGAGTACAGAATCAAGTTTCATTTCTGTTTGTCGCAACAATGAAAGATGTTAGCGGTTTCCTCAAACAACAGCAGAGCATTAGCTCCACACCGGAAATGGCGGCTGAGTGGCACACGTTAGAAGAATTTTACAACAAAAGGTAAAACATTTTAGCTTGCTAATATACTTCTGCTAGGCTAGGCTAGCTAACGTATGCTAGCTCATTCATTGGAAATGCACGCTGAGTCATTCGCGCTGCTAGTGTTAGCTAAGGTTTGACTCGAAGATACTTCATAGATACCAGAGTTGAACTTAAATTCCTACTACTAATTATCTTGAACACATAACACACTAACATCACTTAAATATTACACAGGGGCTTTGGATATATTGCTTGCTATGTGAATTAAGATCATTTGTTTTGTCACAAGTTTTCTTAGCGGTTTGCTAAAGGAGATGCTATCCTTAAGTTAAAGCCTCAGATTAATATTTAGTTAAATATAGTGCTATATTTTAAGAACATGTTAATATGGTTGTAAAACAAGGGATACTATTTTCTTTGTCGTACTTTTTTCAGTGGTAAGAATGCTGCTCAGGCCACTTTATTAATATGAGAGTTAAGATAACACTTTATCAATAGCTGAGAAATCATGATTTCGGAGGAGCGTACAAGTATGGCAACTACACAAAATACACAATGAACAACGTATAGATAATGGCACATGGATATGAATCTATAATAAAACGTTTGGCCTGAATTTTGGTCTGGTGTGTGAGGTGGTGTGTGAATTTTGGTCTTATCTTACTAAGAATGTTGTCACTTTTTGCTTTGGGTCCAAGAAAGACTATTTTAATTTGGTCTTCATTCAGCTTATTAAAGTGTCACTCAACGTGAGCATTTGGTTTAAACAATAAAATGTTTCTAATTTAATTTTTTCATATAATTTTTACTTGACTTAGTATTATAAGGTTATAACTAAGGTATAACTAAGTTTGTGTACCAGTCTACATATACCTTAATCATCATCAGTGTCTCGCCAACTATCTCCATAAATAATAAAAGTCATCATTTATGTTCACATTTTTTGTATGGAGTAGAGCTGCCTGACAAAGGAAAACACTTACACGGCATCCTCTTTTTTCCCTGTGATATATGTATGAACAAAGAAATGTGTATGCTATTCAAGTGCTGAACAGTTTATTGTGAATTTCATTATTTAAGGTATCTTTTCATTACTTTTAATGCTTGAAATAAAACAAATCTTCATCGTACTTCTACATGATCATCTTTCAGTTTCAACTATGTTATTCTGATCCCAGCATGCACAAGTGAAGAGGAATTTGGCACAAAAAAGTATTTAATTTATTTAGTTTATAGTTTATTAGTACGTAATCAATAGATTTTAATTAAGTTAAAATAGATGCTAAATCTGTATAGTGGGAGATGGTCAGTATTTCATGTTGATTAGTCACAGAACTTTATAACCTTACAAGTTTTTGTTTCTTGTTGTTATTGACAGATTGTGGCATCAGTTGACTCTGAAGCTGACGGATTTTGTTAAAGATCCGTGTTTCAAAACAGGAGATGGCCTCATACAGGTATAGCAAGACAGTCACACGTGTACTTATCCACTTCAGTGTATTAGAGTTCAGAAAATTATGTAAAAGTTGTACTGATGGATACAACAGGAACAGTTGTTTCCAATAATATGTTATTTGAACATTCAGATTTATTCCGTGAAAGTGAAACATGTCTCACTTTCTTTTTTAAGCTGTATGACAATTTCATCAGTGACTTCGACCACAGGTGAGATATATCTTCACATAGATAAAGGTTTTCTTTACAACCTTTTTTGTTGTGTTGCTAATTCTTGTTTATAATCTTTTATCAGAATCAACCCACTGTCCCTCATGGAGATTATACTGTATGTTGCCAGACAGATGCAAGGTAAGAACAACCTGATGCAGCACGTATCATTGTCATAAGTAAAACCATTTTATAGTACTTACCAAAATATGCTTTTTCTAGATCCGAAAGACGCCATCACTTTTCTCGAGAAGACAAAAGAAAAGGTAAAATGCTGCACAATAATACAATTCAGAAATTAGATCACATAGATTAGAGGTTTTCAATTAAATTTTGAGAGGTGCAGTTCATGAATATTTCCTCAGGATAATGTACAGAAATCCTAATGGCTAACTTGTGTTCTGATACAGTATCAAGACTTTTGACATAGTGACAGCATTTAATAATAAAATACATGGAACTAGGCCTTGAAAAAGGCATCTTACAAAAGGTGCTTAATTTTAGAAAATACAAGGTCTAGTTAGAGTTTCCCTTTTCTTCTTTTTTGTTAACATTGAACCTCACACAAACTTTAATCTAGCATATCATATACAGCTAAGTTTATTCACAGTACCTTATGAGAGACTTCATCCAACTGTGCCAGCACCTCCTGCCTTTATATTTCAGTTGTCTTTGAGGATGATGATGATGACATGGGTATTTGCTTGATGTTTTTCCCTCACAAAATTTTTTTTTTTGTTTTCCCTCAAGTTAAGTCTCAGCTACTGCACGCATGCACTCCTTGACAACCCCTGAATTAGCAGAATGTTTTATAAGTTGACCCAAAATCCAGGCAGTTTTAAGGAAACATTTTTGACACGTTGTTGGGCAGTGAATGATTCTGTCAGGATCCTGCTGGTTTGATCATTTCTGGCTCTTAATATATTTATTTTCTGTGTCCCTTCTTTGGATTTTAGTGGGTTTGACTACTCAAAATATTTGTGCTCTGTCTCGTAGTGGTGCTTGACATTGCCGCTTTTAATAACCACCACGGTTTTGGACCATATTAAACATACAGGGTTTTAATTGCCTGTGGGGAGAATCTACACACAAGTGTCTATTCTTGACTAAAGGCTCGGTTTTTGCTGTCTAATTACCTAATTTTAGAGCATGACAGACAGCTGGTTTTGTCTGTACTGTACCGGTCCAGATAGGATACTAGACCAGATCACGGTCCGCCATTTGATGTTGCTGGCATAGATGTAAGAAGCAAGAATTTTATCACAATTAATTGCCCATCCCTTGAATCATGTAGTCTTCGTGAAGAGTTTTTTCCTTAGTGGTTTGTTTGATTTGAACGCGTTGGATTTGTTGGTGTTCCTAATTAGCCAAGTATTGTGTGTACATAATGGTATTTAACATTTTTCTGTTTTGATCAAACGCGTCTGTGTGTCTCAGGTGAAAAGCAGCGAGGAAGCAGTCATTCTCTGCAAGACATCTATCGGCCGACTTAAACTGGAAATCAACGATCTTCCTGAAACAAAGGTAAAATTTCTACTGCACTCTGTTCAAGCTGCTGATGTGCCCTAAACCTTGTTCAGAAATATCACATTCTGGCACATTTGAAATGTCAAGCTGCTCCTTCACACATCACGTGTTGTTAAAGCAGAGCAAATAACGCCAACAGCTGTTGGATACAACCAGAGATGTTCACTCCATGTCATACATCAGTGTCTGATTCTTTTCTTACTGAAATAACTCTGAAGCCATCCATACCTGGGGACTCAGCAAAGTACTCAGTGCTTTGTATTTTCCTTAATTTGTTTCATTTTAAACCTTGTTGAAAGTCATATCATATACAGATTAGATTCGGTACATCGGCAGGTCAAGGATTTGATCCTAACAGTCTATATGTCATAAGGTCCTTGAGCAAAACCCTTATCACCAATTTGTTCAGTGCTTCACAGGGATGGATCAAATGCAGATAAATCATTTCAATATGTAGTAAACAGTATGACTGAATGTGATGAAAAAATATTGCATTCATTTTTAATATTAATATTTCTTATTTAATTTTTATCTGATCTGTTAAAATTCAGGTGCACTGATGCAAATAATATAAATGTGTTATTTCACCTTTTTGGGGTACACCTACAGTCCTGTTGACGGAAAGTTGCAGTTCGCAAATACAAAGCTTTGTTTCAATTATACCAATGGTCATGACAACAATAAAGCAAAAGTGAAGTTTGGTGATATTTGCTGAGTGTAAAAAAAAACGATAACATCGAACAATTTGAAATACGATGCATTAGGCATTATAACATTGTAAATACATCTTACTGGGAGTTCAAAGTGCAAATTTGCCGTAGACAGCAGACACTATTTTTTTGAATGTTGCATGTTGCCATTTGTCGCCTATGTGTCTTCCAGAAACTCATCGAAGATGTTGAGGAAATGTTGAACAACTTGCCCGGAGTGACTTCAGTCCACGGCCGATTTTATGACCTCTCTAGTAAATATTATCGCATCATTGGGAACCACGCCTCCTACTACAAGGATGCCCTGCGCTACCTTGGATGTGTGGACATCAAAGACCTTCCAGGTGGAAATAAATACAATGGGTAACTGATCTGATTCCAGGCCGATCATATTGACGATTGAATGTTTCCACAGAGTCAGAGAAACAGGAAAGGGCGTTCACACTGGGACTGGCTGGACTCTTAGGAGAAGGAGTTTACAACTTCGGAGAGCTGGTTGGTTTTCACTGAACACTGTTGTTCATGATGTCTCTTGTGGTCAGCCTTTCAGCCGAAGCCTAAACGCATCTGTTGTTGTCTTTGCAGCTTATGCATCCTGTGCTTGAGTCCCTGAGGAGCACAGACAAACAGTGGCTCATTGATACTCTATATGCTTTCAACGGAGGCAATGTGGAGAAATTCCAGAGCTTCAAGTCTGCCTGGGGCCAACAGGTGATTTTCTACAAAGACTGAGATATTATTTATGAAAAATAACAATCAAAAAAATGTTCTTCAGTGAAGCCAAGCTTAACAGTTCGATAATCTGAATATCTGGGAGATTCATAGAGACAGGGTTGAATTCAACAAATAAGATAATATGAACAGAGTCAAAACTTCAGCACACAGTGATCGTCATATTCTTTTTGCATTAATTAGATTTGATGGCTCATACAAGAACCTGAACTGCTTTTACAAAATGTTGCTGAAGTTGCTGCAACTGAAGAGATTTATGCCCTACATCTTCAGATCGACATGTTTTTAGGAATTGGGGTTGGATCAGCATATTATCAAAATATTTTGGTAATTGAGGAATACAATTGCCAGTGGTTAGATGGTGCATTGAGTCTTTTGATGACTGTCAGAGTATCCATGAGGATAAGAGGCCATAAACAGAGGACAGCCTTAGCATAGTACAGCTAAGTTAGCACTAAATTACCACATTGCAAATGAAATTCTAGCCTCCATATTATAGCGAGCTAATAGAGCAACACAGTTCATCAGATACTTTCTGAGCAAAGACCTACGAGCAGACAGTGTAGTGGAGAACGATTGTTTTACTTATCTAATGAAGAACGTGGAGCAAAAGTATGTGACTCCTATCACAGTACTTTCTCATAGACTATTTTTTTTAAATATTTCTTTGGTTTTATGGCAGAACAACAAGATGGGGACTTGAAATGTTAAAAAAACTGACAGAATGATTCCATACTGTCTTCACAAGATAATCCACATCTGCAGAGTCCCTGAGATCTCAATTCCATTTGAAAATAACTAATTTACACCCCTTTAATCTGGAATGTCTACTGTAGCCTCGAGCTAAAAGCGTAGGCATGCACTTCTGTGCACTGAGATCTCTGTGTGCTAATGTATTTAGTTTAGAAAACAATCACGTTTCCATGATGTCATTGTTAAGAGCTCTTTGTTCATATTCAAAAATGTCTACCGGTGTTCATACCAGGTTAGAGAGGACAGAATTGATACTTAAGTACTAGAGGGAGTGTATTAAATTTGATTAGATCTGACTGTCTGGGTTGTCCCTTGCAATTGATCACTCTCATTGACTTATTTTCCTCTTTTGGTTGTAGCCTGATCTGGCAACACATGAAGGTAAACTGATGCAGAAGATCCAGCTTCTTTGTGTGATGGAGGTAAGACCCAGAATACTCCCTAAAGGCCTGGTCACATCGGCATTTAAAACTATGCTATTTCAGACTAAATTACACACCCACATGGATAAACCATTTCAAATATCAGTTGTTTTACGTTTGAAAGCATAATTTTACCAAGAATTTCCAGTCATTGCCGGATAATTTTGGTTTAATAAAATTAGTAATAAGGTAATGTGCATAGTATGATAAGGCTCAAATCTTAGGGTGCCAAAACCTTTTCAATAAAACAGTCTTGACAGTTTTCTCTTCAGTTAATGTCACTGAGAAGGTTCTAACACAATTAAATATTTTAAAAATATACTTTTCAGATGACCTTCACTCGTCCTGCAAACCATCGACAGCTCACCTTCACAGAGATCGCTAAGAGCGCCAAAATCCCTGTGATTGAGGTCAGTCAAGAATCAGCTCATCAATAAATGTTTGACGATGAACACAATTGATTTTTAATATTTTAGAGCTTCTGTATTGCTTTTCTGTCTTTTTAAATCTTGTATGGTAAATTTTTACTTGTGAAAAGACTGATGATGAGCTGAATGAATTCATGAACTGTCGGTCTGCAATGTCTGCGTTGCGTGTTTTTGTCCTGCAGGTGGAGCTGCTGGTGATGAAGGCTTTGTCTGTGGGCCTGATTAAAGGTAACATTGATGAGGTAGACCAGAAGGTGCAGATGACCTGGGTGCAACCGAGAGTGCTGGACCTGCAGCAGGTTAGACCTCATTTTGCTTTATAAATAACAACTGAAAATCTTTAACAGTATTGATTGGAACATCGATAAAGTTCAAATAAAAACATTCTTAATTTAAATCAGAGCATACCTGTAAACATCTGTTTACGGATAACACTTGAAACAGGTCTGTTTCAAGTGTTTGATAAACTCAAAGGAATTCCAATCAGATCAAACCATTAATTGATTTATAATGTTTAAGCCTAGTATTAAAACTACAGCCTTTTCTTTACTGGAATACTTTCTGTTTGTTACACAGGTATTTATGGATTTCATTAGGGTGTCGATTTATGACATGATGCTCCTAAAAACAGGTTTAGAGGAGGTTTTTCCAAGATTACCAATGAATCCGAAAAACACCAGCAGAAACTTGCAGTTCATAAACTACTATTACTGTCGTGAACTGTCATATGTACAAAAATATGTTTGGCAGATTAAATAATTTGGTAACGTTGGTGCATTCACACTTGGCAAGTTTGGTTTGATTTAAATGAACACCAAGTATGTTTGCAAGTTGTGATTACATACAGTCAGAGGAAATCACTGTAAATTCATATAACTCCCATCATTTGCTCTAGAGAAATTCACATTATCCTGCTTTAACGTCTTATCAGCGTTACAATCTCAAAATATATGTTAATGACAGATGCAAAGCATTTTTACTTTGGTAAGAGACATTCTGGATAGAATATTGTAGTGTAATTTACAGTAGTATCCTTGCAGGTCCACATTAATCTTGAAAGTGTACAAATAATCCCAGCTGAAATGTACATGTATAGAGCCGTGCAAAAGTTCAAGTATAATTTGGTTAAAATACTAAATTAGGGTTGTTCATTTGCAAGTGTGAAAACTTCCACCTGAACCTTGGTACTTGGCACCTTGTAACTAAAGTATTTGAAGCGCATGATCTAAAGATGATACGCAGGACATGATGTCACAAGACACGTCCATTACAGAGCAGCAGGACTAATATACAATAACAACAAAACAATATGAGCAGGGGGAAAACATGGAGCAATGAGAAGGTAAACTGTCTTAATAGTATTTGGTCCAACAAGCACAATGCAATATTACTGGAAATGTCCAATATACCGCCTTACAATATATGTCATAATTACATGACAGTCCAGGTTCTCTCCAGTTGTCTTGTAGAGAAAGTAAGAGAGGCCAGATTAAGATGATTTAGACATGTGAAATGGAGGGATAGTGGGTATATAAAAACAATATATAGTACATTAAAATTGTTCTTCCATGTATCTGAAACAATTCTGCTGTAAGCATTGACCTACATAAGCAAACTTTGAATGTGAATGAACCCTGACAGCCACCTGTTTTCTGTTCCAGATCAAAGGGATGAAGGAGCGTTTGGACTTCTGGTGTGGCGATGTGAAGAACATGGCCATGCTGGTAGAACAGCAGGCCCACGACATCCTCACCTAAAACCAATTCACAACCGGTCCCTGGAGGGAAGCCTCTTTTTGTCATTGTTTTTCTATCAGATGTTCTTTTGTTACCGTCACTGTTGTATTACCATCAAACCGTGGTATATTACAGATAAGCAATCGGTTGTAACAATATTATCCTCAACTTATGGACAGAAAATATTGAATAAAAATAACTGAATAAAAAATGAAATTAATATCCATAATCACTGCCCAGAGTTATTTTTGTGTGTATGTTTGTGTTTTATGTGCATTTTTTCTAAGCCTGTCCACCCCGAACTTGTAAATAAATTGGATCCGGGAGTTTTTAAAGGGGCAATTACAAGATTTTTGCTAATAAATATGATACAAAAATATACCCATAAGATCCTGCATGCACACATCAAAGTCTGATTTGAAGCACAGTCATATTACATATCTGATGATACAGGATTTTAATCTATTTCACTACCGTGACATAAATGATACAGACTTAAAGCCATATTCAGTTTGGTGCCAAATATCTTAATAAACTCACTGAGCCGGACAGAAACCCAACATCAGTAACATATTCTTGAATAACTATGAAACTAATGATACCAATTTAATTCCAGATACTAGGGGAAGGTGTTAATGGTTGAGTCACCTGTCTAGGGTCAGACTATCACGGGTTTGTTGCTTTATGGTGTGAGGGCATTAAGAAGAAACCGCTGCTTTGAGGTTTATGCAGGTGTTACTCATGGTTAGCCAGATGTAACGTCTAATGATGGCCCGTTAGTGTTTCCAGCTGCTCAAAACTACATTATCGTCCCCAGCTAGCTTGATAGATGCTATAACAAAACCAATTTAAGAGGATTGTAACTCGGTTTACAATCTTGTACTAAATTCATGGGAATGGACCTGATGCTACATCAGCCAGCAGAGGCAGGATACTAGCTAGGCAGGGGAGCGGTGTCTGTCCGGTCAATGAGAAATCTGAGCATAGCTGGTTAGTGATTCCCCTCTGCCCCAAACCTCCAAAGATGGTTTGTGTTGTGATAAAAAGCTATCCAAACAGGATCAATTTTGGTGTGGACATGGCTTAAAACAGACAAAAGAAGCTTTGGCATCCTAACCAACGTACCTGAATTAACCAAAACTAAGAAATGAAAGTATATAAAAATGGCCAAACTCCCAGAAACAGACTGTGTAGAAGAGCGATATAAGAAAAAAGGCTTAAAGTCAAGCAAGTTCATCTGTTGTTTAAAATTGAGTGTCTTCTTTGTAGCACCCTTGTTGCTTCTCATGAACCAAAATCTGAGGGACCCACTCACAACTTTGCCAAGAAATGGAACCATCGGACTGTCTTTGTGCCATCCTATGATACTACATGTTACTTCATCTCATTTGCTTATATGTTAACATTGGTAATAGAAGATGGCTTCTGATGGTGGCCTCTGTTAACAAGTTGACTGACAGAAAATATTTTGTTTGATGTATTTTTCATGGGATTTTGCTTAATGTCCCTTTGATAATTTTATATTTATTTATTTATTTTTCAGTCAAAGGTTTTGGCCTTTTTCACTAGTCAAAACTATTCTTCCAGGACTTCCTTATACTTGATGGAATCCATTTTACCCTCTACACAAGTGGCGGCTGGTGAGTTTAAAAATGGGGGAGGATGGAAAGATTTATGGTTTTGGTCTCAGCAAATGCACCAAGTGATTTTATGTTTCCTGTTACCGAGCAGTTCTGTGGTTTATGTTAAGTGCTCGTATTTTGAAGGAGTAGAGAAGGAGTTGGGTTGGCCAGTGTGTTGTGAGTGTTATTTCTTAATGAGAAAAGAACATATTAGACCGCGCCGGCCAGCCTTTCTTTTTTATATCTCCCAACACAACCCATGTCCAATAAAGTCAAATACAAGCCGAAGCACCGAGTTTTTACACTGTTGCACAGTTATTGTTGACATGGTTACCATCTGTTTACCCTAGCTGATTATTCACGTAGGCTGAGTAATTGACTGTAAAAGGTCACTGTTTTTGGCTCTGTGACAGTAAAGCTGGTGTTTTAACACATCAAACACAAACACTAGACACTGTCATCAGCCGCCAGGGTTTTCACTAAGATATGAAAGTATTATGTCCAATTGGATATCATGACCAAATCCAACACTGGCTAGCCCTGATGTGACCGAGCAGGACTTGACCCTGAACATCATTTCTAAGTATTTTTCCGAACCTGGTCTTTTGGGTTCCGATGGGAACCATTAGGCTTAGGACAGGGATCCACACTCTGCCCTCCACTTCACACAGACTGCCTTTCTCCTTGCCTGCCCTGTAGATGTCACTGTTGAAGCTGTGTCAATAATGGATTGTCTTCCACAGAAGTCCAGCAGTGGTGGAAATCTTGGAGTTGAGGTATGGAAACCTGATGTAAATTTTGGCCTTTATAGAAAAAAAGAATTTGGAACTTTACTGCTAAAGTAGACCTACGAAAGTTACTTGAGCCTTTGTTTGTGTGTGTTTGCAAAAAGGATCACTCAAAACATTTTGAACAGATTTTGATTACATTTTGTGAATATATGAGCTCTGGGGAAGAGAGCATGAGCTTAGAGGCTTTTCCAGAATATGGTATGGATCCAGTATTGGCCTGCCAGACTAATTCTCCGATTGGCTTGGTATGATGATGATGATGCCTCCCAAGGAGTCAGAGATCAATAAGTGAGTGCCTACATTAGAAAATGTAATTTTCATGCCCAGCCAATCAGAAGCAGGATAGGGTGGATCATGGGATTGCCATATTAGGATTCATAAATCCTGCGTGTCCTCTAGACTGCAAATGTGTTTTTTTTGAGATATAAAATTCATGGAGATGAATCATGACATCACAAAAGTTGTGGGTAAGAGCAGATAAATACTCTGTATTAGCATTATTAAAAACATGCGTGCATTAATATTTTTGTGGAAGCACAAGAGTGCTAGTATGAAGAGCCGCAGAAGTACCAAGCACTTAAAGTAAAGTAACAAAACTAATAGTACTCATGTAAATTGACGCATTTCAGAATAGTATTAATGAGCAGTAGTATTATGATACTATAATATTATAATAATATACTGTACCATACTTTTACTATAATATACAATACCCTGTCCTGTACTGTGAACTATAGTAATAGCATGAGCAAGTTGATGTACTACTGTACTGAATGATTTTATCACTGGAGATACAATTGGAGGTGTTTATATACAGTGCTGGACAAATGTATTTGAGCTCCTCCTTATTTCTTTTATTGTTGTGTTTATCTGATAAAATTGTCTGACCTTCATATAATATTTGATGTAAGTCAAAAGCAATCTGAGAAAACAGAAAATGCAAAATTTAAATGATTATTTAGTTTATTGAACCAAAAATGTTTTCTAATACTGACTGAGTCTGTGTGAAAAATAGAAACTAAATCCCAAAAAACTTCATTAAAATACTGCTTCAAGCCGGACTAGACCGGATCACTACTAGCCCTGTTCAATCCCAACATCAATTCAACACGCCATCTTCAGAAGCAGGAAGTTGGTCCGTAGGCCTCATCAATAGCACAATATGCCAAAATCACAAGAATTTTCGATATCAAAATCCATCTAATGTTCAGGGACTCCACAGATACACAGTGAGACACATAATCTGAAGGATATAAATATAGAGAAGACTTGGAACAATTGTGAACCTAGACAAAAGTGGACCAAAATCCAAAATTCATGCATGAGCTCCTTCAGGAAATCGCAATAGATCCCCTAAAACATCCGAGGATCTGCTAGAACCCTCACACCTCAATGAAGGTCAAAGTTCATGGCTGGGATAAAGTCACTGCTGACCCAGAAGAACATTACAGCTTGTCAGAATTTACCCAAACTCTGTAGACGGACGAATGGAAAGTTGAACTGTTTGAAGACAGGGGTCCCGTTCCATTTGGTGCCAACCAAACACAGCATCAAGTAGAAGAACCCCTTCCAAGTCTCTAATCACAGGCAGAATAATTCTGCTCCCTACCTCCCTCCTTTAAATCTTGGATACGTGAAATGTCCCTCCCAAAAGAAAAAAAAATCAACGGCTTCTCTGTTAGATATTATGTTCAATCTAACCATTATGTTTTACCATTATCAGTGAAATTTCACAGTAGAGATATCATATGAATGTGTTTCGCATGTAGGCATTTTTTGTCTTGTATTTGCTACCCCTCCACATATCGTACGTGAAATGATGTTGTAAAATAAGTTATGTAAAATATTGCAGTTATATAAAATAACTGAAACTGTAAAAAAAAAAAAAAAAAATATTAATAAAATGTAAAAGAAAAGAAAAGAAAAAAACAAAACATGGAGTTGGCATTGTTATGTTGTTGGGATGCTTTGCTGTTTCAGAGACAGGATTACTAAAAACAATTATGTTGAAAAATGTATTCATGAATTCTGCTCCCTACCTGAGAATTCTGAAAGAGAAGTTGAAGTGAAGCCAAAGCTTAAGCATTATAAATGAAATGTATTATTATTATTATTATTATTAACCATGTCATGCAGCAGGACAATTATCCCACGCAAAAGACTAATTCCAGTACTTTAAGTTTAAGTTCTGGAGTGGCCTGGTCAAAGTCTGGACTGAACAACATTGAGATGATGTGGCAGAACCTGAGATGATCAGTGTGTGCTCAAAGACACTACAATGTGGTTGCAGCAAAGCAGTTCTTCAAAGAAGAGTAAGCCAAAGTTCCACCGCAGGGATGTCACGGAATGATCTCCAGTTATCAGAAAGGTTTGGTTACGGTTGTTACTGCTAAAGGTGGAACAACTAGTTATTAAGTTCAGGGTTGAATGCTTTATCAATCAATGGTAATTTAGGTAGACAACCTTTTGTCCTGCTAAATCAAATCATAATTTAAAACTTGCATTTCATGTTTTCTCAGCTTGTTTTATGTTAATCGTTGTTGGAAGATCTGACATAGTTTGTTCTGAGATACACACAAAATAGATCAAGAAGGGGTCCAATACTTTGCCGCAGCACAGCATGTGCCCATTTTTTGCTCTAATTACTTTTGCCTAACTCTCCTCTCGTCCAAGTTTAAAGCCTGTTTCAGTTATTGCACAGTTTATGAGTAAAAACTCAACTGGTCGGCTTCAGAGCTTCCATTTTCTGATCACCATACAAACCAGCAGATGGTGACAGACAAATTTCCAATACCACAATGCTCTGGTTATTGATTGGAAAAATATTTACCATATGCCTGCACTAGACTGTTTGTATAATTCGGGTATTATTTTTGCAAAGCACGCCACGGGTTTGTGGCGTTTTAATGAAGGCTATTCTGGTGTAGTCTAATTACCCTTCAATAAGATTGAAACAACGAATGGGAATGCGTTGCACGGGATATGTCAGCTCGAAAATATCCAGTTAACATGGAGACAGATTGCTGACTTACAAGACTTATCGTGAGACGGAGAGAGTGAAATGAGGCTGGATAATTAGGAAAAGCAGGCTTGTATCCCCAAAGGGCGACAGCAAGCGAGCTCGGTACACTCAGCTATTCGCATCATCATCCAGTCTCTATCTCTTTAAGAACACAGAGATGGAGTGTGTGTACGTGGGGGAGGGGTATTGGCTGGGGTGGAACAGTCCTGTAATGAGCAGATTTTAGAGAGAGAGAGAGAGAGGGATAGATAGGGAACGAGGGAGGCCGGAAAACAAGAAAGGACAGATGACTTGGTGGAATTGGGATACAACAACAATCCAGGAGAGGACAATGGCAAACGGAGGGGAATAATTTCTTCTTCTCTTTACATCTACAGAAGAGGAGAGAGCCCCATCTTTACATCACAGTCAAAATAAGAGGAGATGCTGACTCTCCGTTATATTTGATATGGAGTGTGTGGTCGGATTGCTGGTTTCCAGGCCATGCGATAGAGAATTATCTCTTATTTAGTGGCGTGCAGGTTCAGCAGCGTCTCTCTCTTGTATCCCTCTCTGTTTGCTGGTGCGGCAAGGATGTGGGGATGCTGTGATGTCTGATTGAGCAGTCGCTGCTGCCACCGCTCTGTGGGCCTTTGGGACTGCTGGAAAAGCCTAGGCCTCGCTTGTCTGGAGTGCCCCGCCGCTGGCTGAGGCAACGGGCTGGGGAGCTGCGAGGAGCAGAAAGGTGGAGGAGGAAGTGGAGGAGGATGAGAAGCACTCTGAGCCTGCATGCCCATGGGAAGCAGCATGCCCGGCAGCTGTGTTCATCACTCCAGACCTGAGGCTTAGGCTGCTTCTCCATCGTAAGGTGATGCTCTTTGAGCCACGTCTTGTTGATTTTGAAACGAGTACCTAAACCAACAGGAGAACAGGAGTCGAGGCCCTGCACCTCCATGCTATTAAGCGAGGCCTCCTCCCTTTTTGCTCCCTCTGAGTGAACCAGGTCCTTGTTTTTTTCTTTTTCTTGAGGTTCTAAGGATTTGCCTAAACCTGTTTCATGCATGTCCACTGGAGGCAGGTTTGACTTTGATGACGGGGGGTCGTACTGTGGGGGGTGGGAGCAGGGTAAAGCCCATGGCCGAGGGGTCTGCACGGGGCCCCAGGGTCAGGGAGAGTATGCTGGTGCATGGAGTCATGGCTTTGAAGTCCTGGGCGTGTACACGTGGCCCAGTGGGAACAGCTATCAGGGCACCTGGGCACAAGGCAAGAGGCATGGTATCGGAGTGGAGAACAAGGGCCGCTGGGAGTACAGAGGGGAGTGGACGCAGGGGTTCAAAGGTCGCTATGGGCAGCTGGAGAGCACAGCCAGTGGGGCCCGGTATGAGGGGACCTGGAGCAATGGGCTGCAGGATGGATATGGAACTGAAACCTACTCTGATGGAGGTAAGGATGCTAAAACTGGAATTTGAGCTTCTGCTTTTACACCAGAGAGCAGTTTAGATTTGATCCAGCATGATCACATGCTGGAGTCTTGTTCCAAGAACTGGTTTTCAGGTCACTAGTGGAACAACTCACCTACTTAGCCTGCTGCTATAATCCACTGTAACACATCTTTACATAAATAAAAAGTAGGTCACATCCATATGCATCGATAGATTACTGAGCACGTCGACCAGGCACAGTCCCCTAAGGTTCAGGGAAGACAAGAGGACATTATTTACATAGTATTTATATAGCATTGTATCCGTAGTATTTAGTATTAGTATTACAAGGAGGGTAAGTGTGGTTATGCTGTAGCAGGAAGCTTTCAGCAGGAACCAGACAGCTCCTGTTTGTCAACCATCAGCAGCAACATGCTCAAGTTCTGCTTCACCTGCAGAATGTAACTAATGTACATCATAAGCAATGTCACTATGAAGAGTTGAAAATACCACAAGGAAAAGCTAAATGATTATAGATCCACAACATCTATACAGAGATGCATGATGACTACAGAGAAACACAAGATGACGCAACACAAACTTCAACCTCTTAAAAGAGACAAAAATGAATGCAAGACTAAAAATTCTATAAAATATCCAAAACATATATATCGATGCAAGATGACAGCAAGGATGTGCTTAATGATATAACGGTGATCCAAATCATACAAGGAGGGACAAAATGACTAACAGGAGGACACCAAATAGTATGCAAATAGTGACAAATAGTATGCAAATAGTGACAAGATAGGCAAAAATATGCAAAAATTACATATAACAGATCCAAAACAAATAAAAAGAGACACAAAAGGATTAAAAAGTGATAAAAATTACTAAAAGAAGACACAAAATAATTACACAAAGTAATTTAAAATGAGTACAAGGAGAGGAATAATACTTATAGTGATCTAAAACAACACCAAAATACATAAAATGATTAAAGGTTATTCAAAATCTTTACACAGACAAAAAATAAGTAAAAGTAATCTAAACTAATTATAAGGTGAGACACAAATGGTTGACAGGTTATTCAAAACAAGTACAAGTAAAGACAAAATAATCATAAAATGATCTTAAACGACACGATGAGGACACAATGTGAGTAAAGCAAATTGATCATATTAATAATATTAGACAATTATTAATAATATGAGAAACTTTCATCTCTCTTGCATGTCACCATGGTAACGTAGAGAAAGCAGGTCATCATGTCACGAGAGACTAACAGGTCTTTTGCTCTCTGACTGGCTCCCTCCTTACATCAGTCTCTGTTTCTCTTCCTTGCTTGTGTGTAATATGGAGAGTTTGATAACTGCCTAACCTAGGCCCCCACAGGAAGTTGATAATACAGGTGAGGTTGACATGGCGTGTGTTGGTGGAGTTGGTTGCCATTTTTAAAATGTCTCCCAGTTAGTTACATTGCCATAGAAGCTGAGTGGCGTGATAGCTGTACCCCTCTCTTCCGCTCACGTGGAAGATCTATATTTTCCATAACCCAGTTAATGCACACACACAAACACACACACACACACAAAACAATACTAATACTTAACAAGATTTAGTAAAAGTGAAAACGGTGCATATTTTAGCCATCTTTAAATGCATGTTTTAATTCAGTACCATGGACAGCTCCACATCCATTACATGCTCACACAGCTGCTGCTAATGGAACTAAACCTAAGAACGGAGACCTTAGAAGACAAAGTAAACAGAGCAATAGATACACATTTTATAGTGTAGTGTTTGTCTCTCACTATTGATACTATGAATACATACTCTTTCTAGAGTACAGTGGCTGAAAAAGTATAATCAGTACAAATCCTGCTTTCTGTACAGAGTTACATTTCCTGTGTATCCGTTTGTTTTCTCTGGGTATTCCTGCTTCTTTCCACAGTCCAGAGTCTAACCCATGTCTAGCTGAGTATTTGCTGAGATAGGCTTTTCAGTCCCAACCAACCCTGAACAGGATAAGCAGTTACAGTGAATGGAAAGAGGCATACATGTTATTTAGCATCTAGATCAACAGTTGGAAAAAAATGCTGAGGGTAGCTCTGCCAATTTTACCAGCAACCAAACCCTCCCGACAGCTGGAGATACGTCTCTGACATGACTGTCGTGGAATTTTCGTCCTCTCTTCTTTAGTTAAGTGCAGCCACAATGTAGGGTTCATCCAGAGCATCTCAACGGGGTTGAGGTCCAGACTTTGACTAGACAACTCCAAAGGTTTTGTTCCATCTAAGCCATTTAGAGGTAGACTTGTGCTGCATTTAAACTGAAAGAGTCAAGTCGTGGTGAGCAGTAGTAGCAACACGGATGACACGTAGGCTACGGCACGAGTTTGTGTTACTCACCACATTTGCTAATTTGACTATTTTCAACTTGCGAGAGGAATTGAAGTGACGTGAAAGCCTATCAGCGTTAAGATTCTCCAAATGTCCCATGTCTGAACGGTACTAGAGTGAAAGGGGGAAAGAAACATTATCGGTTTCATTCCCAGAAGACTAGGGCATTTTTTTCCCCGGCTTTGTGTCATTCACACAATTTATCAAAATGATCCCGGTCGACATTTGCATGAATAGAATAGAGAGAAAATCTGCATTGTGTACAATTTGAATTTCCCATTGTGATTTTTATTGTGTTCCTGTTTGTCTCTCAGGAACCTACCAGGGTCAGTGGCTTGGCGGGATGCGTCATGGCTATGGCGTGCGGCAGAGTGTACCGTACGGCATGGCAGCCATCATCCTCTTCCCTCTGCGAACTTCCATAAATTCCCTTCGTTCCGAGCACAGCCATGGCCCCGCGGCTGTGTTGGAAGATGGTACCGCCACCTCACCAACAGACGGGGTGGTGGCTGGGCTGGCCGGGAGCCCTGTGGGACGAGGGGGGTTCGCACTGACGGCTCCGAGTGAAGCTGAACGCCAGAGGAAAAGAAAAGGCCGCTTCCGCCAGTCCATACTGAGTGGCCTGAAGCTACGGCGTTCTGAGTCCAAAAGCTCCTTGGCCAGTCAGCTTAGCAAGCAAAGCTCCTTCTGCAGCGAGGCTGGTATGAGCATCGTCAGCTCGGCTGCATCTGACATTCACTCCAACGCTAGTGAGAATGAACAGGGTGCTCCTGTGGATGCCACTGTCACCGAAATGTATGCTGGCGAGTGGAGGAGCGACCAGAGGGCTGGCTGGGGTGTCAGCAGGCGCTCAGACGGCCTGCATTACGAAGGTGAATGGGTCACAAACAAGAGGCACGGCTATGGCTGCACCACATTCCCTGATGGCACCAAGGAGGAAGGAAAGTACAAGCATAACGTGTTAGTTGGGGGCAAACGGAAGAACCTGATCCCGCTGAGGGCCAGTAAGATCAGAGAGAAGGTGGACCGCGCCGTTGAAGCCGCTGAGAAGGCTGCCGACATCGCCAAGCAGAAAGCCGAGATTGCCATGTCAAGGTCAGATTTACAGCAAAATATTTGGAGGACCGGCTAGTATTGAATCATTTCTTCTTCAAAAGTCATAATATCACCAAACTATTACAGGCACAGAATATATCGGCTTGAATAGATTAAAGTAATTTGGATACTCGCGTCGTGTTCAGTTTGATCTCAGCATTATGCGATTAAAACGTCACGACAAAGTACGGAGCGCCACAGAGTTCACATGAGAAAAAAAATCACGTAATAACGTAAATCTCTGTGTTCTGCTCCGTAAATAGGCAAGTCTAGTCCGCCAGGTTTGTCACAGTAAGAATCTCTGGCCCCGGACTCTGAATAATTAAGATGATTGTATTTACTTGTGGTGTTGAATGAACTGTAATAATGTAGCACTTTTCCTGGTTGATCAAATACGCAAAGCGCTCTACAACAAAAACCAGCATTCACCCAAACATTCAAACAGTGGTGACAGAGGCTACAATGCAAGGCTCCACCTGCTCATGAAGAGCAGGTGGACATTTCACGCCATCATTCACACACCAATGGAACAGCCACTGGTAGCAACTTTGGGTTCAATATCTTGCTCAAGGATACCTCATCATATATCAGACTGAAGGGGCAGGGGATCGGACCATCGACCCTTCGGATAAGTGGACGACCGCTCCTCATGAGCCACCGTCGCTCATTGGTGGTGGTCGGATTCATCTCTTCTTATTCGCATCAATGGGGTTTCCTCTGGTGGCTCTTTTTCCATTCCATTCCATTTTCTTATTCAGGGTCGGGCACCGGTGGCTGCAGGCTAAGTTGTGTCACACATGCCCGGGCTAGGGAATTTGTTTTGGCTCATTTACTTGTAGTATTCTCTCATAGTGCCGGACAGCTTTTCCCCAAGCAAATCCGCTGGTTTACAGCTCTTGCTCTCACTGTTACTTTCAGTTTGTGCTGATCGGCATCACCATGTTCTCCGTAGTTGAAAGAGAAAGTGTGAACTCCTTTTCGATGCATGTGATATTCTGAATGAAATGGCATAGACAAATTAATCAAGATCGCAGTTTTATTACCAATTAGTTGCCCAGCCCTCACGTTCAGCGTATGGATCACACTGCTAACTTCAACTTCATTTGTATGTCTAAAAAATCATTTGGGATCCCAAATACATGACTGTTTTTCTCATTCTGTGCTCGAATGGTTAAGAACTCCGGGATCTGCATTGATTCTACGATACACAATTCACATGGAGAACAGTTTTGGTTACAGTTCTCCTTTTAGTTATATTCTAACTGTTACTTGTGGGTTTTTAGACTTCCCGTCACTAGAATGTATAAATCCCATTCCTGTTCTACCACCTCTTCCTATCACTCCTTTTATAAATACTTTTATTTAGTGCTGTTTCTACTGCTACTGGTGACTCAAAGAATAACCAGCTCCAGTATGGTTTGGTATGCATTTACCTGCGATTGTAGCTCAATTAAGGTGCAACGTCCTGCTTTGGTAGGGCTTTGTAAAGAGGGTGATTAATACCAGCTGAAGGCTGTGTGATTGAAATGTTGCTGTCGGTTTCCGTTCAGGATGAGCCATGCTCGTGGGAAGGCAGAAGCAGCTGATGGTGTGGCACAGAAGGCCATGGAGGAGTGTCAACTGGCCCGGATAGCTGCAAAAGAGCTCTCGCCCTCTTTTCACATCTATGGCAATGGTGAGTAGATACGATTTGTCCGAACGTGTTTGCTAAGTTTGTGCTTTCACACATACCCTTTCATTTTAACGTCATGAATTTGTATAAACTGAAAGGGTCTCTGAAAGTGTAACTTTATCCGCAAGATGTCTTGAAAATATGTCAATAGATTTTGATGAAATTTGTGTTAGGGTAGATCTCGGACCAAGAGAAGTTCATTAAATGATGTGGTTGGAATGGTGGACACCCGGCCGTACACAGTGTTCTAGAAATATTGAGGTCCAAAACGCGAGATTCCTAGGGGTTTTGGAGGCATAATCTCCCGAAACTTTTTTGATTTCCCTGATCCCCCTAAATTTGTGTATTTCAAGTGTAAAACAGAATATGATTCAAATTAAATGTTGCAATGAATAATCCACCCTACAATCTGGAAGCTCATGTAGCCAGACTAATTGTACACAGGTTCAGGAATTCAAGGTAAGTGCACGTTCATGCTATTCTCAAGCGGCTGAGAATTCTCAGTTTCAAATAGCTAAACAGCAATGGTATAAAGAGAGGAATAATGTTTAATCAACTGAGCAGGGTGATTAGAAACAAGTGAAATGAATGTGATATGGACTAACATGGACCAACCGGAAAAAGGCTGTTACAAATACGATCAGAGATAAAAGACTGGCTCACTTGCGGATTTTCTGAATATTTAAGTTTATATACGTGAATATATAATTTTATATATATATATAATTTTATATATATATATAATTTTATAAAATTGTGTGTGTGTGTGTGTGTGTGTGTGTGTGTGTGTGTGTGTGTGTGTGTGTGTGTGTGTGTGTGTGTGTGTGTGTGTGTGTGTGTGTGTGTGTATGTGTGTTGGCATCTACAGTGTGTTTGTGCACGCACAGCATGTGTGTATATGTGTAACTCATTTTCACATCCCTTTCAACGTTTGACACTAACTGAATTGAAAGAAAAGCATGTACACTTTGGTTTAAGTTAAAATGTCTGACTTTAGATGGAATATGTATGAACTAACAAGCAAGTTAATTAATCCCGGTCAACCAGTGAGCATCATGAATCATGAGCTCTGTTTAACTCAGCATGCAACTGACATAAACACACTGCAGATGGATTGGAGCCAAACCTCATCTGTTCTGTTCTCCTGGTGTTTTCACAGGGCTTGAATGTCAGAGGCCCAAGCACCAGGATGTCAAGGACAAAGACCATGAAGTGATCTCCACAGGAACGGACAGTCCGGAGCTGTGCACTCCAGATACCACGCCACCTGTAATAACACCTGAACCCAGCCCCGTGTTGAGCGTACCCACCTCGCCCCCCCACAGCCCGCCCAAGCATGCCCATCGTCCTAGAAATGCTTGCTTCATGCGCCAGAGTGCTGTTGACGAGCAGGGTGGGACTGAGATCCAGGTACTTGTGGAAGGGCGGGGGATTGATCTACCAAGGGGAGGGGCTAACAATTGGACTGATGACATGTATGCAGACCGAGGACGCAGCAGCCGCTCCACCACGCCCTCTCATCTGGAGGAGCATGAGTGTCAAATTAACGGCCACGAGCAAGCTCCTGTATCCAACCACAAACCACGAGAAAAGTCCTTGTCCGATAACAAGCCCCGGGACCACAGAGCATGGGAACAATCCCTGTCCAACCAAAAACCCTCCAAGCATGCCTCCTCCAATCATAAGTCAAGGGAGCATTCGTCCTCCAATCACAAAATATGGGATCATTCTTCCGCCAATCACAAAACCTGCGAACAAGCCTCTTCCAACTACAAGCCGCAGGTACACATTTTATCCAATCACAAAGCCTTGGAACATAACATGTCCAATCACAAGACCGCTGAGAATGCTTCTTCCAATCACAAGTCCCAAGATTATATGTCCTCCAATCACAACGCAAAGGACCATGTCTCGTCTAGTTACCACCCTCGAGAGCATGTCTACTCCAACCACCACCCAAAGCCGCACAACCCCTCCAACCACAGGCTTCATGAGCATGCTGTAATTGACCAAAGGCTAGATGGCCCCACCGGGGGCTGGACTCCTGAGAGCACCCATAGGTGGAGCCCTGCCCACCCTCGCCTCACAGAGCAGGAAGAGGAGCGGATGAATGACTATACGGTTGATATGAGGCTTCAGTGTGCGGACTCGCAGTCATCTCGGGGGCTGGGCCAGGAGTCCCCAGCCCCCAAAAACAACAGGCTGCGATCCAGAGGGCTACGCCCCGTCAGAGAGGGATCCATGGACTCCGTACAGATGCTGGACAACCTGAATGTGGGGGCAGAGCTGGAGGAGTGGCCGCTGCACAGGGACCTCACCCTCTCCCCTCCCCTAAAGTCTCAACCCATCACGCTGGAGCAGGAAGGAGAGCATCTCACCCTCAAATCAAATTCAGTGAGTCATCAGTTGAATAATAATAAATGATAAATAAACATGCCTGGAGGTAAGTGGAATGATAAAAAAAAAATTCTACATGTTTATTAACAGTTTTATCTCAACTACCAGAAATCTCTCAGTCCTAATCTAAAAATGAAAATTCGATCTGATAAAAGCGCTTATTGCTGCATCTCCTGCAGAGCTCTGATGCAACTTCCTGGTCGCAGGTAAACACAGAGGTCTGCAGAGGTCATCTGATCTCGTTGATCTCGTCTAGCAGTGCAAGCAATTTAAATTCCACATTTCATATGTAAGTGTTTTCAGTTCCCCCTTTTTTTCTCTCTTTTTTTTCTCTTTGGTCTCAATCCGGTGCCAGATGTTCGTTTTAGTTATTTTTTATCATTTAGTCACAGTATACTGTTTTTATCCAAGTTTTTGTCTAATTTAAGTCAACAAAAATCAAAAGTAACTTAATCTACTCTTCTTCTTTTTTCTTTTTGTTTTTACACAAAAAGTGTTTAAACTCTGGGGGAATATATCCAGACATAGGGTCTGGATATGCGTGTTCTGATTTGCATATTTATTTTGAACCACACCCAGCTCCAAACCAGTCCGCCTGGCCCCTGTTTGAGGGGAACAGTTTCTTGACTCCCAGGCTTAGCAATACATGTTTTATTCATGTCTGCAAAAAATCTGACACACAACATAAGAAAGGAGTTTAGCCAGCCATTTCAAATCAAAGGAAAACAACAGTTTTAAGGAGGAAAATCTGCAAATAAGGAAATGACCTAACGTTGGCGAAAAAAGCTGTTTTGGTCACTTGCATCATGACAGAATTAAAACTAAGATCAGAATCTAAAATTATTCCCGGAAGGGTTACGATTACGATTTAATCTCAAGAGCCGAATACCTACATTTGCAGGAGAGTAAATGTTTTTATTTCTGGGTCCAACTAGTGGCAAACAGGGCCAAACGTAATAAACCTTAAGAAACCACATGTTAATAGACAAAACACAAGCAAATTAAAAAAACATCTTCATCAATTCTCCTCAACTAACTACTTCTTTTCTTCTTCTTGTTTTTCAGGGCTCCAGCTCTATCCTGGTGGTTATGGTCATTTTACTCAATATTGGAGTAGCCATTCTTTTCATTCACTTCTTTATTTAAGCTTATACAGATATGATCTACTAAGACTTATTGATAACAGCGGTATATTATATAAGTACCTACTGAGAAGGACATTCTGCCTATTCGACTGGAGCCCACAGCCCAACTGACGGACACAGCAGAGCCTTTCTATTGTTGCTACTGATCTTTTCACCATTTCAGTTTATATGAACACTTCATCCCTTTGAAATGATTATGTTGAGCTTGCAAACATGGAAAAGAAGTGAAAGAAAGGGGAAGAATGTAGCTTTAAGCTAGTCTTGGGATACACGTGCATGGGTGTCCACCAGCTACTGGTAGATGGAGAACACTGGAGATGGCACAGGCCTTTTTGCCCATTTTTCAATCACACCAGACAAGAATAAAGCAACCCTTGTTTCGTGGTGATTTCATGAGCAACATGCTAACCAACAGCATGGCACTCTAAGTCCATCCTCAATCCCTCAGACAATAACTCCTCTGCCTTTAAGGCCTCATCTGCCAGTCTCTACCCCTCTTGGCACTATGCTCTACATACAGAATTATGCTGCAAGATTAGATCCATTTTAAAGGGCTCCGTCATTATTCTTTTCTCCACTACGAACTACACAAATGCACACAACCATTGCATGAGGCTGTGTGGGGTTTCAAAAGTGCATTTTCTATCCCTTTAACATCACTGTTTCTGTCCACATTTGTACGCACTCGCACTGGTTATCCCCTCCTGTCAGCAGGGATTTGGGAATAGGCACCTTTTGCCAAAATCAGAGTCAACTTTGAATAAGATGTCAGTGTCTTGTGTTTCCCAATAACAGACTGAATCCATCTTCAGTCTGGAACCAGGCAGACACAGACACAGACACGGATACTGTACCTGTAAGGTGTGGCTTTTGTAGCGGTTTGGGCTTTCATTCACATGACAATGATGTTTCAGTAGCCTGATAATGAGAGTGTTATCTTTTGAAAATGCTACTGTTATCATTGCTATGCAACCCAACCATTCTTGTGAAGATTGTGTGGACAAGGCCAGATTATGTCTAGCTCTTCCATTACTGTTTGCTACTCACTAAACCAAAACTCGTATATAAACTGAAAATTATCCAGTGCTGACATTCATATTATTTAAGTGATCATGCAGCCGGACTTCAAACAAAGAATACAAAACCACAAACAGATATCATCGCCTAGAATCTTGCCTTAGGAAGTCTGTTTTGTTTGTTTGTTTAAAGCAAGGTCCTATTTTGTTTGGTTGATTCAGAGAATAATAATAAACTAAATTTATAGAGAACTTTTTATACGAAGGATAAAGAAGAACCCACCTCTCTTTGAGCTCCTGCAGACTGTTAAGTAGTTTTAGATCGTAGTTACAAAAAGCCCCGCTGCATATTGTCTTCTGTTTATAGAGCCCAGCATTAGGGAGCGTGCTGAGTATTATGAAACAATAAAGAAACCGTAGTGTGGACAAGCTGCAAACACTTTATAAATAAAGATTTATTCTAAAAGATACAGGGAGTAAATGGAGCTTAAAACTCTCTCTTCATATTTTAGTTATAAAGTCGAGCAGCACAGGGTGCAGAATAAGTTTTAAATTGTCATTAATTATATTAAAATGGAATAGACACAGCTTTACGTTGGGAATATCTATAAGGTGGTTTGTGACCAAAGCAGAATGCCACGACTATTGGCCACCTTTTTTTAAAATGCAAGGGACATTTTTCCGCAAATCCGCTGTCATGTAAACGTTGACTAAGCCTCGAGAAACTTCTTGAATTTATTGTTAACACATTCACACTTCACTGCTGACACACGGAGGAGGATTCAGCCTTTCCCCTTTGTACAGCCTTGAGACTGTTATGTTATGTTATAACCACTAATTCTACTATATACGTGTATGTGACATTATTATTCAAGTTTGTTACTTTTTGCAGTTTGCAAGATAGAGAGAATGCTGAG
Organism: Lophius americanus; assembly: GCA_037951165.1. Lineage (NCBI taxonomy): Eukaryota > Metazoa > Chordata > Actinopteri > Lophiiformes > Lophiidae > Lophius > Lophius americanus. The sequence goes on along the minus strand of JBBDHG010000107.1, from coordinate 659,247 downwards.
TGCCTCGTATTTATTCATTCTCCAAAATTTATTTAAACCCCCCGAGATAAAACACCAGGCTATGAGGAAACAAGCAACCTTCAGCATTTAGAATGGTGATCCATCGGCCCACCCTTCATCCCTGCCACAGACCTCCCTATCACCCTGAAATGGCATGCACTGTTTTCTCTCTCTCTCCCAGTCTCCCTTTTGGACCAGTCAAAAAGGGAAAAATGGGGTTTCTACGGTGTCACTTCCAGACACTTTTTGGGCCAGATGAGATTTTTTTCAGCATGTTTGTTCAGCCTGCTCAATCTGGTGTCAGTTTGTGAGTTTCTTCTCCCTCTTGTCTCCTCTATCCAGCAACACAAGGCTACGTGAGACAAGGAGAGCAGTGTAAAATAAACGCTAGCTTTTAACTCTCAGTTCAAACTGAAATGTCCTGAGTTTATGAATGATATTAAAAAGAAACTCTCTGCTACTGTATGTTTTATACTTCGCACTCAGTGGCATCATCATGTTGTGACATCATTGCATGCCCGAGCATGCTCTTTCTTACTCTTTGGTTTATGAGGTTGTTTCGAAGTTAATGTGGAGAAAATAATGAAATGTTTGAAATGAATGAGTTTGATGTGACTATTCCTGTTGCTGTCTCTCTTCACTCAATCCAATTGTCCATCCATTTTCTTCCTCCTACCTTGGTTGGGATCATGCTTGTAGCAGGCAAAGCAAGGCGACACTCTGCCCAGCAACATGAAATGATCAGATATGATACAACTGTATTTCAGTTTACACTGAAATTAATTTTGCGTATGAGATTTATATACAGAGTAAAAACGTAGTTACACGTGAGACAACATTTTTAAGACATTTAAACCAGAGCAAACAATCATGAACAATTCGATTTTTGGATTCAGATCTCAGATGTTAGCACTCTACGCTTTTGGTTTGGCAACGGGATAAATTTATGTTTAAAGGTTTTCTTCAAACTGCTTTTAAATTGAAGGACTTTCATTTTGCCCATTCAAGGGAAGAAGTTACTGTTCTCCATTCAAAACATGCAAGGGTTCTGAAGTTCTGAAGAGTCTGAACATCTCTCCCCAGTTGGACGTATATGGAACTCCTTCCAGGGAAAGCTAAAGGTCCAGCAGATTCTCAAACCTCCTCCGTAGGATTTTTTATTTTTCTACCTCCTTCCTCTCTGGTAGCATGTTGGGAATCGTAGCAATCCTTCCAGAGAGTTTTCCCATCTGATGGAGTTTTTAAAGCCTCTTCAGAAACTTAATGGTTTTAGTTCCGGTAAAATACAGGGGCTTCTAGCATTGTAAGGGATTATTTAAGACAAGATTATTTAAGACCTGATGGCCCAGTGGAAACTGGGCCATCACTAATGCTGGAAACACATGTTTGGGACCCAAAGGTGCTCCTTTATCTGACAATTTATAATGAAGGATGAAGGATAATTTTATGAATCTCCCAGGGGCTAATTGTTGTGCGTCCATGATAAGACAACAACAACAATGTTAACAGCCAGAAGTCAGGAAAACAATGCAACAGAAAAGCAACAGTCAGTAATCAAACAGATGCTAAACATAATGATAGAAAGTTGCCAAAGTCTATAAAAAATATAAAAATATAAAATAAATATAAATATATTTAATATAAATATAAAATATGGGCTCACTAAGACAAGAATAAAACAGTTTCATTCAAATGTTGTCCACATTCAAACTATGAAGTTTATCTGCTGGTAAGCTTTCCTACACCCAGGGTCCACATGGGGTTTGTCAAGTTATTTATACTGGTCAACAACCTTGACAGCTTGGTTGTCAGTGCATACTGGGGAGATGATAATGGGATTCTTCCTACAGTCAGTAATCATTTATTTTGTCTTGGACACATTAATGTCCAAGAAGGACAACATGCACAGCTCCAACAATTCAGCCACCATAGGGGCGTTGTCACAGACGATACGATTGAGGAGTAACACAGAGATAATCCCTTATTCCTACAATGCAATCTCTTTTCCACAAGATAAGAGCTTGTTCCCAAGATGATTTATTGTTTGTAAGATTTTAACTGGGGGACACAAGATCATTTCCTAGTTCATACAATATAATAATAATAATAATGATAATAATAATGCATTTAATTTATAACACACTATACATTTGGATCAAATCTCAAAGTGCTACAAGGTAAAAGAAGATAAAAGCATCAATAAAAAATATAATAATAACTATATAAAAACATGACCAAAAAGCCGCAATGTTATTAAAAGTTATAGGTTCTGATAAAAAGGAAAGTTTTAAGTCCTTTTTTAAATGTCTCATTAGTCTGTGGAGCCCTCAGATGGTCAGGGAGGGCATTCCACAGACGAGGGGCAGCAGAACAGAGGGCCCGATCCCCCATGGTGCTGAGCTTAGTCCGGGGAAGGAGGAGGCGGTATGAGTGGGTAGAACGGAGGGATCGTGTTGAGGTCAGTGGGGTTAGTAGTTCTTCTAGGTAGGGGGGTGCGTTACCATGGATACACTGGTGAATGAGGAGAGAGATCTTATAATCAATCCTGGTGGAGATGGGAAGCCAATGAAGGGAATGAAGAACGGGGGTGCTGTGTTTGTGTTTACACTCTCATCAGGATCCTTGCAGCACTGTTTTGAACATATTGAAGTCTTTGAAGAGTTTTATCAGGGATCCCGATGAGAAGAGCGTTACAGTAATCCAGTCTGGAGGAGACAAACGCGTGGACCAGCTTTTCAGCATCACTCAAGGTAAGTGAAGAAGAGAGTTTTGGAATAAAATATAATATAATAATAATATAGTGTATATTATATTATTATATTATATTATATTATATTATATTATATTATATTATATTATATTATATTATATTATATTATATAAATATAATATATAATATAATATAATATCTTGTTCCCACAAGATAATAACTCCTAACATGCTCCTAGTATAGCTTTTTCCCAAAATATGACATTGATCCCACAAGATTATTTCTTCTTCCCTCAAGATAATTACTTGTAGCCAGATAGTTATGTTGTTCAAACAAGATAGCTTATTCACAAAATACAATAGCTTGTTCCCACAATATAATATCTTCTTCCACAAGGATAGTAACTTGTTCCCACAACATGATAGGTTGTTTCGCAAAATATAAGACATTGATCTCACAAGATGATTTCTTGTTCCAAACAAGATTATAACTATAGCACACAAGATTTCCATGTTCCCAGAATATAAAATCTTTTTTCCCACAAACAAATAACCTTTTCCCAAAAAATGATTTCTTGTTCCCACAATATAATAGCTTGTTGCAAAAATATAAGATGTTAATACAAGATTTTTTCTTGTTCCCACGAGATTACAACTTTGGCGCACTGTATAATTTCCTTCTTCCTTCATTACAATAACTCGTTCCCACAGAATAATAACTTGTAACCAGGTAAGTATGTAGCTGGGATGATGGTGGTTCAGAAGAGCAATCATCCACTAATCTTAAGGTCAATGGTTCAATCCTTGCTCTATGAACCCAAAGTCGTTCCAAATGACTGTTCCATTGATGTGTGAATGATAGCATGAGTGGTTCTTGCTCGTAAATAGCAGGTGGCGCTTTGCATGACATCATTGGAGTGTGAATGGGTGAATGCTTGTAAAGCAGTTTGAGTTGTCAAGCAGACTAGAAAAGTGCTATATAAATACAATCCTGTAACCATTTAGTTCCTGCAAAGTAATAGCTTGCTCACACAGAAGAATGGCTTGTTTCCAAAAGAAAACAACTTGCTCCCACTATATAATATCTTATTCCCACATGATAATGACTTGTTCTCACAAGATGAGAACTTGGCTGCACAGAGAACTTTTGAAGATTTTGATTAAGACAACCATTTTAGGGGGAATTTTTATAGAAGCCGAGAGTGGTCATGGCATTTTTTATAATGTTATTATATTGTGATAATGAGTTAATTAAGGTAAGTAAGTTATATTACAAGAAAACAAAACGTTGTGTTCTTAAATCAGAGATCAAAAGGCTACATAGGGAGGTGATATCTTGATAACGTTAGCAACTGATTAAAGATGAAAATGTCCGATCAAGTAGTAAACATTATTGATTAACACATCAGATTCTACTTTGATGGAGGAAAGAGATACGATAGGATGAGATGAGAGGTGACAAGATGAGATAAGACTTTAGTAATCCCTAGGGGTAATTACTTTGTTACAGCAGCATACATGAACGGTAAGTAAACAAATATACAATGGACAAAATAGAAACGGAGATAGTGAACGAACCATAACATCTCATGTCCGCAAGATAATATCTTCAAGATCATAAATCAAATGTTCCAATAAGAAAATAACTTGTTTAATCACAAATAACTTTTTCCAACAGCTTAACTTGTTCCCACAAGATAATTATTTTTACACAGAAGAAAAAGATCACCTTACTGGACTATGCATGATCTCAGAGTGGAATAAGTGTGCGTTTTGAAAACCTTTAATATTTTGGAATAGGTTTTGCTTCTTTCTTAGGTAATTTGAATATTTTAAACAAAGGATGTTTTATATTTGTGTGGTTTTACGTTAAACAAAACAGCGTTGCAGGTGTTTCCGGATTGAAGGGATAGAATACTCCCCCCTACTGTCAAACTTATGAATTACATCTGCTGAAACCTTAAAAGGTGGCCTTTGTGTTGGTTTAAATGATTTTGAAGCAAGTTCTGGGAGCACTTTTTCTCTACTCCGGTTAATTTTTGAAGGACCGGTTTTACCACCGACATGTAGCGGCGGCAGCCCCCCGGCGACAGCTCACTGCGTGGCGGCTTCCGGTGTCCGTCCGTCTGCACTCTGCAGGAGGATGGCGTCCGGCTTGAACCGCATCCCCTCCTCCACTGCCGGTCCTCTGAGTCCAAAATATACTTATGGTTGTCGAGCTCAGTGTGAAGGCGTCAGTGAAAAGCATCAATAAGCCTCTGGAGTAAGGTATGGTATCTTTATTTTTTTGTAAATTGTACTTTTTGTGTGCAAGTCTCCAGAAGGTGAATTTCCCCCTGCAGCTCCGGGGAGGCCTAGCTTGATTTAAGGTCCGTTTTCCTTTCATAAAGCAGCATCTTTAACAGGGAGGCTGGTGCCGCAACTGCCTCGTTGTGTTTTAGTAATGAGAAAGGGATTATTGTCCAACTAAACAGGTGAATGTGTTTCACAATGAGAGATGAGTTAATCTGGAATGATGTTAAATAGTATTAGCTGTAGCTAGCAGTTAGCCGCAAGCTAACCATACTACGGCTAGGGCATTTCCCACCCCACTCTGTCTGTGGTTGGTTAATAAATATTGAGGTGGTGATAATTGGTTTGAATTAGTGTCAGGGTATGTGTTTAAACCAATCGGAGACTGAGTAGGGCGGGTCCTATCGTGGCCATAGTAGGATCCGCAAATTTAAACGGTTAGCTAAGCTGCTCCAGTTTGACAAGCTAACATCATGGAAGGAAACAATATTGAAATTCACCGGCGTTGATGTCATCCATCCCATGAGAAAGACTCAAGAATAGGGATTTAATGTTATGTTTAAATTTTTTTTTATCACCAACATTCCGTTGGACGTAGAAAGTAAGAAGAAATTGCGTTGCCGATTTTGCGTTTTCAGGAAATAGACCAAGCCCAATAATGGTTTTGCTGGTGCGTTTCTTGTTTTTGCATGTTTCCATCATTTCCCCATATTATCAGTCTGTGAAATGTCAACATGTTCTAATGATGATTTTGTCTGCTATTTTTAATGTAGTTTTAACCCCGAGACAAATTTCCCAAGTAGTGTTTATTAAATAATAATAAACGTTTTTGTTTTTTTTATAAAGCACTTTTCAAAAATATATGTACATATAATAATGTTTCAAATTGCTTTACCAGACAACATAGTGTATAAATAAAAGATACTCAATAATCAAATTAATTGATAGTATGTTGAGATGCATCCTATGCTATGTGAAAAACAGCAAAAATAATAATCAAGAAATTATTAAAATGGACAATCAAGAAAACTGAATGCATTTAAAAGGGCGTTAGAAATTAGTTATTTGCACCGAAACACAGGTAAAAGTGTCATAGAAATAAAGTAAGCAGGCCGATTGAAAACATGAATGGATGGTTATTAAAATACTTGGATTTCTATTTTTGAAGTGGGTATTAGACTCATCTTACCAAAATGCAGATAAAGCCTTAAATGCTATTTTACTATTTGGAATCTTCCTGAAAACAAGTACGTTTTTCCCAGTAAAAATATCAGTGATATCACGATACTAAGTATTTGCATTTAAAACTGTATAAATGCTCCATAAATCTGTAAATCATCATAGCCATCTTTTATTTCACGTACCTAACGTATCAACGTCCTGCTGACATTTTGATGTGTGACACTTATGATTTCAGGTCACAGCAAACAAACATTTTTAATTTACTAGCACTTTTCAAATTGAGGATACAAAGTGTAAGGACAAAATAATTTTGACAAACGACAATTAGTGATTTATTATTGACAGTATAAAGAGATAATGAGTTTGGCCTAAGCCTTGGACCATCAAAACTTACAATTCGTGAGATGCTCTTACCCAGTCGTCGAGCCATCACTAGTTGGCCCTTGTCATAATCACTATTTTTTTCTGCTTCCAAACTAATCAACGCAACACATCAACTTTGAAGTAAAAATATTCACTTTCTGCATATTAAATCAAACCCACTGACAGGTGCCATGGTAGCAACATTATCAATATTATTCACTTCACCTGTAAGTGGTTACAGTGTTTTTTTACAGATCACTGCCATTCAGACATGGAACCCATTCTGATTTAGTTGTGGGGGTTTAAGCCAATCTCAGCTCACATTGTATAAAATGTGAGGTGCATGTTCTCGGTTGATTATATAACCGACCTGAATAGACACACATTCACACCTATCGGCAATTTAGAGTCAACAATTAATAATAATAATAATAATAATACATTTTATACATTTTATTTATAATGCACTATGTTGCATGTTTCTGGACAGTGGGAATAACTTGCAGTACATGAGAGGAAACCAGCCCATGTTTTTATATCTGTTTGGTAAAATACGAATATAATATTTTGTTTCCACTATTCTGTCAGTGAACATAAAGAGGTTTTGGTAATGCTTTTTGTAAATTCAAATTTTGTCTTTCAATTTTGTGAGATAACGTTAAACAGGACACCACTGTGGCAAAGTGGGTCACGCACTTTGATCCCAGCAAGAGGGTTTCATATTCAACCAACTCTTGGTGTCTTGGTGTGTTAAGTTTGTATGCTCTCCCTGTGTTTGAGGTGGTTCTCTCCAGGCAGACCAGCATCAGATCAGGGCTCAAAGTTATAGTATTTTGAGGAAAATTATCGTACGCATCCGATTTGACTCGAAATTCCTGTTAAAAACTCATGTTTTTAAGCGTGGAGATGATGAAGCACACTTTTTGACTCTCACATCCTCCTCTTCGCCATCTGACCCTTCATCCTCATATTCCGTGCTTATTGTTAAACGACACCGTGCTCACAACGCCGTGCGTCATTTCGTCATCACAGCATTTTGATTGGCTGGAAAGATGTCACGGCTTATACATTTTGCCAATTTTTGGCCAAAATCACCAAATCAAATCTCCTGTGTACACCATGATAAAACAGTTTATACCCTCCCCTAATGCTTGTACCCTTGCTGTCTCTCCAGCTGATCTCTTGGAAACAAAGAATATCTACCTTACTTCTCTCCATCGTATCAGCTTGCTCTCTACCTTTTGATGTCATTGTGCTAACATTTAAAGTTCCTACTCTCACCCCTACACTGCTGCCTTTCCTCATCATTCCCTTCCACGACCAACATTTAACATAGTTTCCACACACACCCTGCAAGTTAATAATGCCAGTGGCAGTTGTTGTTAACCAGGGCCCCAACCGATCCACTTTGGAAGGATCAGTTTTGTGATGCACATTTGATTTGGCATAACTTTAGGTTATGGGTTTGACCCCTTTCTGGCTGATATGACTAATCAGTGTAAATAAACAATCAGTAATCATGGTTACATTAACAGTGTGACAGATGCGTCAACTGTGGGCTGTGGTAAGTAATCCTTTAGTGCCCGCGAACATCTACCTGTGTAATGCACAGACAAAAGCTGCTGCTTTTTAAATTCACATAACAAAGTGCAATATGATTCAAACTGAATGCTAATATTGTTGAGGATTACGATTTCACTTTTAAGCAAAAAAATCTGCGATCCTCATTTTAGCCAGAATCGCCCACTCCTAGATTATGTTTCGTCTTAATTTAATTTTCATATATTTCTTTCAAGATTAGGGACTGCTTTAATCAGGGTAAAGTTTTAGACCCCCTAGTTAGGGCTGGGCAATTAATCATAAAAAGAATGCGATCTTTATTCAGACGGTGTGTGATTTCTTTTCTGATGTACAACGATTCTGCTGAATTTTAATTCATTAAGTAAACTGCATCAAAGCCAGCAAGCTGTGTCCCTGATCACTAGCTAGGCCAGGCACTGTAAGAAGGTGCCCTTATGGGTATTGTGTAAATGTGACATGGGGGATGAGCCCTTAGGACCACCGTCCTGCTAGAAATTTATTTTTGTTGTTACTTGGGGACACTCGGTAGTGATGCGGTGGATTTATGCTTGATCTTTACCACTTTATTTCTCTGTTGTTTCACAAAAGCTACTAATTTCTCTCTTTTGTATCTGCAAAGAGTGCAGTAGAACGGTTGGGAGTTATATCATCTGACAATGGATGCATTACAGGTTTTTGCCAAAATATAAAAATTTCCCTTATAAGTTGGTGTAGCTGTCTCTTTAATTGCTATTTATAATGGAAACAATGACAGATCAGAAACCTTTAACCTAAACACTTACACACTTCAAATTTATTTAATAGCAGTAGCAAGCATAATTATTCAAGACCCATTTAATATCAAGTTTATTGGCAAAATATACTGTAAAGCCTACCCACAGCTTATGTGACAAAGAGGTCTGGTTCTTTAAGACCATGGTCTGGTATTTTGTATCCCTGCCATGGGAAATCATGGGATTGCTAAAAAATTAAATTAGCTTTGAGCTTGCCTAAGTTAGGTGCTAAGTGATTGTGATTTTAATTGTATTTTTGATTAAGTGCACTACTGGGAGATTACTATTTCATTGTGTGCTTGTTCATAAATGATAATAAAATTTCTTTCTTTCGTCTAAGCTAAACCCCTAAGTTATTGTCTTTGCGCTTATTGTCTTTGCGCTAACTAGGAGGTCTACTGAGTAGCCGGAGCACTAACTTAATGAAGCACAAGCAGAAATAATCTTTTGCCGTGAATGAAGAAAAACACTTTGAGGGAACTGTTCGTGTCATCCTTTTCATTTTCTCCATTTCTCCGTTTTTTCACGGCAGCTACTAATCTTTCATTCGTAACAACATATAGGCGGTACGCACTTGAGTGTAGATGTCCGGACAAAGCCCTGCCGGTATCGTTGTACGCCGACAGGCTGGGTGGGTTTGGATTTTAAAAAGATGGAAGGCTCACCAGGTATAGACATTGCTCTATCAATACTCTCTTGGACTCAGGTCAGGTTTGGAAAAATATTTAGAAGTTATGTTCTGGTTTTTTATGTTCAGGTTGGACTCTGTCACGTCAGGGATAGCCAATGTCAGATTCGGTCACGATAGCCAATTTAACAAAATGCATCAAGATATTGTAGTGAAAACCCAGTATAACGGTAAATAAAAGTAATGGGTCTAACGTCTGTGTGTATGTGTTGGCCCGTATAACTTTTCAGTATTGGAATTGTTTTTTTACGTGACATTGCTATCTGCCCCTGAATTTGGCCTAGGCTATGTGTTTTTTTTAAGTGGTAGATTCTCAGTTGGTAGTCGGGCTTAAGCCACAAAAGACTTTTCGGTAAAGCTTCAAACTACTGAAAACCCGACAGGAAAACGGATAGTTTGGATGGATTTTGATTTACTTCTGGATGTAGAGTCAAATGAAGCAGTTTGTCAATGTTCCAGTTTAAGTATATTTATAATTGCTGATGACAGTTAAATACTCAGCTTGTCAGCAACTGTTGACTGTGTTGGACTCAGTCATGAAAAACGAGGTCTTGCTGAAATATAAAAATATCCCTTATAATGTCTGGACATGAAGAACGAGTCCTGTTGGGTTTGGGCCTGGCATTGTCAGTAGTCCCCCAGACTAGACGGGTTTGGACATAAATATTCACCTGGTCTGCGTATCAGTGCGGATTGGAGCTGTGAGAGTTAAACCTTTAGTGCCCGCACAAATCTATCTGAGTTACAAACAGACAGCGCCAGGCGCTCTTTAATTTCTCGTGTAAATAACAAGTGCAATATATGTAAACTGAATGGTAAGATCATGGAGATAATAGGCATCTCAAACTGAAGCAAAAATAATCAGCGAATCTCAGTTTAGCTAGGATTACCAGCCCTACAAGGAAAAGAGCAATTTTGACATATATATATATTAAAAAAAAGGCTCTTTGTGGTGGTGGTGAAAACTTAAACATTATTTTTTGTCAGTGACTGAGTTTATTTAATGTTTTATTAATTTGTTGCTTGCTTTTCTTCCCTTCAGGTGTCCTCTATTTGACAGGACGTGTGTAAACAAGGATAAAGCTACCACTCCTCTGACTGTACTGGTTACCATTTCTTAGACCCTTAGAATCCTCTTGCTTTGGCACTGGAATTCCATTCTTCTGCCAAGTACTGAATTCTTGAATACAAAGTGGAAGGATGACGGAGGCGTGGCAGCAACAGCAGCAGCAACATGCAGTGGCTCCACCCTCCATTGTACACACCCTCCCCCAGGGTACTGACAACCCTCTGGGCTGTACTGTGTACGGAGTCGTCCTGCAGCCGGACACCTCCCTGCAGCAGCCCCAGCATGGCCAGCAGCTGTCTGTTCAAGCCCAGCAGCCATCCTTACAAGTTGGGGGTGAGAGGGGACACAAGTGTGGAGCCTGTGGTCATGACATCTCTCACCTGGCCAACCCTCATGAACACCAGTGTATGGTCAACCAAGATCGCTCCTTCCAGTGTACCCAGTGTATGAAGATCTTCAGCCAGGCGACTGACCTGCTGGAGCATCAGTGTGTGCAAGTAGAGCAGAAACCGTTTGTGTGTGGGGTGTGTAAGATGGGTTTCTCTCTGCTCACCTCCTTGGCGCAGCATCATAACTCACACGGCAATGGAAACAACCCGATGAAGTGTTCCATCTGCGAGAAGACGTACCGGCCTGGTTCAGGAAACGTCACCCCAACTTCGTCAGCTGCCAACCCTCAGCAGTCCTCCACTGGTGAGACGTCCAGTGGCGGTGCAGCGATCAGTGCCTCGTCTCCTCCTACATTTGAGGCCTCTGCACCAGACAGGCCATATAAGTGCTCAGTGTGCCACAAGGCCTTCCGGCATTTGTCAGAGCTGACCCGACACGAGAGAGTACACACGGGTGAAAAGCCATACAAATGTGACACGTGTGATAAAAGCTTCAGCCAGTCTTCACATCTGGCGCACCACCAGCGCACCCACAGCTCTGAGCGGCCATATAAATGTGCTGTGTGCGAGAAGAGCTTTAAACACCGCTCTCACCTCGTACGCCATATGTATGCTCATTCGGGCGAGCACCTGTTCAAGTGCAATTTGTGTGAAATGCATTTTAAGGAGTCGTCGGAGCTCCTGCACCATCAGTGCCAGCCAGAAGGGGAGAGGCCTTTCCGCTGCGGTTCTTGTGGGAAGAGCTTCAAGCGCCCATCCGACCTGCGGCAGCACGAACGCACCCACTCAGAAGAGCGACCTTTCCAATGTGAGGAATGCCAGATGAGCTTCAAACAGCAGTATGCTCTTGTACGCCATCGCCGCACTCACAAAAATCCAGCAGATCGGCCGTTTAAGTGTAACCTGTGTGACAAGGGATTTCTTCAGCCATCCCACCTGCTTTACCACCAGCAGGTTCATGGTATGGAGAGTCTATTTAAGTGTGCATCCTGTCAGAAGTCTTTCAGCCAATCAGGAGAACTGCTGAGGCACAAATGTGGCGGGGAAGTGGAGAAGCCCTACAAGTGCGATGTGTGCGGCAAAGGTTACAAAAAGAATTCGACATTGCAGCGCCACCAAAACTCTCACTGCACAGAGAAGCCGCTAAAATGCTCCCTGTGTGACAAACGCTTTGTGTCGTCCTCGGAGTTTGTCCAGCATCGCTGCGATCCAACACGTGAGAAGCCGCTCAAATGTCCCGACTGTGAAAAGCGCTTCAGGTACTCCTCTGAGCTGCAGCGCCATCGGCGGGTTCACACTGGGGAGAAGCCTTTCAAGTGTCCCAGCTGTGACAAGAGCTTCAAGCAACGGGAGCACCTGGCCAAGCACCAGAGTGTGCATGCACGGGAGACACAGTTTAAGTGTGTGTGGTGTGGAGAGCGTTTTGTTGACCTCACAGCTCTGCAGGAGCACACGGTGCAGCACACTGCCGAGGGCGAGAGTTTCCCAGAAGCCCCCTGCATCCCGTAAACCGTAACATCAAATCGCCGCCTCCGATCTTCCATGTGTAGTCTAACATGCACCTGTTAGTTAATGAACCTATTCATCCTCATCCTTTGTTGAGTGAAGCGACAGGCGTTTGGAGTTCTTCAACTTCATTTTCGAACACATGGAGAAAAACTTGAACAGAATGAAAATGCCGGGCAGTGACGCGGGAAGATCTTGATTTTGTCCGAGTGTAGGATCGTATTCTGTGGTTGCATGTGATTGTCTGTTTTGTAGCTGTTGATTCTGTGGTTGAGAAAGAACTTCCAGACAGTTGTCAGATATCTGTGCTCCTCCCAAATCCATGTGCCTTTTTTTTTTTTTTTTTTTTAAACCGACCACTCATGTCGTGTTTTGTTAACTTTCATGTTGTGTTTTGTTAACTTTCATGTCCAGTAAACCTCTCCTCATAGACTGCGTCTGGCTTTTGCAGCAGTATCTTTTCACATATTAGATCTTAGGTAGAATCCTCTGTTAGTGCATGAATATTTATCTCACTTTAATATCACTGTCGTATTATAGGTTTGGTTTATTTAGGAAAACAGAAGGAGAAGATAAAAAGTGGATTTGTGAAAATGTATAGCTGTGTCCTATAAAATGTGTCGTTGCATCTTTGTATTAAATGACATTAGGTAACTAACCCATACCTATCATGCCATACAAACACTTGACATGTGCAATAGAACATGCACAATGTATTATTTATGACTACTGATTCATGGCATAGTCTACTCTGTTATATTATAGATTGTGTGTATACGCTTATGTAAACATTGAAAACTGTATAGTGCTTCTGTTACCTGCTTTTGTATTCACCACAAAGGAGCTTGTTCTATTTTGCAAGCACTTAAGTTTGATTTCCAGATGGATTATCACAATGTGGCAAGATTTCAGAAGCTGACATGCCATGAAATAGCTGCATTAGTTACTGTGCGATAGAGCTAATAAAAGTTTTAATTTTATTTTGAAGAATTGGCCTTGTACCATCCTCATAGGATCCCAGCCTCCTCCTGGTCCACGCCAGCTGCTCGATGGATTAATCCGGGTAGCCTCAAATGCTACGTTCACATCACAAGGTTGTTGATTTCAGATCTCATTTTTTTTGCTCAATTGAAGTTTGGTTTTCTTAACGGTTCACATTTCCTGCATCCTGCACTAATGTCAAGGCATCTGACCTCCGAAGAAGGCTGGGAAATAGATACTTTTTTTGCGCAAGTCATTTGCGTCACCAACATTAAAAAAACATTAATGAGACAAATGGTGGTATTATAACATAAATGGCACCGTTGGTGGTGAATGCATGCATGGCATTTTGCTCTAGGCGATGGTGAGGACTTCTTTATCGTTGTTAACATCTCTCCAATTTGGTCATTAGGGCCTGAGCACGAACGATTCCAGAACCATATTGTATTTCAACGAGTTTTTATTATTTTCCGTCTGCTAAATAAATACATTTTGGGGGGGCTTTAAAATGCTCAAACTCATTAAATTTGGCGGGGTTGTCCATCTTGTGGGACAACCATATATATTATGGGTTCCAGCTGAGGGTGTTGCAAAGAAGCTGCACAGCGCCACCTAGAACAACAGTTGTATATTTGTATGTGTGGTTTTTTTATCTCAAATTATGAGACAGACATGTTAAGATCATATGGATTAAAAATGTTCAAAATCTTTTAAATTACAACTCTGCTGTCCAAGGTCCCATCTGACCTAAATTTCAAATTTGGGTAAAGGCCCCACTATATAGATGTCTGAATGCAGCTACTTAGTAGCAAGAGGAATTGACATGTCTGATGCTTTTAATATTTAATACTGATAACCGACTACTAGCCCATTAACCTCTCAAAGTTCAGAATTGGTGAAGGAGCACATAACGAGTAGTAAATCTATGAGAGGAATGGGAGTTTTAGCCCAATTGCGCGGCTTTGGCAGTGCAGTGAATTCAAGAAAACAGGAATGGGCTGTTTAAAGGTTAGACGTGAATGACAATTAACAAAAATTGGAACACATTTCAAGGGTCAACAGTTGAGTTAATGGGTATGGGTTTGAGGAGGCGACAATGTAAAATGCCTCAACTGCATACCTTAAAATACTTAATTTTAAAAAGCAGCTACCGCCGTGTGTTTCAGCCAGACAAATAAACATTGGTATACACGTCTATCTTCACAGGATCTGCAAGAACAGCCTCTCGAAGCCATGAACTTAGCAGAACAGGAAGTTGGCGGTTTTTAATTATGCATGAATTTTTGGTGGAAAATTATGAGTGATTTTCTTCAGTAAACTTGTTCCAGAGATTATACCGGCTCAACGTGAATTTTGGTGAAAATCAACCAAGGAGGAAAAGTTAAAGGTTTTTCCATACCTTGAAAGGAGTGGCGGCAGGAATTTTACCATTAAAACCGAAGGGCGAGGGGAAAGACGGGTCTGCCTTATCCTCAAAAGAATTCAAAAAAATAGTATTTGTTTTGCTTGGGCTTCATGTCTTAGGTCATCTTTGGTTGCAGTTTTCAAATTCCACACAGGTGATCAGGTTTTAGTTTTGTTGGTGTATTGCTGTTTTTGTATCGTTAGGCTCTCGGGGTCTAACATTTCTGCACTTATTTTTTTCTCACAGAATTTTGGAGAATTTGTCAGTCTTATCATAGCATGTGATAGTCCGATATGTTTAAAGTGTGTGTGGGGGGGGTCTGACTGTTTTCACTCATGTCCCGAGTCAACCACACTCAGTCCAATCTAGGCTTATGTATGAATGCAACTGAAATCTCATTTGTGAAAATCAGATGTATTTGTTAAACTGACAAAAAAAGAAAAAATCTGATATGAGTCTCCAGCTTTGGTGATGTGAACGTAGCTAAACTTGTGATTTATGTTTGGTTTATGCCGGGCATAAAGTTAAATATTCGCGGAATTAAGATGACTGTGGGTTTATCTATATTCCAAACAATCGCAGTATATTTAAGAGAAGGTTATTAGTCTGAATAAAGGGAATCATGGGGGTAGTGAGGCCTGAGTCTGCTTCAAGCCTCCTGTTGGAGTTGAAAGACTGTAAAGAAGCATTGGATTTACACATGGATATCGATATAGACTTCTGTTCATACTGTATACAGACAATTAAAATAAACTTCCAATATGAAAATAAAAGTGTGCATGGTCCTTGATTATCATGGCAGCTAATTCTGCTGCATATATGCAGATCAGCCACAATACAGTATCCACTGACAGGTAAAGTGATTTAACATTGATTGCAAATGATCCACGTTAATACTGGTCCTGTTAAACCAGCTTGCTGCATATCTGCAGACTGGTTGGAATGACCCTGTTGACCACTGTTCACTAAAAGCATCTATTGGGCACATCAGGATCAGAACTGGGTCATGTGTAAAGGGAGAAGATGGCCTGTTATGGCGAAAATAATTTCTACATCACATAGACAGTAACAGAGGTGTCAGCAGCCTGCACTGTGCTGCAGTGGTTGTCATTTATTCTTAGGAACAATGCCTGGGGTTTGTAAGATTTTTTTTTTTGAAATGTCAGTCATGGAGAACTCCTGAGACAAAATTACTACTATCATGCATAAATTGGTAAATGAAATCTTTTCTTTGCTATTTTTACCTGCCATAAATGGCAAACAATACTGTGAGCTGGATGATTGGCCCTTCAATGACTGATTAAAATCAGCAGAAATTTCCGGGTTGTAAGGTAGCAGCAAGGAAATAGGAAAACAGTTTCAACAACATTTCATATGCTCTCCAGATTCATTTCAACAAAATTTTCATTGGAAGTTGACATGACAATTTTCAAACGGTTCCCTCGCTTTTAACCTCTAGAGGACCCCAAAACACCCCTACAGCCATTGATCCAGCAAACATCAAAGTATGGATCCATATTAAATTCCAGATCTGGTGGAATTTACACTTAATTATGGTACACTTAAGTAACGTATTTTTAATTGAAAACTCATATAGCTAATAATTTAATAGTAGTATGATCATGGCTGGTTTAGAATTCAAAAAAAAAAATATTCCAAACCAGTTAAATTATTTTTAAGATATAACTCTCCCACAGGCAAATTCTTAGGACCTCTATTGATCAAATATTAAAAGAAAAATTGCATGGTTGATTGGAAATAAATGCCTCATAAATAAAACAAAGCAGAATAGGTATATATAGGGCTAGAAAATATACATTAGAAAGACTTAAGACTAATAATGAATATTTAAGTTGCTTCTTAAGATGCCCATAAGATTTTATTTCCTTGTTTTTTATATGTGTGTAGTTAATTTGTTTTTCAGGGAGTCTTCCATATTCTTAAAGTGAATGGACAGATTTCTGACCATTCGTTAAGAGGTGAGGCAATACTGCACCACTGTTTAGGACATTACAAATAAGATACTAATCGGAATGTATGGAAGCCGAATGCTGCCTTTAGTCAATGCCCTTATTTTAAATTAAGAAGATTTTTTTTTCATCCAGATAGTAAAAGGAAATATATTTTATTTTATAAGTTTATCAGCAATCAAGAGTGTCGTGGCTGCATTCATTGGTGTGTCTTGAGACAACAGCAACTGATTTAATATGAAAATGTCAGATCAAGGAATTAATTAATTATTGATCCACGTATCGGATTCTACTTCAGGTTAACAGGCAGAAATAACATACAAAATCTTGGTTGTGGATAGTTGCGTGTGGGGGCACCGAGTTGCAGGACATCAGATTACCAAATGATTATTATTCTCAAGATAAAGGCATTAAATAAAAAAATTGACATCATGACCATTCTTGGCTTCTATACAAATGAAATCCCAGACAACAAGCAGTGCAATGAAACTTATTAGCAATAAACTTCTCATCCTTGTTTGTGCTGTTCTCTTCAGGGTTGGAACAGCTGGTCATCTGTTTCCATCTTGCACTGTCCTCTGCATCCTCCTCTCCCACAACGAACAATGCATGTCCTCTCTCACCACATCCAAAAACTTCGTCTTTGGTCTTCCCCTTTTTCTCCTGCCTGGCAGCTCCATCTCCAGCATCCTTTTACAAATAGATCCAGTATCCCTCCTTTTGTATGTGTCCAAGCCATCTCAGTCTGACCTTATATTGTGTGTGAATTGTCTAACCTGAGCTGTTCCTCTGATGTACTAGTTTCTAATCCTGCCCATCCTTGTCACTCCTAAAAGAAAAACGTCAAATCTTCAACTCAGCGTCCTTCAGCTCTGCCTCCTGGCTTTTGCTCAGTGCCATCGTCTCCGATCCATGCAGCAGATCTGCTCTCACTACCATCTGGTGAATCTTTTCATTCACTTTTGC
This sequence comes from Lophius americanus, assembly GCA_037951165.1. Taxonomy (NCBI): domain Eukaryota; kingdom Metazoa; phylum Chordata; class Actinopteri; order Lophiiformes; family Lophiidae; genus Lophius; species Lophius americanus. The sequence goes on along the minus strand of JBBDHG010000107.1, from coordinate 641,373 downwards.
TGCTACTCTATTGTCCTCAATAACTCCATCCACCCTTCCCCACCCACTCCACCCTTCCTGCACTAACTTCTTCATCTCTTTTCCATATTTCTCGTTGCTCTTAACAATTTACCCCAAGTAGTTAAACTCCTGCATCTTCTCCACCTAAAAACATTAACTTTACATATTTATTTGAATCTTATAACACAACACATCTAACACAGCAATGATTTTTTGGTGATATTCACGCAGTCTCTGTTTTATATGTCTTTTTTCTCACTTTTTTGGGACAACAGAACAAGTAGGTTATGTCAAACATTGCAAATATGCAGTTATAGAAGGACACTCATTAAGCATTGTGTATACAACATAAACACATTAATATAATCAAATCCTTACCAGGGGGTCTCAGTGATACTCACAATAAAAATACTGATAAATTACATGATAATAATAATATAAAAAAACTCTTAAATAAATTACTTGAAAAGCTCAAAATAATTGTAAGTTTGTAAATGACGAGATGTTTTTTTTTTAAAAGGCTTTCAGTTCCATTAAATTGGCTTTTTATTTATGAATATGAAATTTTGTTCAAATAATGAGTAAATAGATCACATCAAACAGAGACTACTGTCAAAGTCAGTGAATCCAAAAAATTCATCTTTTCAACATGAATAAGGAGAGGATAGATGAGAACATTGATAAACGGTGACATTTTACTCAACAAGTGTTTTGTTGGTGCAGGCTAGTCCAAAATAAATGAACCATAGTTTGTCTGTATTCTACACAAAAGACATGGCTCACATCAACGTCTTCAGTTTTTGGAACTAGCCTTCTCGTAATGCCTTTTTGAAAAATCTGAAGAATGGCCTTATTTGACTTCTTAGAGCGAGATGAAAAGAATGTTCTTTCAACAGTTATTTCTCCACATCTAGTAGTATAGGGTTATTGATGTTTCATTTAGAGCTTTTTAAGAAGAGAGATAATACCTGCGGGCACAGTGTCAAATACAATAGAATAATGTTTTGGTGGGACAGGGATTCCATTGTATTGAATATATTCAATAAAATATGATAGATCTAACCATGTTGATTGAATAACTGACTTAAGAGTAAGACATCAATGTCTAACCACTGTTATTTCTATACAGAACATATCTGTTGTTTCAAATAGCAAACCTTTGAGGGGACACATTGCTTGTGGCGCAATATAAGTCCAATTTATTATTATTATGTAGGTTAAACACAATGCCATCAGCACTATTTTATGAAATGCAGTGAGTTGTAAATATTGTAAGAGCATAACAACAAAATCTTTAGGCCACCAACTGAAAAGAAGACATAACGAGGCATAAAATCACATGAGGAGGTCGGACACTGGAGGTGACACTTGATCCAACCCTTTTTATTTCAAAGGTGAAGTTTAGTTAGGTGAAGTCCAAAGTATTAAGACCATCTTTGCCGTACTCCATAATATTCTGAATAAGGAGGAGAAAGACATGAAGAAGAAGAAGAAGGATGAGGAGGAGAATAAGGAGAATAAGGGGAAGAAGAAGAAGGTAATTCCTCTGAACTACTTCCGGGTTATGTTTGCCGCAAAAGGGAAGATAATTTTGGTTTTACTAACCAACCTCTACTAGTTGCACCACCACACATTGTTATATAATCATAAATGCGCCGATTCTGATTATATTACAAGTTTAGGTCATTCGTTTAAACAAGAAGGTGCTTCATTATTTCACGGAGAGCTGCTAACTAGCTGCTAACGAGCTAAGTGCTAACGAGCTAACCAACGTTCATGACGGGCGGACTTCCTCTGGATATTTCCACGAAGAGGTAAGCCGGCTAACTTCATTCCCACTATTCACTTCATATGACATACACGCTTACACTAATACATCATTTGTATTCTATAAAGATTTATTGCACAGAATGACCGGAAAAACTCCACCTATACGATTTTTTGCATCGCTTCAATCGGGGTTAATGCTTATGCTAAGTGAGCTAGGTTACCGTAACTAGCTAGTCAGTTAGCTAGTTAAATGCAATTACCGTAATTGATGCGAACGCTCATAGTTTGTCTTTTATTTTAAATAATGGCAAAATTAAGTGGCGATGATTATAAGGTTTTATTATCTTGGTTTAAGTAGTAGGTGTCCGATGTTATTACAGGCCTAAGAGTCTTGACGGGCGTCGCGTACACTTTATGATTAAAGTAAAAACGTAAATAACGGATATATGTCGTTTTAATAAAACCGTAATCTGGGGTTTGAAATAATTTAGAAAATTGGATCAGAAGTGTGATATATTGTCAATCGAGTCCATGTTTGACAATTACAAATACAAAAGCTTTTGATTGAAGTCAAAAAATGAAATGAAATTTACATTAAACCCTAATGTTTATAACTTGAGCAGATATTTTATAATAAGAAAAACCGTTTATGTAAATCAAGTCTATGTTTTATTATATTCATTGCTTTTATTGATTAAGCAGAGGTTTGTCACTCTTGTCCAGGTCAGGTTTGACAATTACAAATGCAATGATTTGAATCTAATCCTGTAGGAAATGCAGTTGAATGCTGAAATTAATGTTTTTATTATTCTATTGATTGAGCAAAGGTTTTAAGTCGAAACTGGGATTTTAAGTCTTTTTTCGTTTTCATATTAATCTCTTCCATGTATGGCAACTCAAAATACAGTGATGTGATCTAGAAATACGATTAAATAATAATTTCTTCCCGTTTTTGATTGATAAAACGTTTTTCAAGCTCGAACTTGGTAGCACATAGTTTATATGAATCTAATGCAGGTCTTATTAGACTAAATACAGTGTTTTTTGAGCTTAACTGACAGAAAAGCACATACTTTTATATTTTACTGATATTATATATTGTGATTGAGAGGTTTTCTAAATTTGAAATGGATTATTTGTTATCTTTGATAACTACCAATTGTCAGTTATTCAAAAATATCCCTTCTGGCTTATTAACAGTCCTTTAAATATTTATTTAACTACCGTTCAGGTATTACACCATAAATACAGCGGCTACAATCTAAACCAATTGGAAATGCAGTTAGATCAATATTTTTGAAAGACTTTGCAAATCGGAAATACGGATTTTGTTTATTTAGTCCGGGCTTGATGAATGTGAATATAATGTGTTTTTTGCTGAATATGCAGAGAATGCAGTGAAATAATAATTTTAATTTTTCTATTTTGCAACGGTATTACAAATAAGAAACTAAGATTTAAAAAGTCTGTAAGTAAATCCAATGCAGGTTTGATAACTCTTAATACGGTGGTTATAATCAAGTTGTGAGGAAAATGCAGTGACATAAACATTTTTAAACATTTTATCATTTTTATTTCATTTCAATTCATTGAATCCAGCTCTTCTTGAATCTAAAACTGCAAGAAAACAACTTTTGTTTTATTTCTTTTAATTCTAGCGTTAATTCTAGCAATTTTAAATATCATTAACGTGCCTATTTTGATTCATAGAACATAGATTTCTCAAATCTGAAACTGCGTATCAAACAGTCTTAAAGTATTTATATGAATATAGCCCTGGTATTACACTAAATACAGTGGAATTTAAGCTAAGCTTAAAGAAAATGCACTGAAATCTGTTGCCGTTTTTTAAATATTGAACATTGGTTGTACAGATCTTAAACTGAGTTTTAAACTTTCTTCTTTTTGTTACAATAGTCCAAGTTTAACATCTTCAAATACAGTGGATTTTGACATAAAATCAGTGTAAAGGCAATAAGATCAGTATGTAGCGTCCCCACAATATGATATTATTTAAACATTTAACATTTTGCAGTATGCTGTGTATTGCAATAAATAAATAGTGATTTATTACCTTTTTAACCCACTATTAATCAATATGTGTTTTCCCAATAGGTAAAGTCCTCAGTTTAAACTTGACCATTTAGCAGACAGACTGACCAACAAATCATAAAAACCGGTCAAGCCATAAATGTTGCTTCTCTTGACGATCTGAACTGTTTCTGAGACTGAGACTATTTCTGTCTTTTCCTACTTCACTGAAGTTGAATGTGTGGTTTTCTGGACTGTTACAGGTATTTTTAAACAATATTACTTGAATTGCATTGTATTTGCAGCGTTTTCAACAACTTGGGATTTTAGATTTGGTTTGGACAAGGCGAAATGTTGATCAATCAACATTCCTTAGTATGATAATGAGCTGCTATTGATAAAGTCACATACCCTGGTAGTTTACAAAAGATAATTAATAACAAAAGCTTTTCTTTCCGACTCGGTTGTCTTGTCGCAGATTAAACATAGGAAGTAAGTGTTGGACAGTGTTTTCTTACCTAGCTCAGAACTGGGATGCAGCTATGTCAAGCACCTGTGTGCCCAATGGTTTTCGCTGCTAAATTAGCACTAGCTTTGCTGTCCTCGGCTAACACTATCTGTTGGTTGTGGCATCTGACACTCTTGATCGTAGCATTCCTTTAGTACAGTATTATTATTTCACACAACACCAAGAATTTTTGTATTTCATATGACCGTCCTAAGTGTCTCATTAATATAGTTTGTCCTTTCCTTATTAAAAATTACAAAATAGGTTCTTCACTTTGTTTTGAATGCAGACATTGCTAATCTGTTTACTTTCTCTAATGTCTCCATCTTTCTTTTGTTAACTAGCCCTGGCATAGCAGGTGGGTTTACATGGACAGCCTTCTGAATAAGATATCATTCCTTTGCAAGGAAGTAGTCTTAAGTCCTTTCGGAAAACCTTTCCGATAGCCAGTCAATACATGTAAACAATTTTTCAGAAAGCTCTCTGTTTGAGTTGTATCAGCGTATGCCCAGTGTCGTGAAGTAATGCTATGGTGGAGCACATGCAAAGCGACATACTTTAACTATGGCGACTTCAAGACAGTCTTGGTCTACTTCGCAGGGTCAATAATTAACTCATTGCAACTTTGAAAGAGTTTAACATAGTTGGACGGTAAGGTGGACGAAAAATCATTTCCGCGCATGACCTATTTATCATATTCTTCTTCTGGTGCTTGTTGGCGGTTGGCACCCAGCTCATTGCAGCATTATAGCCACCTTACAAACATGAGTCTACTTCGCAGGGTCAATAATTAACTCATTGCAACTTTGAAAGAGTTTAACATAGTTGGACGGTAAGGTGGACGAAAAATCATTTCCGCGCATGACCTATTTATCATATTCTTCTTCTGGTGCTTGTTGGCGGTTGGCACCCAGCTCATTGCAGCATTATAGCCACCTTACAAACATGAGTGTGGATCATCAGTGAATGTCAGAAAGCTGTTTCCGATGAGATGAGTCGATGTATGTAAACATCGGGTCAGAAAATATCAATGGTCATGTAAACAGGCGACCAACATTGCAATTCGGAAAGGTTTAAATCGGATAGGAGAAAAAGTGTCCCATGTAAACCCAACTAATGATGGCAATCTTTGCTGAAGTCATCCAGAAACAATTATGTTGCGCCAACCAGTGGACTGCAAAAACAATAGATTTCATTGATTTAGTATCAAAGAAGTTCAATCCATATTTCCAAGTTACATAAATATTGATACTTTCTGTCTGTGTAATGGTTCAATATCGCCACGCAAATTATTGCAATAATTCCTCTTTGATTGGAAATATAACAGTAAATAAACATGGAATTGAAATGAAGGCCAAACTAGATTTATGTGTGTTGAGAGTGACCCGGGTTGTTTTGACACTTCTAAGTCCCGTGTTTATGGGGGGCTTTAGCCCAGCGGGTAGAGCAGTCATCCCTCAACTGGGATACCGGGGTTCGAGCCCAGCCTCCGACGTGACAGGCGGTTGGTCCTTGATCAAGGCCCTGAAACCTCAGCTCCCCGGGCGCTTAACAGTGGCATTTAACCCACTCAGGGTTAAATACAGATACATTTCACGATGTTGTACTTTAGGTATGTACTGTGTTACATGTGAGAAATAAAGGAAAGATTTTTAACAACAAACATGTCTGCCACCAGAGGACTATCACTTTTGTCAGAGCTGGGGTGCAGCCCCATTCACTGCCCAAACCAGCAGCCGGACTTTTCACCTCGACATCAACTTCGAGAGACAGCTAAAGTTCCCGGACCACATCATGGCAACTTCGCTGAGGCCAGATGTGGGGCTAACACCAGCCAAAAGCAGGTGCTCCTGATAGAGCTCACGGTTCCCTGGAAGGTCAGCATCAAAGAGGCCAATAAACGGAAGCGGGCTAAGAACCAGGAGCTGGTTGAGCAGTGCAGGGGGGAAGGCTGGAAGACACACCCATCAAAGTGGGTTCTAGAGGCTCTGCTGGCCGGTCATTTTGCAGGGCCTACATTCTGCTTGGCATCACTGGGTCTGTGAAGAGGAAAGCCAAAAGTCCACCATTTTTGCTTTTAAAAAAAGAAAACTAAACTTTTTTGGGTTTTGGATCAATGCCTAAGTAAAACAAGGAAGTTGATTACATAGTATTTAGCGGATGGAAATAATATTTTTTATTTCATAGAGAAATGGTTCATGGGTAAGATATTCCTCAGATTGATCATGCACGCCTTTGTCTCCCCTCCCATGTCCTGCAGCTGGCGGGGCTTCATTCCATCCTGCCCATCAACATCCTGCTCAGGGGCTTCACACACTCAGTCATTGTAGCTCTGTCAGTCTGCACGACAGCTGCGTCAGACCCGCCGGACGCATTTCATCAGAAGGCGCAAGCGGCCAAAGCCCATGCTAGGCACAGCACAGAGATCTTAGAGCCACGTTTCCTGGAGAGTTGCTGTGCTGCTTTCCAGTATCAAGTTAACAAGTATTCAGAGGGAGGTGAAAGTCCCCGACACGGAGCCTCAAAGCTAGCGATGCCCGGATCCACGCCGGCCAGCAGCAAGGCTCGGGTGTACACCGATGTCAACACACAGAAGAACAGAGAGTACTGGGACTACGATGCACATGTACCTAACTGGAGGTACGCTTCTCTTGACTCTTTCCAAAAAACTGGTCACAGTTATCAGAAAATGGTCCTGTAGTAGTGTAATTTTGGCATCAAATGAAAAGATCACTATGAAAATAAGTAAGCAGTTTGTCAGATTTGCGGTATATCGTGTGCTCATTCCTATCCTGCCTGAAGTGGTTCATTTTGCTATTTATGTTACTTTTGGTTGACTTTATTTGCCCCATTATTAAATTGCTATTACTACATACTACATTGGTATCATCTGATTTAAAACATTTTTTTTACTGCACCCCCAAAGGACCTTTATCCCTCCCCCTTGTCTGTATGTAACATAAGGTAGTCCATCCAACATCTCCTTAAAAACTGCCAGACAGAATTCAGTACAATGTCTCATGTGCCTTTGCGTTTATTATTTATTCTTCTCATTTCTAGGCAAATTTGAGCATATGCGGTTTTCAAATCAATTTGATTTCATTTGGGGATAATGAAACAGATGGAATCACATCCCACAGACAAAATGAACAAAAAACAGGATAGAAAAGAAATGAAGGACATAAAAGGGATGAAAAACAGCGACAATAGTTAACAATGAAATCGGCAATCATCTTTTGATTAATCTTTGATTAAGTGACTACTTTTTAGTGTCAGCTATCTCATTGTTGATTTCCTTTGCTTCCATTCTCTCTCAGCAATCAAGACAACTATCAATTGGTCCGCAAGTTGGGTCGAGGGAAGTACAGTGAAGTATTCGAGGCTATAAATGTGACCAACAATGAGAAAGTGGTGGTGAAAATCCTCAAGGTGAGCTCCATTCTTTTTTAATTAAGGGCTTTTGTTGACTTTTTTTGTGACAATTACAGAGCTTTTCCCTGTCTTCCTTTATCCATTGTTATCCCAACATTTGACGCAGAGATGTTCTTCAAATGAAACGTCAGTGTATTCTATCTATTTCCTCTCAAAGTTGGCATGCAGCCATCGCTGCCATGTCGGCTCTAATTTTGGTTCATTCAACAGTAGGCCTACTAAAGATCTCTCCAGTATGAATACATGGTTGTTGTGATAGTAGTCTGAGACCAACTGCGGCCAGGTGTCACTTATCAAGCAATTAAAGCTCCTTGTTAATAAATGCAATTTAATGTTCATAACTTTTTTGTATCTGTGTATAATCATCTGAAAATAAGTATCATGTTTTAACGCTGGCTAAGAATGAGTCCTTTATAATTACAGATACAACTGCGTTCTAAATATTGTATCCCTCAGTGCCTACATACTTAAGTTTGTTTTTTACGTTGCCAATGATCCATACACAAGATGGAAGCAGAGCCAATTTTTAACAGCAAAAATGTAGAAAGAAATCAGAAAACCTATTCTCTTCTTCCTTGTGTCTAAACCTTTGTATCATGCAAGCATTTAGCTATACTGCTTCCAACTATTTGATCTCCAATGTTCAATATTCACCTCTTGTCCTACAGTGATGGAGATTCGAGCAGCGGTAGGATCTTGCATTTTCCTATTTTGTTCATCTTCTGAATTTTGATTGTGTTTGTTAATTTCTACAGCCAGTCAAGAAGAAGAAGATCAAAAGAGAGATCAAAATTCTTGAGAACTTGCGCGGGGGAACAAACATCATCCGCCTTGTTGACACAGTCAAAGACCCAGTGGTGAGTTAGCTCCTTGCTGCCACCTTGCTGCATGTTGGATTGCAAGCTGTTGTAATCCAGTTATGCGTGTAACTGCGTATAAAGATGGCCTTTTGCCTGCTGTTTTCCTGAGTTGAAGCCAAGTTTTGTCCTCTCTTTGCAGTCCAGAACACCAGCGCTTGTCTTTGAGTGCATCAATAACACAGATTTTAAGGTACTTAAGTTTGGCCGACATCACACATACTGAACTAGCAGAGTAAACATTCATGCAAAGGCCTTTCTCTCCATTATTAATGACATTCATAACCCTCCAATTAATGTTGTCTACGTATAGAGGCTGACTGGACCAAACATTTTACACAAATTTCTTCATGTGCTTCCACAGGAACTTTACCAGAAACTGACAGACTATGATATCCGTTACTACATGTATGAACTGCTCAAGGTAAAAACATGTCACCTACCCTACATCACCCTAAATCCCTTGACAAGTTATTATCTACTGCCACCAACGCATCCTGGAGTGTATTCTGTCCCTCGTTAACCATTTGTATCTGTTTCCATGGTTATATCCCCGTGGTGGGATTTGTCTCCAGTGCATAACTCGTCGGTTTTGAAACTTATCTGTGGAAGCTGTTTCCTTGTGAAATGGCTGGTTATAGTGCTGCATGCATCTATTCTCAGGCTCTGGACTACTGTCACAGTATGGGGATCATGCACCGGGATGTGAAACCCCACAACGTGATGATCGACCACCAACTGAGGAAGGTATTTTTTACAACCATCACACTATAATTACACATTCTAGATTTTTTGGTCATATTTTTTTAGTTAGTATTAATTATTCATAGTACTGATCTAGGCTAGAGATTCTTACTGTCACAAACCTTAGTCAGATAAAGGATCAATGAGTTTGGCGGACTAGACTTAAATATTTATAGAGCCCCCCCCCTTGTTGCCACATTAACTATTTGCACAGATAAGCAAACCTAGCTCAACAGTTTGCACATGGCTCTTTTCATTCTGTTATTTCTCATTTTTTCTCTCACACCAGCACGCAGCTTTTCCTCTTACAAATCTGGTGGTCTCTCCATCTCTCTCTTGACATCAATTTTAGCTGCATTATCATAGGGAAAAAGTAGGAGCCGCTTTTTTTGAGGCACCTAATTTTCAAAATAAGAATGTTTGTAATTCAGAAATGAAAATGCATAGATGCCAGAATCACAAGAATTGCAAGCCCTGCTTTCAAGTTTGGTAATCTTCTTCATATATTAAAATATGTAATAATAGTGTAGTAGTATCCGTTACAATGGGCTCACCAAAGGAATGGAGGGTATGTTGTATACTGATTTCTAGATGTCTTGGATAAGTTATTTTTCTAAACTGGGTAACCGAGGCATTGTGCCCTTTTATTAAAAATACGAATATAGCCTCAAATACCATACATGATGCTATTACACAACGTTGTCCCCTTAAAATAGATTAGTCTCCGACCAAAGCCCAACACCTCTACAGAAGGTCATACAATTTATTCAGAACATTCTGTTGCATCTTGTCCATAAACCAAACAACCAACACAAGCATTTTTTTTGTTTTAGCTGCTTTATTTATTCATTTATATTTTTCAGAAGAATGTTAAAAAACAATTCTTATTAATTTTTACTGTCAATCTAAAATCGTTGATTGTCACCTCTTGTCCTGGAGTTATTCTAGACAAAAATCGTTTTCCCTGTGTTGTAATCCAGATTAAAGAGTTCCTTCTTTCTCTCTGTGCCACAGCTGCGTCTCATCGATTGGGGTTTGGCAGAATTTTACCATCCTGCTCAGGAATACAATGTCAGGGTTGCATCCCGCTATTTCAAAGGCCCTGAGCTGCTAGTTGACTATCAGGTACCGTCTTACAGAATATGTTCAATCTACAGCTTCTTGTGGTTTTTTTTAATGTTTCTTATTATCTCTGTTGTGTGTTGTACTGTATTTTATTCCACAGATGTATGACTATAGTTTGGATATGTGGAGTCTAGGCTGCATGTTGGCCAGCATGATTTTTCTGAAGGAACCGTTTTTTCATGGCCAGGACAACTACGACCAGGTAACATGTGAATAACAAAAGTCCCAAAAAGTCATTGTATTATTTTTCAGTTCGTCCAGTCTTAGTATTTTACCTTTTTTTTTTTTTTTTTTGGTCAACAATGCCCACAGTAGGGCATTTAAAAAAAATAAATGTTAGATAGCAAAATGATTAAATAAAATAGAACATTTTTCAAGATGCCACAGACTTTTACAAAAGGCAAATATTAGGGGGGAGGGGGGGTATAATACATCATAACAGGGTCATATTTTCCATGTCGATATTGTATCAACACAAATATATCAAGTATCAATACTTAATAAATTAAAAACTTGAAAATATAAATAGAAGTTTTTGGTTTCAGAATGACTAAATCAATTGCTTCTCCAATCCACCAGATGGTGTTATGGAGTTTTTTCATTGTGGGTGCTTCAAAAATTGCAGTCGCTGTGCCAGAGGAAGTTGATGAAAAGTCAGTTTGCGGTATCATAGAAAAGAACCTTATTGGCACCATCCGTGTTTAAAACGAATATCAGGATCTATTTCGGGTTTTAGGTGATAATTTATTCATTCCAATGGAAATTGAAGACCTCAATGAAAGAATGAAAAACAGATTTTTCTCCTTCCAATTAGGAAAGTAATCGCTTCCGCACATGTATGGAAATATAAGTATCTCCATCCACAAGAGAGCGCTTACTTGCAACAAGCGCATGCCTGATGCATTTGGTGACATCACATCAAGGGGATAGTGGAGTACCCTGACATTTAATGCCATCAGCCTCGGACATACCCGTAGAGCTCTGCACCTCAAACAGAGACTCTAAAAGTCTTCACCTTGGAGGGAGTTTTTCAAAGTATCCCTTTATGGTGACCGTTTATACCATTTCTCATGTGGACAAAAGGCGCAGACACAGAGAAATGTTTTTTTTTTAAAAAGTAGACATGTACAAGGCCTAAGTATAACAGTCTTGATTCTTGTGTTCTAGCTGGTCCGCATTGCTAAGGTTCTTGGCACCGACGAGCTCTTCGGCTACCTGCACAAATATCACATAGAACTGGACACTCGTTTCAAAGATCTGCTGGGACAGTGAGTATCAGCAATTACAAACCCCAAGTATTTGTAGGTGGAGAACAGGTAACGATTCTCTGATTTAGCACTGTCCTCCTAGAGTTTGAAAAGATTATAATTTAAGTGACGTGTGCAGTCACACCAAGGTAACTGTGATTGCTTCCTGGGGTCCAATGATCCCCAGTCAGATCGGAAAGTTCGGCTTACACCAATAAATAATTTTTTTAGACTGCTTATCCACGTCCGGAAGCTGTTGGGATATTGCACACAATTGGTTCTGGATGAATTTTTTTAAGTTGTTAGGGAACGTAATCTCTAAACCTGCATTACACCCCTCTCCACCACCACCGAAATTTACCTGCGCTTTGTAGCAACCATTGAGATGGTTCATCTGTTACAGTTCAATTTACTCAGTTTATGTCTGAACGCCTCACAGTAACGCCAAGTGTTTTACATTGAGATGATATTTCACGTGATATTGAAAGTGATGTTCTTCACTTATGTACTCTTTTCATGAGTTGTCATAAGAAGTCGGCCTCCTTTATTAACATGATCTTCATCATTATCTTCACAAAAAAAAGTTTAGAATTGTCGTAATCTGGATGTAGGGATTTTCTGGAATTATCACTGTTCGGTTACGGGTTCGGTTAAATGCTGGTGGTTTGTGTGCAGGCAATCACGGAAGCGCTGGGAGCAGTTCATCCAGTCTGAGAATCAGCACCTGGTTAGTCCAGAGGCTCTGGACCTGCTGGACAAGCTGCTGCGCTACGATCACCAGCAGAGGCTGACCGCAGCGGAGGCCATGCAGCACCCGTACTTCTGTAAGTAACACATACACACCATCTATCCTTCTGTCACTATCTCCAATAAATACTTCAACTATAGAGGAACAATTCACCCATTATCTAAATATTATTTACTCTCCGCCGCATGTTATGTTAAGTTGGATAAAATCACTTAGTCCAAAGGAAATAGTATGTATATTTTGTTAGATGCAATATTATGTTTATTCTGTGGAACATTGTGTTAACTACAAATTAAATACACTGGGACTAACAGCTCCTACTAAGGTGGATCAGGTCTTGGTCCACAAAACAGTTCTTGAGCTTCATTGCAAAACAATTTTGCAGCGTGAACGCAAAATAAGGGATTCCCATTTGTGTGCCAGACACCCCGACTGGCTGACATTAAATGTACCAACGCGCGCGCACACACACACACACACACACACACACACACACACACACACACACACACACACACACACACACACACACACACACACACACAGACAGCACTGCTGAAACTCTTCAGGCTGCTCTGATAAAAACATTGTCAGAAAACATATTCATATCAAAGTGAAATCATAAATCATTTTACCAATAAGTTTAGGACCGTAGCCCCTCTGGAGACTTGGGTTATGCAGTAAGAGCTGTTTGGAGTGAATTTATATTTAATGTCTATTTTAAAACAAGTCTTTGCCGTTTCATAAAGGGCCCCACAACCTTTTTCAGTGCTTTAATGTCCACTCAGTTCAGTGGGTGATGATAAATGATAAGATTAAACTTTATTAGTCCCACAACAGGGAAATTGCAGAGTTCCAACAGCAAAGAGCACACAGATCAATATAACAGAATAAAAATGCAAATATGAATATTAATCTATACTAGGGTATTACACCATAATATAAATAGTACACTCTACAGGAAATATTAAACCAGAATATAAATATTACACTACACAGGAAATACTACACTTCAGTATAATATAACACTAAAAAATAAAATAAAATACTATAATTATTACTATTATATTATAATAAATACTATACTAAAGGGATATATTATAGTACAGTATACAATATACTGGAAATGTTGTACTATAATAGAAATATAATAGAAATATTACACTATACAATATAAAATAACAATACACTCTAAGAAATGAACAAGTAACAATATTCATTGAATTATATTAAATTAAATAATGTCCCCACGTGATTGTGTTTGTAGGTGTCAGGTTTTTTTTTACGCAGATTGTTCACATTTATTTTAATGTTCTTAATTTCCTGTTTGTGTTTGTATTTTTTATCATTTTATGCTCCACTATCCACACAAACTGATTCAACACTTAATATGTTGGATCACCAGTCAAATTCAGAATGAGATCATCTCCAAGACCCTTCTTCCTGTCAGTTGGTCAGATTCTGCCTCTTTGTCTCGTCAGATCCCGTGGTGAAGGAACACGCCAACGCCAACACAGACGGCACTAAGGCCATAAGCAGCTCCAATGCAACATGATAACCAGAGATAGGTAAGACCCCCGCATACCTACCATGTATATAACTTCACTGGTGATCAGTGTTTGAGCAACCCTAACACTGTTTGTTTCGTCCACCGCCCAACCAGGACAACTCTTTACCTCAACTTGTGACCTTTTCGCGGCAGAAACCTCTGCCTCCACACCGACAGCCATACTGGAGCAAGATGTCAATTTTTGCAGCACGCACAAACATGCACGGATTAATCTTCTCAACAAAACCTGGGGGGTAATCTGAGCTGCTCGGTTTGTGTCACATGAATCAGATCCGAAACCAGACCCGACCCTCCTCCTCCTCCTTCTCCTGCAACCCTCACCAAAAGTTCCCTGTTTTTCCAAAATGACTGCTGTTGGATCCGTTTTCAGCCGGTGTTGTGCTGTAAAGACGTTTGTGCGTCATTACGATGATGTGGTGACCTGAACATCCGGTTCCAGGTTTTAGCACTGAGTGGCCTGGAGGCTCTTTTCTGTAATGGATAGAATAAAAGCTATATTAAAAGAGAATAAAACATTTTTATTTAAAGACATTTGTGTGGGACTTTGATTTACTTTTATCAGTCCTGAAACAATAACACACTACAACGGGAATCAAAATAATTCAGCCTTAATTATACACAGCTCAAAACAATTAGGGGAACAACTTCATCCCATATCGTATCTCGAGGAATTAAATTTTCAAATTGAAAATCTTTATTCATCACAAATTCACAGAAGTGGGCCACCTTCCAGAATTCCCTCCAAGGGCACGATGAATGCTCATTCAGAAAGTCACAGTAGATCCAAAGAAAATATCTAAGGAGCTGCAGATCTGTCTCAACACAATAAAGGTCAGAAGTCATGGCTCCACTGTTCCAAAGATGATGGGGGGGAAAATGGCCTCAGAGGAGAGCGGTGAGGAGAAAGTCACTGCTGACCTTGAAGAACATTAAGGCTGCTCTGGGTTTACCCAAAACACACCTTGATGACCCTCAGCTTCTGGCAGAATATTATCTGGCTTGATGAGAGAAAGTTGAACTTGTGGACTGAAGCGGGGGGCCACAGCATTCCACTAGAAGAACATCAGACCTACAGTCAAACATGGAGACGGAAGTGGAAGGACCAGGACACCTCATCATTAAGGGAAAAAGGAATCCTGCTCTCTAGCAGGAAATTCTGAAGGAGAATGTTGGGTTATCGGTCTGTGAATTGTTGTTTTCATTCAGAGAAGATCTATTTAATCCTAAAATATAAGAAAGTTCTAACTCAGTAAACTGGTAACTGATAACTTATCTTCTGTTCTGTAGCTAAAGATGACAAAGAAAAGGGTTTTTAGGATGAGGGTCTTCTTTGTCTTTCCGCTGCTCCCTTTCGGAGTTGCCGCATCTGTTTATATTCATGGGTCGGTACCGTGCTCGCCAACTGTACCAGTGACGGTTTTGTTTGACCCGGGCCCCAACCGATCCAGTTTGGAAATAAGTTTTGTGTTCTGCATATGGATTTGGCATAAGTTTTACGCCGGATGAGGATACGTCAGTCAAATTGTTTAACTTCACTAGATAGCCGTAGTTCAAACATTTTGAAATCCAGTAAATGGCAGGTTGGCAATAAACCCTGATTGCAAAAGGATTGGCTTCTGCGCAGACACCCCCTAACCCTGATTATCGCCACACTTATAAATCTTAAAATGTACCAAATCAAACTTGTCAGATTTTTAACCTGTTATTTATCATTATTATCTATTGTATTTTCATGCATTGTTTATTTAGGTTCACGGTTGATTGTTTGTTCTGTATGTTCTGAAAGGCGACCATAAATACAAAGCTTTATCATAACTACTATAAGCATTAAAGGTGCAGTGTGTGGAAATTTATGGCCATCTATTTGAATAAGTGAAATGTACTATTCATAACTATATCTAGAGAGAGTGGGGGGCGGGTCCTGTTCTGCAGAGGCTGCAGTGTTGTGCTGTCGCCAAAGAACGGACAAACCCATGCTGGTTCCAGGGAGGGCTTTTCTTCATTTGTTAACTGAAATGACAAAAAACAATGTTTCGCCTCTAAAAACCAGCGAAAGAATAGATTATGTTGAACAAGTTGCCACTAGATAACTTTTTTCAATTTCGAGAAATCGAGGCCTCTAAGTGTTAAGCACAAGAATATCTAAGGAAGCGTGAAACCTGACCATTATAGGTAAGAAAGATTCCACTCGGCAGATGACTGACAGCTGCACAGATCAGGAGTGCTCACTCCTCTGCTCTTGGTTGGCTTGGTAAGGTTCAGGGATAGGTGGCTCGTGACACCTGTAATCAGTTGACACCATGACACTTGGAAGACCTTCAAGAGGTATTTGGATTATTGGGCTGAGCTGAGGTGGACCACTTCATGCCCCAAAAATGTGCACACTGCATCTTTAAGTTAGGTTAGCCAAAGGGACATACATTAATACTTTTGTTTATACTAGGTATCTATCAAAGGGAAAAATCCTGTTTTTTTTTTCTGACATCCAAAATTGATCCAAGCTACTGATTTGTCACTTCTCTTTGCTGCATGTATGAGGATCATTTTACACATTTTTTTTATCACTTTACATCATCAAAGTGGAACAGAGATGCACATGTGAGTTTTCCCTGTCTTTGTAAAGCTGTTATGTGCAAATGTGTATGGTAGGAATACCACCAAATTGTATATCTTGAAGCTAGTAACCATTACAGCTCTACACACGAGGCTCTAATAAGATAGACCCCTTTACAACCAAGTCTAATGAAAAGATGGTGTTTGTATTCGCATCAGTGAGTCTTGATTTATACGTACCAATATGTTCGAGCATTGTAGTCCCTCATTTCGAAAGTTGGACGTGTTTGAAAGAAATTAAGGTGCAGTTCTCCATTCTAACCACAAGAGGGAAGAAACGCACCAAGTACACAATTTTCGGAGAACAAACTCCAGAAGGAAGGTAGGACGCAGTCGTTGAATCAGCTATTGAAAAAGCAGCGTTCTTTGTAATTTGGAAGGTATCCAGAGTATCCCGTTTGTAAGAGGGTACTCTGTCCTTGACAACGAACGAAGAAGTGAAAAACCACTGTCCTACTTTGAACAATTATTCTCTGTAACACCTCTATAATCTTCTTTATTTAGGTCAAAGTCATTATTTAATGTGTACATCTTTCATATGTATCTTTTATTTTCATACTAAACTTGTTTAACTTGATACCTTAGATTTGTTTAAACGTTATTTAACTGTTTATGTGCTGATTGTCTTCGGTGACTGAGTGTAATTGCGATGTACAATAAAATAAAATTGTAACACACCAAATTGCCTGTATTTGTTTAATTTCATGTAAAATATATATTTTTTACAGTTTTATTTCAAATGTGGATTAATTGACCCATCAGCCGCCGTTTTCGAGCATTACATCTCTTCAATTCCTGAGTGCATAAACGAAAAAAAAAAGTCAAAACTTACAATTACTTCAAGCTTTACAAATTAATCATAAATATGGATGGTCGTCTTTAAAGCGATTTAACTTAAACACAAACGCTTACGTCCATTTGAGAGCGGAACAAAAGACCGCCTTATTTTCTTGTCGGAGACTTAACTGTGTAACACTGAGCAGAAGTCAACAACAAGCACCAATCTTGTTAACAGGAAGAGTGTATTGGTCTTGATTCGCTGCTGTAACTATTCCAGTAAACAATCATGTCTTCTGCGGAGTATTTGAAAGTGTTTATCAACGATCGACTAACAGTTGCTGCTGCAGAAATATTTGGAGCTTTAAAAAACATCATTGTCAAGTATGAAGAGGAGATTGATCGTCAGCGCAGACTGCTGGAAGTCAAGAAATCGGACATAAAGTTAAACAGGATCGGTATGTATAACTTAAACTTAATTAATAACTTAACTAGATTGATTATTTAGAAAGCACAGATTAGAAGATTTATATTTCTCCTCTGGTCTAACCGCGATAGGGTTCTCCACAGCGGAGCTTCTCATTCCAATTTGGTCCTGTCCTCTGCATCTTCCTCTGTCATACCAACCAACTGCATGCCATATCTCTCCACATCCAAAAACCTCCTCTTTAAACTTCCTTTTTTCTGCTACCTGGGAGCTTCAAGTGTCCAAACAATCTCAATCTGGCCTCTCCTACTTTTTCCTAACCTGGGCTGTCCCTCTGATGTATTCCTTTCTAATCCTGTCCATCCTCGTCACTCCCAAATAAAATGTTAACATCTCCAGCTATGCCACCTCCAGCTCTGCCTCCTGTCCATCGGTCAGAGGCACCGTCTCTAAACCACACATCAGAACTCCGCTCACTACCGTCTTGTAAACCTTTCCCTTCACTCTTGCTGCTATTCTTCTGTCACAGATAACTCCTGACACTGTTTTCCATCCATTACACTCTGCCTGCATACGTTTTCACCTCTTCACCACATTCCCCGTTGCTTTGAACAGTTGATCTCAAGTTCTTAACCCCCTGAATCTTCTTCACCTCTACTTATTGCATCCTGATCGGTCCACCTGCCTCTCTTTCATTCACACACATGTATTTTGTCTTGCTGTGGCTGACCTTCAAACCTTTTCTCCGGCGTATAACTACACCTCTCCAAGTTTTCTTCCACCTGCTCCCTGCTCTCAATACCGATCACAATGTCCTACACATAGAACATGATAGTCCACAGAGACTCCTGTCTGAGCTCATCTGTCACCCCGTCCAAGGGACTCAGAGCTGATCCTTGATGCAGTCAGACCTCCACCTGAACCACTCTGCTGCTCCTACTCCACACCTCACAGCTGTCATGCTGCTCTCAAACATATCCTGTACAACTCTAACATACTTCTCTCTCATTCCACACTTCGTCATTCAATCCCAAAATTCCTCCCTCTGCACGCTGTTGTACGCTTTCTCTAAATCCACGAAGACACGATGCAACTCTTTCCGACCTTCTCTGTTCTTCTCCATCAGCACTCTCAAAGCAATCATAACGTCCTTAGTGCTATTTCTTGGCATGAAACCATACTGCTGTTCACAAAAAATCACCTCTTTTCTTAACTCTTTTCCAGATCTTCATTGCATGGCTTATCAGCTTTGTACATCTGTAGCTGCTAAAGATCTGAACTTCACCCGTATTCTAGAAAATCAAATTCTATTCCTCACATATCCTTTCTCTCTCCAAAATCATGTTGAACAATCTAATTAATATCCTCAAGGCCCTCGCTCTTAGATACTTCCATACCTCTTCTGGTATCATCATCATCATCGCAAAGTTTTTCCCAAGAATTGCATTTGTGCTGCCAAATTTGTGAGGGCTGCCCCCTGATTTATCAGTGTATTACTATATCTGTGGTAACTAGCACAACATGATTAATCATATTCTTTTGTTCTCAGTCGCTGCAGATTTCCCACAGCCACATGTCTGTAAGGAGGAGGAGGTTCTCGCTGACCAGCAGCTCTATCACCAGGAGAGGAACACCAGTATTGACCAGGATGACTCACAACCTCCACAGATGAAAGAGGAACAGGAGGAACTCTGCATCAGTCAGGAGGAAGATCAGCTTGTAGTGAAGCAGGAGACTAATGACTTCATGTTGACTCCATCTGAGAAAGATTACCACAATAATGATCAGACTCTTCCCTTGAATCCCGATGAACCTTTAAGTGCAGAACAGAGAAAGTCTGCCGTTAACATGCTGGTTATTAGCTCTGCGGGAGGAGCACCAACCAGGGACCACCAGCTTTCAAACAATCCTCAAGATCAGAAAGGAGACATGTATGGAGATTTTAAGTTTAAGTCACGAATTCACTTTAAAATGAACACAGGTGAGAGGCCGCATGTTTGCCAAACCTGTGGGAAAGACTTCAAAACGAGGAGGGTATTGTCTGTCCACACAAGGATCCACACAGGAGAGAGGCCGTATACTTGTCAAACTTGTGGGAAAGATTTCAAAACGATGAACGTGTTCACTATTCACATGCGAATCCACACCGGGGAGAAACCTTATCTCTGCAAAGTATGTGGGAAAGGGTTCACCAATAGGAATTCCTTGACAGTTCACATGAGAGTCCACACAGGTGAGAGGCCGTATGTTTGCCAAACCTGTGGGAAAGATTTTAAAACGAGGAGTGCATTGTCCGTCCACATGAGATTGCACACAGGTGAGAGGCCTTATTCTTGTAGCACATGTGGAAAAGAGTTCAGACAAGGTCAACATTTAAATCTCCACATGAGAACATTTCACAACAATGGGAAGTCGAACGTTTGCAAAACATTATAGAAAGATGATTCTCGTCCAAATCTGCAAAGCCTAAAAGAACACATATGAGTTTGGTTTCGTAAAGTCGGCACTAACTATTCAATCTGGGCACAAGTATCTGCAAAGGTTCCCCTTATGTCATATGATCAGAAGGCCACAAGCCCATGAGAATTTGACCCTGAAAATGCGACACCTAAATAATAAAACCTTGGCCGTAGAATTCAGAATCACATTGGTATAATTATTACTTATCCTTTATTATCACAATCAGTCATACACAGTACAACATAATGACATTTTTTATTTGCATTTAACCCATGCTTGAGGGAGCAGTAAGCTGCCCGATCTTCAGTGTCTAGTGAGCGTACTGGGTTCAGGGTCTTGTTCAAGGACCCTGAACGTCAGTTTGAGCCCTAGCTCACTCAAAAGACGTTCTGATCTTTTGAGTGAGAGATGGTTCCTTTACCCACTGAGCTACATTCAGTAGCTACAGTATCACCATTAGTTTGATAGTTATACAAGAACAACACTATTTCACTAATGCTGGTGCGTTCAGGATCGAGCTCGGTAACATTTAGAGATATGTTATATTGGATGTACTCTCAAATATGAAATGGTAATGTGACATTATAATACTAAAAGAGGGACAGAGTCAACACAATACTACCACAATGTGGGACAAATAATAATATTGTTTGCCTTGGCCAATCATTTGACAGAATACATTAATAAATAATTTCTCTCTCTTTATATATATATCAATCTAAAGGACTTGACAGGAAGGTGGAAGCGGTTGTAGACATGATATCATTTTGACCCTTGAAGGCCATTGGAGATTCTTGCTAAGGGAGGGATGAGCCTAGTTTTAATACAGGATGCAATATGGGATTTCACTGCGAGATGCTACTGAATTTTACCCACCGCACCCTAGTAATAGTATAGTTAGTTTTTTATGGTGAAACAAATATAAGTAATTCAGGCTCTCTTAGACAAAGTTGGCATATATTTATATCCCTATAACCAGATTATGTTTGGAATACCCTGCCTGGCCGGCTGCCACCACATCACGACACCAAAGGAACAGAAGAAGAAAATGCATGTTAATAGATAACTTTGATTTAAAGTATGATGAAACAACATACATTTTCATTGTATTAATTTGCAAATAAAGTGATAACATTTGGAGTTGATGAATTAAAGCTATTGCTGTCGTCTCGTTGTCGCACTTGTTAAAACATATTCTAGTTCAAAGTTAAAGATTGGGAATGTCTACTAGAATTTGCTTGTTGACCTGTTCTGTTAGAGTGCACTTCTGTAATTTAACCACTAGAGGGCAGAATCGAATTATTTAAAATATGAACGTTGACCTGATATAATATAAACACATTACTTATGTAAAGTTTGTCTTTACATAAGTAATGTTCATATAAAGCTTTAAGAATTTAATCCGACCACTTCTATAGATTCCCAATTCACCAATAGAGGACATCAATACTCTAAATTTAATTCTACGTGTTGATCATAGAAAATCAAATAATTGGTTCTGTTCTTTATGCTCACATGTCTTTATAGTATCTAAGATATATATTACATCGAATTTAAATTAATTTTATTTCTTATACACGGTGCTTATATTATGTTGCCATAAATTGTCAGTAATGTTTTGAGAATTTGATATTACAGACTGGGATATGTTCAAAGTGGAACACAGTTCAGTCAAGAAGTTTCCTCACCATCTCTTGTGTCCTGACTTATACAGATTCCTGTTTAAACCATTATCCTACCTGAGCTGGCCACATCTGATTACCTCACAAACATTGGTCCGACACTCCATAAAGAAATTAAACATCCAAGATTAAAAAACTTTGAGAGAATTTTATATTTATACATTTAAATCACTTGAACTATGCCTGTTAAATAAAAAATACAGTTTGGATTGTTTTAATAGAGACAACAGAAAACATGCCTCTTCAATTTAGTAAAAAACGAATCTACCTCGCATACACATACTGAAATCACATGAGATTAATCAACAAGATTTGTAACATTATTTGTATTAACATTAGCTGGTCATTACGCTTTGTGGCACATTCGTAGAAGGTACTCAAAATTACAAACAAAAATTCTAAACACAAAGAACTACAACTTAATAAAATGAATACATTTATCTGGGAACCTAGTTGATTAGAGCAAGATTTAAACAATATTTAGAAAAAAAATGCAATACTAATCTAAAAACATTGGAGGATCTACCTTGATTTTCTATCCACAAACCTCTACCCCGTTTCCTTGTCGGACCATTAACGGTGTGACACCCAGCAGAAGTGAACGAGAGCCTTTGGCGTTAAACGGAAGTTGATTATGTGTTTGTTTTACTTTATTGAGACAAAAAAACATTGATAACAAGTATAAATAAGCAGATTTATGAGTCATAATGCTTTGTGTATACAACATAAACAGAGACATATTGACAGAAATACGTCAGGTGGTCCAAGTGATTGGAATACTAATAAAAATAACGCTTAAATAAATAAAGCTTTAAATAGTAGTGGTAAGTCTTGACAGCTCTTTATTTGCAGAACGTATTTTCTCAAATAGGCAGTCAGCTCCAGAAACTCGCGTTTGTATTTAAAAATTTGAAAACACGAATATAGAATTCGTAGTGATAATTGAACATATGAATGTGAGAGCAGATCCTTCTTTCAAAGACAATGAATGTAAATGATACATCTTTCCGACATGATGTTTAGAGGGGCTAGACATGAACAGTGATAAACCTAACAATCTACTCCACAGTTGTTTGGTGTGCAGACAATTGTAAAACAAAAAGAACCATAATTCAACGGTACATCTTAAATCAATGTCTTTCTTAAGTTTTTGGAAATGATGATTGCATGCAGAGAACCTGTGAGGCGTTTCAAAGGATATCTCTTTGACTTTGTTATTAAAATGAGTGCTTGGCAAAAGCCAAAGCTTTTCCCAACAAATATCACCAACAATCACTTGAAGAGGAACAACACCTGAGAGCAGTTTCAAATATTGTAGAAAAATCTTATGTGACAGGGATTCCATAGTGTTGAATAAATTCAATACAATTCTACTTAGCAGTAAAACATCAATATCAAACCAATGTTTGAAAAAGATTTATTTATTTTATACAGAACATATCTATTCTTCCATCTATTATAGAAAGTCTATAATTAAGCTTGTAGATTAAACAACATGTCATCAGAATTTGTTTCTGGAATGAAAAGATCTTCAGGGGAATTTTGACCACATTGTAAGAAAAAAACGTCAAAAGCTGATCAAAAGACATGGGGAATAAAATTAAAAGGAGGTTGGGCACTGGAAGTTACACTTGATCCAACTTACTTTACAGGTGTAATTCAATAAAACCAAAACATTGAGGCTACCTTTGCCATACTCGCTCATTAATACCAACTTCGTGTCTGCTTTTTTGGGGGGAAAAACAGTGATTGGGACTGTGATCGCGCTTAATTGCAAAAACAATTAATCAGGCCATACCGACTGGGGACAGTTGCTTTAATATCATATGACATAAGAGGAACCCGAGCTGTCACGGCAGATATTTTTGGTCAGTTAGTGCTGAGTTTGTAAATACGATGCTAATCAATAATTGATTAGTTAGCCATATTTTTCAAAGGACTTAACTTTCACTGCTGTGGAGTCTTCTTGTGTGGAGAGTCAAATGAAAATGTTGTCGGAAATCTTTCCCACAAGTTCCACAAATATATGGCCTCTCACCAGTGTGTGTTCTGGTGTGGAGAGACAATTCACAGCTCGTTTTGAAAACCTTTGCACATGTTTTACAAGCATAAGGCCTCTCACCGTAGTGAACTGTGCTAATGTGGACTTTTAAAGGATGACTTTTTCTGAAATCTTTCCCACAGGTTTCACAGATATATGGCTTCTCGCCTGTGTGGACCCTCATGTGGACGGTCAAATCAGACCGCCCTCTGAAATCTTTCCCACATGTTTTACAAATAAACGGCTTCTCACCTGTGTGAATTCTCTTGTGGATTGTCAATACACCCTTTGTTTTGAAACCATTGCCACATGTTTCACAGGTGTATGGCCTCTCACCTGTGTGGACTCTCATGTGATCAGATAATATACTGCTCTTTCGGAAATCTTTCCCACATGTTTGGCAAACATACGGCTTCTCACCAGTGTGGACTCTCGTGTGGACTGTTAGATCAGATCGACCTCTGAAATCTTTGCCACATGTTTTGCAAACATACGGCTTCTCACCTGTGTGGATTCTCATGTGGATTGTTAATGCACGGTTTGTTTTGAAATCTTTCTTACACATTTGACAAACGTACGGCCTCTCGCCTGTGTTCATTTTAACGTGAATGCTAGACTTAAACATAAAATCTTTTTCACATGTGACGGCTACATGAGAGTTGTTAGAGAGCAGCTGATCACTGGTCGGTGCTCCCACCACAGAGCTGATAACCAGCTTGTTGACTGCTGATTCGTTCTGTGCTGCACCTAGAGGTCCATTAGAATTCAAGGGCAGAGTCTCATCTTCATCTACACTGTGGTCGTTTTCCTGATAAGGAGTCAACATCAAGATATCTGTCTCCTGCTTCACAAAGAACTGCTCTCCCTCCTGATTGATGCAGAGTTCCTCCTGTTCCTCTTTCAACCGTGGAGGCTCTGAGTCCTCCTGAACCATACTGAAATTTCTCTCCTGATTAGAGAGCTGTTTTCCAGTTAGAAACCACTCCTCCTCCTCTTTCTTACAGACACGTTGCAGTGGGAGCTCTACAGTGACAAAACACAAACAGAACAGAGTTAGATGGTAGGATTTAGAACAGATGGCAGATAGTTTGACATGTGACATGTGATCCGTTTTTTAAAAACCCCAAAACTTGACGATCACAGATTACCAGAGGTGGTGATGTTATCCGAACATGAGCTGCCAGAAGAATGCATCATATTTAGGAAATACAACATTTATTTTGATTGGTTTGAAAAGTCAAACCAGTTTGTAGGGGATTCCGTTTTCTTACTTAAATTAAAATGTATGGGTTTATTACATACAGACCTGTTATAACAAAGAAGATCCCTACACACTCAGGAGCGGGTCTAATCCTGGAATCCCCCACCATTCAGATGACCATTATAGATTTACAACGTCAGGGCCAATCTACTAGCTCACACTATCTTGCGTCCTACATACAGAGCTGTGCCAAACATAACATAAGGAAAGACTTCAGAAACATAGTGTGGCAAAGGGATTATTTTAAATTCCCTAAAATTGGATTGTAAGTACCGTCAGTTATGGGCTACTAGACTGTTACTGGCTTGTCAGTTTATTTTTAGCCTGCTGCTTAAGTTTTTATCATCTCCAGTTTTATAATTTGCTTTATATATGAGAGAGAGAGAGAGAGAGAGAGAGAGAGAGAGAGAGAGAGAGAGAGAGAGAGAGAGAGAGAGAGAGAGAGAGAGAGAGACACAGACAGACAGACAGACACTCAGGCTGCAAAGTCATTCCTCCCCAGTCTTAAAATGTAGTTTCTCTTATAAAATTATATGTTTATTCTGGTTAAATTGCAAAATTACCGAAATCTTAGACTTTTTTTCAAGACAGCAATAGCGGTCTGCCTACCTTCTCTTTAATTATTCACCAAAACTTACAGGTGAAAGTGACAGGCTGATCCACCAACCAACAACACCACGTGACCCAAATTGCAGCGAGAGACCAAAACAACGACAAGGACTACACCTAATTTGGCTTTTATTCCGACCCCTAATCTTTTCTTTTACTGTAGAATAGTAACAAGAAATACAGCGAACATGCAGGAGGACAAACATTGCATACTTCTAGTCAAATTTACTTCTTGTTCATGAAAAAAACTGGAATAATATCCGCTCATGTCCCTTTGACGAAAATAAACTAATTTAGCCATGAGAGCAAATCTATAAGCAGTACATATCGAAACCACATGGATTTTATGTTGATCATCAGAATTCCCCTGATCTGCGTTTTTCTAAATAATTAAGTCTTACTTACCGATCATCTTTAACTGTATTTCCGGTTTCCTGGCGATATCAAAAAGTCTGCGCTGGTGATCAATTTCTTCTTCATACTTGAAATCTCCGAATTGTCCTCCTTCCGAAACAGTTAATCCATCGTGGATTAAGTTTCCCAAATACTCTGCAGAAGACATTGCTGTCTGCTGGAATAAATCTTGCAGTTCTGGCTGTCTAGTTAGTTCATACAGCAAACGCTAATTTTGCTCGTATTTGACTTCCGCCTGTTGTCACACACTTAAACTTCCGTTGGGGAAACAAGGGAGCATTATTTTTCCGATTGATCGTATGGGATGGATGGATAGATAGATGGATAATTGCAAATTCAGTGACATATATATAATCTCTAGAAATATAAATTAAGTATAGTTGTATAAACTATAGTTTCATAGCCTATAGTTGTACAACACACAATACTATCCATGTAGTTTTTCATACAGATTAACTTCAATTTAATAGGACTCTGTTCAACATTTACCTGTAGATTATACAGATTAAAAGTCTGTATAAAAATAATTTTCCATTTTAACACAATTTGTTGATGGAAGGTAGAGAGTTTAAAAAGCAGATCAGATATTTCAAAATCACAATTTAACCGAAACGCTATGTCTTCCAGTTTTTGGAACACAAGTGAAGGTAATCATAATCAGACATCTTTATCATTAATTAGAAGAAAAAAATCATTGCATTTAATAAATCATACTCAATTCACAATTTCAAATGATTTGGCTTTTATCAAAACCTTCATTATTTTTGAGAAAATCTTCTTTCATGATGCATTGGTGTTCGTTTGTCCTGACAAAATTGAGGTTTAGTTTATTATGACGTACGTTTTCAAATTTTGAAAATTTCCATGGGGCGTTAAAAAAACTTCATTTGTTGGGTAGGCAGTTATTGTAGGTTAGATAGATGAATAGCTAGAAACTTTATTAATCCACAGAGGGGAAATTTAGTTGTTTCTTCGTCTTCACAGACCGACATTCTAAAGGTGACAAAAGTAAGTTATCAGAATCATATGAAGTTAAGGTGAAGATAACAAAAAAGGGCTTCTTGACTGAACTGGACTGTTCCCAGTTTTATTTTCAACAGTGGCATGTAACATTAAATATTCCAACATTAAACACTGACAATTTACAGCAACAGAATATCAACCCCTTTGGTACATAAATAATTAAATACTATATAACTACCACAGGAAAATGTAGGTATAAAGTACATTATCTAATCAGCCAACAGCATGCTTTTTTTCACAACTGGAATTAAATCTAGGGTTTAATGTGGTGAAAAGTGGTGAAAAGGGAATCTGCAGTACTGTCTTCTAATAGTAGTCACAGGTCAAATTCGCTTCATATGCTCTTACCTACAGTGGCCACCAGAGGGCAGAAACACTCCCGACTCTTAATTCACAGGTTGTGTGGCTCTGTGGCTCCGATTGGTTACTTGTAACAAAGCTTTTACTTCAAAAAAGTAATAAGTGGAGATGGAGAACACAACACACTTAAAACAGAACATTTCTCAATGTAGAGATAATACTTTGGTCATTTTTGTCGAGCATGATGTGGTTATTTGATCTAAAGTCAGCATTCATATTTCATATATTCGATGGTTAAGTGCTGCCCTCTGGTGGTTACATCAAAGCATCTTAGCTTTTCTAAAAACAGGTCAAACATATAACAATCCAACAGTGAAATTCTAGTGAATAGTTTTAAACTTTAACAGTGCAGCAACGAGGACATCACAGTTAAAATTCATTGAGTTCAATTTCTTCAGTTTATTTGATAATGAAATTTTCAGTTTTTTCAGCGTACTTCAAATCAAAGTAATCCAACACCACCCATTTTCTTGTGCTTCTTTGGTGTTGGTGTTGTCGTGGCAACACGCCAAGTAGGGTATTCCAAACATCCTGCCCAGCAATGCTCTCCAGCTCATCCCCAGGAGACCCTGAGATATTCCCAGGCCAGATGAGATATGTGATCCCACAGGCAAATTCTGAGTCACACTGGAGTTTCCAGTTTCAAGTACCTGAAAACCTTCCAAAACTGGCTTCTTTTTACTCAACCCATCGGCTGCTGCCTGATGTACTGGTTCTTCATCAAGGGGGTTCAGACCCATGGGCATTTTCTGTCAGCAATTCTGTGGCTGACAGAAAATCTCAGCAGAAAGTCATCAAATCCGCCCATAACCAACATACCAGGTGTGTGTTGGTTATGCCCCGGAACAGCACTACACCTCCCGTGGTCTGCATTCTAAAGAACCAAGCCAAACCTGCCCATCACCTGCACTTCTGTCTGCTCACTGGGAACATTGCAAGTTCATTCAAACACACACCACCAGATAAAAGATAAAAACAGTTTTTACCCCAAAGGCATCACCACAATGAACTTTGCTCTGAAGGAACACTTCCTACAAACAATTCCCACAATTCATCAGTATCAAAACTTTACATCATTCTGTGCAATATCCTCTTTTGTATTCACGTACTGTGAAATATTAGTGCAATTCAAAACGTGCAATACAGAACATGCGATATATAACTTACAGTACTACTCATCACAGAACACTGAAACAAGTCTTTTGATAAATAATTTATATGTCTCTTATTTTATTCGATGCATTCAACGGCCACGTCTTGTGTTCTGGTTGTGAATATGTTAGACTGTAATACCGCGCAGCCTGCATGAGTAAGAATTCTATTTAGTATGTGCAAAACTCTGATGTAGGTGGTGCACCTGAATTCCGTTGTTAGTTAATTGTATTTTTCTGATGTTTTGTAAAGGAATTAACTTTCACTATTGTGGAATCTCCTTGTGTGGCGAGTCAAATGTATATGTTGTCTGAAATCTTTCCCACATGTTTCACATTTATATGGCCTCTCACCTGTGTGTGTTCTTGTGTGGATTGTTAACGCACTGTTTGTTTTGAATTCTTTGTCACATGTTACACAAGTAAACGGCCTCTCACTGTCATGAACTGCTCTAATGTGGTCTTGTAAATGATGACGTCGTCTGAAATCTTTGCCACATAATTTACAAATAAACGGCCTCTCATCTGTGTGGATTCTCATGTGGATTGTCAAAGCACTGTTATCTTTGAAGTTTTTTCCACATATTTTGCAAAGATACAGCTTCTCACCTGCGTGGGCTTGCTGCTTGTGGACTGTCAAATGACAGTGACTTTTGAAAACATTCCCACATGTTTTACAGGTAAGTAGCCTCTCCCCTTTCTGGCATCTCAAGTGGGCTGTCAAGGCACTTTTAACTTTGAAGGTTTTCCCACACAATTTACAAATAAATGGCATTTCATCAGTGTGGGCTCTTTGCTTGTGGACATTCAAACCAGACAGCCGGCTACAACCTTTCCCACATGTTTTACAAATAAATGGCCTTTCACCTGAATGGCTTCTGATGTGGTTTTTCAAAATTCGCTGTTGTCTGAAAGCTTTCCCACATGTTTTACAAATAAATGGCCTCTCACCTGTGTGGATTCTCATGTGGTCTGTCAAAGCCGTGCTAACTATGAAGCTTTCGCCACATATTTTGCAAAGATACGGCTTCTCACCAGTGTGGGCTTGTCGCATGTGGACTGTCAAATTACCTTTAAATGTGAAATCTTTCCCACATAAATTACAAGCATATGGCCTCTCACCTGTATGGACTCTCATATGCTCAGACAATACACTCCTCTTTTTGAAATCTCTGCCACATGCTTTGCAAACATATGGCCTCTCACCTGTGTGGACTCTTGCGTGGTCAGACAATGCACTCTTCTTTTTGAAATCTTTTCCACATGTTTGGCAAATAAATGGCCTCTCACCAGTGTGGATTCTCATATGCTCAGACAAGGCACTCCTTCTTTTGAAATCTTTCCCACATGTTTGGCAAGCATATGGTCTCTCACCTGATTTTGGTTTATAGTGAATGTTTGACTTAAAATTGAATGCAGTGTCAGACGTCTCTCCAGTCTGATCTCGGCTGTCAACTAATTGACAATTGTTGGATAGCAGCTGGTAACTGTTTGGTGCTCCCACCACAGAGCTTATGACCAGCATGTTGACTGTAGACTCTGTCTGTGCTGCACTTGTAGTTTCATCCGGTTTCAAGTGGAGACTCATCTCATCTTCACTGTGGTCATCTTTCTCACAAGTAGGAGTCAAATTGTAGGCATCAGTCTCCTGCTTCACTACAAGCTGCTCTCCCTCCTGACTGATGCAGAGTTCCTCCTGTTCGTCTTTTAACTGTGGCTGTTCGGGCTCCTCCTGATCCATACTAGAATTCCTGTCCTTGTCAGTAGTAACATCCTCTTCCTTCTTACAAACATGTTGGAGTGGGAGCTCTGCAGCAAAAGAGCACAAACCGAACAGAATTAGATGGTAGGATTTAGGAAAGATGACAGATAGTTCTACATGTTGGATCAACGGAGGCAGAGTGTCTGTAAGTGTTGCGCAACATACCAAAAGCGCAGGCTGCCCCTCCCCAATTTCAAAATTACGATTTTTTTTCTCTCAGAGAATTACAATTTCATTCTCAATATCTGAGATTTTTTTATTTATCAATGTGGTACTATTATTCTGTCAAAGTCTTCAGTGGTAGCAATAGCAGTCAGCTAAGGTCTGGTTTCCCCACTCAACCTCTCTCTATTTAGTCATACCAGGTGAAGGTTACATGTTACCTACCACAAGCAACACCACGTGACCAAAACAACGGCAAGGACAAGGATTTACTTTCGTCCTGTATTCAAATTAATTTCAGTCACCACTGTAAAAATTGCAAATTCACCACACATGCAGTAGAACATCCATTAATTCTGTTATAGCATATCTTAAGCCTTACATATTTATGGTCAAATGTACTTGTTGTGCATCGCAAACTTGAATAAAATCTTCCATATCAAGTCTGCAACCGTGGTTATCAGTTTGCGTCACTTTGATGAAAATAAACTAATGTAATCATGAGAGAAAATTCAGAAGCAGAATATATTAAACATCTGAATTGTATGTTGATATACAGAATTCTTCCTCTCATTTGTGTTTTCAAAATGTAAACATACCGATCCTGATAATATCCATTTCCGGTTTCCTGCTGACATCGAACAGTCTGCGCTGATGATCAATCTTTTCCTTATACATGACGATTGTGTTTTTGAAAACTTCAATTTTTTCTATAGCAGTATCATTTGATCCATCGTCGATAAAGTTTCTGAAATACTCAGCAAAAGACATTGCTGTCCACTGCAGTAATTGCAGCAGATAAAGCTGTTCCTTTCATACAGCTAACGCTAATGGTGCATGATAACTTCCGCTTGACGTCACAGAGTTGAAGTTCCGACAATGTAGCAAGGTGTTCCGCTGGAGAGATGTAATTTCAGTTTAGGCAAACCTTTTGATTCTTGAAAATTTTGAGGTGTTGAAATACCAGAGTAATTATGTGGTAAGCAGGTGGGTAAGATCTGCATTTACATTTGGATCAAATCTCAAAGGGCAAAAACCCCTACTCCAAACAGCCTATTCATTTTATTTTATTTTAAAGGCTTCGAAACACTTCAGGTCTCTAAAATGTAATCACCTCTAAGATATGCCAAATCTGAGCCACATCCGTCCAGTATTTTTTTCATAACCTTGCTCACAAACAAATAAACATAACCTCCTTCATTGGCAGAGGTAATTAAAAATGTAACTATCTATTCAGAGTCTAGGACATTATTTAGCTATGTCAACATGTGGAATTAAATCAAGAGTATTGACTCCCTCTAGTGGTTGAAATGAGAATCTACAGTACAGCATACTAATTGCAGATACCCAGGTCACATTCAATTATTAATATGCAGTTACCTACAGTGGCCACCAGAGGGCAAACTCTGGTGGCCACACACTCATTACCAAACACTCTTGGCAAAACACTCATAACTCTACATTCAAAGGTTGCCAGGCTCAAAGTGAATAGCTGTAGCATAAGGCTTGGTTTTTAAATTGGTAAAAATATGGAGAAGGAATTGTACCAGAAATTAGTCCGGTATAGAGAGAAACATGCTGCAAGAGTTGTCAACAATAATGTGACTCAACTCATATTTAAAATGCACATTCTTGCGTCTAGTGATTAAACCAAAGAACTGCATCTTCTCTCTTCTATAAGCAAGTGTCAAAAAACAACAAAATTATCTTTGGGTAAATTCGCAATTTATACTTTCAAAATAATACTTTCAAAAAACTACACTAAATGGGAGAGGGAAGCAATAGATCTAATTCATCAATAGCACTTTTCAAACTTTATTTTTAAAAGAATACCAATGTATATTTCTGTTGTTTCATCATAAATCAACGAACTCTATTTCTATCTACTTATTTTTTGTTGGGTTGTGGTGGCAGCAGAACAAGTAGGGCATTCCAAACATCCCTGTACCCAGCAATGCTGTCATGCTCATCCTGGAGTATTCCCAAGGCATTCCCAGGCCACATGAAATATCTAATCCCACCAGCCAAGAGTCTACACCAGAGTCTTCTCCCGGTTGGATGTGCTCGCAAAACCCCACAGAGTGGGCATCCTGGAAGTTCACATACATAGAGATATAACTGCTGAACTCTAACCAAAAAAATAGTTAATGAAAGAATTGAGTAAGTAGGAACCAATTTCTTTTAGCTTCTGTTATTGAGTAAGTTTTATATTCATACATTTGACATATTTTAAAACAACCTTATCTAAACCAGGTCCGTATGGATTAAAGCTTTTAAAATATTTGAATTACTTGATTATTCTCGTCTGAATCATTTTGTATTTGGATTCCGTGCTAAACCTCAGTTTTGATATTTTTGTTTGTGTTGTTTTCTCAGATCCTAACAGTATCGCGCTCGGGCGATATATACATGTTATATACATGTTGTCATGTATATGTGCGCATATATATATTGTATATACAGTACGTATATATTGTACATACATTGTACATATACAAGTAAAAAAAGTAAGCAAAGAACCCCCAAAAAACTTGAACAAGTTACCTGTCGGACCTTTAACTGTGTGACATCGAGCGGAAGTCCAAAACAACCGCGCATAGCTGGATGAATTAACCGGAAGTCGATGTCGTGATTGTTCCGCTGCATTAATTAGCGCTATTATTCCAGTGAGCAACAATGTCTTCACATGAGCATTTGAGAGAGTTGATCAACGATCGACTATCGGTTGCAGCTGCAGAAATATTCGGAGCTTTTAAAAACGTTATCATCAAGTATGAAGAAGAGCTCTATCGTCAGGGCAGATTGCTAAGTGTCTGCAGGAAACCAGAAATAAAGTTACACAGGATCGGTATGTAAGATTTGATTAATTTGAAAACAAAGATCAGATTAATAACGTCAATCTACATAGGGCTTTATGCGATGAATACAATTTCCCCTTTGTCCCCCACACATAAGGAATATCAGGTACAGTAAAGCAGCAACTTTAAAAACAGGTTAATATTAAAACCGACTCAAAACCTGACTTCAAAGATGTGTCTTGATTTTGCTTTAAAAAGATCATCACTCCCCTCAGGTCTTTAGGGAGGCTCTTCCAAAGGCATGGACCGCTGAAATAAAAGAATGCTTCACCATGGGTTTTTGTTCTGAGTTTCAGGTATGATTAAAAGGTCAAATAGCACAGAGGATAAAAGCCAAATCTGATTAAACAAATGAAAAAGTGAAACCAATAAAATGATCTTAAAAGCAATTCTGAAGAAGACAGAAAGCCAATATTTAAATTTGTCTAACGTGTCCACACTTTCAGATTATTGTCAGCACACATGCAATAGTTGGAGTTGAGATAAATTCTTCTTAGGAAAACCAGAAAGCAATGCATTGCAATAGGCAATCCTGAAGATAATAATAACATGCAGTATCTCTGTGTTGGCTTACAAGAGATACTCACGGTCTGAAAATGGTCCTCAGATGATGAAACGCTTCATTGTTTCCTCTGCCAAGGAGATTATGTTTTCACTGTAATTTAGAATAGAATAAAATGATATAAGCCGTTTGGAGTAGTGACATCACAAGGTGATCTTTGCTGCCTTTGAGCTTTTGATCACTTGGGGGCTGGACAGAGATGCTGAAGTGGAAGATGCAGGAGGCAAACGGCTACAGAGTATTTGGGAGATACTCAGAGAGTTTGTTGGAGTTTTCGGTAGATTTAGAGGAGACTCGGACATTAATGGAAAAATCTGCTTGACTCCTAAGTTGTTTAGCTATGGAGGGAGTTAGTGCCAGTACTTTCAGTTTTACATTGAGTTTCTCTCCGACCAAAGACTCCCCAAGTTTTTGGTGATAGCAAAAACTTCAGTTTTTCCTGTTTTTAGATCCTATTTCTTTTGTTCTATGTCTCAGCAGAGCTCCCATTGCGACAGGTCCGTAAGAAGAAGGAGGAGGTTCTAACTGACCCAGAACAAGAGGACTCGGACGACAATATTACTGACCCGGAAAAAGAGGACACTGAGGAGGATCACTCTGACTCGGAACAAGAGGACTCGGAGGACAATATTACTGACCCAGATAAAGAGGACACTGAGGAGGATCACTCTGACCCGGAACAAGAGGACCCAGAGGAGGATCTCACTGGCCCAAAACAAGATGATCCAGAAGAGGATCTCACTGACCCAAAACAAAAGGACCCAGAGACTCTACAGATGAAAGGCAAACAGAATAAACGCCACAACCATCAGGAGGGAGAGCAGTTTGTAGAGAAGCCAGAGGGAAACGCCCACACTGAAGACGAGACTCTGAGCTTGAATCCTGATGAACTTCTAGGTGAAGCACAGAAGGAGTGTTCAGTCAACAGGACAACAGGAGATCCAAATAGTGACCAGCCCTCTAACAATTCTCATGTAGCCAAGAGGCGAGATCAGACAGGAGACACGTGTGAAACGGATTCCAAAATTCCCTTTAAAAAGAAAAGAAAAGGAAAGGCGGCGGCGAGGGTATATGTTTGCCAAACTTGTGGGAAAAATGTCCAAACAAGGAGAGAGTTTTCTGACCACATGGGAATCCATGCAAGTAAGAAGCCATTTTTTAAAACATGTGATAGAGATTTCAAATGTGATGTTGAATTGTCAGTACACATACGTTGAGCCCACACCTAGTATTGTACAAAGACCTTTACAGATCTAATAGTTCAAATCCATCCTCCTTGGCGTTGATGAAGCGATGTATCACAACCTCATCCAACTCGTTAAGCTCTGGTTTAAGTTGCGCTGCTATCGTTAATGAGGAATTTCCCTGGATGTAGCCTCTGTCTGTCAAAGATGCATCAGGAAAGAGGAAGTCATGTGTTTCCAAGACTTTGCACTCTTGGCTCTGCTAACAACAGGATCTTCTCCCCGACAGCAGACAGGTTATGGTATCGTTCCTGGTTCCTTTTCGGATTGGTTGAGCCCCAGGAGAACAGACAGAAATACATTTTAATAACACTTAAATGAATGAATTGAAGTTTTTCTTTCACATTGAGACGACGCATTCAGGCTAACAATTTGTGATCATCAATAGAATAAAAATTTTTTTGTAAATCATTTGCAAACTGAAGCTGACTCGGATATCTTCCTTGAGATTTGATGGAATCATTTGATATTTGAGAAATATTGAAACTTGAGAAGACATACCTCAGAACAGGGTGACTAATCCGTGTGATTTATGTCCATTCAAACGTGAAGCTCCCGAAATAAGTCGAAGATTAGCTGTGTCAAAATCAATAAAAACATAAACGAATGTATTGATTATAGAGGTGAACCATTTGCAATTTTCTTGGCCGATCACCGATTTTTATAAAGTATGACCTGCCAGTACCGATTTTGACTGATTCCGATTATTTTTCATTAAAGCTTTAAAATTGTATTGAGTACTGTATATTAAGTGCTCTCATTTTGAAGGATTACAGTGGAAATAAGGCTTGTCAGCATTGTATATGTATTCTGACTTGTGGGTTTCTTAAACCAATCGTATGACATTTCGAAGTAACAGTAAAACTTTGTAAGCCTCGATCAGTCCATTAAACGTTATATGTTGGCTTTGTTCAGGGACTTAAAGGGGCGTGGCTGGCTCTGAGCTCCGGCTAGCATTAGCCGTTCTGCTAACGTTAGGTTATTTAAACTCGCCATGTTCCTCGGGATGATGAAATATGAAGATTAAGTTTGTAGTGCCGATCATTTATGGGGTTGTACCTCCACAGCTTATTTCGTCCTAATCGGTATTACAAATTGCGAGCATTGGTCGTCTGGTTTACTCGTGAGATGTGTGCGGCGCATGCGTGTAACCCGCACCCAATCGGCCTCAAGTAAGGCTAGTCGGCCGATTGCCCATTTCCTCAAACTAGGCCTATCGGCGCCGATCCATTTGTTCACTTCTTATTGATTAGTTTTAAACTTCTGATATGAGAGCTTGTAAGCATTATTCACACATGGTCCAAAGGCCTTTAGCCTTGGATCTCGTGGCTGTAACACTGCCTTTGGTTATATGTGAACTTTGAACACGCTTTTTAGAAGATCTGTCATCTGTCACAAACCCTGAAATCCAATCCTTTTCTTTTTGTTCTTTGTCGCTACAGAGCTCCTCCTGCAACGTATCGTTAAGGAGAAGCAGTCTCTTACAGAGCAGCAGCAGCTCTATAACCAGGAGAGGGACTCCGCTGCAGACAAAAAGGGCTCAGAGTCTCCGTCCATGAAAGATCAACTGGGGGAAATTGCAGCTTTTCAAAACATCGTTGGGTGTAGTGTTGAAGTGGATCGTCAGCGCAGAATCCTGGATGTTATTAAGAAACTAGAAATAAAGTTGCACAGGATGAGTAAGTAAAGGTTGATTGTTTGGAAAACATATATCAAAGGAATTCCGTGGCTGTGAAATTCTGAAAGTCGTAGACTCTCTAAAACTACAAAGGCTCCAAGTTTTTGGTGAAGACAAAACCTTGAGCCTTGAAGTTTTCATTTTTTCATCCTAGTCCTTTTGTTCTCCATCCCTGCAGAGCTCCCACTGCAACATGTCTGTAGGGAGGACGAGGTTCTTGCTGAGCAGCAGCTCTGTGACCATGAGTGGAACCCCACCCTGGACCAAGAAGACCCAAAACCTCCACAGATGAAAGAGGAACAGGGTGAATTCTGTACCAGTCAGAAGGAAGAGGAGCTTACGATGAATGAGGAGACTGATGCCTTCATGTTGAGTCCCACTCATGAGGAAAAAGAGCACCAGGAACATATGGTGAATCCGGCTGAACTGCTAAGTGCAGCAGGGAAAGAGAATGCAGAAGTCTTAATCTAAAGTTAAAGTCAAAAGTTTGCCTTACAATGAACTCCGGTGAGTGGCTATACGTTTGCTACTTTACCGTGAAAACCTATCCTTACATTTTAGATTCACATTACTGTTATGAGGTTTAGCGGTAGTTTGAAAAGAGGTTAACATGTTAGAACATTTCATACAATGTCCTCTAAAGATAAAGATAAGATAAGATAAATTGACAACCAATGTGAGTGTCCTGGCCTCTGCTAGGAAAAGCTGGCACATGTTCATGTTGTCTTAACCGTTACTTATTTAGTATTTGGAACCCCTCCTGACTTTTCTATTTTTTGTGCATTACTGGGAAGAGGGACCGTAGGACTACTCTGTTTGGTCTGCTGCCACTGCAACCTGTCAACAAAGAACCAGGAGAAATTGTTTTACATTGATACCACACTGCTGAAGTGGATTTTATTTCAAAGATATATTTCAAAGTTTCCAAAAAAATGTCAATCAATTATCAATTATATCATTATCTTGTTACATTCGACCTGTTTTTGGAAAGGTGAAGATGCAATTCCTTGATCGAACCACTAGAGGGAGGAAACTCATTTTTAATAATAATAATAATAATACATTTAATTTATAATGCAAATATGAGTGTTGACTTCAGATCGAAGAAACATTTTATTCGTGACAAACCTTACAGAATTCTTCTCTGCATTGGACTAAGTTCTGTTATGCCGTTTTGCTCCAGCATAAAGCACAAGATTTATGTTTCAAGTATCCGGCCGGAGCCACACAACCTGTGAATTTAAAGTCATGAGTGTTTCTGCCCTCTAGTGGCCACTATAGGTAACCGCATATGAAGCTGCTCAAAAAATTAAAAAAAATTAATATAATGTGATAAATGAAGAATTCAGTATTACAAATGAAATGTAATCTATTGCTTTACTGAATGGTTAAGATTTTTGGTTCTCATTACCTTCAGTGGTGTTCAACACACTGCGAGGCTCGAATCTCTGTTCAAATCAGGTTTTGAAATATCTAAGCTGCCTGTTTTAAACAGACATTTAGGCTGTATAATGACACCACTGTGGAACAATAGAACCAAATTAAGTAAAAGAGAAAATCAATGAAAAATTGACTGGAGAATATTGATGGTTATGCATTTAATGTACAAAGACAGTTGATTTAGTTCTTTTTTATAAAGAATATATTAACTGTTTAGATCTCTGATCCTCTTTTTTCTTATTTACTTTGTATTTTATGTGTTAGTGTCATTTATTTATTGATCTTTGTAATGTTTGGTAATCCTTGAAAGGAGAAATTAATTTTCATCCACTATAAGTACTTAAATTTTTTGCGACTGTTTTGTGAAATTCATCATTTAAATAAAGTTTGATAAGAAAATATATACTATATATATTTATCATTTATTTAAGAACAAACAAGCGGGGCATTATTATAAATCTAAGTTTCAGACCACAAGATCATAGGGAACAGAAAAATCAACATATCTCAAATTATCAGGAAACACAAACACAAGGTAATGTCAAATGAAGCCAAAAAAGAATAACAAACAAGAAGAAATAATTAAAACAGATCAAAAAGCAACATCAAATAAACATGATATCAAAGACTTTTCTTCCTTTACATCATTAATGGGACTCGAACTCTTTTAAATTAAACAACAGCCTTTTTTTCCTTCTTTTTTCGAGAAAAACACAGCATCATTTTGCTTTATATATTAAGAATTTTGTAAAGAATAGACAAAGACAAAGAATAAAGTTACTACAGATCTCATCATCCTTGTCTTTCAAAAATAAGTAGAATGTTACATAATCTTTTGAAATATTGGGAAAGGATGGAATAAAAATTTCTGCCCGACCACAAGGATTTTTGGTTCAACCGAGAGGATTGTACGGCATACCTGAAGAGAATAGATGGTTTATAGCATCAACGTCTTTTTCACAGATTGAGCAACATTATCATCAATATCAAGATGTAATCTTAATAATTCTTTGAAGGGGTAGATGTCCATTCTTTTGTAATGGAAATGTGTTTCTTTTGCCTTTGGAGATATTAGAAATTCCTATCAAAGCGTCTCCTGGGATAGGTTCCAGACCCTGTGACTCTGAACAGGATAAGCGGTTAAGGACAATGAAAGAATGAATACTCCTATTCGGGATTGAATGTTTATCAAATTTGCTCAAATTATCATTTTATCCCAGAATGCATTTCGAGATATTTCCGTTATTGCTGCCACGTCCGCTGAAGATCATTTATGGATCATTTTCAAATTCTATCCTGCCGAAGACCTGTGAAGGAGGGAGAAAGAACTGCATTTATTTGGGGGAAGGTCAATTGCATATCTCTGCCACAAGGGGCAAGAGTATTCCCAACCACATGTCCAATTATATTCAACTTGGCTCACGAATCTACAGATGTCTCTTGTGTATATATAATTTCACTATAATAGTTTATACTCCACTCATTATGTGGACCTTTCTGTGAAAAACAGTTTGATCTTTCTAATTCCCAACAATCAGTCCAATTATGTCTAAATTTAGCCGACCGGCACGAGGAAGTCCGTCTTGTTTTATTACGGAGCTCATAAAAGATAGTGAACTATATTTATCTCCATTATTAGATTCATCATCATCATCATCATCACCATTACTCTAGCTTCAACATGGTACTTGGTCAATGACTCACCACCGTGTAGCTTCTGCATCCTACCAGCGTCTATGACTCATACGAATGGCTTCAACATCCTTGAGGTGGCTTCGCTACCGATTTAGAGCCTCTGATGGATTGCATGAGAATTTGGAGTTAATATAATTGAAGCAAGGAGGACCAAAACGTATGTATCAGTTTACTGCGTACTCTAATAATAACTGAAACAGAACAAACAAAGACTGGCACACGATTACACGGTGCAACATTGCTGTTCCACTCAATCATCCGCCCTGCTCCTGTGAGCTTACCTATAAACACATATATCATGGCTGCAACAATCATACGCTGAGGATTTTCTTTCTTTCGTTCAACCAGTTATTCTGTGAAGGTCAGGTTTTGTTTGACAGATCATGGGAATAAGGAGGACATTCTGTATATATATATTTTTTTTTCTTCAATGCCATGCGGTGTGTTCAGGACATTGTAAGGAAAACGAACAACATGATACGGGCCTGGCAGTATGGAAAATGTCTTCCTTACTCTCCAATAGCCAGCAGATAGATTATCAGGGTGGTTATGGACAAACCAGAAGTAAGACCAGGAGCTTTTTTACTTCATGAGTACCACCAATAATCAGAACAGGTTATCCGGGTCATCTTCAGTACGAAATCCTACAAGGGCAGGTAACCCGATGTTTATTCCTTGGAATCAATCAGGAATGAATGGCTGCATGCTTTGGAATCAGCAGGAAGACCGATAAAGGTCTTATCAAAGTGTTGCTTTATTGAAAGCATCACAAAAACAAATAAAACTTCTCCAAAACTTTAAAAACTTCTTTTTTTTTCAGTGGAAAGCTGTTCTTATTAAAAGTATCAGCGCATATAAACACCAGGGGCCTCATTTGTAAACGCTTCATACGGCACTTTCTACGCAATCGATGGGATTTATAAAAATCTAACATGACGGGTAAATATGGTGTCCTCCACGCAAACTCTGACCCACGCGAACGCACAGAAACTGGAAAAACGGGGAAAATCCGACTCAAATGGCGAAAAGATGAAACGGAGAAATGGTGTGAAGTCAATACCAGTGTGTGAGACGAGTAAAAATGAAACCAGTTAAGGTCAGTTTTTAATGAGTAATCAAACTATTTATGGCAAACCAACCCAATGTTTATGTCATTATCAAACAATATGAATATTTTACTGACATCTTTCACATAAAGTTTCTAGAAACAGGAGCTGGTGCGACTTGGACACATTCTCAGGGATCAAATTAAATAGAAAAACGTCGGACAAACGCCGTTAAACTGATGACGTTAAACGGATGCTGTTAAACGGATGCCATTTCTGATGCCTAAGTTGGCAGATTTGAGTGATTGGCTGAGTGCTGTTGGAGGATGTTGTGAAAGGAAGTATTAACTCTGAAGTGATTTAGTTGATTAAGCCGAAGTGCAGTAAGTGCAACTT
Organism: Lophius americanus; assembly: GCA_037951165.1. Classification (NCBI taxonomy): domain Eukaryota; kingdom Metazoa; phylum Chordata; class Actinopteri; order Lophiiformes; family Lophiidae; genus Lophius; species Lophius americanus. The sequence continues at coordinate 599,680 of JBBDHG010000107.1, read as the reverse complement.
CTACAAATTTGGTGTGTAAATCAGAAACTTAATGGTGTCAGGGTTTGAAAAAACGAGAAGGATTATCTCTGACGGGTGTTCCCTCAGAGAATAAAGCAGAGAAATTGTTCTGCCTGTTTAATATTTGGAGTCAGCGATTCCCTAAATCTTTCACTCTCTTAAACGAAGCTTTGGTATTTTAGTATCTCCAGGATCTGAGTTTAATGAGAAACCGGGTCGCCTGCATCAGAAAAACAGGATGACTAGATTGGATGTGAACCTGCATATTGTGAGAGGCGTTAGTAATTACAGTATTTTTTCGTAATCAATTGCAGTGAAGGAAACTAAATGGATTGCCAGGGCGACTCTCCAAACTAGCAGTTTCATAATTACCACTAAACTGCACGCCTTTCACGGCGTCGCCCACTTAATTACTAACAGGGTGACTCTGGGAGAACTATTGTTGAGCTGCAGTCTAACAAGAAGGGATTAGAGCCAGAACCCTCATTTTAACTCACCACCACTCACCATACTTATTAACACTCAGATTTACTCAGTGAAACAGTCCATGTTCACACAGTGAAACAGTCCAGGTTCACACAGTGAAACAGTCCAGGTTCACACAGTGAAACAGTCCAGGTTCACACAGTGAAACAGTCCAGGTTCACACAGTGAAACAGTCCAGGTTCATACAGTGAAACTGTCCAGGTTCACACAGTGAAACAGTCCAGGTTCATACAGTGAGAAATTCAAGGTTCACACAGTGACACTGTCCAGGTTCACACAGTGAAACAGTCCAGGTTCACAAAGTGTAACTATCCAAGTTCACAAAATGGTACAGTCCTGGTTCACAAAGTGAAACAGTTCAGGATCACACAGTGAAACAGTCCAGGTTTATACAGTGAGAAATTCAAGGTTCACACAGTGAAACTGTCCAGGTTCATACAGTAAAACTATCCAAGTTCACAAAGTGTAACAGTCCAGGTTCACAAATTGAAACAGTCCTGGTTCACAAAGTGAAGCTGTTCAGGATCACACACTGAAACAGTCCAGGTTCACACACTGAAACAGTCCAGGTTCACACAATGTAATTGTCCAGTTCTAACAGATTTAAACAGTCCAGATCAACACATTTGAACAGTTCAGGTTCATATAGTTTCTTTTATTTTACTATCAGGAACACATTATAATTTTCTTGAAAAATGATCTGGCTTATCGTTTTAACATTCTCAAATATTGTTGAGTCTGTTGACTGATCTAGTATCACTTTATTCTCTGTTTTCTTTTTGTTTCTCTCTCTGTTGTTCAGTTTTTTGTTCAAATGGTTTCACTATTCGTTATTTCATTATGTGTTTCATTTCTACTGCTGCATTGTCTGATTATTATTATTGTCCTTATTTAAAAGACATCATGATTCTGTTGTATTATTGTACTGTATAATTATGTTCAGGAGCCCAGCATGACCAGAGGCAATACATAAAGCATCTAACGGGGGTCCTTAAATAAACAAAAAGATCTTTTCAGGTCCCGTCACAGCATTTCAAACTTTCCACTCATCAGTTCATAGCATATTCTCCCAGAGGCTATGAGGGTCAGCAAGTTGTGTTGCGGGTAAATTCAGACCATCCTTAATGTTCTTCTGGGTCAGCAGTGGTTTTTCTCCTCCCCTCTGTCCCATGATGCCATTTATGCCCCATGTCTCTGGAATAGCAGAGCCAAGGCGGAGAACCTTAGTGAGCCTGAGGGATAGCGCAAAGCTCGGCTTTTCTATCCACAGATGTCGAGGTAGATGGCGTCAGACATATCTTAAATGAAGATATATCATAAGTTCAGTCAGGAAGAGTATCCACCAGCGTCATCATTCATCAGTATGAGCAGAGTCATCAGCCACCACCACCAACAGTCCAAGGGGGGCATACCTGCTGCTGCCCCCGAATACCCTCCAATCACAATCTCGCTGAAGAGTCTGAGCGCCATGAGTCTTTTTTTTTTATAGACTAACTATCACATCTCATTTGTTGCAATAAATCATTCATCTTTTCTTCCCTTTGAGTCTCTCCTGATTGAAATGAGTCCATAGGTGTACCTAATGTTAAGCATTATTCTCTGTATAGCGAACCTTGGAAGAGTAAAACATTGAACTTTGACATGTACTGATGTGAAAGAGACCTGCAGGATATTTTCTTTAGATCTTTTGTGACTTCCAGAATGAGACCCCAATGTGCTTTTTAAGGAAATTTGGAAGGTGGGCCACTTCTGTGAAGGTTCACTTATTTTACAAATCTTTTCCATTCCTAGATAATGTGTCTCACTGTGAAGCTGTGGACTCCCAGAAGCTTAGAAAAGGGAACACTTCCCATTCTGACGGATTTCACGCACCTCCTGGAATTTTTGTCGATTTTGGCATAGTGTGCTACTGTGGACACCTGTGAGACCACTTCCTGTTTCTGGAGATGGTCTGCTGTTGTTCCAGCGGATATCTTTGTTTGTTCTCGTCTTTAGATTAATCTACACGGAAATGAAATCATTGACAAAGAATTTCAACAGGAGAAGCAACGTGTCATCAGAAGGGGAGAAGACTCCACACGAGACGACTCTCCATTTTGCCGCCGATGAAGGTTTTTCAGCTGAAATCTAGAGCCTCATCAGTTTTCTGCTGATGGATAATATATTAAAATCAACCAAGCGCTCTCAATGCATCTTCCTGATAAATGCTCCGTTCCACGGCACCAGGAGCTCCGCTCTGTTTCCCACAAATAAACAACATGTAAAAGCTGCTGCAGAATTTTCATCATGTGAAGTTTGGGACAAATCTGTCCTTTTTTCGTCTCACTGATTCCATGTCGGAGGAGACACTCTCACTTGGTTTCTTTGGCCTGAAATATGCGAGTGCACCGTGTGTGTGTGTATGTGTGTGTGTGTGTGTGTGTGTGCTTGCATGCGTGTGTGTGTGAGTTTGTGTGTGTCTGTGTGGTTTTGCATTTGTGTGTGTTATCCTGCAGCCACAATAAAGCTGACTAATGCAGAAATAGACTGCAGGCTAAGCATCTTTTTTTTTCTTCCAGAAATGTCTTGAAAAGTGAAAGGCCCATCCTGTGGCCGGTTCTTACCATATTTTTATCTCAGCCTGCTGGAGAAATGTGCGTCACCATTTCATGTCCACACAAACACACGTTTACATAACCGGCTAATAAAAGGCTAATTTTGAGCAGAGATGTTATTAGCATTAATGTTAAGGGCTCATATTATGTTTGTTTCGGTGGGTGAAACACAGATGTCCTGTCTCTGTCTCTGGCTCCTCAGACACGTCTAATCATGTTGTTGGTTGATGGACATTATGGAATGAAGATCCAAAGAAGGGAAGAGAGAGAGAGAGAAAGACACAATGCTTTGTTTTGAAATCCTTATTTAGTGTGATAGCTGTTCGACCACGTGTGTAGGGTTGACCACCAGACACCATATATGGTGTTGAAAGAAGGAGAAGAAGGAGCTGCTTTGTGGATTTAGAGAAAGTGCACAACAGAGTGCCGAGGGAGGAATTGTGGGATTGCATGAGGAAGTCTGGAGTGACAGAGAAGTATGTTAAAGTTGTACATGATATGTATGGGGGCAGCACGACAGCGGTGAGGTGTGCAGTAGAAGTGATGGATAGGTTTAAAGTGGTGGTGGGGGCACTGCATCAGGGGTTGGCCCTGAGCCCCTTTTTGTTCGCCATGGTGATAGAAAGGCTGACAGATGAAGCCAGGTGGGTGTGTCCGTGGACTATGATGTCTTTCTGATCTGTAGTGAGATTATGGACCAGTTAGAAAAAGTTTGGATAGGTGGAGGCATGCGCTGGATAGTAAAGGAATGAAGGTCAGTCGCAGCAAGACAAAAAAGGGAAAGGAAGGCAGGTGAGGATGCAAACAACGGGGAGTGTGGAGAAGAGGTGATGAAGCGATTGCTGTGGGGGGTGGAGAGTCATTTGTGTCAGAAGAGCAGCAGCAAGAGTTAAGGGAAAGATTTAAAAGAGGGCAGTGAAAGCAGCTCTGCTGGATTGTTTAGAGATTATGGTGCTGAGGAAATGGCAGGAGGCAGAGCTGGAAGAGGCAGAGTTGAAGTTGTTCAGATGTTCTTTGGGAGTGAGGAGGAAGGACGGGATTAGAAACGAGCACATCAGGAGGACAGCCAAGGTTAGACTTCATGAAACAAAGTAAGAGAGGCCAGACTGAGATGGTTTGGACATGTGTAAAGAAGGGCGTGGATCTAGTAGTAGAAGGATGCTGGAGATGACGCCCGGCAGGAGAAGAAGGGTAAGACCAAATAGGAGGTTTCTGGATGCGGAGAGAGGACATGCAATTGCTTTGAGCGACAGTGAAAGATGGAATCGAATGATCGGCTCTGGCGAAAGCCTCAAGGGGACAGCGGCAAGGAGGAGAAGAAGGGCCATTAGAGAAACAAGTGTCTTTATTACTACTGGGTCATCACGTGAGACGTAAGCGTAGTTTGACTTGAAGGCTGAATGGTGGTGAAAATGTCAAAACCACAGCCAGGGTGGGGGCCTAGACCCCACCTCTGTTCAACGATGGCTGGTTTCATAATACTCTGACGTTATTTTTTTAATATTCTTACCTTACCTCTCGTAGTATTCCGACTTTAGACTTATAGTGCATAAATAATAAAAAAAATCAAATGTTTAAAACAATTTTCTCGATGTGGCCCTAATGCTCCATCATAGACTGTCCAGTAAAAACTCACAAGGACGGACCAACACAATGAAAAAGTGAGAGACCCTCCCCCTCAGACTGATGATGGCTGATTAGGACGCTGCGGTTTTATTGTCCCGTCTGCGGTTGTCAACCAGGATTATTACCATCGAGGGATCAGACGGTAGTCTTCAAGCTTCAGAGCCAGCAGGTGGCATAAATCTAAAAGATATATCTTTATTGATCTGTGGTTGGGGCCACGACCTCTCACCGCATTGCCTGAGCAGGGTGGGCTGGATGGGGAAAGGCGGGTGTGCGAGGTACATTAATTAACAGGAAGTCATTTGGGCGAAGGCTGTCCCATTGCAACCAAGACTTGCAAGGCAAAATGGAGGCCCCCGCTGTCTTTGTTAGGGACATGGGGGATTGGGATTTGGGTGATGGGGGAGGTGTGTGAGGGGGATGAGCAGGGAGGGGCCATCTGCTGCCGAGTGTGCTCGGTGAAAAGGCTTTTGTTGTGAAGGAGCGATGAGGCTGATAGATGGTTGTTGTCACCCACCGCTGGTTTAATCAAGTGAAAGTGTCCCAACGTGCAATTTGTTTACTGTCCCTACCACCCACCCACACACACACATACACACACACACACACACACACACCCACACACACACACACACACACACACACACACACACACACACACACACACACACACACACACATACACACACACACACACACACACACACACACATACACATAAATCATAAATGTTCCTAGATGGGACATTTATCCTTTTATTTCACTGATGAATAAAATGAGAAAATTGTTGACAGGAGTATTCCCATTGCATACTGGGAAATTTCTAGCTTTTCACGTGATTTATATCGCGTTCTATGGGTTATATTTGTACATTTAAGAGGAAAAGGTTTATAGGGGGGCATCCTCTCATCTCTGTCACCTGGAGCCCAATTCAATCACTGACTAGTGGGACGCATCAGAGCCGCGCATGCGCGTTCTCTAATCAGAGCAGCTGCGTAAAGCCAGAACTGTAAAGCAAAATAGGTGTGTTGTACTTCAAAATAAAAGCTTATTTTTGTCGACGACTTTCAATTGAATTTAAAGGGTTGACATCTTTCATTTTTAGAAATAACAATCAAATTTTTGCTTTCTATTTCATGAATTCATTTTAGGTGCAAAAGTCTGCAGCTTTAAGCAAAGATTATACAAAAATTATTGAATTAAAAAAAAAAAAATTCAGAACATTATCTGAAATAATATAAAACAATTAAATCTTGATATGATTATACAGTCACTCCGTCACTCTGTATGTCTTTTAGCTTATTTATACAGCTTTTAGCTTATTGTTAGTTTTTAGAGTCCGTTTTTATATAATGATATAATTAATCTGGCAGTCTATACCAATCACCCATAACATTGTAACCACCTCTTTATTGTTGTGTAGAAATTTCTTTTGTTGCAACCCACCCACACAAAAAAAAACCCTGAATCGTTGAGGAATGGACTCCACCAGTCCATAGAAGACTAGCTGTTGTATCTGATACCAATGGCTAGCCTTTTTTCCTCACATGTATCAATGAGCCTTGGGTACCCATTACCCCAAAATGACCTAACTTTGGATGCTAAGTCTAACCATTGCAGACCAGGAACACGTTACCAGATCTGCATATCTACAGATGCTTTGACATAGCCATTTAACTTTGGATGCTAGGTCTAACCATTGCAGACCAGGAACACGTTACCAGATCTGCATATCTACAGATGCTTTGACATAGTCATTTAGCCATCACATTTTGGCCCTTGTCAAAATCGCTCAGATCCTTACACAATTTTTCTTGCTTGCAAACCCTCAGCTTTAGGACAAAATATTAACTTGCTGCTTTAAATATCCCACCCACTGTCAGGACAGATAAAACAGGTGAAAAAATGGCTCATGGCGTACGGTGATAGTTTCTCACGACAGGAACCATGGTAATCAGATAATAAATGTTATTTTCACTCAATCAGATCAAGTTATTCTTTGCTCTCTTCAAAATACAATTTATGTGAATGTAAAGAAAATATTTGAGAGACCAAACGCATTCATAGGCCATGAAAAGGGGGCGTGGCGCATGTGAGTAACATAACCTTTTATTTTGAAAGTTGGAACCGGAAACGTATGTGCTTATCCTCTCTCTGCTGACGCAGCTGCTGGAGCTGCAGGCAGGCAGCAGTCGATGCTGTCCCATCATCAGATCACACCCAACGGGGCTGCAGCGCACCGCTCCTCCCGCACCAGCACCATGACACCTGGATCCGGAACCAGAACCAAAGCCTGAGGTTGAATCCCGCGGAGGGCCGTGACCAAGACGGGGAGACATACGCGCACACGCTCACGCACGGAGACTCGACTACTGCAGCACCCAGAAAGACGGGAACGCCGACCGGGGCGAACTCCACTGCGCTGCGGATTTCCAAAGAGCCGCACCAACTCCATCCTGCAAACATGTCATCTTCCGGAAAGGACGCAAACAGCGGGCATTACGCCAACTATGTGGGACCGTACCGGCTGGAGAAGACCCTGGGAAAAGGACAGACAGGTTAGTGACAGCTTCCGGAGGATGCCAGGACTCTCCTCAGCATCAGCATCAACTGACGTCACCGCGGGTCTCGGCTTGCGCGTGTTCTGGTTTTTGCAAAGGTGGAGAAGGCAAGGGGTGCTGGTTTCATGATGGAGATGATCAGGGTGATGATGGAGGTGGCTATAATGCTGATGATGTGGTGGGTATGATGATTGGGGGTGCTGATGGTATGATGAAGGCAGTGATGAAGTGGTGATGGTGCTGGTGGGGTGAATTGGAGATGGTGCTGATGGGTATGATGAAGTTGCTGGTGGTGGTGCTGATATTACTGATGGTGTGATATTGGAGATAGTGCTGATGGGGGTGGTGGTGATACTGGAGATGATGGTGCTGAGGGTGGTAGGGTTGATGATGGTAATGGTGGTGATACTGGAGATGATAGTAGCGATGGTGATGGTGGTGATGACAGTGGTACTGGAGATGGTGCTTGTGGTGATGATGGTGACAATGGAGATGGTGCTCATGGGGATGGTGGTGATGATGGGGGTACTGGAGATGAATGTGGTGTTGATGGTGGTGATGGCGGTGATACTGCATGGAAATGGTGATAGTGGTGTTCATGGTGTTCATGGCAGTGAATTGGAGATGGTGCTGATGGTGTTGATGGTGCTGATGGTGCTGACGGTGCTAATGGTTATGATGAAGGTGGTGATGACGGTTATAGAGATGATGCTGATGGTGGGTATGATGATGGGGGCGCGCCTTTAATCCTTGTCGTCAGGCAGATAGGGCTCGGTGATAATGGGCCCTTGTGATTTTTCCTGTCTCTAATTCCGCCTCCATCTGTCACATGGGTCCTCTCTGCAGAAGAGGCAGTGATGCTGCACTGTCAAACACACACACATACACACACACACACACACACACACACACACACACACACACACACACACACACACTTACTGCACTTACTGCACTTACTGACGCATTTTTACGAGTTTATTTAAAGGTGCAGTCCGTTTATTTCAATTTCTCACCTCTTCCTGATATTTCTAGTCACATGATCTGTTCATGAACCACATCAAGCCAGCTGCTTTGAGACAAAAACTCCACCCATAGTTCTATTTGTAGTATTTTATAAGTCATTCAAGAGACGTCTGTTCTTCTTAGAGGTGTTGATTCATCTTTATGGACGCTGTCATGATGTAACTAGAGGAGTTTTGAGTATTTACTCTACCCCCTATAAAGTGGATGAACCGCCTCTCAGTACGGTTCCCTTTCTATGTTTAGAGTGGAGGTGAAATTGGTTGTTTATTCATGTTGGATGGATCCTCCCAGGGTGTTCATCTAGCTTTCAGTCACATCGTTATCAGCTTTACGACAGCAGGAAATCATCCTCTGCCCTGGGCAGTTTTTGGCCGTTGGTGAAAGGACACAAGAACGGCCAAATCTTCTTTCCAGGTCCGCCGATCTTGTATGTAAGTTTTACAAAGTCTCTGTTATTAAAACTGTTACATAGACAACATGAAAACAAAGCTGTTTAAAGGCCGCCTGCTTTAACTCGGCCACAATTTTTGAGTCTGACTTGGCATTTTGCTGAGGCGGAGAAGAATGAAGAATAACCCCTGTACTTGGTTGATGGTTAACACTACGAGCAACATAACCAAACACGGACTATGATTTCCTTTTTTTCTTTTTCCTCATCCAGCACCTCATTTTGCTTTCCAATATCCATCCTTTAGTCGAGAAATAACTCTTTGTTTTATCTCCATTTTAATGTCCACCACCTCCCGAGGAAACATCTGGCTCTTTAGCTGCCAAATGTTCCACCATGTTCACCAGCTAGACTCCAACTGTGACTCTTTGCTGTTGCCCGATGAAGAGCTCTTTAGCTGTGGGAGAAAATAACATTACGTGGACCAAAAAGTTCAGGGTGCTGACAGGGCTTAACTGCCCACTGCCGAGTTCCTTTGAGAAGTAAATATCTTCAACATTCCTGTACGGCACGCAATAATAACAGTTTGACAGACATTTGCCGGAGTTTGGCTCCATTTTAATATGGATGGTGTTAGGAGTGGTCATCATAGCTAACGTTTTTACTCTGGATTTAAAAAAGACAGATTGACAGTTATGCATTGGCTTACTTACTCAATGTACACTTATAAGCTCTTATAACCGAGACATGAAAGTACTTTCCTAATGTTTTTGGAGATGCCATATGCCATGTCTTTCATGCTTTCGCATTGGAAAGTTGAATCTTTTTAAAGTCTAATCCAATCAACACTGTCTGCTTATATTTCTAGTTCTGACACTATAAATACACACAACAACAGAAAAAAGGGTACTTAGGACATATGAAGTCCCTCCTGTCCAAAAATGCCTGTTTTAGCTGCATGAACTCCTCCTAGAGTCAGTTATTGCGAGACTTTTTTAAGCTCCTCTTTCGGGATGAGTTCTCTCCAAGTAGAAGAGACATTTTTGGTTACTTAACTGTTGTTTGACTCATAGTTTATTTCCCAGCTCAAGAATAACCCTGATTTGATCCTACGCTATTAAAAACACTAATTCTTAGAACTATGAAAAGGGTTGTCTGACTTTATCCGCCAGAACTATTAGTATTTCATAAAGCTCTTATTTTTTAGGAGTTTTTTTTTGGAGCACATCAGGAACCTTGAGGGCTTTGTAAACTAAGATGAAGCCTACCTCAATTCTTATTGGTGCTTTAAATGCAAACAGAATGAAGGCACTTGAAGGTGTTTAGTTATGGGAGGAACTCCCCGGTGGACAGTCCATCTCAGGAAGTACCGAGAACTGTTCCGACACAAATATTGATCTTAGATATTTAAGGTTGCTGCAGTGGAGACTCATGCATTCAGGACTCTCGTACAGTCCTTGTGGGTAGATGCTGCTCTGCTCCCTCAGCGGGTGAATAATTCATAAACAATTAGCTCCTCGCTAGAGTCGGATCGTAACAGCTGCTGCACTAATTACACGATACTTCTATTTAGCAGATGCAATAAAGCCGGAGTCCTTTTCCTTGTTTTTGTAATTATAGTAACAGTGTGCAGAGGTCCGTTTCCACACATCCATTGCTTTTCTTTGCTGGTAGGAGGACTTCCTGTCCCATAAACACCCACAGTCTTTTCTTAGACAGTGTGAAAAGGATAATTCCATGTAGTGAACGGTCTTCAGGTTGCAGTTACTACCACACCGAGGAGGTGATGGTTTAGGAGGAGTCTATATGTCAGAATTACTCAAAAACAGGCCTTTACATAATGGTGGGGATCCAGTCTGTCATCTGTATACAGAATATAGGGCAAGGATAGGGGCAAAAACCTCAATCTGACCTGCACTGATGGTCCATCAGAATCTCTAGCGGCCTCCAGCTCACCATCAGCGCTCTGCAAATGAATGCCGCGGTTCTCGGTGGAAAGGAAGCGATTCAAACCCTAAAGAGGTGCATTTTTTTTATTTTATAGAAATACATATAACAACTGGTAGTAGTTGAATGGGAATCAACAACTCAAGGACTTGGTTGGTCCTGACTAGAGCGTCAATCTAGAACTCCATGGTTACCAAATCTTCCAGAGCCTTTTGGCCCTGCCTCCTTGGTGGTCGGTGCTGACTGCCCGACAGAATCATCACATGACCTCTGAGAATATGGTTGTTTATAGTAGAAGAGGCGCATTTTCAAGGGATTGATATCACACAAGTCCTCCGCAATTAATACAAATTGCCACAAGTTCACACGTAATACTAGTCCTATGAGAATAGGACTCTGGAGCGATAATTCAACGTTTCCCTCGCCAGGTGTCTCTTCATATGTATACAATCAATATTGTTCTTATACTCATTTATCAATGAATACATCTCTCGTATGTATGCATGAAGTCATTATTCAGTCCCAAATAACCGGTGAACATTTAATGAGCCGCATCATTAAATGTCATTTTTCAACAGTTATTATACACTTATCTACCCCTGAGAGTTCAGGTGTGTTTGCACAAGAAATAATGAAGAACTTTTCACGTTTGCTCCATCACAAAGCATGATCCTCATCCTCCGAGAGCTGAGATTATTCTGTAAATTGTTAATATCAAGCGTCTTGAAAAGTGAAACCGAGCAGCGATGCCCTCAGATTCCAGAGAGCTCAGAATGGGATTATCAACTTCCTGTTCCTGTTGCAGAGAAATGGTGTGAGGGTGAATCATAGTAACGCCAGGAAAAGTGTGATTTACTGTATAAGCAGCTGCACGGGGTGATGAATTAACCAGACTAAAATCCAATTTATGACAATTTTAGTGACTGTTGGAACATTTATCATTCAGAAAATCCGGTTAGTGACTTAGATTACCTCACTATACAATTAAGATTAGATGACTTGAGGAATCCATCAGTTGACTGTGAGGCTCCAACCAGAATGAGCCCAAAGTTCTCTCAGGGTTATTTGGCCTGTAGTGATGTCGGGGTCATGCGTTGTCCTTTTATTGTGTTGGTGTGGTGAGACGACGGTGGAGGAGGATGAGGAGTGATTATCTGCTTGTTGTTGGTCTCAATAGCCGAGCTGGAAGGCAGGGAAGCCTGTATGTCATTAAACTTCCTCCACAGAGAAGGGCAAGCCCACGCTCCGTGTGTGTGTGGGTGTTGATGTGTGTGTGCTAGAGGGATACATGGAGCTTTTCATTCAAATCTTAAACATGAACCTGATTTGTATAGAGTTTGGTTCCAGCTGAAGGAAAAACCAATTCAACCTAAATTTCTGTTCTGAATCAACTTCATTATCTTTTCATTATTAAAAAAAACAGTTCAACAGATTAATTATCTAGAATGTCATTAACTAGAATTTCACAGTAGAGCGCGCACCCCCACTAACAGTCCCCTTTAATTCAATCGAGCCTCATCCAAAATCAAACTGGAGGTCCTTGAAACCGCCGCAATTTATTTTTTTCGGGATTTAGATTTAACATTTAAATCAGGTGGATTGTTATTTGGACTCCCATCAGATTGCTCACACTCATAGGCACCTACATTATTTTCTTCAATTTCCATTCATTTTGGTTTTTATTGCTTATATTTAGTGATATACTGTACTTATATATGCATGATTTATTTTTGTCTTTTTATCCCTTTTTTTCCATCCGTCTGCACGTAATCTGTTTGTTTGTGCCACAACAATATTTTTTGTGTAAAAAATATTTCTTAAAAAAAGTGCAGTTTTATCTTCTAACAAATATATATCATTTCTGTGCGTATGTGACTTTCATGAGCCTTTCTTGAAGGACAAGCATGCGACTCATTATTTGTAACTAATACCTATTTAATAATCTTTCCTTTAATTATCACATGTTACACAGTACAACGATGTGAAATGAACCAATCCCTGAGGGAGCAGTGCACCTGGGGCGCTGACGTTTTTCAGGGTCTTGCTCAAAGACCCTCGACATGTTGGGTCAGTGGCTTGGCTTGAACCCTTGCCTCCCGGGTGAGGGACGACTGCTCGACCAAATGAGCTAGAGCCGCCCCATCAAAGAGGGCGTGATCAAATTCTATGTGAAACATTAAGACGACACAGGACAAACAAAGAGGAAAAAAACAGGCAGCAGCATTAGCGAGCGGTGTGGGGGCTCAGCCGCCACTGGTGACCCTGAAGATCAGGTCATAGTAGATGCTGGTGTGTTGGGCCGGGATCATGCATGTCAAGCCTTTCTATGGGTCTGTTATTTCTATTATGTATTTGTGTTGACTGATATTTTGATTCCCTCATATCTCTATCTTCTTATTTTTCACTGACTAGCCATAACATTATAACCACTTACAGGAAATGTCACAGCAGGACTTCACTCGACTTACCACTAAGGACAGGAAATAAAAATTTTGTCCTAAAGTTGATGTATGGGAAGCAGGAGTCATGGACAACCGTAAGGATCTGAGAGACAAGGACCATATCCGTGTAAATTTCCAAATTTCCTTGCTCTTCCTAAGGACTCTGGTTTGAACACCTTTCTGCAACATCTCCCTTCATTTATCGGCCGTTTCAACTATTTATGCTAATAATTATTGACTTTGTCCAGACGCTGTGAGCTCTATGAAAACTGTCTGGGAAACAGACCTGGAAGAAGTAATCCCAAGAGGAGCGTGGAAAGAGATCTCATTTTGGCTACATGATATGGATCGGCATTTCAAGGCGAAATACTATTCAAAAGTCACTCGGCAATATTCAAATATAATTCATACACCCAACCCAAGCCGCAGTATTTATTCATATTAACTAATTATAGTTGTTATAATTTTCAAACTTGTTTCGTATGAGTTTGTTGAAATATTTTGTAAGAACATGTGAAACATAAAACAGGACATTTAATGAATGCATTATTAATGAATTAATTGTTAGTTAAGTGGATCAAAACATAGCTTTAGTAACAAAAAAAACAAACTGCAAATTAGAATTGTGTGAAATAAAGCGTCTTCCTGAATAGAGACACAGTAAAAGCAAACGGTCATGAATGAAGCTGACGGTGGTACTTCAGGCGGCTGGCCTTTTGCTACGACCGTGTTTCAACATCTACTGCTCGTTCACATCTGTTGTCACTTCTAAAAAATCCCACTCGGATAAATGGATTGCTTTTGTGTTGGCGGTTATGAGACGTACTCTGAACAATGGCTTCATGGTGTGTGTAGCTGGTCGAAGCTGAATGGCGAGAGGCTGTGCTGACTCTGAACAATTAGTGTCTTCATGTGTGTGAGAGTGTATATGGGTGAGGGGGGGGGGGACTCCATACTGGGCTCATTTTCTATGAGTTGGCCAACAGTGGGGATGGTTGTCATGGTTTCATCTCTCCTCCTGCCACAATGGACCTTCTTTTCCTTCTTGGTGAGTGCAGCAAACCACCACCTTTTCCATCACATAGCCTCCCACAGCTGCTTTTTACGTCATCGGATTTTTGCACTTTGATGGACAAATTTGTTTCAACATTCCCGCAGATGAAGCTCGAGCTTTATCTTGTTTGAAAGTATTTTTTTCGTTCTGTTCCGGACTTCTGTGGCCATTTTCACGCCAACTCCTCACCTGTGTGCATCCACAGCCACTGTACCAAAGTGAGCAACTTCTCTGATTGGTTGTCAGACTCCAATGATGCCTGGTGGCAATTGACAAATTCTCTCTCTCTCTCTCTTTTGGAGCAGATGAGCGGCTTGTTCAGCGTCTAAGGTGTACCTGCGGTTCAAATTTGATTGACACTGTGGTGCCCTATGCAATTGCATAGTTTGAGTTAATAGGGATGAGGGGGGCTTTGTGACATTTAGGATGGTTGAGAGGTTTGAGTGACAGTTAGTGGAAAAACTAAGGGTCCTGAGACTACCTCCCTGAAGCTGCGGTCTCCAGGACTGCAGCTATACCCTTCTCTTTCTTGGGCCAAAGGCCGTAATACTGATGCACTATGGTCCATTTTGCGATGTCCGGGAGAACATGTCACCCCCTGATGATTCTTCTTCATTGTCCAGTATATCCTTCTTATTAAAGCAGCGTTATTGCAGACTGAGCTCTTGCTCATAATATCTTCAAAGTGAGTTGATGATAACTTTAGGCGGTGATGTATAACCAAATCAAATCCTGGATCTCAAACCTGGGTGAATAGCCTAGAAATCCTCTGAATCTGAGGGATAGCGACCACATTCCTCATTTTTATGTCTCTAGAACATGTAATGGGAAAATGTGCGAGTCCCTGTTGTGTTATAATGAAAGTGTCCTGTTATTGACGTGGAACATCCTAAAGACCGGCCTCCCTTGGCTCTACTAGATATATGTGTGTATCTGTGTGAGTGTGTGCCTGTTTGTGTATCTGTGTGTGTCTTGTGTATATGTGTGAGCTGGAGTGTTTGTGTGTGTGCGAGAGTGAGGTGGGGGTGGCGTGGGCAGAAGGGAGAGCCCCTGCACAGATGGCTGCCTTTAAGTTGCTGAAATACAGCTTCATTATCAGCCGGCTGCAGGTGGTAACGCTCCCATGACTCACTGCGTGCGAGTGTATACGTACATATATGCATACTGGCGGTGGATTTGCATGCACGTCTGTATTCTGAGGATTAAGACTGGACCTATTTAATTGAAATTAGTTCCATTTAAAGTTAAGCAATACATTATATTTATGCTACCACATTTGCACACAAATGGAACAGAGGTTTCTGTTGTTTTCCATCACAGAAAATAAAATAGGCTTGGTAGAAACCCCTGCAGCGACGTTATATTAAAGGTTGGCTCATAATGGATTTTTCACAGGGTCAGATAATAAGGTTGCTCTTTAACCTCTGTCTCTCAGACTGGTAATATATAGACTAAATATTGACTCAACCGTCTCAAAAACTAATTTGTACCTTTCTCTATTAACATCCCAAACAATAATATAGACCTATCCTGGATCTGAATCTTTAATAGTACAATTTAGAGTATTATCGTTTATGTAATTTTGTTCCTGTATGTGGTCATATGCATCTTTCTTCCTAGCCTAGATGTTATTTGCCATTTCATTGTTGATTGATTATTGTTGACCAGTAAACCCACTGGAGGTCATTGAGTAGTAATCTTGCAGTGCTCCTCCTGCTTCTCCTGGCACAAAGACGCAGATACAAGTCCTGCTGCTGGAGTGTTGTCCTTCTAAGGCCCTGTCCAGCTCACCTCATGTAATGGACTGTCTCCTGGTATTGCCTCCCCTCTCTTGAGACTGTGCTGGGAGACACAGCAAACCTTTGCGACGGCGCGTATGGATCTTCCAAACGTGTTGGAGCTGGACTACTTGTTCATTCAGAATTGGCTGCAGGTACCACAACTCTAGTAGGGACAGGGGGACAAGCAAAATGCAAAACTAGAGAACAATCAGTCAGGAAACATAGGGATTCCCTCATGTGTGGTACTGGTTTAAGCCTGTATCTGCGTTTATCGCACAACCCTACGAACCGCAAAGATTTCACATGGCGCGGACAAGGAAACATATTTGTTAAGTAAATGTCTGCTGCCTCTGCTGAATATCCATACAGAAATAGTGCAATCTGCTGTTGTCACGTCCGTTGTGGCTTTTGCTTTTGTGTGAGCCCTCTGGGCCACCGTATTTACAGCATTTCTTCTGAACGTCTTATTTTATGTTCCTTTGTTTTTTACACCTGTTTACAGGAATTATAATGAAACTATCTCTGTGTTTGAAAAGGGGGTGAGGGAATACCACTGGGAGACAGTCTTTTCCTGCTCGGCAGACAGGAGGAGGGATAATCAAAATTATGGCTACTGTCAAACACCCCATCCTCCCACTGCTGTTTTCTTCTATACAGTAGGTCCCTTTGGCTTACCTCCCTCGTCGCCTTCCCCGTGGAAGGTCCGGTTACTATGGCAACATGAGGAATGCACTCTTCTGGGTGTTTGCCTGAGCCATTAAACAATGACTGAGAAACTAACCCCCCCAATCTATCGCTCTACATTTTCATTGCTCTACATTGTTCACCCTCCCCGAGGTCAACGCTCCATCCAAATCCCCCGCCACTTTAATGGGAGGCACCCGCCGTCTTCATCTAAGCCGTGGGCCACAGCTCCTCCTGGACATATGGAAACGCCACGGCATGCTTCAGCATTCAGCAGGAGGAAGTCGAGGGCAAAACTCTGCTTTGAATGGACTTTTATTTCCATTAGGAAGCTGTTGAAGCGCCCATCGCCACGGAGGATGAAGGCAGAATTCTTCTTAGAAGTGCTAAGTGAATTATTGATGCAAGAAAAGATAAGAAAACCAATTTTCAGAGTAGATAGGAAATATATTTGTGAGCATGGGAACTGAGGGAACAAAGTCCGGTGATGGTGCTGCGTCTGGAGCGAGGGATGCTGATATTCAGGTAGATCCATGAGGACGCTTGTTTTATTCCAGGGTTGTGTCCAGGTGACGGACGCCGCTGCCACCTCGCCCGCAGCTGTCAGTGCGTGATAAATCTCCCGTTGCTGAAATATTAAGGTGGCTCCGGTGTGACAGCGGGGTGGGTGGGTGTTACTTCAGGGGGCTATAATTATTTCATATCAGCACCATAAGTTTGTAAGATAATTTCTTAAGAATTGATAGATATTG
The DNA here is from genome assembly GCA_037951165.1 of Lophius americanus. Classification (NCBI taxonomy): domain Eukaryota; kingdom Metazoa; phylum Chordata; class Actinopteri; order Lophiiformes; family Lophiidae; genus Lophius; species Lophius americanus. The sequence goes on along the minus strand of JBBDHG010000107.1, from coordinate 582,340 downwards.
TTGAAAAGTTGTGTGATTATAGAAGCCGAGAAAGGCCACGGTTTCAGATATTTGCTGTTATTTGGGGGATAACATGATAATTCACTTATCAAAAGAAAAGCAGGCATTGTTTTTCTTGCGATAATGACTTATTTAAATGGTTATCACAAGAAAACAACCTTTTTTTCTGTTGCCATGGTGACACCGGAAGTCAATATGCACGATTTTCTAATCTTCTTTTCTTCTGGTTGATAGAAGTTTCTTGAGCAAGTGTTATACTTCTTGTTTATTGTAGCTTTGGGTACTATGTAAGGTCATTATTAAGTTTTGTTTGTTGTAATCACAAAGGTTTTATTCTAAGTCACATGACTGCATGACCCGGGAGTGAAGAAAAGCAGCAAAAATATGGAGACAGTGGATGAAAACAACAAATGAAACCAAATAATGACCTTAAGACAATTATAGACCCAAAGTTACAGTTAACAATTGTAATACTTGCTTAAGAAAAGTTTTTTCTAACTTTAGAAAATCGTTTATATTAACATCTGAAGTTTTCACACCGGTCGTAAGAGCATAAGCTACAAAATCAATTTCTGTCCGTGTTAAATCTTGATGTAAAATCTGTAAAATAAACTCTTCAATCTGCCTTTTCGTCTTGAATCAGTTGCTATACTTCTGAGAGTTCTGAATTCTGATGAACAACAAAAGAACAGTAAACAACCTTTTGTTTTCCCATTAATGCCAGAAAAACATTGATTGTGTTTCTTATGATAACGAGATAAGTATGGAGTGTCTTGTGTTTACGAGAAAAGGCCATAAATAGGTATTAACCACAAGTTCTCAGCTCATGTGATCTCAGGTGAAGTAATATAAATATCTCTGTCAATGTCCATGCCAGAATTTAGTAAAATTTGACTTGAGTCAGGCCACATCAGATTCTCATGGATAGGTTTCCCTAAATCACCCCTTTTTCTGGAACGGCACCAAACGGTTAGGGATTTTTTTTGTCTGAAAGTGTGTTACCTATGCCCCATCCTTCCACCAACTGCTGTGGAAAGTTGTCTGGGTTTTATCTGAAAATCTACAAACAATCCTCCCGACAGCTGACACCAGTGGAAAATACAACATTCTTCACGGAGATACTGAATCCACTTTATGACAACACCAAATTACAGCAACGACACCAAGTTACATCAACAACACCACTTTCCAGCAGTGACACTTTTTTTTGCATGGTTCAGACTTTCAGAGCAATGCAGGCAGGTACAGTGGGCTACTGTCAGCAATAAAAGAAGAAAAAACAAACGGTCAGACCAGGAGGAGGTTAAAGCTCGACGCGAGGAGAAGCTAAGTATTTAAAAGTGATAGGATCGCTGAAGAAATCAAACGTGAAAAAAGCTAAATTGCTCAAGTGGAGGCGGGGAATGATTCCGAATACATGCCGACAGCATGGCGGAATGTCAGGAAACCTTTTTAGTGCTCTTAAACCAAAACTGTACAAGCATACAATGGAAGAGGGACCTCAAACTTGTCTAGATTGGACTCTCACTTGTGGTAGACCCCTATTAGCCTGGGAGTTTGATACATAGACCAATTTATCCCTGACGCATTCCATTCCACATCCCTCTCTTCCCACATTTCCTGTCAGTTGTACTCTTTCTATTCTTTTCACCTGTTGTGGCTAGTCTTGCCGTCTGTACGCCTGTAGGTGGAAGAATAATGTCTCCCGTCTCTGGGGTCTCCTCCGCTCTGCTCTCTCAGCCTCCATTACTGCGCCGTATATTGGCTCGTGTCCGGAATTCATCCCCAGTCAATTCTGTTTATTATGCGCTGCGTAGAGCTTTAATCAACTCCTACAGCCTGTACGCATGCCATGATAATTGTCATGTGAGTGGTGGTGATGGTTTTATTGTTAGCTCTAAATATGTGGCACATGTGTGCACCAACGAGGTCGATATGTTCATGTGTGCTTCTGGGAGCGTGTTGCCACCTGCTGTGCGAGCCCCGCCTGCCCTCAGCACAGGCTATTGAGCGTGTGATGATGTCTGTGCGGCTCAGCCAGAGGGAAATGGGGTTTGGAGATCCTGCCAGGCAGCAGTCGAGTCACAGCCTGATTGGAACACCTGTTAAGATGGAGGGCCTGAAGTTCTGCGGCAGGAAGACTGGGGTAGCACAGAGGCTGTCAGCAATCTAACGATGCTGCTGGGTCTGATTTCAAGTGGTTCTAGGAGCCTCTGGTTCCTAGAGCGGGAAAGAAGTTCAGATTTACAAGGAATAGTTTTCCAAAAGCTTAACAGTACATAAATACATAACGGAGACCATTGGTTTAAGCTGCCATAGAGGTTGTTCTTAGGTTTTAGTATTGTAATCTGAACTCCAGCCATCCAGTTTCTTCTGCTTATCCGTGGCTGGGTCATGGTGGCAGCAGGCCCTCTTCCAAGGAACTTTCTCATGCCCATCCTGGGAGCCGTTCCCAGGCCAGAAAACATAATCCAACGGGTTCTAGGTCCAACCCGGGGTCATTTCCTAGTTGGATGTGCCTCGAAAACCTCCAATGGGAGACATCCTGGTTGCATCCTAATCAGACAGTGGCTCAGTTGGTAGAGTGGTTGTCCACTTATCTGAAGGTCGGTGGTTCAATTCCCGGCCACTGCAGTTCACATATATCCTTGCGCAATGGCTGTTCCATTGGTGTGTGAATGATGGTATAAATGGTTGTGGCTCCTGATGAGCATGTGACGCCATTTATGGCAGCCTCTATCATCTCCGAGCTGCCCCCCTGATGTTTGAGAGCCCAGCTACTCTATGAAGGAAGCTTATTTCAGCCGTTCATAAACTTGAGCTCATTCTATCGGTCATATTCCGACGACCTAAAACCAGACGGCTTAATGGAATACAAGGGTTTTTGTTATTTGACTCTGGAACTGAGGAATCATCAAAACAATAATATTGTATTTTGACTTGATCACCTCCGGCGACTCCCACCCTACCATCTTGTGGTTGTTTGGATGTAAACCTTAAGGAGGCATTGCGGTGTGGGTGCTGACAGATCCAATGTTGAGATATGGACATCTTTATTTTCTTCTAATTTTGCAATGACTTTTAATTACTGTTTGATAGCCAGGACTACTTCTCCTCTGCTTCTTTTATTTTAGTTGTTTCACCAACCAGAACATAAACTTCTGGTGATGCCGCTTTCAGCCAATCTGCTCTGAGTCGCTGGAATGAACTTCCAGAGGATCTGAGAGGAGCTGAAAATGTAGGGGGAAAAAAAGTCTTTTTAAACGTTACCTAAAAACTCCTTTTATGTTGTGCTTCATGATTAATATTAAATATTTATTATATATTTATAAACATTTACTTGATTTCATTATGTTGTTTTAATAAAATTTAATTTTTGTATTTTACTAATTTTATTTCTTTTACTCTATTAGCATTTTTTAGCTATTTATTAGCAATTTATTTAGTATAATTCATCATTTTAATGTCTTTTTTTTAATAATTATTATTCATAGTATTATTATCATTATCTTAACTTCACATTTTATTGTCTTAACTGCAAACTTTACAATAAATCTCGGTATTTTCTATTTCTTATAAAATACTTCAATTTACTCTTCTCTCTTTGTCAATCAGATCTAAAGCACATCATATCACGTTTGTTTTTGAAATATGCTGTATACATAAAGTTGTGATAATGTTGAGCAGCAGCTGGGAGTTTTCCGGTATTTTTGTTCTTATCAAAGCTCTGGCCTCTTCACCATCGTCTTATGGTCGTACACATCCTGAAGGACACATGGAGGCATGAGGACATGGACGGATACGCCGTTTGAGATAGACGGATCTCTTTTTCTTACTTAGATGGAGTATAAATTAGCCCTTACCCTCTGGAATCTGCTCTATAATGAATCCCATTGCCATCTTTCACCTCGTCATTAGATCATCATAGTTGCACATATTCATATATCCTTTCGAAGGTCGTCTCTGTCCTGTTATTTGCGCTAGAGTTAATCGACAGCTGTCAAGCCTGATTTAACATCTGCTCAATGGCCCGTAGACCGTTTCTTCCTTAATCCACTCCTACTTCCTGTTAGGTCTGATAGCCCGACCAGAATGTCTTCACATGCTGCCATATTCAACAGGGACCAATTTAATGCCTCAATCAATAGCTGGTAATCAAACGGGAATGGGTTATGGCGCCAGATAAACCCCTTATCTCCTAGAACCTTTTTGGTCCCGCAGTGCTTTCCCTCCAGCCAAGAACTTAATGAAATTGAGCAGAAATCCCTCGTGCTCCCTCTCACTCTCTCTCTCTCTCTCTCTCTCTCTCTCTGTCTCTCTCTCTCCCTCTCTCTGTCTCTCTCTCTCTCTCTCACTCTCTGTCTCTCTCTCTCCCTCTCTCTCGTTAAAAAGACACTTTCATCCCTTTCCAAAAGCAATCTGGACTTTCCCCCTGAGTCAGCACTTATAGCGTCCAGAACTGAAGGGGGGGGGCGGGGGGGGGGGGGGGGGCAGAAATTACCATTTGAAGAGCTGCTTAACTTCCTCTCTCTATTGCCCTGTGCCCACATGCTCGACCCTCACTTCATTTTGTAGGAAAACGTAGTTTCTGGTATCTCACATAAGATAGATAAAGTGCTCTGCTTCTGTCAACTAAAACCCTTGACTAGTGCATGATGGGATGGCAGAGTGTTTTTTTGCACGTTGAAATTTCCATGGCGAATAGGACGCAGTTAAGTGTTGCGTGTCCTGTAAGCTTGTGCCCTAGGAGAGCGGCCCGTTAGTCACAGCAGTGCCCCCTCACTCAGATGTCCAGTCATGTGGTATAATCAGATTTGAGGGGGTGGGGGTGGGGCTGGGTTGAATGGGGCGTGATAAATGCCATTACACTCACTTTACTGGCAGGTACTGCCGACGTAAAGCGCGTTTGATGGCGAGGAGGTCATCAATGAGCTAAAGTGATTGTATGGTTCTGTAGTGTTTTTAGGCTTGTATTGATATCTCTATTAGGACCAGATTTATTTATAGCATTTATTATACCATATAAGTTGAGGACATTTCTGGTATGACTTTACTACTGTGCGCACTGGTTGAGGCTTATATTAAGCTAAAGAGAGGGGAGTGTTGTGTGACCATTGTACGTAAAAAGCGATTGTCCAAAAATGACCCTCATAATATGACTCTTAGACCATGAAAACCTCTAGAATCTCCAATCACAGTGGTGTCATTAGCTCCCACCGATACCGTTAGGCGGGCATGGTGTGCCTTCATTCCAGTCCTCCATTCTGTAAATGTCAAGCTGATCATTCCTTCCCTTTTTCCCCCAAAATGTACATCCTACTTACACACACACCATTCTTTTACCATGAGAACATACACCTAGAACTTAAATCCTTACAGAACTCGTTGAACTAGTTCTAGAGAAAGTGGGTGTTCCAGAGGAGTCAGCATTTTCTGTTACAACTGCTCAGATTCGTCTCCAGCAGGAATCCCTTGCACACTTTCGCAAACTACATCACTCATAAATGTTTCATGCAAACGTTAAACTTTTTAAGGGCCCTCCTTAGGCTTATCGCACTGTTTAAGATAGTCCAGAAACATTGGACTATTCCTGTCCATGTTACCTTCTTTTGGGACGATTCCCTTACTTCCAACCAGCTTCACGGTAAATCATTTACTTGCCCACAGGGTAATGTGTAGAGCGAATGCCACCTTTAATCCCAGACGACACAGGGTAGCTTTATTTGAGCAGCACATTGTATATGCCATAGGGCAAATCAAAGTGCTATACAAAGCAATGACATATAAAAAAGACTTACACTAAAAGAGTAAAGGGACAAAATGTTTACAAGTAAAAGGTCAAATAAAAATAGTAAAAATGCAGACGTACAAAGATATATATGGAAAAAAAAGATCCGTTAAAATCAAATAAATATTTTCTTCAGTCATTACAGGATGGTGTTAGAAGTTCTGTAAAAGGAATGTTTTGAGTATTGACATTAAAGCTATCAGAGTGGGGCCCTGTCCAACATTCTCAGGGAGGTTTTTTCAGGTTTGTGCTCCATGATATCGAAACACTGGTTCAACGTGTTTTGTTCAAACCCGCGTAGGCTGGCCCCAGATATCCTCATGCTCCTAGAAGGTTCATATGTCCCAAACAGGTCAGACATATATTTACGTAGTCAGCCACTGAGTGATTTATACAAAAGAAGCAAGATACTGAAATCCACTCTCCTAGTATCCAGTGGAAGGATTTTAAAACAGGAGTAATGTGGTTATATTTCCTACTTTTTGTCAGAACCTTAGCAACAGCATTCTGAATGAATTGAAGCTGCTGAAAATCTAATTTTGGCCGGACTATGATCAGACCATTGCAGTAATCAATATAATCAACTGGACATAAAGGGTAGACCATTGGTTAAGAAGATCTCTAGCACTGCAGATCTTGTGGGTGCTCCTGGTTTGCAGTGGTTAGGACAGACAAAGTAGGTCATGGGGGTCCAAGTGTCATGAGGCTTGTGGAGAGAGATATCAAGCCCATGTTTTCTGATCCCACAGAAAGAGCTACTGTAGAAAAAATTGTTGATAGAGTTAATGGAGAGAATTTTTAAAACAAGCATACAAATCTGAAGACATTAAAATCCAGTAATTGGCCTTAAAACTTGCCAAAAGTTTAAATTGTATAATCTACCCTTTATTAATCACATTTTTTTGACATAAGCAGCACAAAATGGTGAAATTATTTCTCTGCATCCGATCCATACCTGAGGAGAAGTGTGCAGTCCCAGAGATAATGTATTTTGCCTTCCAAATGGGATACAACCGCTCTAATCGCTGCAGTAATGCTAATTACAAGCAATGAAAAGTAATTTGTTTAAGAGTGATTGACTTAAAATGAGAAGTCACTTGACTCAGTCTTATTTTAAGAATCTACACTTTCATCCAAGATGAATAATTAGGAGAGAAATCAGCATTTCCTTATTGTTAAAATATGGAAGAAAATGTTCCTCTGCTTGGATATTATGCAAACCAATATTGTCCCTCCTTACTGATAAAAATATTAGCTGGAATATCTTACTATAAAAAAAATAAAATATATTTTCTTATATTTCTCTAATGTAAAAAATGCTTGACTGGATCATTTTTCTCTCAAGATTATAAGATAGACTTCCCAGAAACAAGGCTTTTTTACTTTCTTGGGATTCCCTTTTTTTCTTTGCAGTGTGATGTTACAGAGCTGATTTTGCAGCAAAAAGGCGGGACCTACACAGTATTAGGCACATGGTTTCAATGTTATGGCCTATCAGGGTAGCAGCTGCTATATGAAGAAACATATCAAATGTTGAAAATTGCCAGCATTTGGATACATGTATGACATCGTGACCCCTGTATGGTGGTGCGGCGTTGGTGTGTGGCAGCGCTCTGAGGCAGCGCTCTGTCTCCATGACCTGCTGCGTGAGTTCTTCTCGGCTGCATTGCTGCATTACAGCAGCGGCTGGCTGCAGCCTCTCTGCAGTAGTATCACCCTCATGCTGTCAGAGGAACCAACAGGAGCTTTGTTGGTTCTAACACACGGTTCGTGAGACTCTCCCTGCTACTCCCCCAGCATGGTGCAGCCATGGTTATCATAGAGTGTGTATGTGCATGTGTGACTGAGAGTGGGAGGTGCAGGTGTAAATGTTCCGCATGCCCAGAGGTTACAGATGAGCTGATAAATTAATTACAGCATGCTAAATTATTTGATGAATTTCCGCTGCCGGAGGCAACGGCTAGAAACATCCTTTTCCCAAAAGGGATAGTTCACCCAAAAATGTAAAGTCAGGCATGGAAACGCTTTCAAAATGTGAAATTCAGTTTCTTTCCTCCCTGTGACATTGTCTGTCTGCAGTTTGCAGGCGGGTGATGAGCGTTGGTGTTATCTTTGATCTCCTGCTGCTGGAACTATAGCTTTAAGATTAAAAACTTTGAGCTGAATAAAGTAAAATAAGTCCTGCAGGGCTCTTCACTTTTAGAGATTTCTTTTAAAAATAATTCTTAAGGCACCAGTATCTGGCAATTAAAGGAGCAGTTCACTCAAAAATTTTTATTCCATTCTTTTGCTTTTTCATTTTATGAGGAAAAGTGTGGTGCCGATGAGTTGGTATATTTATATCTATTATAAATAAATACTGTATATTGCTATATCGCTATATATTGACATTGGATACACACTTCTGACAATATGTACAGTTAGATTTTGAAAATTCCTGAAACAATTTTACAATTTTGTCATCTATTTGAACTGGCTCTTGTACTGAAATATTTTCAAAAGATTCTTACTTTAACTGTACTGCAACAGTTATTCTCATAAAATTCTGACTTTATTCTCATAATATAATGATTTTTAAACACATTATTATGTGAATATTTTTCATAGCTTTTAATCTTGTAAAATTCAAACTTCTTCTGTAATATTATGTTGGATTTTTCTGGAAAATGAAAACTTTAATTTCCTATTGTGAGATTTCATCATTCGACTTTCTCCTCATTGAATTGTAATCCCATAAAATTATTACCACATTACGTAGTACTTTCATGTAAACTAAAACTTCATACTTGTTATATTAGTTTTCCTTTTATTATCATGAAATCCTGTTTAGTCTTTATTTTTCCAATATCCCTTTTTACATACAAGATTAGTCTTGCAATATAGCTGAATTTTTTATTTTTTATAAAATATCAGACATTTTCCTCAGCCTTCCGTCGAATCCCTCTATATTGACGTTTCCCAATTCACAAAAAAAGTCCTAGAGCACCACAGTAAAACATTGTCACTGCGTTCTTGTAAACTTGGAGACTAGATTAAAAAAGAAAATAACCAAAACCAAACCTAAAATGACTTCATACAGATTGTATGACAAAATAAAAATCTCCAGAAGGTCCCAAAACAATTTAACAAGGAAGAGTAGAGCATGTAGAGGCTGAGAATGTTCAGAGTTTCATGAGTGCAGAAGTGTATGTGAGTCTCTGTGACCGGATGAGAAGGGATCTAAACTGAGCGTCCTCTGTCCTCCATGAGACAACAAAGGGAGTGTGACTGGCAGATGAAGGTCCCGTCCCTGTTTTGGACTGGCCTTAATCTGCCGCTAATCCCCCATCCAGTGTGAAGGAGACTTTAAAAGAAACCAGTCAGAACCTGTTTACCGTCGGAGGTGCTGAATCCTGACATTCAGTTCTACTTTAGTCCACATTTGTATGTTTTATAAATTTATTTCATTTATACAATTAAATATGTATTTGTTACATTATTCGCCAAATGCTGTTGAAAAGTGTTGTTGCGGAGCTTCATCTGTTGAGTGGATGTGTTTTTATAATCAGAAAAAACTCAATAACAGCTCTTTAATGAAGGAGGGGGGGTGTCGAGAGGTCGTGACCCGTATTACACCACCCGACAGATGGCCCGACACCATGCCACGTGTGTCATGGCAGACGCTGAGCTCTGACAGAAAGATAAAGCACCTAAAGGCTTCCAGTAGGTTTGACTGTATTGCATTGTGGTTGGTAGCTATGAGTGTGTTGTTCAGTTTCAAACCAAAATCCGGATCCACCCGATTTTGACCCGTTTCCATGGATAATTTTTATGAATCTGAACAACACAGTCATAGATACCAACCACCCTAAATGTAATTCAGGTTTGTCTTTACCATAAGTGACATACCGAGAACTAAAATGCATTTTTGAAAAGTGAAAAATACCTGACTCTGCCCCTTTATCCAGATCCATAGTGTCGTTTGATGGGGTCTGTTCTGGCTCCAGCCTCATCATCCAATACTTTATGTTTCTGCTGAAAACCCTACAAACACAAACACAAACTGACCGACCAACCAAACTAAAGACCAACCAACCAACCAACCAACCAACCAACCAACCAACCAACCAACCAACCAACCAACCAACCAACCAACCAACCAACCAACCAACCAACCAACCAAAGAGACTATAGACCAGCAAACTAACCAATCCACCAAACTATAGACCAACCATCAATGAAACAAACTGACCAAATGAGCAACCAACAAACCAACCAAACAACAGGATAACCAACTAACCAAAAACCAAATGACCAGACAACAGGCCAACCAACCAACAAATAGACCAACCAACTAACCGAACAACAAACTGACAAACAAACCAGCAGTTCAACAAAATTACCAATCACCTTTCATGGAAATCAATACAATGACAAATCACCCATATTCTTTTGTTGGTTTGTCTGCCGGAACTACTGGACGGGAGTCCATGAGACTTATTGTTGGTCAGGAAACTTTCACTATACCAGAGACAGATCCTGGGGTTGTCTCAAGTTTTCTCTAAGATTGTAATATTACAATCTTAATATCCTGTGTGTATTACAATCTTTCTCTAAGTTTGTAATACACACACACTGTGCCTGAGGCCTCCTTGTCCTCAGGCACAGTAACACTGGTAGCCGGTTGAGGAGGGGTGAGGAGGGGTGAGGAGGATGATGAGATGGTGGCGGTGGGGGTAAACAAAGTCAAGTCCCCAAGCCTGACCCCGCTGACACAGCCTTGGTCCCTCAGGCTAAAACCCCGATCGGGTTGAGATCTTTATTTAGCTGCTATATTATAATGAAGTGATAATTATGAATTAATAAAAGTGGTGAAGTAATAAAATAATAAAAACAAAAAAAACACAAAACCTACTAATGCCATTATTATAATGATAATCTTCTTCTTCTCTCAGCTATTCCCTTTAGGGGTTGCCACATGTTCCGTCTTGCCCTGTCTACTGCATCTTCCTCTGTCACACCTGCCAACTGCATGTCCTCCTTCACTACTTCCAAAAACCTTCTCTATGGTTAACAACAACAATAATAATACAGAATTAAGAATAATAGTATTGGAATAATACATTTATAATAATGATAGTACATTTATTATCGTAATTATTAATCATTACTCCATAACTGTGTCTGTATGGGGGGCATTGGGGGCGGAGTTTGCAGGAGCGGGTCTGCTTTTCTAGACTCTGGGAGGGTAGGAAAGCCCGAGCTATAAATACAAACTAGCATTTAATGCAGCCTTCATCAGCTGTTGTACACTGCCGCCATCACAAACACACACACACACACACACACACACACACACACTCACACACGCGCACACGCACACAGGCGTGCAGACAAAGACAATGCTGCGAGGTAAACTGGAACTAAAGAAGCAGGTGGGCGGGGCTGAGAGGAGGATGGAGTGAAAGCGAGTGAGAGGGGGAGGGGCAGGCATGTTGGAGGATGAATAAAGGCCAAGGGGGGAGGGGGATGGAGGAACAAGGGAGGAAGAGAGGGAGGGAGGAGGGGCTGTGGAAATGGAAAGCTTGCAGAAAGAGAGTTAGGACAAAATAAACAGAAGAAAAAAAGATGATTGGAGGAAACAAAGATGGACAACAGCTCTGTGGTCTATATGCCAATCCTTCTGATGAAATCATCATTTGTAATTAGTTCAAATTATTCATTAATTACACATCACATCTAACACAGCTTGTGAGAGAGCAAGGGAGGCAACAGCTGGAAAGAAAAAACATTATTGACTGATCTGTTTTAAAAGATAGAAATAGACTTTATTAACCCCCAAAGGCGAAATTAATTAATTAATGAATAGTTGTTCATGAGATTGACTTTTTGCCGTGCTCTACTTTATAAGTGTGGTGTGTAGAATTTAGTGAACTCTAGCAGTGAAGTTGGAGACCGCACCTTCTGCTCAACCCTCCCTATCTAAGAATGTACAGTGGCCATCAAGTGTTGAATTAAGGGAGGCAAGGAAACAGGGTTTAACAAGCCCCTGTAATGAGGAAAGGTTCAGGGGGGGTGGTGCTGTAAAGCACCTTCATTGTGAGGCAGGGCTGTAGAGGAAAGGCGCTCGGTGAGTTCCGGCCAGCACCTGGGTACGGTCCTGCGAGGCTATTCTGCACAGACCCTATCCGTTCACCTCTCGACAGTTTCTCGAGAAGGGGCTTCACGTTTTCTCATCTTCGGCGGTAAGATCAAAATTCAGGTTCTCAAGATTCACAAATTTCTTAATTGGTTTTAGGAGGTCAAGCATTTCTTTTTTGTCTTTCTGCCACATCAACCTAAAAAAGCCCGTTTTAGAGACAGTGTTCAGTTTGTCCATTCTAGTCTAATGTACAAAAAAGGCTGGAGGAAAAACGGAGGAAACCCAGAACTCTCTGTGGGCACTATACATCCCATCTGTCCTGGGTACAGCTCGGGATCCCCCAGGTGGAGATGGAGAGTGTTGCTGAAGAGGGACAACGGGAAAACCCTTCTAAGCCTGCTGTAATGGGAACCCGACCCCAAATAAGCAGAAGAGAATGGATGTATGGATGAATTAATAATTCTAAACTTTAACACTCTGCACCTTTATAGACTTATTGGGACAAAACCTTCTTCTGGCAGATTCCGGACAACTTACTGGTACAGATGAGATGATTGCATTGCATTGCATTGCATTGCATTGAGATATACCGCATTATGACTTCAATGACTATTCGCTAACATTCAGTTTCGGAAGAAGCTGAATTGGAACGTCAGCATCAAGATGTGTTCAAACGTAATCTTATAAAAAAGTAGTTTTTGGCAAGAAACTTATATAAAAGTTTCTTATAGATGCTTCCATGATAATATCAAAATAGATATTAGAGAGGGAATTGTGAAAAATGTTTTTTATGCGTGCCTGCTGAAATTGGATTTTTGCCCCATCTGTTGTCCCACCCTACACTGACCTTGGATATCCCCCACGGATCCAGCCTAACTGGCTAGAATTAGGGGGTCTAGCCTCAGGTGCAGCTAAAATCCCAGCTCATGTTTGGATCATGTCAGGTATTCCCCTGTTCAGGGTCCTCTGACTCAGTTTTAAAGCATCATTGCCCCATTAGACAGCTGGTCTCATATCAAACACAGGGGGGTGGAACCAGATGGTCATGTAGCGCACACAGGTGACGGAGCCTAAGAGTCACGTCACACAGAGGGTATATTTTGAGAGTCACATCGCACACGAGGGGGCGGGGCCTCAGAGTCACATCATTCACACAGGAAGTGGAGACTGAGATTCATCGGCCGCCATGAATATATATTTTATGTTTGAGTCATCATATTTCTGATTGAACGGAGCTTTCTTCTCTTTACTGTCCCTGCTGTCTCATCATAATCATGATCAAGTCTACATTTATCTGCTCTACCTAAGTGTGGTCTTCTGTTCTTCTTTTCTTTACTTTTTGCCTAAATAGCACAAAAGCGTTTATTATTCAGGGTTGTTTTTTGTGTGTGTCCTGAATCATATTATGGTCCAGAGTTACAGCGTAGACACTTCACCTGATGATCCATCAGCAACTTTTGAGTGCGATATCACTGTTAATGTCACTGAGTAGAATTAATCCTGCTTAACACCCGATCTTAATATTTAAAGTCTCTGCTGTTGAATATTTGTGTGGGCGAGTCCCATCTGTGTCCCTCTGCCAGCTGCCGTCTGCATTCAGCCACCCTCACCCAGAAGAGACGGCTCCTTGTGGTCCATTGATGCTCCTCGATGGGAGGTCGGGGCTAATTGGCCAGCATCCTATCTGTCACACAATATGGCTCTTTCAGTGTTAAAGCAAAGCCTCCATTAAGTTACTGCTGTTTGGTTTTTATTTACACAAAGGGCGACTCTCCAGAGCTCTCGACATCCTCAAGTAGCCTTGAGTCAGAGCCCTGTTTGTCTTTTTGTTTGCTCTGATGATCTCAGGCAGCAAGCAGCCTGGAAGAAAAGGAAGATATTATGTCATCTGCAAAGAAAGAAATGCTGTAAATGCTTTATTGTGTAATGTCAGAATATGTGGAAAACCCACAATTTTACAGTAAAGATACAAAGCTTTGGTAAGATTAATTAAAAAAATTCCATAATGTTACAAGCAAGTCATTACCATCAAAAGTTTTATTCTGAAAAATTGTAAAATATATTCTTTAACTAGTATATATTTGTCAAATAATGATTTCTCTGTTAAAAAAGTCTGAATTGATTGTAATTTACTGTAATTTTATGTAACTAACTTTGTAATTGTACACGAGTGGACAATCTACCTGATTTTTATGATAATTTATTATGATTTATTTGTACATGGTGACTGCAGTTTTACAGCAACTGCCTTATTTTACAATAAATTATTTTTCTTTTTTCTTTTTTTTTTTGCAGTGTATGAAAGCTATGAAAGAAAAGATGATTTAATGGATGAAGGGATACATTGACAGCCTGTTCAACTGCTTCTTGACACAAATACCTAATACATGCCACAGCAACTCGATGCATTTTGACGCGTGGACATCGTCACGACGACCTACGGAATATCAAACTGAGCATCAGAATAGGGAAGAAAGGTGTTTTGGGTGACTTTGTATTTGGCATGGTTGGTCTGATTTCAGAAACGGCAGATGTTCTGGGATTTCCACAAACAAACATCTCTAGGGTGGTTCTGAAAAAGAGAAAAATCCAGTGAGCAGTTCTCTGGGTGAAAATGTCTTGTTGGTACCAGAGGTAGGAGGTGAATGGCCGGACTGGGTCGAGCTGATAGAGAGGTGATAGTACCTCAATTACCCTCTCGTTACAGCTGAGGGATGCGGAAGAGCATCTCTGAACGCACACCACGTGGAACCTTGAATCAGATGGGCTACAACAGCTGAAGACCACATCTTGTGGTGTGCCACTCTACAATACGGATATATATATGTGTGTGTGTATACAAATGTATATGTATATATGTATATACTGCATGTATATATACTTATGGATACTGTGTCATATACTTTATACTACATATATTCGTAAGTGTTGGTGAGACACACACACACACACACACACCATATCGTAATAATAATAAACATTACCTCCATGACGGAGGTAATAATAATCTAATAGTAACGAGACCATCAGATGATGAAATGAAGCGGGTGGAAATACTGTCCACATCACAGCGTCCATGTGCTTATCCAGCTGTGAGAAGATGAAGATCCTCACCAGGGAGCTAAACTCATCCTAGCAGAAGCCTGCAGGCGGCTAACAGCCAATTAGCATCTTCCTACTTCCTCTTGCTCAATCAGCAGTTTCCTGTCTGCTGTTATTTTGACCTTCAGCACAGTAAGATATTTACCGCCATGAATCGTCCGACGTCACAGTTCTCCATCACTCATGACGGCAGAGAGGAGCTGGATGGCCAGGTCAACTTTCACATGAAATACCTGCATTAAGTGATCATTTATGCCACCAGGATGATGAAGGTGACCTCAAACAAATGTAAGCACATTCAAACTTTGCTCCCGAACAACTTTTTATATTAACCCAGTGCAGTCTAAAACCACTTCTACTCAGCCTCTTCCAGTCGGGCCTGGAGATCCCTTAATCCACCCCTCCATTTTTCTGCAAAAGCTACCAAGGTAAACCAGTCATCTGCATGAATGCAAGGCGTAAAGGCATCCCAACCAGAAGATTTACAAGAAGCTAGTAGCAGTTAGCAGCTAACTCAAAGAAGAAAATCAATGTTTTTGATGTAAATACTAGCTTCTAACGTCTACCATCTGTATTCTGTGTGACCTGATGATGTCACTCTGGTGCTTCTGTGACATCATGAAGTGGTTCTACTGTCTCTGTGACGTCATGAAGTGGTTCTAGTGTCTCTGTGACGTCATTAAGTGGTTCTAGTGTCTCTGTGACGTCATGAAGTGGTTCTAGTGTCTCTGTGATGTCATGAAGTTGCTCTAGTGTCTCTGTGACATCATGAAGTTGGTCTAGGATCTTTGTGACGTCATGAAGTTGTTCTAGTGTTTCTGTGACGTCATGAAGTTGTTCTAGTGTTTCTGTGACGTCATGAAGTGTTTCTAGTGTCTCTGTGACGTCATGAAGTGGTTCTTGTGTCTCTGTGACGTCATGAAGTTGTTCTAGTATCTCTGTGACGTCATGAAGTTGTTCTAGTATCTCTGTGACGTCATGAAGTTGTTCTAGTATCTCTGTGACGTCATGAAGTTGTTCTAGTATCTCTGTGACGTCATGAAGTTGTTCTAGTGTCTCTGTGATGTCATTAAGTGGTTCTTGTGTCTCTGTGACGTCATGACGTAGATGAGTTTAAAACTTGCAATTTAAACTTATTTTTAAATAAGTCAGAAATCAAAGCTCTTTTTAACTAAACAAGGTACCCAAACATGACAATCATTATCAAATACATGTTTTACGACAAATGTTAATGTCCTTGTAAGGGTCTGAATGTCCTTGTCTCCTGTGACCTCGCAAACACATGAAATCTATTTGGATGGTTTTGGCCTCAGCAAATGCCCCAAGTAATTTTGTCCTCTTTTACAAAGCAATTTTCCAGTTTCTGTTAAGTGTTTTGAAAGAGCAGAGCCCAATTTGAATTGGCCAGGGTGCAATTCAAATTGGGCTCAAACATGCAGATGACATTACGTCATCTGCATGTTTTATTATTTTGTAGTTCCACCGCATAAGTGTGTCATAAACCCTCGGCTACACAAACACACACACACACACACACACACACACACACACACACACACACACACACACACACACACACACACACACACACACACACACACACACACACACACACAACAAAAGAAACAAGCAAACTCTTCCAAATCCATCCTTGCTGATAAGCTATCAAGCTCTCAAGCTATTTCAAACTAGCTATCTAGCTAGCTAGCTAAGCTAATTGCTAAAGCTGAAAAATGAAATTTAATTGGACAAGGCCTAAGCAAAAATAAGAACTATTTTTTAGCTATAAAAAGTGAAAGTAGTTTGTCTTTTCTTTACCACCAGTATGTCACTGGACCAATACAGTATCAATATTTTATTCTGGTTACTGTTTGGTTCTGGAGGACATCCTCTCGTGGAGCATCACTTCCTATGTTGTCAATGGGAATCAGCAAAAAAAAGAAGCACATTGAAATTCATCAAATTTAAGATCGCGCCTCCAGAGGAGGATAGTGAAGTCCTCCTCTGTTATGAAAGCAATGAATCGCCGAGAAGCAATGGAATTTCTGGAATCTTGTGCTCATACTGTATTTGTTGTCTAACAGTCACAATGGC
The DNA here is from genome assembly GCA_037951165.1 of Lophius americanus. NCBI lineage: Eukaryota > Metazoa > Chordata > Actinopteri > Lophiiformes > Lophiidae > Lophius > Lophius americanus. The sequence continues at coordinate 565,235 of JBBDHG010000107.1, read as the reverse complement.
CTGCAGTCCCTCTCTGAAGTATTTCTCTAGAAGAGAATGGGCATCAAGAAGGCGCCCTAGAGCCGTAATAAATGATCCTCGCAGTGAAAACTACCTCAGCATGCAGCCATCTCCGTCCAATCCCATTCTACCAATTCCAAAGGGCTTAAGGCCAACCTTTCGCCGTGAGTTAGACAGGTTGGACGCTTCTCAAACGGCCCTCGGTGCTTTATATTTACAACACTGTGACACGATTATTGGTTGTGAAAGCCTCTCTGTTTGAGGGACGGTGTTCCTCATTCTGTGCTGGCTGCACTCACCCTTCTGTTTCCTTTTCCCATCTATCCCGACCCACTCTGATAAATATATGATTCCTGGGAAGATCTTCCATCTTTACGCCACCCTCCCTCTTTATCACTCTGCAGTCCCTGTTGTCTGCAGCTCTCCCAATCTGTTTCGCCTCCATCTATCCATCCATCTTTCCCCCTTCTTCAGCTCAAAGTCAGAGCGGGAGATGTAGAATCAGGCTTTGCTGGCAACAGTCCAACCACAGATGTTAGGATAGAGACGGGCATTGTTCAGTTTTCTAATGATTTACTATGGTTTTCTCTGGTTGCCCCACCCTGTCAGTGTCACTGCTTCTAAATCAAAACAGGCTCAACAGTTTTCATCTGAAGACAAGAGGGAGACTCAACAGCGATAAAATCAGTCTTATAATTAATGACATGCTGTCATGAAAATGTTGATGCCTTACGTAAAATTTCATGCAGGTTTTAACTCCCTGTGATTGACTGTTCATGTTACTGACACTAAGGCTGCAGACATTCTAGTGTTCGCTGCAGCTCTGGCTGAGTATATTCCAATGTTAGCGCTAACTATGTCTGCAGTTGCTAATGCCAGCTCCAGCTCTTGCTGCAGATATGCAAATGGTATGTGCAACTCTGGTTGCCGATGCACCAATGTTGGCTGCTGCTGAGGCTGCATATGTGCTAATGTAAGCGGTGGCTCTGGCTGCAGATGTGCTAATTTCAGCTGCAGCTCTGGTTGCAGACATGCTACTATGAGCAGCAGGTTTGACTTGCAGATGCGCTAATGTTACCGGCAGCTCTGGCTGCAGACGTGCTAATTTCAACTTGCTATGAAAGTGAAAGCAGGTTCTAATAGAAAGGTGGAATAGGAAGGCATTTAAAGTTCAGGTTTCTTCAGCTTTCAAAGAAGTCTTTCTTTTTATCTCAACTAAACTCCCTCTGGAAAAAAGACTCACCCATGCATTAATTTTGAAACCATTAAAATAACATTCAAATCCCTCTTTGGTAACCACACTCAATCCAATCTGCCGATAATAAAAGGGTCATTTATTGCTCTCATTTAGAAGTCGGCTCTGATATCGCTTTATTGAACATCTCAAGCGGAACATCTCTTTTATTGCCGCCTGAAGCGCTCTCTCCAATATCGGTGAGCAGAACCAGAGGCGAGTTGGGCATGATGAATCTTCTTGCTAATATCTGAGTATCAGAGAGTCTAATAAACAGGAAACTGGCCTCCGTCCAGGATGCCACAGCAGCTGTTGGAAGACTGCTCACCAGGAACATATGTATGTACGTTTATTCATTACAGATGTGTGGCTGTAAGAAAGCCGCTCAGCCCGAGGGCAGCGATGTAGATGAGAATGAACGAAATTGAACAGGAGGAGGAGGAGGAGGAGGAGGGCATAAACGGAACAATAAGACAGTATGATACTAAATGGAACAAAGGATTTTAGATAAAATAATGTCGACAGTGTGATAAATATTTTTGCTTGGGGTCTCAACAAGGATTAAAGGAGAAGAGCGATTTCCCTTTAGCCTCTATCTAGAGACTACATGCCACCGAAAAGATCTGGACAGCCCTGAAAAATTACTAAATAATCATAATTGGCAGAAAAAATGATATCATTAGGGTTGGCTACCATTTACCTTTGATTGAATACAGAGAATTCTCAACCCAACCATACAGTCAGCTGTCCGTCATTTCCCTGCTGTCATGACTAGAGCCATGGAGTAGTAGAATATGTAACCTGTTCCACTCATTGGTTACTTTAAGTTAAGCCTTCCCTGAATTTAATTCAAAAAATACAGTTGAAATTTATTTTCAGTGTCAGTAACACTGAACCTGTTACTATGTGAGTAATCTGTGATTAAAGATAAAAAATACCAATATCCCTGTCATCGCCTGATTTTTTTTTTTGCTGTGAATGAATTCCAGATGGGGCTTTGTGCTGGGGTTTCAGATGTGGTAACGTTAGCTGCAACGCCAAATCCTAAAGGTGATGGTTCTGTATTCAACATTGTGTAGGTCCTGCTTATTTGCTTTAAGGTCCATTAGCTTTTCAATGATTCTATACTACTTTTTAAGAATCTAGCGCAGATTCTTAAAACTCTGCTCGATTTAAGAGAATGTTTGGGAGAATTTGTTTTCTCTATACAAGACTGACTCTATTTATTAATTAAAGCACAGAGCTGACCATGGTTCTCTCAATGATGCAAAATGTGAAGCAGGGCTGAAGATGATGATGAATACACATTAATTAGCATACTGTAATTCGTGTCATCTCAAAAGTGTGACTCTTAAAATAAAGAAAATAATCCCACTCCTGTGCCAGGAAGTCACGCAAACCATTGTTGTTCCTGGTCACTGGTTCAGTCTATTTAGTATGAGCTGGAATATCTTATTTAGTCAATGTTCGACACATTGTCTTTAACCTTTCAATTGCATAAAACTATTTATCTTTTTAGGTTAATTTCACACAAGCGACGATTTGTTTAACTTTCTTCAAATTCCTTTTATTGCACTGCAGGACTGCAGCCCCGAAGCCACAAGATTCAGATTTTCTCCTGCTTGCTTTTGGATAAAATATGTAGTGACTTATTGAACTCCGTGCTTAGCCGTTCCTGCATGTTTATCGAGCAGTTTGACTCGTGCGTCTCGGATGAATGGCCCTCGGCTGCGGGTGTGTGCGGTTTCAGTATCAGGCTGTTGGGTGGCGCAGCAGGAGGTGCTCTGCAGCAGTCTGTGTGGAGGAGGCTGTCTAGCTCCCAGCTATAGCTTACCCCTTCTTCATCCCCCCTGGAGAGTTAAAAGAGATCAAAACGAGAACATCGGCACTGCTGCAGCTCTCTGCTGGCACTTCAATTCCTTATTTTTTTTTTAAGATAGAACAGTGACGTAGTGCTTTGACGTCAGCCAGGAGTTTGCTTTGCCTTGAGCACTCAGTTCTGTCATTAAAACTTGTGCGTGATTCCGTGAAGGGTTTCTATGACTCACTGCAGGCTGGAATATTAACCCAGATAGGACTATTAAGTCATGATCTCCTCACTGCCATGCTGAAAGAAAGTCTGCAAAAACTTGTGGCAAACATATCAGTTTGATATGTCTGTTATTACAGCAGCTCTTGCTCTTTGATACAGTTGAGGGATTTGATCCTTGTTCTTGTTTTTTCCGACTTTGGACTTTTGTTAGGAACAGCCATAGGTATTTTTTTTTTTACATTTTCCCTCTACTCCTCCAAAATAAGGACACTTAACATAAACTGCAAAACTGCTTGGTAACAGGGATTTTTTTTTAAGTGAGTTTGTTGAGACCAAAACCAAATAAAATAATCTTGATTAAAGGTTTTGAGTAGTTAAAGAAAGCTTTAATATATGACGTATTGTAAAATCTCTCCGTCCTCCCCAATTTTTAAACTCACCAGCCATCACTGATTTGGATGAATGAGAATGTCCACGAAGACACCTGAAGATATAAACGCCCTTTCTCAGACAGAATCCTTTCTCCTGACATTCTACCGCAGAGCCGGATTTAGCCCAGATTACCAGGAGCGGCATCCGACCTTGGGGGCCATATTTTGCAGCTACGTACAATATGTGATGGGGGGCTGGGGCCGATTTTGGGGATTTGCTTCGGACTCCATCTATGCGCGGAAAGGATTGTAGCTGTATGAAGCCCCCTCTCACTTTGTCTCCCCCCTCTCATCCCTTTTCCCGACACCAGTTGTGTTGGAATGTAGAGCAATGACGGCTTATCACCCTCCTCCTCCACCGCACACAGATGCTCCAGCCGCTCCCCCTAAACCCCCGCTCTCATAAAACCCACCCAACACTTTGCGGATGAACTCCTGCTCCACTTTTCCATCAGCGTCGACTTTGGGGAATCCTTTTGTGTCTGTGGAGGAAGTTCAGTTTATTGAAAAACGCCAAGAAAATTAGAATATGATCTTCCAGAGCGGGACATATTTGAGAAAGAGACATAAAGGTGGCAGGTATTTTTGGGACTCATGGGTAATTTTATTCTCAGAGGACAAAGTGGAAGGGGTGTATAGATGATAGTGAAAACAGTGGGGATTAGCAGCGGATGTCCTGGTTTTGAAGCCAGTCTGAGTCACTGGAAGGAGTGGTGAAATATTTAATTCAGCTATAGCCATGGTGATGGGTGCCACAGACTAGACTACAGACTACTCTTCTTGTAATTACTATTAAAATCAGCTTTATTTTTATAGCACTTTTCAAAACATAGTTACAAAGTGCTTTACGGGCTAAAATATGGAATTAAAATACACCAACAATGACAGTCACTGATTATAAATTACATTAAAAACCAAATGAGACAATCTGAAAATTAAACTGTGTTTTTAGATCAAGAAAAGGCTTTCTTGAGAAGATATGTATGATTTAAAGGATGTTACTGATTCAACCAACCTCTGCCCTTCAAGGCGGGTAGTTCTAGAGCTGAGTTGCCCTGACTGAAAAAGACCGGCCACCTTTAGTCCTGAGGTGGGACTCAGGGACAGACAGCAGAGCTCTTTAGAAGATCTCTGAAGATCTGACTCTGTGCTGAAGCTCATAGGGTAGGAGCAACTCCGTGATGTAGCTGAGAGTTAAGCCATAAAGAGCTTTAAAAGTAACCAGCATGATCTTAAAATCAATACTAAAATTAAGTGCTAACCAATGAATAGGGGCTATTGTGTACTTGTCTCCTTTTGTTTGCTAAAACCCGAGCTGTTGTATTCGGAACAAGCTGGAGGCGTGAAAGTGCTTTTTGGTTTAACCCTGGATATAATAGATTACAAATGAGATGAAATGAAGGCATGGTTGACTTTCTCCAGATCAGAGCCATGGAGGGAGGGTTTTATCTTGGAATTAACAGCGTTTGTTATATGTTCTTCAAATCATAGGTAACCGTCAAATTTCACAACAAGATTTCTTGCTACATGTTTGATGTTCATGTGACAGGGGTCCATGGTCTTTGTTTGAAATAGAGATGGACTTAATGGGGGTAAAAACTATTTATTCTGGCTTATTTTCATTTAGTTTGAAAAGGTTGTGTGACATACAGCACTTTATTTTAGACAGAGGACGTCAAATTGAAAATGCCCTGTTTACTGTGTTTTAATGGGACAGATCTGTGTATCATCGCCACGGCAATGATACAGGAGGCATTACCCTTGGCTGTAGAAAGTACTATTGGCTTCATGAAGCTACCGGACAGAGTGGACACCAGTCTGATGGTGGAGCTCAGGTCTTGCTGTTGTCATAGTGGGTTTGAATATTTACTTGGTGGGAATATCTGCTCTTTGAGTGCCTTCTATTTAACACAGTTGGTGTGTTTTAGCTCTGCACAATGTATGTGTAGCTGTCCATGGTTCTGAATCTGCACAGTTAGCTGTACTAAATGGTGTAGAGGTGTTGTCGGGGTGTCATGCTAGATCGCAGAGGGGGCAAAAATTAAAGATGGAGACCAAAACGAGGGCCAAACAGGACTCAAATTGGCCATGTTTAATCTGAGGCTATTATATTCTTATTTTATTTACTCATTTTATAGTATTCTGAACAAACCACCAGAATAGAAGATACTCAAATAACAGATTTAATTCAAAATACATCAGCATAACTCAGTTTTTTGTCTCTCTCAATCAGCATAGTTTCACAAAATAAGTTAAAATGAGAAGTTCAAAAATAAATTACATGTAAAATCAATCAGTTTTAAGGAACAATATAAAAAAAAGTAACTTTAAATGACCCTTCTTAAATAGCTGGGCTGATTAAGCAGTTTCTTTATTTGTCTACCATAAAACAGTAAAAGCAGACTCTTGCTCATCGTATCTGTAACAGCCAGGAGGAGCTGCTCCTCAGAAAACAGTAACATTACAGGTGCATGAATAGCCTACAGGTGACTTTGAGATTAAGTCGTTTATGTCGGGACTGGGGAGGGAGGCAGGAAGTTCCCCTGTTAAACCCCCAGTACCGCTGCCCACCTGCCTGCACCCCTGGCACTGTATGCATGTACACACACACACACACAAACACACACACACACTCACTCGTACACAAAGTTCGACAAGTCTTTCACGGTCAGTGCGTTCAGCAGGCAGTGCAGACCTTGCAGACTGTTCACCTTGCAACGCAACTCTCATGAACTTGCTATCATCTAACCTCCTGCTCTGGGAAACAAAGGGGTCTCTGGAAGCCACTGCTAATTTGAAGTAACCAAAGTGATTTCTGTCCAAATGAGGAGAATCAACTGCATTTAAGAGCAGCGTGGAGGAAGCAGGTCTCTGATCTACCAGCAGCCCCAGGAGCACAGAGCTCTACATTAGCTTGTTGGAAAGCCACACACACACACACACAATACACACACACTTTTAGCCTCGGGGTTGTAATTTGTCTTCTGCCATCCCTCTCCTCAGAGATTGGGGAGTATTTATGTAGATTATTTGCTGTAAAGTAGGTTAAGATGAATGTTGCAGAGCAGCACCCAAAACAAGCCCCATTAGCTGCGGCTCAGTGCGTAGGGGTCTGTGTGGGTGGCTTCACTGGTGTTTTGATTCTCCATTCTGGAGAATCATGAGGGTTGGGTTACCGGTCACATACATAACATATTACCTGAAGAGCTGTCACGAACAACCAACCAAGGAGTCATGAGATATAGATGTATTATTCTGCATGCACAAACAGTATATTATTTGCTCCATAAATATGTCAAAATGTGAATAAACACGGTACAAAAACAAGGGGGTCTTTTTGTTGGTTTGTAAAACTGTTTTCACAAGCATCACAAAAAAAATGTTCTACAGCCAGGAAGCTAAGCACATTTTGCCTGGTGACATCACAGTTACTGTCTAGATGTTCGTCTTTTTCAAAAGATGAACAATCTTACACTATAAAAGCAAATATCAGCAGAACCTCAGGTCGTCAGCATTTTTAAAGGATAACATTTCATGTACAGCTTGCCCTTAGACGAAAACTGGGGAAGAACGTAAATAGCGTGATGAGTTAAGGCATTCCATGTTAATTGGTGTATTGACATGGTAGTCGACATTATTGATGACGTCAGTCAGTTGTTGCAGCTTTATATAGATATCTTTTTTTGCACACAGTCATACTTGACTGTGAGAAATCTCATTTGGTTCCGTTGTATGTCCTGTCCTTAAAGCAATATTGAACATAAAATAGACTTCAGCCGCATGAAATTATATTTGGCTCAACAATGAATTCACTAATAACTGATTGGGAATGGTTTGCCATATCTCAAAAACAAAAAGTCAAAATAATTTTCACTAAAATGACAGAGAATTGAAAATTATCCCAGTAAACTTGATTGGAAATAAATGTGAGGAGAGCACAAACCCAAACCGAATATGAGGGCAAGTTTCTTCGCAACACCTAAGCTTAGAAACTTGATTAAACGTTTGAACTGGTGACCAGACTCGAGACTTTACTGGGCTACATCAGATTTTATAATGGGTTTGTGTCGTTGAGAACATTGCGTTAGAGTACAGGGGAGCTGCAAAGTTCATTTTAAAGAATGCTCATGGCTACATTTTTTCCCCCAACATCGATAATGTTGACATAACAATGTTGTGAAATTCGTGCTGGTTCTAGCTATGCTAATTTACAAGCTAACAATCTTATGACTCAGGAAGACCTCGATCAACAGGAAGTACAAAGCAACTACCTGTTAAGCCTCCATATGAACTTTTCTCTAAAAGCTCAGGATGAACCAAACTCTAACTGTTTTTTTCCTCACTGTAATGTTGAAGTGTTTTTAAACTTTGTCCATGTAAATCATGGATATCTGAGTTCAGGACTCTCCTGAAGACTTTAATGATGTTTTCATTTCTAATCAACAGGTTTTGTAGTGGTTCGTGTTTTTCTTGTTGTCTACCTCATAGAGTCAGCATTTCCAGGTCGGATACAGTTGTTCACAGCTGATCTTGATCTGTGCTCTGATTGGTCCAGTCGTGCGCAGCTTTTTCTACTGCTACTGCTCGTGGCCTTTAAGCTTCAATTTCATTTTTACTATCATCCATCGCCATCATGTAATCGTCATCTATTTTTCAAGAGTGGTTCTGATGTAACATTTACATCTAGGTGTGTATTTGGGTATGGGTATTTTCAAGCTATATATGATTCTATATATGACATATATAGTCCTAAACTGGCCTAGTCTCCTCAAAGTATGATATCCCTGGAAAACCTCCAAAGTGAGGTTCCCAGATCGGATACCCAAACCACCTCAGGAAGCTCTTTTTCGATGCAATCGAGTATCTTCCGTTAAAATGATGTCATTATTTAAACGGGGCCTTACATGAATAGGAGAAAAAGCGGGAACATGAGCCGAGACAAGATTTCAACATCACTGAGTGGTACCAAAAGAGGGAAGCACACAAATATAAATATGTAGAAGGGCATGTGGCGAGATGAGGAGCAAATCAAGGAGGCCACGGAACTCAGGTGAAACAGGTGGACAACGGCAGAAAGAGAGATGATGGTTGTGAAATATACAAACAGGAGATGGAGACGGATCTCAAAAGAAAACAGAAGGAGATATGAAGAAGTGAAAGCCCAGAACACTAAACAGAGGAAATGTAAGTGCAAATCTACAGAAAAACGTTGTTGGGAGTGTAAAGCAAATGAAATAAACTTTCAAACTAAAACATAAAACATTCAGAATAAAGCATGGAGCACAAACAACAAACTTAAATCATGGAAATAAAGAGGCAACAGACATGAAAAGGACCAGCTGGAGACAGAGATGTGATATTTTTATCCATTACATGATGATGTAGGAGTTTTTGGAAACAACTGAATCTAAAAATAACCACTCTTTGATGGCTTTCAGTTGTTTTAATGTGGCGTGCGCTGTCCTGAAAACTGTTAATGCCTTTTTGTGAGGAGAAGGAGGAGGAGGAGGAGGAGGAGGAGGAGGAGGGTAATTCTCTTTTAGGACTAGATAATAACGTTGGTTGGGGGGCGATGAGAGGAGGGGGAGGATGAGCTCATAGCCGCTGCAGTCGTCAGACAGGATGCTTTGTTTCTCTGCTGGTGGCGGAATCGTCTCTTTATAGAAACATTCTGCTGCTCGTCATCCACCTTCACTCTCCCTTCATCTCCCGTTTAATGTCTTTAACAAGCGTTGAGAGCCTCCGTCTCTGCTGTCGGAGCAGCGCTAATATTTAATGTCTACACGCAGTGAGATGGTTTGAATGACTGAGCTTTACAGGATAAATAAATTCGAACAAAGTAGCTTTTTATCAAAGGAGCAGGTTGAAATGGAAGATTCATCAGGGACTATTTCCTGCAGTCGACTCACGCACTGTTGTTGCTCTGACTCTCAATTAACTGTTTTCATGTTGTATTATATATAACATTAGAGATAATATGGATTTACTGAAAGAATGTATATATTATGGCAGGATTCAGGTTTTTATGGAATATCCATAATATTTATGGAAAAGCTAGAATATTCTTACTTATGAGTGATAAGTTATTTGTCTACGAGCAATTTCTACTTGGTACACTTTCTATTTGTTTTCAGCAAATAATATTTTCTTTTTGTCTATTTGTCTCAATTCTTTTGTTTATCAAGAATTAAATTACAACTTTAAAAGAAGCTAAAGAAACCAAAGAGTATTTTAGAAACATTTTCTTTATAAAATTGCTGCAAATGTGCCCATATGGCTTACAATAAGTTTGTAAGCCTTATTATATTTTGAAAATTTTCCAAAATGGAAAAAATGAAAAAAATTTAAAATATCATATACAAATATAATATTAAATAAATATATGATGAACTTGTGACTTGTCCTGGGTGTACACTGCCTCTAACTGTCAGCTGGGATAGGCTCCAGCCCCCATAGAAACGTTAACAAATTTTAAAAATATAACGAACAGGATACTGATTTCCTAACAAGATCGGTGGTGGTCCCCGTTAACCAATGCTGTCCCTGATACTGTTGGCCTGCGGGGTACCGGACGGAACTATGGATGGAAATAGATGATCCGCTATCGTGAACCGGACCGGCAAAAATTGAAAGAAGGGCAAATTTAAAAAATGTTTGTCTTTTTAATTTCTTTGAAAATTTTAATGACTTATTACTTCTTATATTTAAAAATATTACAAATTTTTCATCTATTGTTTAATCATTTTTGCCTAAACTTTAATTTCTTGAATTTCAACTATTTCTTTTGTGATATTTTGCAAAAAATATATAAAAATTTATCAGCTTTGTTTCAATAAATTTTGAATTTTAAATTTCACATAATGTCACACAATATTTAAATTTACTGTGGAAATTTTTATGAAAGGTACCACAAATTCAGTTTTCCTATGGTAAATTAAACATTTTACCCATTTCATATGTTTTGCTTACTCAGTATTTGCAATTTTAACTTTAACAAAATGTATCAAATTTCTACGAATATTAAAGAAATTACCAAGATTTTAACTTTTACTTACTATTTGTCAATTTTTTGTGTGTTGTGTTTTCTTGGTGTGAGTCTGGTTTAAGTAATTCGTAAATCCTAAATCATTTCTCTTCTTCTCTTAATAATTCAATACTCAGTAATCTCTCTCTCTCGCTCTCTCTCTCTCTCTCTATCTCCCTCCCTCTCTCCCTTTATGGGAAACCCTCCTTTTTCACCTCCTTTTCTTTTCTTGTCACCTTCATCTTTTATGTCTAGTCGGCTCAGACCGGATGATCATGTGATTCATTAGGATTTTACTCTTAACACGTCTGGGATTAAATACATAAGAAGACTATCATCCTCCTTTCTTTCAATGTTGTGTCTTACACTCCTCCCTCTTCTTTCTTTCACGCCTTCCCTTCTATCTCTCGTCTAGTTATCCTCCTCTGAGACGAAATGGGAGCGGGAGAGATAATTAATCTGCATTCAGGGGTGAGGGAGGAAGGTGTTTATACTCTTCAATTTATGGATGGACAAAAATCCATCACTGAACAATTTCAAGATATCTCATAGTAACCGGATTTAGGGTTTTCCTTCAGGCAGTGAATGCAGCACCATCAATTAATATTTCTGACAATGACATTTTTCATCAAGTGCCACTACTCGCCTTATTTTACTATCTTTACGTGAAATGCTTCAACCTGTGTGTAGTTTAATTTCTAGTTTAACTCCCAAAGGAAGTGCTATAACAGTCAAAAAGGAAGTGACATCACAGAAGTAGTGGCTTAGAATTGTGCTTTTCTGCACTTTTCTTTCTTTCATGCCTTCTATCTGCTCATCCAACCTCTCCATTTTTTTCCTTTCCTGTCCTTTCCTTTTCTTTGTTTTCCTTCCTCATGTCAGCTCCTGTCTCTCCCAATTTCCTTCCTCTCATTTTCTTCCTTCCCTTTCTTTAGTTTCTTTCGTTACTTCTCTCGACTCATCATACACCATTTTACCGTCTTTTCCCTTTCCTGTCCTTCCCTTTCACTTATGTTTTTCCCTCACCGTTTTTCCTTTTTTCTTTTCTTTCTGTCCATTTTTTTCTCCTATACACTCCCCCTTTTAAATTTTCTTATTTCTCTTTCTTTCTTTCCTCTCATTTCTTTTGTTTTGTTTCTTTCCTATCTTCTCATCTCATCTTATATCATGTGAAGTTTTTTCCTTCTTTTTCCTCTCCCGTCCTTCCCTTTCATTAATCTTTTCATTATTAACTCTTTTTGTCTCCCTTTTTGTTTCTTCCCGTCCATTTCTCCACCTTTAATTTCCCTTTTTTCCCTGTTTCCTGTTTGTGGTCTTCATCTGTATGTTCATTACGACTCACTTCTTTGCTGTCTTTCCTGTCATTCCTCTTCTTCTCTTCTCCAGCGTGACTCATCTCTCTTTGGCTCCGCCCTGTGTCAACAAGTCATTCGATCAGAAATGATGAACCTTTGCGCTCCAGCAGTTCATCAGGGCGCCATCCTCCCCCGCCGTTTGTCTCTATTATTTCATGTGATTCAGTTACAGTGACGGCGTTTCTCTCCTTGGCGGTTGGAAGTCCTCCTCCAATCATGTTACAATCGATCCACGCACATGAGCTGTCCCCTTCTTCTCTTCCACACATTTATTCTGCCCTCTGATGATGTCAGATGATCACATGTTGTTGTCACTGGTTTATCTCTGATCCCTGTCATAATTAACCATCAGACATTTCCTGTCACATGATGCAGCGGTATATTTAGATTCCACTGTTTAGGTGACACTGTTTCTCTCTTATTTTATATGAAGGGGCCTAAAGTTTACGGACAGATGAGAACAGCAGCCTTGCAGTAGGTGTCTAAGACATTAATATAATAAATGCTGTAATGATTAGAAATATTCTAAGGTTTCTAATGGTTCTACTCAGTCTTACTCGTGTGAATTTCACGGAGGCACCATTTCTGGAATTAACACAACAAATATGGTTTATTTGCACCACAGTAAATATTTGTTTCTTTGTGTTTGTTGTGAAGTCACAGATAGGGCTGCAAACCAAATGAGTGGAGTCAGACATCTACGATAAACTCTTCCTCCATGTCTCCACTGTCCTTCTGACGTCAGGACGCGTGATGTTTGAATTGTGTCATTTCATGCAGTAATGCAGAATTTGTGTTATTTAGTTTTATGTACGGTGGGCGATAGCGGCAAACGCACTGCATCTTAAGAAAACACTTGCGAAAAGACCAAATTCTACAGCAATAAGAGGATGATTGAGATCAAGGTTGAAAGATTAATGGTCAAAGTTATGGATGATTTAAATTGGTTAGTTCACCCAAGGATAATCAAAAATATCTTTTATTTAATTATGCAAAATATGTGGGTTTTTTTTGTCTAATTAAACTAATTTTCATGCAATTTTCTGATGTGGATCATTCCCCTCACCCAGCACTAACCTGTTTTCAAATTCCATTGACCTTGTAGGTAACGTGGAATACAAAAGAGAAAGTGTTGCCTTCAGGGTGAACGCAGCAGTAGTTTGCTTTTTGATCATGTTTCATTGAAATCTCCCAGCATCAACACTGAATCCTCCTTGTCTACCAGGAGGCCCGTTTCAAGAAGTGGGCTTAGCGTAAACTCTGAGTTGGTTAAGCCTGAGATGAGGGAAACTCCGGGTTTACTGTTACAGGAAGCAGGATAGGTAGAGCTGTGGCTCAGTTACTGCGGTAACTTGTTCCGTGAACCTAACCTGCTCGCTGGCAGTTTTACTTCAAGAAAATCTGAGGTTGCTCAGACCCAGAGAGAACGTTCTTTTAGCCCAGGATTTATCTGAATGACATTCTCAAACCATACATCCCAAACAACTCACACCTTAGACCTCTCTCAAATCCCAGATTTCTGTGTCCACCCCGGATTAACTCTGGATTTGTCTTTCATTTTCAGCCGCTTTCGAGTGAGCATTCTGCTACCTTGTCACAAAATTTTTTCAAAGGGAATACAGTAAAACTGGTAGATACATTCACTCAGCAAACAATTCCCCCCCTCGCCAGTTTTCTATCCGTTTCTAATGAAGCTGCCGGTCTCTTTTATTTTAATACATATGGTTTTCGTGAGTGAATTAAAACTCACTGTGAAATCAGCGTGAAGTATGGCGACCACAGCGTCTCACTGGTTGCCATGGTGAATCCCAGTATCTGACCTCCATAGATGATGGCTTTTAATAATCTGCACGCACGCGTTCAACTCGGTGCCACTCTGAGTTGATGGAACCAATTCCTATCAGCTGTTCTGAAACCGGATTGCCAGAGTTTCTCATCTCAGGCTTGGTCAAGCATGAGTTCAGTCACTAACTCCGAGTAAGTTAAGCCCACTGTCCTGGAACAGGCCCCAGGACTAAACGCATCAGTCATGTTGAGTAAACAATAAAAGGAACAATCGAGCATGATGGGAAAAAGAATCTTTTTTTCCCGTAGAGATGTGGAGGTGATGATGGAGAGGAGAGTGAGCTGGCTGCATGAGAGGGTGATCCGAGAGCATATGAAGGAGCGAGCTAAAAATAGCGGTGTCTCTGAAGTCGTGATGGAGGCAGCAGAGGAATCACCTCTGCTGCCTCCGGCAGACAGACGATGGAGAAACAGGAAGTGTGACTGCTGCAGCTGAAGTATTCTGCCTCTAAAGCACTTGTATTTTGTGAGTTTTAGTGCAGCATCATGTGTATGTTTGTGAAAGTGTGCAGGATTATTTTTATAGTTCTTTTGTGAAGTTGTTAATGCAATCAGAAATCAGACACACATTAAAACACAGAGGATGGCCTAAGTCTGAGCTAGAAACATTATTTCTTTTTAATTCTTCAATTAAATATACTATACTATATATTGATGATTCACACTGCCATTGTCTATCAAAAATAAAATATGAGAATGGATATTGTTAGTTGCATTTTCCTACGATATACATTTATATTTATCAAGTTTATCTTAAAAATATCAACCAAACAAAAGAGGATTGGTCCAGTTTATTGTTTTCCTGTGCATCAGCAGTGCCAACTGTTGTAGCATGATTACCTTAATGCAAAATTGATTGCTAATTGGCATTTGTCGTCAACTTCATCGCATCACCATGTTATTAATTAGTTATAAAAATTGTTGTTGGAGATAACCGATCTTTTTTCACAGAGCTGTTAGCTACTCAGTCAACTAATTTAAGTTGATGTTGCTTAATTTAGCTCACTAAAGCTAAAGTTAACAAATGTCAGCTTTCCTGGGTTAATTTAGCTAATTTCAGCTACTGCAGCTAGAGTTTTCAGTTTCAATTTCCAGCTATGCCAACTAAAGTTAACCCATTTCAACTCTGACCATTAACGTTAGTTCATTTCAATTATGGAAACTTAAGTTAGCTCATTTCAACTTTGATGTCTAAAGTAAGCTCATTACAACTGTGACCGAAAAAGTAAGATCATTTCGACTATGTTGAGAAAAATTAGCTCATTTCAGCTATGCTAGATGAAGTTAACAATGTTCGTTGTCAACAATGACAACGAACATTGTTGTTCATTGTGTCATTAATTATCTAGTTGAATAACTAGATAATTGTTTTTGGAGTGCTTTTTTCAATGTTTGGTGACGTCGGCTTTGAATTTTTATTGTCGGCGCCAATCATGAATCAGAAAAGGAAATTTGCTTTGTGTTCTATAAGTGGTCAAAATCTTTTTTTTTTATAATCTATTGTGTATTTTTTATGTCACGCGTGTATCTGTAACCACCGTCTGGGACAACCTCAGTTTCTAACGGGACGCATACGGAGCTTGAACTGGCTGCTGCCTCACCGGCTGATGATACGGTGTGTGTTGACACTCTGCAGCTCCCCGAGGACACACACACGGTTTAGTCCGACAGCTGCTCAGAGGACAGCACGTGTGTGTGCAGAGCCGACATGGTGTCAATTACAATGTACCGACTAACGAAACCAATACCCGCTAAAGCACACACTCACTCACACACACACATACACACACACACATATGAAGCGTAACAGCATGTTGACACCTGAAAATCTTTGACAAAGTTGTTTAAATCGCTACAACACAGAACACACACACAAACACACACACACATACACACACACACACACACACACATACGAAGCGTAACAGCATGTTGACACCTGAAAATCTTTGACAAAGTTGTTTAAATCGCTACAATACAGAACACACACACACAAACACACACACAAACACGCACACACATATGAGACGGAGCAGCTAGGCACGGCGAGGATCAAAGCAAAGAATATTAGCTGACTCCGAGGCAGTGACACCACATAGTTACGGTATTGTTATGATATATTTATATTGACATTCAGACTTGAACCTCTAATTATTATTTATTTTATATGCTGAACTATTAAAGCGAGCATATTTGTTGTCTGTGCCAAAATTACATTTAGTGGAATCTCTGCTCTTAACGTTTTAGGTTCTGTTTGTTTTCATAGTTAGCAGGTTTTCAGTTGAAACTCTGGCTAACATTAGCACTTTTACATTAAACAAGCTGTAGCTAATTTTAACACGTCTACAACCAGCATACTGCAACTAGGATATATACAGGCAGCAGGGTGTAGCTATTGTTAGCTTTTTTTAAATGTAAATCAGGATTTTACTGTTGAGTGGTCAGAATGACGTTATAGATATCTAAAACTAAAATTTTGACAAGGCAAAATAACGCTGCGGATGTCTGTAATGTTAATTGTGGGCAGTCAAGCAGACCCAATAAATGTCAAAACGGTTTGCCATCTGCAGACTGCAGAGGCCGGGGCTCAAGCCAGGAAACATTGGGCCTCAATTCTATAAACTATCACCGGATGTCAGAGAAAGCTTGAGGCCACCTGACAGGAATTGTTAATTTTTGTGGAAAACTGTGATAGCTTCAGAACAGTGGGAGGTTCCAACGCTTATTGTTGATGAAGACGCGAGTGGGGCGTTTATGGTGCTCATCCCATGTGGGTTTAATTTCAGACGTCACATCATGAATGGAACTATAAATAAATGTAGAAGTCTGTTGGATGCATTCTAGTCTTGAATTTCCTCCCCTCTCGTGTCCTTACACAGCCAATCAGAGCGCAGTATTTGACAGACGGGCCGCTGTCTTGTATTTGGGTCATAACAGCAGGATGCCTGCTCAGCTAACTGAGCCTCAGAGCCGCTAGTGGATATTAAACTGATCACTGATGAGTCAAGCCCGTCTAGATACTAGGAAGAACCTGGGAGTCCAGTGCTGATGTTAGCTCCTTTGGTTTTTAACCTTTGACCCTGGCCCCGGCCAATTTTTGCCTTCTTTTTTTTTTCTTTCTGTGGGTAATATTTTATGTGAAAATTTAATCTGCTTTAATTTGAAAATAGTTTTGCATTTTTGGGAGGGATTTCATCGATATAGCTTCAGATCCCACTATATAAGAATAAATCACTAAAGTAAGATCATCTCAACTTTTCCTCACAGCAGCAGAAAAATGTCCAATTGAAACCCATTAAAACGACATTTTTAGATCGCACTGGCACTGGGATCTAATACTTTGTCCCAGCAATGTAGTCAAACCTTGCTTTGACTACACACAGTAACAGGTAAAACTGTGTTTCACTCAGCAGAGACAGGGAATTAGAGAAGAGGAATGACTTATTCCAACCGACGGTGGATGATAATGAGTCTGTCAAGAAGTCTTTGATGCTCAGACTCTTCATGGAGATAGTGACAGAAGAGTCTCTGCCCTGAGCAGCATATACCCCCTTTAAAGACTTGATACTGGTGGTGGTAGCTGATGTATCTGCTGAGACTGATGAATAATGGGGCTGATGAGTCTGCGAGGACTGGGTGGAGATGGGGAGATGGAGGGAGTGTGAACCAGCAGCATTAAAGCACTCGATGAATGAGAGTGTCACGTTTACAGGACAGCAGCTGTTGGTGATTAGCTAACGATGCAAGTGTGACACAGTGATTGGACAGATGTTGTTGCCTGAATGTGTGCGGATGTCCCAGAGCGTGAAGAAGGCAATTGGGACTGAGCATGTGTGAAAGGTGAGAACAAAGTGGAAAGGGGAACGAGTATTGAATTAGGCCCAAGTGTGCAAGAAGATAGTCTTCCTGACTTTACTTTTGGTTAATCTCCATTAGCGCCAAGATATCTTTAAAACTATGCTTCTTCCCTCTCCACTCAGAACGCCAGACTCTTTTAATGTAATTAGATTTCTTCATTTTTAACAACCCGGCTAATAGCAGTGGTGATTTAGTGGGAGTTCAGTGTTGGACAGGGCGAGTGAGGAGATGCGGGATGTCTCCTCGAGCATCCAAAAGCTACACTCCTGTTAACTCGAGCAGACCTGCCAGAGTCACTATCATCTTGTGTGTGTGTATGTGTGTGTGTGTGTGTGTGTGTGTGTGTGTGTGTGTGTGTGTCTGTGTGTGTGAACTGCTCAGGGAGGTGGAGGTCGTAGCTATATTAGTAATTGCTATGCTTTACTGAGGAAGACATCTGGGCTCATTATAACAGCCACGGTCTGACAGGCGAGTCGAGTCAGGTCGGAGCCTCGTCGGAAATTAATTTGCACAGGAAACGTTGAGTTATGGGTTTGTGGTAGAGCTAGCAGAGGGAGAGAGAGGAGAGAGAGAAGAGAGGACAGAGCCGGGCTTTTAAGAGATGGTGACAAAGCAGACTTAATTATGAGACGGAACCACAGGGTTGAGCATTTCTCCAAACAGAGAAGTCACGTGTGGACCCAGAGGATACGGCTTAAGTTCAATTGATCATTGTCCTAACAGATAGTTACTGAGTTTCGGCTGTAAAGATGCTAACATTAGCTGTGGAGAGCTAATATTAGCTGCAGTCTTTGGCTGCTTCCTCACGACCTCGGACCTATTTGGCATTTGTAAAACCCATAGTCTGTCCTCCAATCAAACCCTTTGTTCTCATTTCCATTTTTATCCAACAAGAACTTAATATTTACATTATGTAAAGCCGACTTTCTGTCTGCCTTTGCCATGACTGATCTTATCAATCAGTAGTCATTCATACTAATTACAGGCGGTCTTATGACGTTTTATAAACAACTGTTGGTGTGTCATGAAGCTCCACATGCTGCGTTACACTTCACAGTCAGTATAGGACATGCTTACGCGCTTGAATCGTATGCTTGGTTTATAACTGAGGTCCAAGGCCCCATCCTACCTCACAGACCTCCACCATCCTCACAGCACTTCCTGCTACCTCTGATGCCAGCGTCCTCTCTAAACCACACAGGACCAAGCGCAGAACCTGGGGTTGACAGGGCTTCATCGGTACCTGCCCCCTCCCTCTAGAACGCCCTACCCAAACACATTACAGACTCCAGCCCAACTTCTAATCTTCGAGTAGTTTTCTTATAAAAAGGGCTCTATTAATAAAATTTATATTATTATTATTGTTATTATTATTCTGCTTACACCGACCATCCACCAAATCCATCATCTCCAGCACAACGCTCCTATGAATCCAAGACATCTAAGGATGATGGTGATTTTTATTTTAAGTCCTACATTCCTCCTTAGCTGAGATTAATTGGCAGTTTCTTCCATACATTTCAATTACGGCTTCTATATGAATCCCTTGAATAATTCTCTACACGCTTGAGTCCCGCCAGTAATTATTACCCGCTTCATCCGACTCTACCATGCTGAAAGCCAGTTACTTTTCAATTACCCTCCATACAAAAGCTCTACTGCAACATCACTCTCAATGAAATTCATTTTCGGCTCGTCTTCTTCAAGGGACCTTCCACAAAACCTGCGGCATGACTCAAGTAGGAGATAAAACGCCGCCTACCTCTAAGCAGTAACTTCTTCCTTTGACGTAGGTCAGCTGAAATGTAGAATTATATTTAATTGGGAACTGCTACATTAGACAGACATGACAATAAAAAAAAACTTAATCTCCATCAACCATAACATTATAACCACAAACCATTTCTGGAGTGTATCAAGGAGCATTAGGGGCCACTGCCATCAGGGAATACCATTTCTATGATGGGGCGGGGGGGGGGGTACATGGTCAGCAGTAATATTGAGATACATTCTACCATCCATATGAATGGCAGGACCCAAAGATTCCCAGGAGAACATAGTCCAAAGCATCACACTGTCTCCTCCCTTGTATTCTACTCATTCTGGTACCACTCCTCTCCAAGTAAGCAAGACACACACTCGGTTGTTCACATGATGCAAAAGAAAATATGATCCATCAGACCAGACCACCTTCTTCTACTGTTCTGTGGTCCATTTCTGATGCTGACGTGTTCATTGTAGAAGCGTGCAGCAGTGAAGAGGGGTCAGAGGTCACTCCGACTGGTCTACAGTGAGCCATTGTGTCACTGTGTATTCTGACAACTTTCTATCTGATCCAGCATGAACTTTTTCAGTAATCTGTGCTGCAGTATCGTCTTCTGTTGGATTAGACAAGACGGGTTAGCCTTTGAAGAAGAAGATGATGAAGAGCAAACTGTATTTATCACATTTTACTTCTACTACTACTATATCATAATAATCTCTCTCTATTTATCACATTTTATACAGTACATACATACAGTACAACTCTGTGAAATTTTTCTCTGCATTTAACCCATCCCTGAGGGATCAGTGGGAGGCGCCCGGGAGCTGAGGTTTCAGGGTGTTGCTCAAGGACCCACGGCATTTTGCGTCAGGGGCTGGGTTCGAACCCTGGCCTCCCAGTTGAGGGACGACTGCTGGGAGGCCACTGAGCTAAAGCCGCCAATAATACAACATTGTGAAGAACGTCATTTCATTTCACCCATCCCTGAGGAGCAGTGGACCGCCGCAAGCAAGGGGCAGCTCATTGTCTCGCTCAAGGACACTGCATGTTGACTGCAGGGACTTGGGATAAAACCAGCAACCTCATGACAAATGGACTGCTCTAGCCTTGGAGGCACAGATGTCCCTGTGCTCAACGCGCATCAATGAACCCTGGGCTCATATGACCCTGGTCGTCCTTCCTTAGACCACTTTGGTGGGTAATAACCACTGCCGACCAAGAACACCCAACAAGACCTGCGGCTCTGGAGATGCTCTGTCCCGGTCCTTTTTTCATAATAATTTGTCAAAGCAGTTCATATCCTTATGCTTTTCCTTTTTTTCCTGCTTCTAACATCAAAACGTCAGGACAAAATGTTCACCTCCGACCCTAAATACCCAATCCACTGACAGATAACCATGGTAACCAGATAATCGTGTTGATTATGACCATTACATCTGTCAGTGGATACAATCTTATGGTTGATCAATGTCGATTACAAGCCAGCTTTACTTTCGAGTTGTTTCCAAACTGCGGTGGAACGATTTGCAGACGGCGCCTTAACTGTTGCAGCATGTTGTTTTGCTTTCTTCCAAACTGAATGTGAATTCTAGCGGCCAGATGTTATGAACACACCGCCTTTAATGATCTTAACTGTCGAGATTTCCAATCTGCTTTCGGCTGATGAGAGTGTCACACAGATTTTAGCGGGCAGGCGTAAGCCGGCTCTCGCTCTGAGTTAAACCACAAAAGACCAGGTTTTCCGTCAATAAGTTGGGAGCGGGGTTGCGTCATCGCATTGGGAGTTTGGCTGCAGCTCATGGTATCAGCATCCAGTTTTGTGTATTGTCAGAAATGTCTCCTCTTCCTCTTCTTTCGCCTCCTTTCATCATGAGGCTGTTTTTCCTCTCATCCCACTCAGATTTGGATCTTCTCCCTGCGCTCCTCTCTCTCTTTCTCCAGTGGGTTAATTACGGCCTAGCTGCTTCCCCTTCCATCCTGCGAGTTACATAAAAGTAAATTCATTAAAGTGGCAGGCTGGAAGTTTTGCCATTGTTCTCGTCATGACAAGATTTCCTTGTGATGGCACCAGAGTAGGCAGGTCCATAGAGGCAGAGGAGGATGCTCCTCTTCTATGTTTGAGAGGCAAGACGAAGATAAAAATATAAAAGAGTAATTGGTTGAAATAAACTTTTAACAAATCTCAGAATAATTTATAAAATAATTGAAAAAATGTATGTATAAACTTTGCTTCAACAGTCACATTTACAGGGCAGGCAAGGTGAAAGGCAATCTCTGTAAAGTGTGGAGCAGAGGAGGAAAGACTTACCTTATCCACGTCTGGAGGCGGGATCTAATACAGCAATTTGATGTATTTCAATTTGCTTCTTTTTTCATGCTGATCTGCTACTGGCCAAAACACAAGTAATGATGCTCAAAGGGAAGATGTCCTCCCAAACCAATCAATAACCAGAAAACAAGATAAATATTGCTGGGGTCCAATGAGAATTTCCACATTTCCTCTTCAATTCTCTGCCATTTTCGTTATTTCTCGTAAAAACATGGCTTTGATCATGAATATCTTGAATGAATGCTTTGTGTAGTTAAAGAAAGCTTTCATTTCTGAAAAATTCTCCGTCCTCTCCAGTTTTTCAACTCCCCAGCCATCCCTGGAAGGCACACAGCGAGTCAGAGTCGTGACCATTAAGCTGTCCAGAGAGCTGTCAGAGACTTCACGGAGCTGGGCGTCACTGCAGTGGTCTGCATTAGGATGACCATTAGGAAGAATAACAAGCTTGATGAGTGTCTCTCTAATGGACCTTTTTGACAGTTTGAATTAAAGCTCCCCAGCATCAGTGATCAACGCTGATGAGAATAAAGTCATTACCAGAACCGAGGTCGCACTTTAGGATTGTGGATAAATCTGAGCGATAATGAACGACCTGGTCTATGCGGGACTTTTGAGTTGTCAGTATAAGTCAGTAAGGCGGAGTGGGTGGGGTCATTGTTCCTCCTCTGAGCCAAGAGCCAATATAATTACTAAACCCAAATTGTTGTCGGTAGAAAAATAGTTTAAACTAAGGTGCAAGAATCAATCTGGTGTTCAGGGTTAGAATTTCCGTATTGCCTAACGTATTGCATTATATTGCAAAATTCCTATTTTGAAACTACATGAACAAAAAATTTAAGGAATGCATCATATATTAATTGTTCAGAATAATTTTATTATGTTTTATGATTAACTGTTCAAACTACAATGGTGAATTTTAGGCTTTCTTTAAAAAAAAGAAAAAGAAAAAAGTAAAATAAACACGTAGGTCGGGATCTACTGAACTGTATCACATCACGGAGTGATATTTGGTTCATTCAATAGATTTCAGTCTCTGATCATTTCTATATCGGTGATACATATTTGTGGTCCAGTCATTGATCAGATCTCCACATTCTGCGGATTCAACTTAAATCCCATCGTTAATGTTAATCCTTCATCATGGTTTGTCAGATGCTGATCTCAGATGTACATTAAGACAACGTCAGTAAAACATATATTACATCAACGCCATCATTCTTCATCATGCTCTTTGAATTCACTGGGTTTTTGTTTTTTATTCTGAGACAGGCTTAGTGGAATATTTTCGTGTGCAGCTACTCCAGCTAATGACATGAGCTCCTCCAGCTGTGTTCCGTGGTCATTATGGGATGCTTGTGTCGACTCACGTGTCACGAACGGCTGAACCAAAGCCGCACAGCGGCAGCAATACTACCAGAAAATGTTGATGTGTTTCTGCTGCATCCAGCGCATGAACACTGCATGAATCTTCCTCTTCCTCAGCCTCTGGAGGCCTGACCTGCTTTCTTGGCCTCCCTCGTCTTTCTCCCCTCCCATGACAAAGGAGGAGCTGATCACCTCATTAACGGCGAGCTTTGTTAGGGTGTGAGGGAGGGAAATCATTTTCAAATGGTAGTCATATCTTCAGGGGAGCTGAGTAGGGTGGGGGGTGGGGTGGGGGCTAACCTTGACACAGATATCTCCCATTTCAATGGATGCATAATTGCTAGTGTTTAATGAAAACACAAGTTCAGAGGTGATTGGACGTCATTGCCTCTCCATCATTTGTTGCCAGGTAAACTTCTGTGCAGAGAGCTAACCATTGGTTGCTTCTCCTCTGCTCCCTCCTCATGCTCTCTCCTGATTGGACGACTGCGTACTGCTCTCAAACATCTGGAAAGAGCAACACCCACATCATCTGTTAGTTATCGCATATAATAAGCATTGATTAATAAATGATTAGTGAAAGATGGATGGAAGAGGAGGTTTTGTTATAATCACAGTAGTGGTTGGGGTCTCTATGACATCTTCACAACCTCCAACACTTAAAGGTTCGGTTTAGTGTTCAGGGTCCGTGAAATTATTTGAATTAATGCAAATTACGAAGAAACGTTTAGTCAAATACGTTTTTTACTGGACAACTGTTTTGTACATTTAGTTTTATTGTAAAACCTTTTAAAATCTACATTTACATGCAGTAACATTCTCATCAACTCAGGAGCGTCAATCAGTTAATCAATCAATCAAACATTTTACATAAATATAAAAGTAACACGGGGGGCTCTACCTGATAAAAATAATTCACCCATCTGCAAAGACAATTATAGATGGGATTATTATATGTTCGTAATTTTTTACCGTTTGAAGAGATGAAGAAAATGGGTCGGATTGTGATTGCTGGAGCTGGAGGCTCAGTGTGCTGAGCAGAGACGTGGAAGTTGAAGGTGCCAGAGAATGGTCAGAGACGTATGGGTCCAGCGTATTTGAGAGATTCTGAGAGAGTTTGTTGGAGTATTTGGAAGATTTAGAGCCGTGAGAAGGGGGAGAAGGCAGGAGATGGAGAGAGAGGGAGGGTGGGAGATCGGTTGAGAGGGGGAGACGACGCAATTTTGTTGCTCAACATAACCTTATTTAGCAAACAGTGAACTCAAACAATGCCTCGATAGTCGGTGGGTTCATGCCAATTATGTCAGCTGGCCGAGTCCCTCTAGCAAAAAGCAGTCTTTAAATTGTCCAGGAAGTACTGTCGAAGGAACATCTGGAAGTGTGTGAAGAAGTCAGTGTGTAGTCCATCTTTTCAAATGCAGAGATAACACGCCAACAGGAAGCTGGCAGACTCCTTTTAATCACAAACAGTCTTTAACAACATTCAGGATCACTCGGGTCTGGTTGCGGTGGCGGCGAGAGAGGCCCTCACGATAATAATGATAAGATGTAATCGGATGACTACGCGTTATTAGGTTGCTTCATTTAGCAGTGATCACAAGAGGGGCAAAAGTAGATGGATGAACAGATATGGGTTCGCTCCTACTGCGTACTCCTATGGAAGGCTCTGTCGCAGCGGAATGGGGCTCAGGTGGAAGCATCACAGGTAACGTCTCAGCTTGTTACAGTCATTCTCTGTAATCAACGGCCATAATTACGTCCACGTCGCCACACCTCCATTCTTGCTAATATCATTAAAAAGAAACCAGTCCAACCAAGCGTCGATCCGATCTTCAGCCACAAATGGGACGTCTGCGGCCTGCGGTGGTTAATTCATGGTATGAAATCAATGTTCGGGTCCTTTTCTATCCATGTCATCTCATTAGCCTCAGTGGGGACAGCCGGAGCATCTCCGTGTGGGTGGATCGATGTCACAGGGTTGGAACAAAGGAAGATGGCATCAAATGACTGACAGTGAGCAATTACAAGGCTGACATGAGGATCAATCAATGTTTCTGGTTGATATGAGTCTAGTTTGAGTTTCTTCTCCTGCCTCATCTCTGTTTGGTTGTGCAGAGTGAATGTTAATGACACTCCCCGCCTCTGTAATAAGATGTAAATAGGCCAGAGCTCAGTTCTGGTGGCTGGCAGGTCTGATTCAAACGTGAGAGGCTCATCAATCTTGTCGGACAGATACAGATGGCTGGCTGACAGCCAGGAAACTCCATCAGAGCCCCGCCGAGCACCACTCAGGTCTGCAGACGGGGTGACAAGATCCTCTCTAGGATTCCTCCCTCGCCTCAAAATTCCAAAGTTTTCCTTTTATGGTTTACTCGATGTTACTCCACTCAGAAAACACAGCGGTATGTTTTTAACAGCTTTATGTTATAGTTTACCTTTTTTTTGAGCGGAATCAGGATCCTTTCAGTTGTTTTACTGAAAATGGCTCATTTTGTTTCCTCTGCTGACTTTTGGTGAAGTGATTCTACTAAGACAGTAAATCTTGTGCTGTCAGTGCGTCTTAAGCACATGGTCTGACGTTCACATTCATTTTCAGCGGGTCTTCCTCGCCGATGCTACATCATCTAGTCTGCTGTCGATTCATGACGTCACAAAATCGGTATCTGGTAAAGTCTTTCGTTTTAGTCATAAGTAAAAAATTTCTTCCTTGAAAAACATTAAGTTTCTATAGGCTCGTACAGTGAAACAATCCAGGTTTATACAGTAAAAAAGTCCAGGTTTGTACAGTGAAACAGTCCAGGTTCCATAGCTTACTTCACTAAAGATGGATGGATACGAGGATGGATGAATGGATGAATGGATGGATAGATGACTGATAAGTGGATGGATGAATACATTGATGGATAGATGGATGGATGGCTGTATGAATATATTGATGGATAGATGGATGGATGAATACATTGATGGATGGATAGATGGATGGCTGGATGGATGGATGGATGAATACATTGCTGGATAGATGGATGAATGGATGTGTGAATACATTGATGGATGGATGGATGGATGGATGGATGGATGCATGGATGGACGGACGGATGGATGGATGGACAGTAGCAGTAAAGACTTCAACTATTTTTGGTATCATTGACGGAAGTCTTGCTTCATCAGATGAGAAAGTTTGTTACAGGAAGTTAAACCCTTAGTACTTTTAGCCTTCTGTTCCCTCCAGTCTCTAAAACACTGACAAACGTCTAGAGGCAGCAGCTGCCACCTTCAGAACATCTGAAACATCAGGATTTTTTACTACTGCTGGACCGTCATCTTCCATCCTTCATGTTCTCATAATTTGAACCAAACGCTCGACAGGCGCCGGATGCGGCGAGAGATACGGAGGGAACCAATCAGCCTGTCACCGTTTGTCTTTATGTACGGAAGTCAGATTCAGACGTGTCATTAAATACGACAGCGTGACGGGGCTGGCCCCGCCATCTCCAACTGTTGTTTTTTCACAAGACAACTCCATAAACATTCAATTTGTCTCCTTTTTTCAAAATCCAAGTGTATAATATTATTTACCGACAAATGGGAAGAAGAACCCATTGAGCATTCCATGATTTATCTTGAAACCCATCCACTTCTCACTACTAAAAATGTGTCCTTTTCAAAATTTGTAAATTTTATTTTGCCCACATTGGTAAAAACATTATTTAGACTTAATTTTCAGGGTCTTATTTATTAAACACTAATCTTCCATGTACTAAAGATCTGTCTTTTATATTTAGGGATTTTTTTTTTTTCACCATTTCTTAGCAAATAATAAATACAATTTAAAATCCGCTAAAACGAGGGTAAGTCTGTTCAAAATAACTCAAAAATATTCAACAAAACGTTTTCACCCAGGTACCAAGGAGGTGCATCTGGGGAGTTTTGATATACCAAGAATGTTACTTTTTTTCCTTTTAAAGAAAAAAAAGGGATAGAAATGTCTAACTTATCTTATAAAACATAATTTGCATATTTCACATCTGATTTTTAATCTAAGTGAGTTTATGTTTATGTTGGGAATTTTAATAAGTGTGTAAATAATTTTCATATGAAAAAACATTTCATCATGAACAGAACACAAACAAAAAAAAAAATTCTCCTGACCTCACACTTGTAAACTTTCTGTTTCATTTCTGTACACTTTTATGTCAAAGGCGTTTTTATCTTATATAAGGCTCTTGATAATCAGATAAATTACCTGTGGGAGGAAATGTGTTGCTTTTAGTAGGAGTTCTCAGAAACTGGATGGTTAATAATATGCTATGATGGCTCTGCATTTTTTTCTGGATTTTGCTCTGCTGCACAGACATTGTGTGTGTGTTTGTCAATGTGTGTTTGTATCTGAGAGGAAAAATGTAATGCATCAAAATTTTGTGAGCTCTGACCGAACAGGAAATCCAATTTATAGGACGCTGTCAAGAACACTTCACATGTCGCACACACTCCTCTCACATTATAAAGCTGTGATTCTCTGCCTCTTGAGATGTTCTCTGTTCTCCAGAGGTGTTAAATAGAGAGCTTATTCTGCTAAAGAAGGAACATGGAATTCAGAAGAGGGAGAGGTTCATGAGTTCCAGCTGCCAGTTAGAGATTCAGAAGTCGTCAGGGTTATTGATCCGATTCAGCAGAGAGGAGCAAACTGATGAAGGGGCCAGAAATCAATCCAAACTGTGTTCTTCACTCAGCCTACTGTTGACACATTGGTTTGATTAGGGCAGAGCGTCAATAGTGCCTTGGGTCAGAACAGACCCCCGAGCATGGAAGGTGCAAGGAACCCATTGTTTGAGAAGAATTATTATTGATATTCTCTTTATAGTCATTTTTTAAGAGCTTAGGGTACTCAAGAAATAGCATAAATTGACGGAACCCTTCCATCTGGTTAGTCCAGTGTGACTCTGTAATGATTTTTACGATTCCCTAATGTCTAGCCATGGTGGTGCAGCCAATTGTGATGTTTGGTCTTGGAATGGGAAGTTGATGCACGGTCCAATCTGCATCGACAGAGGGCTAAATTGCTGTTGTCATTTGGTATTTTATGAATTATTGGTCTAAATACAAAATTGAAACGATTGTTTTTAAATTCATAAATGTCCCGACTAGTCACAATACCTTCATCTTTACCTTCCTCATCCCCTCATCATCATGGTAGACTTCTGATGGACGAGACCGTCTTTCCACAGGGTAGTACTGGCCTTTACAGGCTAATATAGGTTAGTACTGGTCTTTACAAGGTAAAGGTATTTCCCTGGTTGTTCTGGTCTCTACAAGGTTAAACTACTCTTTGTTGGGTTATGCTTGTCTTTCCAGCATTGTACTAGATTTTTTGCAGGGTTGTAGAAATCTAGCAGCAGTCACCAACCTTTTCCAGGTCAGGATGACTTTTCTCCTGCCAATATAAGTGCCAATGGTAGTAGATCTGCAGTGAATGCAGTTTCGGTGAAAGAGAAAATAAACATCCCACTCAGATTAAATGTTACTACAAAGAGAAAGTAGACAAGAGCTTTGGTTCAATACAGTTTGACTCAAAAGCAAGCAAAACATCCTAAAATTCTGTGTAACGCTGGTTAAAATAGTAATAATAAAACATTAAAGTGTTATACTGAGTGATACTTCAACAATCAGTGACAATTTTAATAGTGTCTTCATGAAGCACAATGTGAACTGCAATAGACATGATGAACTGTCCTCCATATTTTACTCCAAAACAAGCAAAACCTCTGCAGTGGTTTTTCATCGTTGGACCCGGAGGAAATGTGCTGTTCGGCCTGGACCTGAGGGTCAGGAAGTCTTTACAGGATTGTCATGGTCTTAACAGGGTTTAAATGATGTTAACAGGGTTGCAATGGTCTTAAAAATGTTTAAATGATGTTTAAAGGGTTGTCAGGGTCTTTACAGTGTTGTCGTGGTCTTCCCATGATCTTATCATGGTTTTCAAGATCTTTACAGTGTTGTCATGTTCTTTACGGAGCCGTAATGTTCTTTACACAATGGTTCTGGGCTATTTCTTGTTGTTTTTTGCCTCAGGTGTAAAAGCTTTGAGTTATGCAGAAGTAAGTCATAGAGGAGCGGAGTAGATGCTTTTATACATAAAAGTCAGACATGATTACCTCAGGGCCCAGTCAAGAGCTACCTAATGACTGTAATAACAGAGAAACACAATGACAAATGTCAAACATAAAGCGCTTTATGATTTTCAAACCTGGTCAGAAACATGAAGCTTTTTGTTCCCACTCTCACATTGGGGTGTCAGAGGAGTGATCATGAGAAAAGAAAAAGACGATTATGGGGGCATAAATGTGTTCTTAGTGGGCATCAGTCATTCTGATGGCCCTCGCTGGACCCATGTGGCAGTAAAACACAATTTAAATGGCTTTTATTCCTCAGAGGACCTGTGTGTGTGAACATGAATGTAATATAACATCACTCATATCGGTGCCGAACTCTACTTTGGGGATATTTGAACCTCATTCCCAACCCAATAGTTGTTTTTATTTATTCAAATGATATCCATTAAGGTTGTCAAATGCTATTCAGAAATCCTCTAGTCAATAAACCCCGGCAGCATTTTAAATTTGATATCATTTTATTTATTCCAGATTAGTATGATAAAACCAATTCATCAGAATTTATGTCTTTTTGGTTTTAAACATTCAAACTTAGTTTAAACTTAACGTTTCAGACTGTAGAGTTGCAAAGACACCCGCAACAAATATTATATGAAGTAGACTTTAACACACTAGTATTTAAAGTAATCTTTACATGGCTATACTGGTCCTGCTGGTTTTAAGTGGTTTTGTGGGTGCCTTCTGGTCTATTCTCATTTTTATAGGGTTTTACTAATTATAATAGTGTTATACTGTCCTCAAACCCCATTGTACTGGCCTTTACCTAGTAATACTGGTCTCTACTGGTTTATACTGGGATAAACATGGTTGTACTGGTCTCTACTGGTATATACTGGTCTTTATAGGGTTTACTGGTCTTTATGTGGTTGTACATTTACTTATAGGTATTCACTGGCATTTACAGTGTAGTACCGGCCTTTCTAGTGTTGTACTGGTCCTTACAGGGTAGTACTGGTCTTGATAAGTTAAAGATCTGGTCACTGGGATAGTACATGCCTTTACAAGGTTGGGCTCATTTTGTTTTTATTGTATTAGTCTTGCCAGGTTTTAGTGGTCTTAACAGGGATGTTCTTTTCTCTAAGGAATTGTAATGGCCTTTGAAGGGTTTTGCCAGTCATTAAAAGGGACTTACTCATCGTTACACAGCTGTCCTGGTCTTTACATGGTTGTTATGGTCTTTGCAGGATTCTCCTGGTCTTTACAAGGTTTCACTTGTCTTAACATGGTTGTTGTACTGATCATTAAAGGCATTTACTCATGTTTTTGGGGTTGTACTAGTCTTAACAGTGTGGCTAAATCTTGTAAAGTTGACGGTCCCACCGGACCCAATCCAAAATCCCGAAAAAGCTTCATTGATTGATCTCATACTGACCAATGTTCCACATAAATATATTGCTGCTTATGTGTTTGCAAATGAAATCAGTGAGCACTGTGTCACTGCAGAGTCATAAACACCAAGGTTCCTAGATGAAAACTTACTCAGAGCTTCCACCAGGCATTTGCAAGGAGTAGCAAGTAATCTCTGACAGAACAAGAAAGATGCTTGATTGTTTTAATAAACGTTCTATTGCTTTGGCTTCCATGTTCAATTCTCTTGGTGTCCCCTCATAATAACTACCCTCCGGTTTGTCCTGACAGTCAGGTGATGGTAACCCAACCCTTTCAACTCGGGGCAGAGACTCTCCTCCTCTCTCTATCTAATGCAATTGATGGAGCTGGAGTTGAATTATGCAAAGAATTTAACTGTTAGACTTTTATTTTATCATACTTGCATGTGAAGCTTGTCATCTGTATCCGCCCTATTATCAAGCGCAAGGTCCGCGTATATGAAGGGCCGGGCCTGAGTATTGAACTGTCAGAACAAACAGTTTGTTTGTTTGATAACGATCTGTCAAAGAGATCTGAATCTGTGCAAGCAGTAGGTCTTGCTTTTAGCTCTCTTAGAATATCCAAGGGTGTGCCGCAAGTTTAAGTCATGGGACCATGAACATATACATAAACTGTATGGAATAAAATGTGCCAAATGCAAGTATTCACTTTTATGCTGATGTTACAGTCGTATAGTGCTCTGCTTCCACACCCAGCCTACCACTTAGTCAGCTACGATCAGCTACGATCAGCTTTTAATATTGTTCAATCTAACTTTTGAGATACATCCAAACTCATGCTGTCCTCTAACTCAAAAACCAAGTAGACCTTCCAGCAATCACCACTTTTGTAAGCTCTGCATTCAAGGCCATCCTGAAAGGCTTTGGTGAGGAGACATCGAGCTAAAGATGATTTAACTGATATAGATGTCGTTCACAAATTTGGATATTTCATTTCAACTGAAGAAAGCTTTAACTCAATTCTACGTTTATTGTGATTGACATATTCTCTATGTCTACAACTCTTTGTGCTGCTGCCAGGATGCTCTTGAAAAGGAGTTTTGTAATTCTAATGGTATTTTCCTTGTAAAATAAATGTTAAATGAATAACATATACCGTGTGGTGCTGTTGTTAATGGTGTGGCACCGGTCTTTACAGTGTAGTATTGGTTTTTACAGTGTACCATTGGTCTTTACAGTGTACCATTGGTCTTTAAGGTGTAGTATTGGTCTTTACAGTGTACCATTGGTCTTTACAGTGTAGTATTGGTCTTTACAGTGTACCATTGGTCTTTAAGGTGTAGTATTGGTCTTCACAGTGTAGTATTGGTCTTTACAGTGTAGTATTGGTTTTTACAGTGTACCATTGGTCTTTACAGTGTAGTATTGGTCTTTACAGTGTACCATTGGTCTTTAAGGTGTAGTATTGGTCTTTACAGTGTAGTATTGGTCTTTACAGTGTAGTATTGGTCTTTACAGTGTACCATTGGTCTTTAAGGTGTAGTATTGGTCTTTACAGTGTGGTGCTGGTCTTTACTTTTTTGGTACTAGTCTTAACAGTGTAGTACTGGATTTACAGTGTAGTATTGGTCTTTACAGTGTATGACTGGTGTTTACTTTGTAGTACTGGTCTTAACATTGTAGTATTGTTTTATGCCGAATAGGACTATATTTTACAGTGTAGTATTGGTCTTCACAGTGTAGTATTGGTCTTCACAGTTCAGTATTGGTATTTGCAGTGTACCATTGGTCTTCCCAGTGTGGTGCTGGTCTTTACTTTTTGGTACTGGTCTTAACAGTATAGTATTGGATTTACAGTGTGGAACTGGTTCTATCAGTCTAGTATTGGTATTTACAGTGTATAATGGGTTTTAACAGTGTAGGACTGGTCTTTACTTTGAGGTACTGGTCTTCCTAGGGTAGGACTGGTCTTTACTTTGAGGTACTGGTCTTCATAATGTAGGACTGGTCTTTACTTTGAGGTACTGGTCTTCCTAGGGTAGGACTGGTCTTTACTTTGAGGTACTGGTCTTCATATTGTAGGACTGGTCTTCACAGAGTTGTACTAGTCTTAACCCTCTCTCATAGTGTTCTTACGAGTAGTTGTTGCCGTCCACAAGATGCTCTGACAACAAGATCAATGAGACCCCCTGAATGTCGCCCAGGATGTCATTTCACATCTAAGTGGAGACATAAAAGAGCCCCCAGGCTGCCATATTGGCCCAATCACCCCCGCTGCTTACAGCGGTGCATGTTTCCTCGTGAGACCCCACGGGGAAATCTCCTTTCAAACTGTGACACGCTTATCTCCTGTGTAATATATATGCAGCACGAGGTAATGAAGAAGTGCATATGCGCCATGGCATTTCCACGCCACCGTCTGCAGACCTTCAGTACAAAGTAGGATAGGCTCCCGGGTGTCAGAGCTTTGATAGAGACGAATGGGGACGCCGTAATAAGATAAAGGTATTGTGTGTTGACATTTCGGTCGCGTCAGGAGAGTTGTCAGAAGTATACAATGAAAAAGAGACTCAGGAGTCATAGATTGGATTGGTGTGCTCCTGTCTGACGCTCTGTCAACCTGACAAACAACATACAGCTGCGTGGCTTTAGAAGGAGATATGAGCGCCGGCATCAACAAAGAAACACTGAGACCTTCTATATGCCAAAGGATACTTTAAATCTGTATATGATGTAGAATATTAATTAATGAAGAGCTCTGGGGACCATAGTCCCTCAATGTCCTGTTAAGAAAGGACTGTTTGGGTGTTGTAGGATAGAAAACCTGTCCGGTTTGAGGACCTCAGTATTTTTGCCTCTCTTTGCTGATGACATGGTTCTGTCTGATTCATCAGTCACTGTTTTCCCTGAGGACTCACAGTTTTAAAATGACAAACCCAAATCACAATAGACATTATCTATAATTTGCAAGAATAAGGATTTGTTCATGAATACACATTCCTGAACAATTTCTTTCAGACTTCAATCCCCAAAGTATTTATTAGACACATATCTTTGACCAAATGGAATGTTATGTCATCGGTGATGTCATAGATGATGCCATCGCGTCTTTGTGAGCATGATGGAGTAAAATTATGTTTACATGAGTCACCCTTAATCCTGTCAAGAAAATGTTTACACAGTCTGTTGCAGTGCAGAGAACCCCTTTGATCGTTCAGGTTTGGTTTAGGGAGCGCCTGATTTGCTTTGCAGCAAAAAATAGTTTGGACGGAGCATTTAAACATTAATCCATCAATCATGCTTGTTTGATTGCGGGAAGTCAAAAATTGTAATTGCCATCAGTTCCGATCCATGCCTGCACTTTGTACACCACCCCCTGTTCCTCTTAAGTGTTTTTGAATAACTGTGTCGATAAGAAACCTCATATTTTTGTCTTTCAGGTCTAGTGAAGCTGGGCATCCACTGTGTTACGTGTCAGAAAGTAGCCATCAAGATTGTCAACAGAGAAAAGCTCAGCGAGTCCGTTCTCATGAAGGTAAGACCTCTCAGCATGTGTGATTTATGCTGATTGTGATTGGTACATTTTATCCTCTGTTGTCGGGTTATTCTTGTATATCTGTATGAAACAGGCTCTTTTTAGACCTTGTTTTAAAATCTGATCCCAAGCAGACAGCATGACACATCAGCATCTACACTTGTGTCTATCATGTTGTGTCTGTATGTGTCTGTATGTGTCCACTTCTGTTCAGATTTCGTTACTGCTTACGTCACCTCGGCTACGTAGTTATCAGTCACGTCAGTCAGGCGCCGGTTTTGTTAAGTTAAATGGCACTGGCTATCTACAAACTTCAAGATGTTTCAAGAGTTCATATATATATATATATGGAATATTCGTATTGTTCAGATTGACAAATTGATTTGCAACTTGCCAAAGAGCTGGAGCGAGTCCATTCTGATTAAGAGTCGTGCACTTCTGCCGAAACGACTACCAGATCTGGTACTGGTGACGGTTTTTCCTGTTATGTCCTTGTCGGAGACACATCAAGAAACATTGACGTTTTCACTAAAAAAGATCCGCAAGTGGTTTGAGTGATCGGATCACCATTCGTCTTGGATGTCTTTTACACTTGTATTTAGCGATTTGTCCTGCTGTCCACTTCTGATCCCATCGGCCAAAACACACATTGTAAAACCGCAGATGTGAATGTCCTAACTGCTTTTTCCCATTTTTAGGTGCATTCAAACTTAAAATTTTAAGTTCAATTGCAAAAATGCGCTTGTGACATGGTTGTGGTTATATATGTTTTAATGTAAAAAAAATAAATAAGTGCAGCGTCTTGTGAAATCAATGAAGAATTGATGGTAGCCACCGAAATGAACCTCTAGTTGCGTCAGAGCAAGAGGGTCAGGGGGTCAGGGGTTCCAATCCAATTATAGCCTTGGAGCCTTTTTGTTTGGAGTTTGCAAGAGCTCCCCTTGTTTGCGTGGGTCCCCTTCCGGTGCTCCGGTTTCCTTCCACAGCTCAAAGACTGCACTGTGGTGAACTGATGATTTGTGCTGAGATCTACACCTCATCTCTAAGGTCAAAGGAACCTTCTGCCACGTGTTTCTGCAATCACATCCTGTCTCTAACTACCCAGAGCAGAACAAGACCCTGCCATACTTAAACTCCTTCTCCAAAACACAGAGAGGCAGCCCCCTGCTTTCCAGCAGAGAACCATGGTCTCTCTCTGATTTAGAGGTTCTAACTCTCAATATTTCCACTGCTGCTGCAGATCATAGACTGATGAAGCCAAAAGAACTACATCATCTCTTATTCTGAGCTCCTCAAAGGAAAAATCTCCTCTCTCCTCTCTGTGTGCCTTGACATCCGGAACAGGAGAATTCCGGATATCTTGATTTTCATACAGTGCGATACATTTGAACATGTGCTTCGCTTTTCTTTACCCCCACAATTGGTAAACTTGAGCAACGTGACAACACAACCCAACGGTGTGTTGTTATTTTCTCATTTTCATTTCCATCAAGCGATCATTAGCCTGCCATGTTTCTGATTAGATGTAAGCGAGTTGATGAAGGAGCAGATCCTTCTGTGTGCTCACTCCGCTCTTTCCCCCCGTCTGTTGTTTGATGCCAGCCATTCCCTCCTCTCTCCCTCTCTCTCTCTCTCTCTCTCTCTGGGGGTTGGGGGATGGAGGAAGTGAGGGGGCTGGTGGGTGGGGGTGGGGTTGTCCCAGCAGTTTCCTCTAATCCATCCTGCCTCGTTCTCATTTCAGAGGATGCTTACAACCCCGTCGTCATGGCAACATACAGCCTGAATTATGGCTCACTCAATGACTTGTGCAACACGGAATTATAAAACAGAATGGATTTGTTGACGTTGTATGTTTAAAACATAGTGTTCCCCCATTCCAAGCCCCTCCGCTTCAGTCGGGGCTTTGAAGAGACGCCGTTTTGGTTGACATTTCCAGAGATTTATGTCCTGCTTCTATCCTGAAGTTTTTAGATCGTTTTCTTTTATTTCCATCTTTTCACAAATACACATTTACGTTTGTTCGTTTTAGCACAGAGGATCGTTTCCATATAAATATACAGTATGTCTTTATCTGCACATCACGTACATATTAGACTAAAAGTTTTTCCTCTGGCTGAGTTCGTCTGACCGTCACCGTAGCAACAAGAATGTTTACGTTTTCCTGGAAATAATACTCTCCTCGGCAGGAATCTTTTCTCCCATTCAGTAAGATAAGGATGATAAGGACACATTTCCCATGTTTTCAATCCATTTTTCTTCTAAAAGAGTTAACAAACAATTACTAAAATTTAATAAAAAATAGCCTCAATAACAAATTTCAAAACTTACCCTATTACCATGGCGATCGTTTTTCTTCTGCTTTAGAAATTAACCATCGGACCCTTTTAATGGAGAGCTTGTCCAATGCACTGCAACAAAAAGCAAGAAAACATGTTTCTCTGCTGGGATAACAAACAAACAAACCATCTCTGTACCTTCTTACTTGTTAAAAATTGCAATATTAGCTGGAGTATGTTACTTATATTTTACAAATTAGATTATTTTTCTATTGCGAACCATGCTTGACAAGAATATTTTTCTTTTTGAAACAAGAAGATGTTGACAGCTATGTTGTCAGGGAATTTGGTCACTTGGTAGGATCTCCCAAGGCAAAGTGGTCTCAGGGGAGCGGTCAGACTAAGAGCGAATCAAAGACCCCCATGAATAGGCACTAAAGGGGTATGGAAACCTCCGCCGGAATAGGGAGACCGGGGACCCTTCTAGAGCCAGACCTGGGAGGGGAGCCGTTTTCCATGGGTCTCGGCTGGGCTCAGTCCGCAGCTTAGTGGAGCAACCACCCAGTGGGTTCGCCACCTGCAGGGATGGAAGTTGGGGTCAGATGCTAAGCAGTACCAGCAGCAGGCGAGGGGGGGGGGGTTAACCTGGCATCGCCGATTGGTTTTAGCCACGTGAACTATGACCTCTCTGGTGGGGAAAGAACCAGAGCTTGTTCGGGAGATGGTGCGTGTGGGTGCTATATTAAGAACGTAATGTTTTTTGATATTGCTACTTGAGTAAAAGGTTGGGTTTTTTTTAAATTAAAGATCATGGGTATAGACAATAAAGAATAAAAATCAATGTGTATCATCTGCAAAAATGACCAAATTTCTTACTGTTCTATGCTACAGGCGCTCGCTACAACTCACTGTATGCTACAGGCGCTCGCTACAACTCACTGTATGCTACAGGCGCTCGCTACAACTCACTGTATGCTACAGGCTCTCGCTACAACTCACTGTATGCTACAGGCGCTCGCTACAACTCACTGTATGCTACAGGCGCTCGCTACAACTCACTGTATGCTACAGGCGCTCGCTACAACTCACTGTATGCTACAGGCGCTCGCTACAACTCACTGTATGCTACAGGCGCTCGCTACAACTCACTGTATGCTACAGGCGCTCGCTACAACTCACTGTATGCTACAGGCGCTCGCTACAACTCACTGTATGCTACAGGCGCTCGCTACAACTCACTGTATGCTACAGGCGCTCGCTACAACTGTCTAGTTTCACTGTTAGCATGTTCCTGGGCAGCCTCTGCCTGTGTCATGTGATTAGGTGTACATCATTATGCATCAGGCCACGTGCAAGCTAGACGCGCCAGTCGCCAGTGCGTGAGCGTTCCTCATTCCCACTAGGATGAGCAGTGTGACATTTGCTGTGTGACTTCAGAGATCAGCACCTTACACAGGCGACACTTCACCTGGGTGCCCTGATGTCAACGCTGGCATTCACACCGCAGCTAATGGGAGGTCTCATTAGTAGACGTGGGACTCTGAGCTGCTAGTGTTAGCGGCTAGCCTCACACACACACCTAACACGCACACACACACACACACACACACACACACACACACACACACGCACACACACACACACACACACACACACACACACACACACACACACACACACACACACACACTATTTTAATGTTTAGTTACCAAAAAGCTAACCAGAGGAACCAATACTACAGAAATTCTTAGTAAGCACAATTTCTTGAGTAAGTAATTACATTAATTAATTAATTAGTATTAATTCAACTTTTTTACTCAAGTATATGTGAAAAAGCACCGACTCCAAAATGTAATCAAAGGATAAATGTTAAAAAGAGGTATGAACACTATTGGGAAGTAGACAGCAATGTGTCAGGATGTCACCTCTAGAGTTTCCCAGGGATCTGTCATTGGCCCTAAACTCTTTATATTTTACATTCATGATATTTATAATTTAAATGATTTCTTAGATTTGGTAATTTTTGCAGATGATACACATTGATTTTTATTCTTGGAATAACTTCTGTTAGCAGTGAAAGTGGAGCTGGAAACCCTAAAAAATGTGGTTTAACTTGAATAAATTGTCTCTCAACATTTTGCATGGAGTTGATTTGAGAGATATTAAAACATTTTCTGTACAAACACCCGACAAAGGGATTAGAGGAAATGCTTTTCAATTGTTGGAGTGCAACTGGAATAATCGCAATTTAAAAATACTTTATTTTCTTTTCATTTTCAGGAGAATGATTAACGTTATCTAAGAAGTTGTTTAAAGCTAACGTGAACTGTTAACCTCCGGCCCTCCGTTACATCTTTCTCCTGAGCATAACTTAAAAACATTTTTTTTTTTTTTAGAAATACTTTCTACACACAACAACCAAATCCGGAAGAGGTGCTTTTGGCTTTTATATGCACTTTTTTTAGTTTTAGTTATTCTGTTTTCACAGCTACAATTTTGACTTATAGAGCTTGTTCTGTGAGTGGGGTTTGTATCAAATGAGGGTTGTGGAGGCTTAATTAAAAAAATATAAATATATATGTTTACATACTTTCCTGGAAATATCAACAGCCTAAACACATTCCCCATGTACTGGAGAGGTATCTGGAACTAGGAAATTGCAATTTATTTGGCTATGGTTTATGGTGTAAGATCATATAGAGTATCAGTATAACATGTGGTCTGTGTGTTTGTGTGTGTGTGTGTGTGTGTGTTGGTCTGGGTGTAACTTGATGTGTGTGTTTCTGATTAAATGTCTTTTTCCACTTGAAGTGCAGCCGTTGGAGGGTCTAAGCTCTTCAGAGCTGGAACTGGGCCCTCTCATGCCTGACCACACTCTTTTCATGTCCTCAACGTTTGAATGGTTGTGTTAATGGTGTCAATACTGACTCCACTGTGTTTGATTCAACTCAGTGCTTCCACCGCACCAACTGGGTTCCCTGATTCTGATGGCCTCCAGAGCCGCTTTGGAATATTATTTCAGAAATGTATCAACTTTTAAAGATGGAGGGATTCCATATATATGTTATTTTATTTTATTTTATTTTTATCTCATTTTATTTTATGTTATGCTTTTTATTTTATTTAATTTAATTTAATTTAACTTAATTTTAATTAAATTGTTTTTATTTTTACAATTTTACATCTTACATTTTTGCATTTTTATTTCATTTTTATGTAATTTATTTTTTACATTTATAAAAAAGAAAATTTCATTTTGAAGGTATTTTAGATTTAGATTTTATTTAATTTTTTATTTTGAATTGACAGGCCAGTCTGGTTGAGATAAAAAAAAAGAAAGTCTTTTACATGAGATACCTGGCTGAGGTAGCAGCCAATCGCATATTTTAAAATGCAAGAAATACAACATATGGAAGAAAAAAGTCCACATTAAAACAGCAAGCACTATTCATGGTAAAGCAGCTGCTTGGAAGAGTTTAACTGGTAACTACCAGAGTTGACAGAAGGGTCAGAGGTCAGTTGGATGTTCCAGTACTGTGATGTGAAAAGGCTACGATCAGAATCAGAAACTTTGTTGTGTGTCATGACAAAATACTGACATGAAACCCAGACAATTGACAAAAAAAAAGTATGCTACATACGAAAAGAAGCATTCTAGAACCAAATTAAAGAAATAGCTTGTGTAGTACTTCGCCAGAATAAAACTATACAATACTTAAAATACTTTTATTTGCAGTTGGACTAGAACTTATGCAGTGCTTCCGTAGTGGTAGTAGTGTTAGGGGGTGGTACGGGAATCTTTATTGTTTATTTAAAGCTCATGGCTCTACTAACATTTGCTTCAATAGGTAAAATAAAAAATCCATAATCTTCAGTCAAGGCGAGGAGAGTTTCCTGTTTTGGGCAGCTTAAGATTTCATGTCTGCTGTTTGTAGATGATATGATTCGGCCGGTTTCATCAGTCCGTGATCTTACGCAGCACTGGAGCTCTTGAAGTGTTGAAGTATGGGAGTCATTACCTCCAAATCTGAGGACATGGTTCTCTGTCAGTAGACTGTCCCCTTCTAGTTGGAGGGTTAGTTGCTGTCTCAAGGGCAGGAGAGACGATTGGTTATCCTTCTTAGCCAGCTGCCATTGTGAACCAACCCCGGATAAGTGGAAGGAAACGGATGGATGTAAGTAAATTAAAAACTCCCTAATTACCTCGCCGCTGGTACTAGGGCGAACTAGGCTGCTCTTAGAGGTTGCGTTTGGTCTTTGTCTGGCAATGTTCACTGGTTTCTGAGCCTGGTAGAGTTAGCATCCGTTAGCAGTGACTTTAGCAGCAAGTAAAGGTATCTCTCCATCAGGAAAATGAACAATCAACCTCCGTACTGGATTCCAAGTTGACCAATAAGCTTCAATTAATCTCTGAGGCTACATTCTATCCGAAAAATGGTTCACTGGCAGCTGAATCTGGTACTACCTGCAGCAGTTACCATTTACTTTTGCATAAACAACTGTCCATCAGGAAACACCATCAACCACCTTTGTACATAAAATGATGAAAACTGCCAATTCAACAAAAAAATTTGACTTGCCAGAGTTTTCTTAAAGAATTTAAAAATATCCAGCTTCAAAAAACACACAGATCTTAAAATTAGTTTGACCAGAGAGAAAAAAAGGACATTTAATAAATCTTGATAGAAAGACAATATTTTGGAATAATTTATCACACATTTTCAGCAAATGTTTTGACTTTTACTATGAAATAAGGCTTAATGTTGGGCAAAATATCTTACAACAAGTAACTTTACACTTAAAAGAAGTGAAGTTTCCCAGATTCAAAGGAATTGATTTAAGAATTAAGAATTATTTGCTCAAAATGCCGGAAAAGAGATGAAAAGGATAGAATGCATGAAACGATACATTTGCACTTTGAATAAAACCATTTTTTTTACAAGTCTTGTGACTAAAACAGCTTTAGTCAGATTAATCTAATCAGACAAAAAAAAGGCGTAATTACCTTGACTTATAGATTTCAGTTTTTACAGTGTAATGAATTCCTTGTCATCAAATCAGTTCTATCAAAGGCTACTGCCACACTGATTTGATGTTTGTGGTACCAGGATATATTTTCTGGCTGACGTTACATTGATGTCCTGTTCCAGCTGGGGGGAGCAATCGACCAGTTCCAGCAGAGACCCATTGGCCTTTGGGATTGGATTTTCAGGACAGGGCCAGTACACTATGTCACAAACCCCTTCAGTGCTGCTGAAGCCAACAGAACCTCATCATCTGCAAAGAGCAGATCAATCAATCAATCAATCAATCAATCAATCAGTCAAATCAGTAACACAAAGTACTTTAAAAAATGAAAACAATTTCTCAATGGATAACAATTAAATGTAGCAATGCAAGAACTAATACAGTAAAAACGATTTTCCTCACCTCCAACCATCCGACACACCAGGCAAAAACAAATACATAATTGGATTTTAAAAATAGGAAAAGAACTGAGGAAATACTGAAAAAAAGAAAAAAACTATGAATTCAAAAAAAGACTACTTTAAAAACATAAATAATAAAAACTGGCTAAAACATCAAAACATGAAAGTAATAATAATTAAAGAAATCTGACTGAAATATAGAAACAAAAAACCAAAAATAATAATATTAAAACTGACTAAAATGCAGACAAACTAAAATGAATAAATAGATTTAACTAAAAACACAAGTCTTGAGTTTTCTTTGAAAAACATCCACACTCTACCTGCAGCCCTCAGGTCGTCATGTAGAGTGTTCCACAGAATTGGACCACAGTAGGAAAAAGAAGATTCAGCATTTGTCTTTGTTCTGACTTTGGGTATAATTGAAACGCCACCACCAGAAGGCCTGCGGGTCCAGGAAGGGTCAAAGGATTAAAGCAAGTCTGACAAACAGGAAGGGCTAAAGCCATTCAAAACTTTGCAAACCAATAAAGGATCGTTATAGCAACTGTGAAGCTGATCAAAACTCAGCTGTAGGACTAGAGATGATGAGAGTCGTGATGACAGACAAGTGACAGGAGTCTAATCCACCGCCAAAGAGAGCATCTGCACTTTTCCCATGATTCACATTTGACCTCAATCTGCTAATCGTCTCGTCGTCCATCCATCCGACTGTATGTTTGTTAATGTATTCTGTCTGAAAGCAGCTGCTGGTTCCATGTCATTCTCCACCAGCTGACCATTACCCAGCAGGTCCAGCTGAGGTGATGCTCCCTTCTGATAGACTAAGGAGACAGCGCTGTCCGGTCCTTTTTTGTCCTTCCTTCATCTCCACCTCCATCTTTTCTTAGCCTCTCTACTACCTACCAGTTCGTCTCATCACACCTTTAATGGATTTTCGTTGCTTCCTAAAGTGCCTGGATGTTCCGTCTCGTCTACACAGTCCCGTGCCGTCAGACTATGATTGGACACTGGGCTCTCCTCCTCAGCACTCCAGGATCGCCCAGACGTCATGGCAACAAATGGCGGTTTGATTACAGAGCGGATGTTCCAATTTATCACCCCTAGTGCCCCTCAGCTCTGTATCGTGTTTCAATTAAAGAGGGATTTGGAGGCAGCGGCCCGAGTCAATCCTCATAATTCATTAAGAGGAGCTATCAGGCGTGGAGGCGGGGACTGGAGGAGGTTGCTGGCATGAGTCAGGAGCTCTGTGGGCCTCAGTGGACTGGGGGAAGACTGGTGTCAGCAGGGTGGGAACTTAACAGCCATCGACCAGGGGCCAAATTAAATTAGCCTGGTCGGTCAATAAGGACTGAGTGTGTGCAATATTTAATTTTCACAAGTTGTCAGACTTTATATCCTGAAGGCATCAACAGAGGATTTTCATTCAGACATGTCTGGCCAAAAATCTGATTATGAAACCAATGCAGCACATTTCCATCCATTCATATTCATGGGGCTCATGTTTCCAGACAGGCATCGATTGATAAAGCTTGTTTTTTTTTATTGCTAGGTTACACGAGCCGCCCACATTCGTATGGTCTGAAGGCGGACTGTGGAGAAATACTTAATCATCGATCGAAGGTTTTCTCAGTCCACAAAACTTATGGTGCTTCACCGCAAGACTGTTTAGCCATCAAGCCACCCATTCATGTGTTTTCTTCCTTTTATCCGGTGTCTGGGTTATAGTGGCAGCTGGCTGAGAAGGGTATTCCATACATCCCACTCCCCGGCAACACTCTGCAGCTCATCCAAAGGGGATCCTGAGGTGTTTCCCAGTCCAAATAAGATATATGATCTCTCTAGTGAGTTCTGGGTCTACCCCAGGCTCTCCTCCCAGTCTGCATGCCTGGAAAATGATCAACCATCTCAACTGGCTCTTTTCGACGAACGGGAGCGGCAGACGTCCGAGCTCCTTCTCTTATCTCTAAGGCTGCCAGCCACCCTGCAAAGGAAGCCGATTTTAGCCGCTTGTATCCTTGACCTTATTCTATTGGTCTCTACCCAAAGCTCATGTCCGCAGGTGAAGGTAGAATATAGATGGATTGGTACAGTGATAGCT
Organism: Lophius americanus; assembly: GCA_037951165.1. Classification (NCBI taxonomy): domain Eukaryota; kingdom Metazoa; phylum Chordata; class Actinopteri; order Lophiiformes; family Lophiidae; genus Lophius; species Lophius americanus. The sequence continues at coordinate 521,158 of JBBDHG010000107.1, read as the reverse complement.
GTGTTTTATGTCTCAGCTCTCTCTTCACCGCAATAAAGCGATACAACAGCCACATTACTGCAGATGTCTCACGGAACAACACTTTCCAACTCACAGTTCATTTCCCGTCACGTGAGAACGAGACACTAACATACTTAGACTCCTTTACTTTAGGCAGCAAATCATCCCCAACCGGATGATGACAGTACATCGTTTCTGGCAGAGAACCATGGCCTCAGGTTTGGAGGTTCTGACTCATACCAGCCACTTCACAATCTACTCTCACTTTGGTTTTATAAGGACTGCATGGCTCATAGCAATGGCCCTCGTACCCTAAACTCTGGTAGTGCCCCCCATAGAACTCCCCTCAGGACAAGTTCGTAAGTCCTTTCCAGTAATTTTAAGGCCATCAAACTTATAACTTACTTGTTGTTGTATATGATGGGGAGACAACAACGTTAAAGTATTTGACTTAAATCAAACTGTGCCCCTGATTAATAACTTGTTGTTTGATGGTGATGAACAAAATCACCTTGTTCACGAGGTTACGCCATTCAGCTTAACTCACCTTTGAATCCTTGCGATCATTGAGATTGTCCTACTCCCAAGCCTTGAGAGTCTTTCATTCTTTTAATCAGGTTTTGCCGATCCATCCATCCATCCATCCATCCATCCATCCATCCATCCATCCATCCATCCATCCATCCATCCATCCATCCATCCATCCATCCAGCCATCCATCCATCCATCCATCCATCCATCCATCCATCCATAAGGCATTGGCTATACTGTTGAAATTTCCTGTGTGTGAAAGATGGGAAGTGGTTTCGTTTCCATGGTAACACCATTCATCGAAGAATCTATTCCAGTGTATGATGTTGTGTCTGATGGGGAGACCATATCGTAAAAAATAATTTGGCTCAATCAATCGATGCTATTTGATTCAGATTCCATATACTAAATCTGGAAAAAAATTCTAAGTAATAATTAAGAAATATAAATGTATCGTATATCCCTTTATTAAAGTATGTATGACATTAGTTGATAAAAGCTCATATTTGAATGCCTTTTTAATGACAGAGAACGCCGCTGGTAATGCCAGAGCAAATCCATCTCACCCGAGAGGCTGAGTCTGAAATACCCGAGGTGAACCCACCTCCTCTTGTACATCTTTTACCGCCCTCCACTCTTTATTACCAGACATTAAAATACCATATTAGTCATAATCGAGCTCCATAAATGTCAGCATCGCCGCTGATGCGTGAAGGGTGGAGGTCTGGGTGTCTGTTTACCTTCTACATGTGTTTAATTAGCCTCTGCCATGCTGCGCTGCAAGAACACCGCCAGGCCTCATTGACGCCAGGAGATGAATATTTGGATAATTAGATCAGATCGCAGGAGGATGGACTCCATTCAACCCACACTGTTTTCTCCTGCAGGTGGGATGTTGAGTGTAAGTGAAGTTATGTCAGAAACAGAAGTGGAGCGATTAAAAAGATACCAGAGTTCAGACGTTGATGTTTTGTTGCTTGGGATACGGTTTCATTCTGAGGAATAAATAAACCAAGATGTCTTTAATTATCACCATCAAAGATGTTCTCGCCTGCAGTTTGTCTGCTTTCTTGAAAACCCATCAATTCACAAACATTTTCTGGAGATGTTAATATGGTTCAAGATCCAGATTTTTTCCCCTCTTCCTCTAACATTTTCTCTGCTAAACAGCTGCATCAATTTACGTTTCCATTTACGGACTGATGCGCCATTAGTCATAGACAAATCCCTTAAATTTTGGTGGCGCTCCAGATCAGAATCTGGATCCTGGATTTTGGATTTTCCTCTACATTTTAGTTGACATTTTCTTAGATAACTTGAAATATGATATTCCAATCATCAAATCATGCTTAGGGAGCCTCAACTGAACCCAACCATGAAGTAGATCCGGCCCCAAATGGTGACATCTATACGACTGGATCAGAACATCTCCAGTTCAGGGGGATGGAGTTGAAAACTGAACCGAAGTCGACAAAAGCTCTCCTGACATAATTGTTGGCGTTCCCAGAGTGTCTATGTCCATGCTGACTTGTTCATTGCCTTGAAGGACCTTCTGTAACCTTTTGATATCAGAATTTCTTCGTCCTCTCCATCTTTGAGAGAAGACAGTCGAGGGAAAGTCAGTGTGACGGTCTGTTCTGGGACACTGCAGTGCCAAAGATCATAAAGAAACCAATCAATATTTATTTCCTGCCAGCCACAGTCACTCGCCACGATAGTCCTCTGAAGACTGACGGCTTTGATAGGAAATTTCATCTTCTGGTTCTCCTGTCCTGTCAAACCCTCCATGGGCACCGAAGCATGAGTCAGTCCTGAATAGTTGAGAGCAATCAGAGGATAGATGGATGATTGACAAGTGGAAGCAGTGATGAGAATCTGAAATCAATGGCTTGTTTAAGCTCCGGATCAGTTTGATTACCTGTGGTCCAGATCCCTACAGACGCCAACGCAGAGTCATCGATTCTCTAAGCAGACAAGTGTAAAACTGATCTGACATTTTCAACAAGCTAACATCAATAAAGTGTCTTCTTAGGAGGAAATAACAGACAGACGTCTTTCATGCCATATGAACATGAAAATATCTGTTCTTCACGTTTTTCGGTGGGTTTCTTCAGTGGGTCCCCTATAGTCCAAAAAATGCAGTGAATTGGTAGGAGAAAATGTGGGCGTGGATGTTTGTCTCTATGTGTCAGCCTTGTGACCAGCTGACCACTTCCCCAGGATGTGACCGGCTTCCTACCCCATGTCATCTACGATAGACCCCCCAGCCCCCTTTTTGTTGTGTTGTGGAGCTTTAGTATAGCTGTTAAGATTTCAGTGCCAACAAAGCCTTCTGTGCTGGCCTAAACATTTTCAGATCCCGAAAATTATTATTTTATGGTTTGATAAATATTTGAATTGAAACTACATACATTTTAAACAGTTGTCTCCAGGGCGATTCTTTTTGATTGTCAAATTATTTAACCAATTTTGATGTATCTTGAATAGTTGCTGATTATTGCTCGCATTAGAATGTTGTTGTAGTCTATGTAAGGCTTTATGTGATAAACCTGGGATTTATTACAGAAACTGTGTTTAACAAACTCTGAGTTTAAACCTGACCTGATCGAACCTGAGATCTGGGGATTTTACTGCACTTTAAATAAAAATGTTTTCATTTCTGACAGCAGCAAGAACTATTAAACAAACACGTAGCTAATGCTTGGCAGAAAATATAGATTTAATCTGGGAATGCCTCGGGATCCCCAGGATGTGCCGGAGAGAGTTGTTGGAAAGACGGACGTATGAGGACCGCTACCACGCGACCCAAAGAAAATTGCTAGATGCCAGAAAAGTTTGCGATCATACCTTACTTTAATTCTAATCATATTTGACATATTAAGTAAAGTAAATATCATTCAATTGCTTTTAAAAACAAATATTATATATATGTATAAATGGAAGCAACACAAGGTCTTTGTTCAGATTTGAGAGACGTCCATGGCGTACGATGCTGGAGATGATCGGCTGGACTGTATATTAACGTGAAACTGCTATAATGTGAAGAGAAACGGCATCTTTCTATATTTATCGGGGAATGAAATCACATCCAATCTGAGTTGGTCCGCGTTCAAGCTCTGCTTCAGGCTCGGAAGGGGGAAGATCCATGTACAAACTTAGAATTTATTGAAGAGAAACCTCCCAGTGGGCAGGTGAGGTTCACAGAGTAAGTCACCATGGTAACTGACTCATAATATGCATTTGGTTCTGTAGCTGATGTGGCTCTTGGAAAATAAAATTGGATGATATAAAAATTGATATTTGTTTTACACTGTGACTTTGTTGAAGGAGAATCCGTCCATCCTGCAAGTTCTCTCTGGAGACCATGAGAGAAGTTGATCTTACGCCTCGCTGATGTCACTATCTGTTCTCTCTTGATGTCTGTGTCCAGGTGGAGCGGGAAATAGCAATCCTGAAACTCATCGAGCATCCCCACGTTCTCAAGCTGCATGACGTCTACGAAAATAAGAAATACCTGTAAGTAAATTTTATTTCCTGTCAGTGAACTCATCATCACCATGATTAAGGATTTTACAGCAGTGTAGTTGAAAAAAGCCATACAGAGATCCGTGAGTTAGAATTTGTTGTTTGTCGGATCAGCTACACTTTCCTTAGAGGCTCAACAACTTCTTTGGAGATCTTTGGATCCTCCAGGAATAAAGAAGGAAATGTTTGCGTCACATCACATCTTGATAAAAACTGATAATACTGCACAAAATTGTTGTTGTTTGAATTAAAGGTGGCGCGAGGCTTAGTTTTATGTGATCAGAAATTGGCCGAGCAGCCTTACAAAAGCCGCTGGGTGCAGGTTAAATGAATGTACAGTACCCGCACTCCAAGCATGAACTACCACGGCCACAAACATCTCAGAATTCGGAAAAATAGCCTCAGAACGTTCTAAGTCATCCTTGCATAGAGACAGACAAAGAAGCACAATCACGTCTATTCAGCTTTCCTTTATCATTCAAGAATCTGATCTCAGTTTGACAGCTGACGAACGTGAACGTGAGAAGAAAATGAAAAATAAATTCTGCTTGGATATGCAGAGCCATTTGAGCTCAGGGATCAGCTTTATTAGCTGCCGTTACCCCGTCACTGTGGCGTGAATGTATATTCGTGTTTTGCTGTGTACATTAATCCACTGCGTGTGGCGGCTGGGCTCCAGCGGCACGGCTTAATGCGTCCTTCAATAATTGATAAAGGCTCCGCCATCAAACGGAGCGGGGATTTGTTTTCTTAATGTTGCGAGAACAGGGACGGATGGTCATCCTGGATCGGAACCGTTTCACGCTCACAAATCTCCAGCGAACACGTTTTTCATTTAAATATGTCTGACAGGTGAACGCACCAGCAGATCCCTTAATCTGCTAATAAATCAGTCGTCGGGGAATCAGCCGGGGATCAGAGTCGTCTCCGAGACAGATGAACAGGGGTTTGGGATTTTACGGATTCAGAGTCTGCATCAGTGAGGTGGATCCTCCTGCAAATACTTTAGTTTACCACTCAAGTATTCCATTAATGCCACTTCCATTAAACTCATATGTGTGGCTGCCGTGCAGTCCTGCAAAAGAACAATGATAAATGTATCTGCATGTGGTGTGCAGCCAGAGCCAGAGCCGCCGTGAAGTCAGACTAAAGTGGTTTCTGGAGGATGTTTGCACGCTCCAGGCTGTTGTTCAAAGTACTTCCTCATCTAGCAAAGACGGAAAAGAAGGTCAGGCGAATCTGAGGATTGTCTCCAAACACAACAAGCCTGCACACTTCAAACCCTGCCGCGGAATAAAAAGAAGTGGTGCACCCTGAGGAGAGAACAACGCATAACAAGCTGAGCGCCGTTGTATAAGCAGCTCACTCAAACCCGGAGAGACAGATGCTCGGATCAGGTCTCAGCAGTCCACCTTTTTCTAAAAGGCCCTCTTCAGACCACAATCTGGACGGATGGATTAAGACAAGGCTCTTCAAGAGTTATGTCCTGGGGTATTATTGTTCAATAAACTACACCTTTTTGCCGGACATACTCTGGATCTTGGTGCTGCGCTGCAAAATCCCACTTAAACCTCCTACATGGGGGGTGGGCCATTCCAGGTTTGACTGGATTAACTCTCTGAGGCCCACCGTTTCGCTCACCAAGTTTATCATTTTTCAGATCCTACTCAGTTTTGGATTCCCTTAAACCTCAGATGAATCTAGTAATCAATCAGCCATAACATTATAACCGCTGACTGGTAAAGTCAGCGTAATATAAATGATCTTGTTACCATGGTTACCTGTCAACGGATAGGGTCTATTAAATAGCAGGTCAATATTTTGTGCACTTTTAGTGCACAAAGTGTATCAAAGTATCAGACTAGTCAGAGTGACCTATGACCCCTGTGCATGGCTGATAGCTCCTACAATTGACCAATCAGCATCAGAACTGAACCACAGAGCAATGTAAGAATGTGGTCTGGTCTGATGTATCATATTACATGGAGAAAAGATTGGTACCAGGATGTATTATGGGAAGAAATAAAGCTGGGGGAAGTCAGGCAAGGCAGTGTGATGCTTTGGGCCATGTTCCGCTGGAAAACCTCGAGTCCTTCCTTTCATGTGGATGTTACTTGGAAAAGTAGCAGCTGCCTTAACACTGCTACAGACCAAGTGCCCCCATTCATGGAAACGGTATTCCCTGAAAGAAGGGGACTCTGCCAGCAGGATGATGCTCCCTGACACACTGTAGAGATGGTTCAGGAATGGTTTGACGAACAAATCAACCAGTTCAACGTGTTGGCTTGGCCTCCAGATTCCCAGATCTCAATCCAATCCTGCATCCGTGGGATGTTTTGGACAAACGAGTCCAAATCATGGAGGTTCCACCTCACAGCTTCCAGGACTGAAAGGATTTCCTGCTAATGTCTTGGTACCAGATACCACTGCACACCTTCAGAGCTCTGGTGGAGTCACAAAATATGATGCAGATGAAGGTTGATGGGTGCAAACTTGGCTGAGATCTGTAGGATCTTAATCTGTGTGGAACTTGATCATGAAACTGGAAGTGAAGCAAAACTCAAGCACAGTTTCTTTGAAAAAACACAAAGTGTGAAAACAAAGTCCTAATGTGGTTTTCAGCAGGTTCTTTACTATTTCTTCTTTACTAATACTATTAACCCATGTCTACCATCTTCCTGTTCAGGTATCTGGTTCTAGAGCACGTGTCTGGAGGCGAGCTGTTTGACTACCTGGTGAAGAAGGGGCGGTTAACACCTAAAGAGGCTAGAAAGTTCTTCAGACAGATCATCTCAGCGCTGGACTTCTGCCACAGTCACTCCATATGGTTGGTTTCCCTTACGCCCCGACAAACATCATGACTCGGGTTGTGTTTGAGACGCTCTACTGCGTTCTACTGCGTTCTACTGCATTCTACTGCGTTCTGCTGCTTTGCTGTTTTGTTTTTCAAGCAGCATTCATTTCATTCATGAAAAAGATGATGAATGATGTTGAAGGACGAGCTTTTGACGAAATGAGAGAGTAGTGACAAAACCTTTCTGTTTATTTACAGCCACCAAAAGAGAAAAGGAAGATGTATTTTTTTTCCCCTCAGTTTCGGCGCGTTAGTAGATTCATAATAAAACAATGTTTGGTCCTGCAGCCAGAATAAATACAGACTTCTACTGTATCTTAAAAAAGTCTAATGTTTGTTAAGGTTTTTTTGTACCAAAAAGGCCCAAAATCAGGCTTCTACATAGTTTTTATTTTTATTTTTTTACAGTGCACAAAACTAGATCTTAGTAAAACCCTTGGTTTCTCTCACAGTGAAATGTGCACATAGCTCCCTCTAGTGGATATTGGGGATAGTTTGCGGTCAAAATCTGTGTTCTCAGTGTTCTTCAGCTGTGTTGATTCATTTCAACCAGGATGGATATTGTCTCTCATGAGATGTGAACATCATTGCTCTACATGTGATGATGTCACCTGAAGCTTTAGGACACCAAACTCCCCAGAGAATAATAACTTGAAGAAGTCCTCGCGTCTGACTCTGGAGGTGAAGATGATAGCTGCTTCAGCTTTAGATTCATTTCTGGTGTTTCCTGTCGTCCTGCAGCCACAGAGACCTGAAGCCAGAGAACTTGTTGCTGGACGAGAAGAACAACATCAGGATAGCAGACTTCGGCATGGCGTCTCTGCAGGTCGGGGACAGTCTGCTGGAGACCAGCTGTGGGTGAGTGCTCCGTGTCTTCATCTGGTAACGCTCGCCTTCAGTAACCTCATATTTATACCCCAGTAAAACCGAAAGATATTTTTCACCATCTAAATGTTCCTACTCAAAGAGGTGAACTTAAAAATACAAAACAGGACTAGAAATATTCTTCAGCTACTCGCCAATAACTGTGGGACACACGGTATAGAGATAAATGTTTGTGTTTGGTTAAGAATGTAATGTTTCTTTCAATATGGTGTTTGAGTTAAAGTTTATATAGGATTTTATAGCCAAAGTAAAGAATTTTTTTGTATCTCATTATACTTTTTTGCAGGTTGCCAATAATTCTGGGTAATATTGTTCGTAGGGATTGTTTCATTAGGGTTTTATTGATAGATACCTACGGCGTTCACATGGAAACAGGTTACAATCTGTGAGAGGTTGTTTACTCCGACTCAGTGCCTTCTTTTGTGCATTATTCTTGCCGTTCATAAATAAGTCCTTATGTGATTTGTGTTACATCGGTTTGTCGTTTTAAAAATGTGGGACTCCAGGAAGAAGGTTTGGGAACCATTGCTTTAAGACAGGATTTTGCTGTTTCCAAAGCGGTGCAGGAATATTCCAGAGTTGTCTCAAGAGCTTTACCCGAGCCCATCTTCACACAGACGCCTGTGGTTGATTCTTGGTTGTTGTTGGCTGGAAACCTCCTTCTCTGTGAGCCTGTGGTTGTTTGTGGGCTTTAGAAAGCTCGGTAGGATTCATGTGCTCCGCTCATCACAGGCCAACATGTGTTTGATGAAATCGGCCATGTGGAAGAGAGAGCACCGACTCCAAATCTTTGTGCAGCTCAGGAATGCTGCACAAAGCTCCAGGATAATCTGTCCAGCCTGCAGGTTTGTGTGAATAATGCAGCAGAGCGGATGTTTATTTAACCACATAACTATATAATATTCATCTTTATATATAAGTTATAGAAACATCAGTTGGTTCAGTTAGTGAAACGTACGAGGTTCAAGCAATGAAACTGTCCAGGTTCATACAATTAAACAGTCCAGGTTCATACAATTAAACAGTCCAGGTTCATACGGTGAAACAGTCCAGGTTCATACAATGAAACAGTCCAGGTTCATACAATTAAACAGTCCAGGTTCATACGGTGAAACAGTCCAGGTTCATACAATGAAACAGTCCAGGTTCATACAATTAAACAGTCCAGGTTCATACGGTGAAACAGTCCAGGTTCATACAGTGAAACAGTCCAGGTTCATACAGTGAAACAGTCCAGGTTCATATAGAAAAACAGTCCAGGTTCATCCAGTGAAACAGTTCAGGTTCATCCAGTGAAACAGTCCAGGTTCATCCAGTGAAACAGTTCAGGTTCATCCAGTGAAACAGTCCAGGTTCATCCAGTGAAACAGTCCAGTTATAAACTCAGAGGGCGCTCCTGGTGCACACAAATCTCCAAGTGGAAACTTCTGATGGATCTTGTTATTACCTCCTTGAGATGACTCTTGGTGTGACGTTAATGGAAATGATTAAATGTCACTCAGCAGTGACGGTGGCGGCGCCTCCAGCAGGAAGGAGAAACATTTGCTGCAGTCTAATTATTCTGCAGTTATTGCGGGAGTCGTTTACGTCCAGTGCTTCTCCATACATTAGATCCATTAGATCCATCAGATCCATCAGGTGTGATGCTTCCACTGATGGAGTGTGTGTTCAGTGTGGGAGCTGTGGATGAGACGCTTCATTTACTCTGATTCATAAACACAGAGGACGAACAGACGAGAGTTTTCTCTGTGGGATTCATTTATCTTTCACTAGAGGACTCTGGTTGGCAAAGTGTGCCACTGGTGAGACCTAGGAGCCAACTTCCTGCTTCTGAAGATGGTCTACTGAAGTGACAATGTGATAGAACAGAGCAGGTAGGGATCAGGTATGGATGGGTCTTATCCAGCTGGAACAGGTTCTGAACTCAGTTTAGTAGGTATAATTTGGATTCTGTCGTCATGTTTCTCAGATGGAGGATCCGCCGTCACTGGAATCTGAATCCAGGTCTTTGGTTCTTGTGATCCTCACTCAGGTCAGGGAAACACCACAGTCCACAATATAGAGAGATGTCTGTGGATCCCTATGAGACAGAAGATAATATAAGATATACTTTTATTGTCCTCGAAGGGACATTTATTCTGGATTCAGTCCAACTGCCTTTCACAGAAATACAAGCAAGTGCACATGCAGGGATTTCACTGGAACCGATATCACTAACCCCGCTCCATTTATGACAATCACTCACGTTACTCGAGCACACGCGCCTCGGTGTCAAGTTTAAATATTGCGCAGCTTAGCAGAGCGTTGCATAAATTATAGTATATTCCACAGAAATACGTACGGAATATGTGACGGTAGAGTGAAACCTGACCTGGGAGTGGTCCTGTAGGAGCTTAATGGACCTGGGCAGGAATGAATGTGTGTAGCGGATCATTCCTCATGTGGGGAACCTGAACCTCCTGCTGGAAGGCAAGAGTTGGAGCTCTGGGTGGAGGATGTGAGTTGGGTCGGACACGATTCTCTGTGCCTGTCTGATAACAAACTGCCCGTAGATCGCCTGGAGGGATAATAACAATAATATTACTATTACTAATACTAATAATAAAAATTAAACCCATTTGTATAAATTAAAAAAGACACCAACAATGACAGAAAAACAATCACGTATAACAAGAACCAATAGAAACCAACTGGGAGATTACTAGAAAGGTTTTTTTGGAAAAGATTTGTTTAAATAAGTGTCTTGAAGGATGATCCTGATTCTGCCGGTCTCAGCTCCTCAGGCAGGAAGTCCAGACCTGAGGGGTCCTGACTGATAAAGAGCGGTCACCTTCAGTACTGAGACGCGACTCTGGAACAGCCAGCAGAGCTCTGCCTGAAGATCGAGATGAAATAAAAGGAAAGCAATGGATGACCTTCTCCAGATCAGAGGCAGAGAGGAAGGACTTTATGTTGGAGGGGGACCTTATATGATAAAAGCAAGGTTTAACAACATTAGTGGTTTGTGTTTCAACAGAAAGGTCGCCATCAAGTATCACACCCAGGTTTCTGGCTGAAGGTTTGACATTTTAGCACAGAGGTCCAAGATGTTTTTTTTTTTTTAACCCTTTAATGTCCTCAACAAGAAAAAAAAAGGCTACGGAGAAATGTCTCTCTTTGGGGCATTTTTGTTCATTTAATATCTTAGGGGCTCAAAATTTACCAAAAAATGACAAATCATTCGGTCAAGATTGTTTTTAAACAGCAAAGAACAAAACAAAGTTTGATTTATTTAATGACAAAGGTTTTTATTTCATGGATAATAATAAATTCTAGTTTGAAAAGCTCAACCTTTTGGTGAAATTTGAATTTGATCCCTATGAGATTTTTTAATTGTTGTATAAAGTTATATAACTCTGTTAATTAAGTCTTCACATGCTTAAATATGCCGGAGAAAATTCCAGTTATCAAATAAGACTCTCTTAATAATAATGGTTAATGCGCTGACCCTATTGTTCTGTGGTGTCCCACAGGGTTCCATCCCTGGCCCCTTACTCTTTAGTATATCCCAGTTGCCACTGGGCCATATTTTAAACAGGTTCAGTCAAGTGGCACACATTTCTCAGTAAGTAATAGGTACTAAAAATGTAATCAACCAAACGGTTGAGCGGGGCATCAAAGGGTTTAGATAGAGACGGACAGCAAGGGAGCAAAGACAATTATTTCTGACCAGTCCTCAATAAGTTTGAGAATGTTGTGGGACATCCAGCACTTTATTTCAGACGGACAGGAAGAAACTCTTACCTGGATGGGATGGGTGGTTTTTATTTCCCATGATCTTCATGGCAGTCTGCAACAGACGACGAACCTGTGACCTCGACTTCACTCTCGGGCTGCTGCACCAGGCTGTGATGCCGAATCTGATGAATTTCCGGTACAGCCCGGTAAAGCAGCAGCATGACCTCCTGCTGCACTCCATAGACCTTGAGGCTGCCTAGAACGCTGCTGGAGTTTGGAGCAGAGAGTTCCAACATGCAACTTTTAGTTGAGGTTGTTGTCAAAGTGACCCTCCAACGTGTTTATACAAGGTCTAGAATGGCTTTATCATGGGAGAATTAAATTATACAGGTTCCGAAGTGGGTCCTTGTGCGGTCGTTGGTGTACAATGTGAAGATAACTGGGGAGCTGAAGCTAGGGGGCGCCAGTGCTGATGGACCGTGGATCTGAGAGGACACGGTTGACCCTGACCTGTTGGGTAGGATTAGACCCGAAAAGTACCATCCCAGAATGTAAGGATATACATTCGGCTGTTTCCGTTTGCTTATAAGCAGGTGCCGCATGTGTTCTATTGAATTCTGAGCGGAAATCAAGCTATGGGATCCTCAAGGTGTTTGATCATCTGTGCCCCGCCCCTGCTTATAGGCAAACTGAAAGGGGTCTATTAGTCAATCTACCCCCTTCCTGAGCAACAACATCATCATCCTCTCTTAATCCTTCATGACAAAGGACGTCGGAGCCACAGGCCTGAAATCATGCTTGACTTTGGGCATGGTTTTTTTGGGGGGACGGGTGTGATAATTGATTCCAGCTTATTTCTGGAAGTTAAATCTCATCAGGTGATTCGTCAGTATGTGTGTTTGTGTGAGTGTGTGTTTGTGTGTGTGGTGTTGTGTAACGCTGTTGTCTGCGCTTCTCTTCCAGATCTCCTCACTACGCCTGTCCAGAGGTCATCAGGGTAAGTCCTCTCTGTTTCTGTGGTTCCACCGCATCAATGTTTCTGTGGTTATACCACCGACAGGCCTCAGGCCTCCCTCCTCTTCCTCTTTACCGCGGAGGAACAAAAACATGAAATATAAATAAAGGCACTCGAAAAATAATAAATGAATAAATGTAGGATTACAGAAAGAAACGAAAGAAAGAATATATAAAAATAAGTGAATGATAAATACAGAAATCATTTGGGGAAAAAAATGTAGCTACAGAAATAGACAAATAAATGTTGAAATATTAATTAAATTTATAAATATGAAAATAAATGCAGAAATAAAGAATATAAGTACAAAACAATTTAAATAAGGTAGTGAGTAAATGTATAAAAACCTAAGATAAGAAAAAATGTTAAAAATCAGTCAGGGGTGTAAAACTGGAATGACTGAAAATATTAAAACATGTAATACTCTGAATAGGCTCAGAAAACTTTACAAGACTAATTTAATTATGAAATATACTATGGAAAGATTCAAACAAATGTGACAATCCTAGAAACTGCAGAGATGATGATATTAATAATCTGTGCCTCTGTTAGCCATTAACCCGATTTAGTGATATTTATTAAATTAAAAAGCTTTAGCTTCAGCCTACACTCTTTCAGTTTGTTATGGAAAATTCATAAGTTTTGTCTTTGTCATTTCTTTTTGGGTTTTTTTAGTTTAATGAAAATGAACCGAAATAAATTAATTCAATTTAAATTCAAAAATTAATACTAAAATTTAATATAAATATAAATAAATAAATAAAATCATTGTAGAAATACAGCAACAAACAAAAAGATGTTAAGATAAGCTCGTTAATAAACGTAGAAATGCAGGAACAAATGAAGGAGAAAAATTGCATTTCAGGTAAAATGATACATTTGGGTGACATATGGTCATGTAGGAATAAAAACATTGAAAAATACAGATATAACTGAATAAATCAATAAATGTAGAATTAAAAAAGAAAGGAAATTGGAGTTAGAAAAATCAATGCACAGATACTAATTAAGTCAGAGGCCCAGGCCACAGAGACGTAAGGAGGAATTGATGATGTCACATAGATGAGTGGACTTTCCCTTTAAGAACGAAACTGCTCCTGATTTCTGATCTGATCTGTGACCGTCTGCAGGGGGAGAAGTACGACGGCAGGAAAGCAGACGCATGGAGCTGTGGAGTCATCCTGTTTGCACTGTTAGTGGTGAGTGGTTACATCCATCCATCCATCCATCCATCCATCCATCCAGGAGCAGTGAGGCGTTTGAGTGTGACGTAATGGTGGTAAAGGAAAGATTGACTCATTGGGAACTACTTTCAAATATAACTTTTTTTTGTGCTTGTAGCTGAGGGTTTATGACACAAACTTATACTTTGAAACCACGCACTGTCTAACTCCACTTCCGCCCTACTCCATCAAAATAAGGGCACTTAACATAAACCGCATTTGCTGAGGGCAAAACCATCAACATTGATTAATAATAATAATAATACATTTAATTTATAATGCACTTTACATTTGGATCAAATCTCAAAGTCTTTGCCAGATTACTGGTGACAAGATTTGAGATATTTTTCTACATTCCTAATATTACGTTGGTATTCCAAAACTGTTCTGATCCATAAAAACATGGACGTCAAACATCTGAAGGTTTGTAAGATGTCAGCAGCAGATGATTTAAGTCTTCGATGTTGTGAGTTGGGGACTCCGTGGATCAGACTTGTTTGTCCAGAACTACACGGATTCTGGATGGACTGAGATCTGGGAATCTGGAGGCCAATTCAACACCTCGAAATGGTTGTTGTCTTCCTCCAGTCGCTGCTTCACCTGTTCTCTTTTCTTGGACCTCGATGGTAGTTTTCAAGTACTATAGACCAGGCTAATCCTATAAGACCACAGTTCTGGAGATGTTCCAGCTCAGCCTTGACTCAATTTGGGCTGAATATGAAAAAAACATATATGACGAGTTTCCGATTCTTCTCGTCTTTAGGAAGATCATCCCAGATGATCTGGTTGAGTGTGAGGGATGGGAACAGATACAATTTAAAACATCTGGATCCGCCCGATTAAGATCAAACATGTTTGATATTTAGCATTATCTCCTCTGCCTGCAGGGTGCTCTGCCTTTTGATGACGACAACCTGAGGAATCTGTTGGAGAAGGTGAAGCTGGGAGTTTTCCACATGCCTCACTTCATCCCTCCAGACTGTCAGAACCTTCTGCGCGGAATGATCGAAGTGGACGCCACCAAGAGGCTTACGGTAAAAAGCTCCAGAGATCAGATTCTAGCAGCATTCTAACATGCTAACCATTTGAAAACAACTAATGCTTACATGCTAGCCTGTTTTAAAAGAATGTTGCTGACATGCTAACAAATGATGCTAGATTTTATCCTGCTTCTTGGGTAGCCTGTTAGAAACAACTAATGCTAATATGCTACACTGTTTTAAACCAACAAATTCTTAACTCCTAGCCTGTCTGTCTGTCTGTCTGTCTGTCTATCTATCTATCTATCTATCTATCTATCTATCTATCTATCTATCTATCTATCTATCTATCTATCTATCTATCTATCTAATAATTTTCTAAAGCCATTTATTGTGAAATGAACTTTCTGAGCCAACTGCTTGAAGATTAGTTCATCAAGGACTCAAATGAAACTAACATATCTCGTTCACATGGTTTTTGTTTAATGTGGCAATATAAAGATTAATTAATGTCAACATCTTCTGTTGTTTGTGTTCCAGCTGGAACAAATCCAGAAGCATACGTGGTATCTGTAAGTACTTTCTCACTCTCTCTCTCTCTCTTTGTACAACCGCTTTAAATGAGCTGGTGGAAGAAATATGCAGCAGCAGAATAATAGAAGTCTGGAATGGTCTCTGAGAAGATCCATTAGTCTCCACCGCTCCTAATGGACCTCTGGTTTCTAATGCTTTTACTGTTATTGCATTTTCTTTTGTTATCACCTAGAATTGGATTATCAGACTTATTATTAAATGCTGTTCCGCAGTTAGAACTAGAGCTGCAGCTAACATTACCAGGTCTACAGCAGTGGGGGGCGCTGGGTTTTCAACCTGGGCCTTTCAGTGCTATCCTCCAGCAATTAAGCCGACCCCCAAGAACTTCACAGTGTCGTTACAGTTACAGACTATTGTCGCACTACGTAGCCAGCCCCCATTCAAAGAGACATTAACAAATATCTATTATAAAAAAGGGTCAAATCAATGTTCAACAACTATGAGGGAAAAACTAACTGCATTGACACACACGCTGAAACCATTAGGGATATAGCGCAATTACACAGAATGACACGATGCTGCATCACTAATAGATGTCACGTATCTCACGTAACTATCATTACTATCTAAAATACTCTCAACAACCAGTGACATTTACATTTACTCAGACCGAGGAAGCAAATATCCATAAAATGTAATAGGATTCAGGAGCTTTTTCTCACAGACTCCAGCCAAGCTGCTGGCATCAACATACGGGAATGAATCTGGACCTCCTTCACGCTACAACAGCAACGACCTCCAAAGTCGAGCTATAATCAATATATATATAAGATGCTTAAGAACTGGACTCACAAAAGTTGTTCCTCATCCAAAGACAGAGTCTGTTATCCTTTCTGGTTTTTAAAAGATAGTTCCACATCAGCGTGGTTGTTGAGGACACGGGTGTGTTTCAGTTTTTTGTCTTTGGCATAAAGGTCCTGTTTCTCGTATAAGTTTTAATTTGTTTGAAATGAGCACTCAGCAGGAGTACAGGACATGAAGCGCCTTCTTCATGTGTTATATGGACACAGGTCGAGTTTACCTTTGAAACAGGGTGCGGCTGTAGCTCAGTGGGTAGAGCGTCCATCTCCCAATCAGAAGATCAGAAGGTAGCCAGTTCAAGTCCCACCAATGGTTACTTGTCATAGGGTCCTTGAGCAAACCCTGAAACCCCAGATACCCGGGTGCTTCAAAGGGGCTACCCACTGCTCCCTCAGGGATGGGTCAATTGCAGAAAAATAAATTCACTCTGTATGACTGTATGTGATCAATAAAGGATTTATTGTTATTATTCTAAAACACGCCCAGGCCTACCTCCTGCTCCATTATAGCAATTAGCTTTAGCCTTCGGTAAGGCCTAAGGTACTTCTTTTTTTTTTCTTTTTACCCAAACACTATAAATTAAAATGGGATTGAATTCATCAGTTACTCACTGAACAAACACAGAATGCCTCTGCCCTCTGTTCCTGGTGCTCAAGTCCTAGCCAATCAGTGAGCCCGCTCTATCCTTTTTACTTATTAAATGCTGATGTTATAGTTTGAGCTGCATGTGATGTATTTCAGAGCCGGTAAGAACGAACCAGAACCCGAGCAGCCCGTACCCAGGAAGGTGGCCATCAGGATGCTGGCGTTAGCTGAGGAGATTGATCCTGATGTCCTGGAGAGCATGCACTCTCTGGGATGTTTCAGAGACAAGGACAAACTGACCAAAGACCTGCTATCTGAGGAGTGAGTAGGGGTGAGGGAAGGGAGGCAATAAAAACTTGGAGTGGAGGCTGATTAAACGGGGGAGGCAGGGGGGTCCGCTTGATAGATTCTTCTATTTAACATGATGGAGCGTCCTACTGTCCCATCAGCTGACGTCTTCTCTGTGCAGTGACAACCAGGAAAAGATGATCTACTTCCTGCTGTTGGACCGCAAGGAGAGGTACCCCAGCCACGAGGACCAGCACCTGCCTCCACGCAGCGAGATCGGTAGGCCAATGCAGCTCAGGAGGACAGTTTTAGGGTGTTGTGACTAAAATGCGCTGCCAAACAAAATGAGTAGTTCAGGTGGCCGGGGATTTTGGTGAATTTTCTGCTTGGCATGCTTTTAAACTGAAGTGACTTCCTGCTATTTAAAAGTTAAGAGTGGTAAAGGATATATATTGGGGCAGTTTGACAGGGTTGAGGTTTGCAGTTTGAGAGTGATGGATAGGTACGAAGAAGAGGTGGGACTGCACTAAGGATCGGCTCTGATCCCCTTCTTGTTTACTGAGGTTATGGAGAGGGTGGCAGATGAAGTCAGGCAGGAGTCTTCACGGACTATGATGTGTGTGGATGACATTCTGATCTGTAGTGGACTACAACCTGGAGAGGTGGAGGTATGAGCAGGAGAGTAGAGGAATGAAGGTCAGTCGGAGCAAGACAGAATGCACGTGTGTGAATGAAAGGTGGGGACACAAGGAGAAGAGGTGGATAAGGTTCAAGAGTTTATATACTTGGGGTCAACTGTTCAGAACAATACGGTTTTGGAAAAGAAATGGAGAAGCGAGTGCAGGTGAGTGGAGAAGAGTGCCAGGAGTTATCTGTGACAGAAGAGTAGCAGCAGGAGTGAAGGGAACGGTTTCCGAGATGGTAGTGAGATCAGCTCTGCTGGATGGTTTAGAGACGGTTCTTCTTACCAAAAGACAGGAGGCAGAGCTGAAGGTTGCAGAGATGAAGATGGTCACATCTTCATCTTTGGAGTGACGAGGATGGACAGGATTAGAAGGGAGAACATCAAAGGGACAGCCGAGGGTAGAAGTCCTGGAGACAAAGTAAGAGAAGCCAGATTGAGATAGTTTGGACACGTGAAGAGGAGGGATAGTGAAGAGGAGGGATAGTGAAGAGGAGGGATAGTGAAGAGGAGGGATAGTGAAGAGGAGGGATAGTGAATCAATCGGTAGAAAGATAATGGAGATGGAGCTGCCAGGCAGGAGAAAAAGGGGAAAACCAGGGGGTTTCTGGAGGAGGTGAGATGGAAATGTAGTTGGTTGGTGTGTCAGCGGAAGATGCAGAGGTCAAGCAAGATGGAAACAGATGATGCACTGTTGAGACAACAAAAGAGAACAACTCGAGGAAGAAGATGGGGAATGTCAACTCATCACTGTCCATATAAAACAAATGCATGATGGTTAATATGGGGTTGATTGATTTTCTGACTTCTTCTTCCCCATGTTGTTCCTCAATTGTCCTTCGACCCTGCTCAGCAGACCCTCCTAGGAAGCGTGTGGACTCACCCATGCTGAGCCGTCACGCTAAACGGAGGCCGGAGAGGAAGTCCATGGAGGTGCTGAGTGTCACAGAGGGAGGATCTCCTGTACCGGTGCGACGAGCCATCGACATGGCAACCCACGGCCAGAGGTAATAACTGCACGTGTATCTAAGAGCATGTGGCACGCACAGACACACACTCACACACACACACACACACACACAAATGCACACACACATACACACACGCATACACACACACACACACGGATGAGACTGGAGGATTTGATGTTGTTCAGTGGATGATGGTTGATGTTTTTAATCCCAGTTCAGTCATGGGGGGGCGGAGGTGCAGCACCCATCCTGTATCAAATTAATTGAAGACACACCGTCAGCACAGCTTTCTTTGAGTCCGGATTTCAGCTGCAATTCCCCCCCTCACTGCTGCGTCCTCTCCTCTTTGTGGGCTCATGGCAGACAGGAAGTGTCTCCTGCTGCAGCCGCTCTGTGCAGCAGTGGTTACACCTATGCATGAACAGCTCAGGTCTGTGCGTCATGTGTGCATGGAGCATGCAGTCAGAGGTGCCGTGACCCTTGACCCTGACATGCATTTAGTGATTGTAGATGTCTGTGCAGCTGGGACGGACCAATAGTAATGCCGGAGCCTTCAGCTCTAAGATTTGAAAGAGAACTTTCAGATGGAAAAAAATAAGATCTGAAGCAGGATTTCTTCCTGCTGTCATCACAGAAAACCAGCAGTTCGCTTTTTGGGTCCCATATTTGAAAAACAAGATGTTTTTCCTTCTCCCTGACCAAAGAGTGATGATTGATATTTTAAAAAACAGTTAGATTTCCATGATCTGATTTGGTTATGAAAAAAAACAAACACTGGACAACATTAAAAAAAACGGGCACTAAAGAGGGCGGGGCTTATGAGAGAATGGCACATTGCACGCTGTCAATAACTTTATTTCTGAACAGTTGTGGTTAAGTGATATGAAGAAGTTAGATGTGGATTCTTAGTGCTACACACTGGTGTTGTCTGCAGTTCTTTCTAGGTTCTTTGACTCTTAATGTGAAATAAATCAGCAGCTCTGATATCAAGGTAATCGTTTCTAACCGCTGATACACTCAAACACAGCCACAACATTAACACCAGTAACTGGCTCTAACGTTATGAACGATTGCTGTTTATTCTCCATAGCTGGAAACTCACATCATTCTGCAGATGGATTAGAGATATGTCCATAACAATGGATCCATTCAGTTGTAGTCCGTCATAACAGTTTGGATCAGCTGACTTACAACAGATACCAGACTCACCTACTGCATGATCCATCCTGGAGCTGGTGACACACCAGTACTACTGGTTAAAACGGTTTAGGGTTATTAACATTCCTGGTAGGGTGCAGCGGTACATTTCTCGTGCTGCAAGATGAACCCTGTATGGTGACATTCACCACTATAAAATGGGATGTTGTGATTGGTCCAGACCTCCCACATGATGGTGCCGTTATGAATGTTGTCTTTTACAGTTTAGACTACAAGAAGGTTCTTTTAGGCTTTATTGTGTACTTGTACTGTGTGTAACCATTGTTATGGCTCCATTCTCATTGGTCCGTTTACATCGCTCCATTCTCATTGGTCCATTTACATCGCTCCATTAAATCGCTCCATTCTCATTGGTCCATTTACATCGCTCCATTCTCATTGGTCCATTTACATCGCTCCCTTCTCATTGGTTCATTTACATCGCTCCATTAAATCGCTCCATTCTCATTGGTCTATTTATATCGCTCCCTTCTCATTGGTCCATTTACATTGAGGCATTCTCCTTGTTACACTTGCACCAAGCCTTTCTCATCAAGCCTTTTTCATCGAGCCTTTCTCATCGAGTCATTGCGTCATTCACATCTACCTGTGGGAATTCCAGACCACTCGGGACTTTTCATGGAATTTGTATATAATCGCCCCGCAAAATGGTTTGGCATCACATTCTGTGTGAACGCAGCTTTATGCTGCTGCACTGGATGAGTTAAACCACTAAACGTATTCCACTCATCCCTTCCTCTCTAATGACGTCATACAGTGTTACATCACGGATCTGGTTCCACAAGAACTGAGCGAATTTGTCCAATGTCCCACTCACCGGAGCATGACCTCCTCCTCCTGGTTTTTCTTCTTCAATCAGTGCATGATCAGAGTTTTTGTGTTGTTTCATGATTTCTTGGTTCTTTATAGATCTTTATTTCTGAGTTCTGCATGTTGCACACCAAGATTCCCCTTATGTGACCACCTTTCTGTCTGTCTCCTGGTTTCTGTCTGCCCCTTTTTAGCAAATCTGTTTTCAGTAAAAGTTTGGATATCACAAACGCTAACTGCAGCAAGGAAGAAAGGTATTGGTCGGCTCTTATCCGTCGTCTGTGTGTCGTTTCAGATCCATTCTGTCCCTTCACTCTCACCCTCCATTAGTGTAGTTTTAGGAGATAGTGCTTTAAATATCCCTCACCTTGAAATGTGGTATGTCATTCCCATCCAACACCACTCTCCTGGAAGCTCTAAGTTTCCTTCATGTGGATTTGATTGAGTGTTAATTAGTCCATTTCTAAAGTTCTACCTCCCCAGACAGAAGGCCTCTCTGCATCTCGGACGTTGTTTGATGTTATAGACACCGTCTAGTCAGTTTTATTTGTATTGATCTAGCACCAAATCACTACAAAAACATCCAACAAACAGGAGCAAAAACATGGAAACAGAGGGGGAGAGAGGGAGGGAGAGGGAGGGAGAGAGGGAGGGAGGGAGAGAGGGAGAGGGAGAGAGGGAGGGAGAGAGGGAGAGATGGAGAGGGAGGGAGGGAGGGAGGGAGAGAGGGAGAGGGAGAGAGGGAGGGAGAGAGGGAGAGGGAGGGAGGGAGGGAGAGAGGGAGAGGGAGGAAAGAATGAATGGGGTCAAAGCGCTATAGTATAAATATTGCAACTAATAGTATTGATAGTAACTACTATAATAAGTACCACTAATAATATGATTAGTAATTAGAATTATAGCAATAGTAATAATTATATTTGTTTGAACGATTGTTATTAATTTGTATTATTTAAATGAAATATTAAAGAAAGTATTTTATAACGTATGATTAAAAACATTCATCTTCCTCTCATTATTACTATTATTATGTATGATATTATTATATTATATTATTATATTATATCCAGACACAATAAAGTTTAATGATAAATGAATACAAATACCTATAAATACTAATTAGAATAAAACGATAATAGAAATGATAGGAATAATAATGTCATCATTGGGTATTCAGCCGGTCCACAGCGACGATCTGTGTGACGCTGCAGGATGAAAAAGTACAAAGACTCCAGGGAAGAAGTCATGATAGTAACATGCATTAATGAGAGATGGATGTACAGAGGGAAGGAGAGAAGCTCAGTGCATCATGGGATATGCTCTAGCACTCTAAACCTATTGGAGAACAGCTATGAGCTGGCTAAGGCCGGACTTATCAAAAAGGACATTCCCTGCCTGAGCAGGATCACTGGATATTGCCTCACACACGAGAGAAAAAAGTTACATCACTTCCCGTTGTTTGCCTTTGCTGTATTTTTTTTAATGATGAACCCCACTTGAATGTGGATCGTGTCAAATTGATGTCATATGAATGCAGAAACTTTTTTTCCACGGAAATGGGTTTACAACGATGGAAGCAGACAGGAAGAAGGGAAAAAGAGGCTGGGATGGAACCAGCAGTTTGCATTCGGCACAGCGGAGAACTTTCCCCTGTGTGAAATCAGAAAAATAGCACACTCTCCCTCACCCTCGGGGCTGATGGGAATTTTTAGGTCAACTTTCGCTCTCTCTTTCCTTCCACCCATCTTCCGTCCTCACTGTCAGAGTGTGTTCCATTGAAGCATGGGGCAGGCTCCTTTTAATCATCCTTTCAGCCTCTCTGTGTGGCCGACCTTCCACCGAGGAAACACAGTTTGCCGGTCGTCTTTCTGGCCCGAATGCAGATTAGCATAAATTAATTAAGGAGCAGAGACGGAGCACAAACAGGCGTCGCAAAAAGGCGCTCTCACTCCGTCCGAATGGCTCTTTATCGCACTCGTCATCTAATTGAGGAGATCCATTCTCTCTCCACCACACATCACCAGCCATGCATTCGGTTTCAAAGTGTCGCCGGCAACAGCTTCCTGACTGTGGTCCTTCATCTCTGAAGTGTCCGTAGACCCGCCCTAAACGCGAGGGCAGAGCGAGGAGCCTTTAATGTGGTGGCCGACATTTAAATAGACAAAACATAAACGAATTAAGAAAACTTCTTCATCAATTTGACAACACCTGTGCAGCATTTTCAGATCACCTTGTAAATAACGACACATCTTCATAAAATGTGCTGCGAAAAGCCTCAACACAACAGAAGTTTCTCCAGAGGAAACTTGAAAGTGATGCAAACCTCCGGACACCACTGCAGGTGGTCAAAAACAAGAAGGTCTGCATGAAAATAACACAAAATTGCAAAGTAACGCAGCAAAAAAGCAAACAACAAAACAGGGCAATTTTACAGCCAGAGAGTTTTTACAGTCTTTGTATTATTCAAACGGAACAAAAAATTGAAGTTACATTCAGTTGGAATGCAGCATTTTGTGCATCAGTGAGGCTAATGATGCAAATGACGGGATTTTTGCGAATGACGCAAGTAAAAACATATTCAGAACGAGGCAAGCCAAAGAAATTAGCGGATGAAGCAGGCGTCGTGAAATTGTTTCACCAGGCACGAATTTGTGAGTACCCGTGGCTTTGCAGTGACATTGTATTTAATCAGGCCACGCGAATAATTTGCGTTGTGTTCGGCGTGAACCCAACAATATATACATTAATGAGGCGCAGGATGTGAGGAACTCCACAAATAACACAGCTAACACAAACTCATACCCTGCAGGAAATAACATCTACTCCAGGCTTTGCATTAATCAGACGGCACAAAAAAATGATAAAAGCCATGGGGATTTGTGTGAATTACATGACGTAACAAATTTATGGATCGGGTGATCAACAAGATTTCCCAAATAATGCCAGTGAGTAAGTCAACAACTCGGCAACACAAGTATCAGCCGGTAAATAATGAGCATCTATTTCGAAGGACCGAAACCTTTGCGTGGTGTTTGGTGTGAATCCACGTTAAAAGCATCAGTGAGGCGAAGACAGACGTTTGTGAGTGACGGGAGTAACGCAAGTTTAAAAATGACCTTAGTATCGTGGTTTTGAGGAGCCGTGATGATTGTGACTGAAGCACGACAGGTATTAGTGAGGTGAGGATGTTAATTTTCTTATATATTACTTCGTTATGCATTTAACATATGAATTTTTCTATCTCTATAAGAATCTGCCAGTCAGCGCTGCTGGTGAAATGGGCAAACTCCCGCAGTGAGATCACATACGATTTTCTCATTGCTTCATTTAACCATGATTTAAACAGTCTCTAACGTTCTTCTGCGGGTCGGGCGTCTTTGTTCTTATCTCACGGTTCTTACGTTCATGATTTTATACATCACATATTTCATATTTTAACACGGGGGATGGGAAACCAGAGGGGCCCGACCGTGAGGACGAGGAACCGAACGAGCCCCGTGTCCACGGAGGTTGAAGAGATGATTGGGTGAAGTGATGTCATTGCGCTGTTTTTATGTTTGTGGTTCTTCATGCCTCTTTAATTATGATTTACTGTTTTCATTTGTCACCACCAACAAAGCCAAATTGTCTTTGCATAATTAAATGCTGAAGTCCTCAAACACATCATACACAGTGAGAACGAGAAAGAGGCGATATGGGAAGTTAATGATTCGTAAATGAAAAATTGAAAAGCTTCTGAAGAGGAGAAAACAAACAATGATAATGAATATTGCATCGTGTGTGTGTGTGTGTGTGTGTGTGTGTGTGTTTGTTTCTGTTTGTGTGTGTGTGTGTGTGTGTGTGTGTGTGTGTGTGTGTGTGTGTGTGTGTGTGTGTGTGTGTGGATGTGTGTGTGTGTGTGTGTGTGTGTGGATGTGTGTTTGTTTCTGTGTGTGTGTGATACTACCAAGAAATGTTGTTGATATTTTCTACAATCTTGCCGCTGCTTACTAGCGACATATATGACGGGGGTCACTGACTGAACTATAAGCCGAGTCCAGAACCTCGGAGCCTTTTTATATTACCAGAACAAATGTATTTCTGTAATCAGACTGATTAATAATTTGTGTTGTCATAAGGAAATGGCAGGATTGCGGTTAAGTGGAAGTTGAAAGAGGAATATAAAGCCGGGTTCTATTTGATTAACTATCTAATATTTGATCTCCTGAATTTTACATCTTAAAACCCCTGAAATACCTGGAGGTGTGACATAATGTCTTAAACACTCTATGTTAAAGGTGCAGAGTGTAATATTTAGGGACTTCTCCCAGAGCCAGTTGTATGCCGACACTTTGGAGGAAACAGCCTGGTGGGTTCACTTCAACAAAGAATTATTTTCATACTGTGATCCACTCCAGGTTCACACCGTGAAAAAGCCCAAGTTCATACAGTGAAACAGTTCAGGTTCATACAGTGAAAGAGTCCAGGTTCATATAGTGAAATAATCGAGGTTCATACAGTGAAACAGTCCAAGTTCATACAATGAAACAGTTCAGGTTCATACAGTGAAATAGTCCAGGTTCATATAGTGAAATAGTCCAGGTTAATATAGTGAAATAATCGAGGTTTATGTTAGTCAGTGTTTCAGTCTCACCCAGATTCAACAACACTCCTGACATCTCGTCTTTCTAAAGGTCAGCTAGATCCAAACCGTCACACTTAACACAACTCTTTTCACCAATTTGCGGTGGATGAACAGTCGAGCCAGAAACGTTTGGAGGATGTTTTGTGTTCTTTGTTGTGTATATATGTAGTGTTTTGAGTGTGCACTGATCAGACTTTGTGTGTGTGTAGATCGCGATCGATCAGCGGAGCGTCCTCGGGTCTGTCCACCAGTCCTCTCAGCAGCCCCAGGGTAAGTTTCTATCCATTCCATGGTCTCCCACATTGCACCTCACCTGCTGGCCACTGCTGCGGCACTCACAGACAGATGTCTGTTCACCTCAGCCTCTCATCAGCAGCTCATGCACACCACTTCATCACGGG
The DNA here is from genome assembly GCA_037951165.1 of Lophius americanus. Lineage (NCBI taxonomy): Eukaryota > Metazoa > Chordata > Actinopteri > Lophiiformes > Lophiidae > Lophius > Lophius americanus. Next base: position 495,454 of record JBBDHG010000107.1, on the reverse strand, counting down.
CCTGTGCGACGTACAGCGCAGCCAGAACCAACACAAAAATAATAAATATAACAATAGTAATAGTGATGCTCTCGCATCCAGATGTGGCTGTGTGACTGCGGTTTGTGACTTCGGTTCCTGGAGTCAGGAATCAGTCAGAGGTGTTGAAAAATGAGCTGAAATGAATCATGCGATCTCACTGTGCATCACTTTTAAGTGTCCACACAGGACACACTTCTGTTGTGTTGTTGTATTTGCAGCTTATTTCTTTAATTGATTGTAGTATAGCCCGTGTGTTTATCTGAATATGTGTAGTGTTTGCAGCAAGTTTACTTTAGGGGTTGTATTTTAGTATTTGCAGCACGTTTTTCCAAATGCTGGCTATGTGTTGTCAAATCTGTAAGACTTTGTTTTTTGTTTGAATTTGTTTTGTCTGTTTGCATTTGTTTTCTTAAGCCCCAGCGAGTTTACTCTGTCGGACTTAAGTCCAAAGTCTGGCTTACGTAATGATAAAATTACATTTAAGTCCCATTATTCTCGTCATGTCGGTGGCTGAACGCACAGCTGCAAGGATGAGTTTGGAAACTGCTTCACTATCGTGACTCGTCATGTCAGACCTGGAGAATATAAACGACAATCAGACGCCTGCTGCAGAATCGATACATCACTCAGAGAGAGAGAGAGAGAGAGAGAGAGAGAGAGAGAGAGAGAGAGAAAGCTGGTGCTGCTGCTGTGACAAAGCAGAATCACTATCAATCCATGTATTTCTTAAACTCACAAGGATGTGACTCATCAGATATTTATCTTTATACTTAATGTTTTATTCCTCCAGACTCATTATAGGCTGATTGGTTTAATCAAGTAGTCTTTAGAAGACTGTGAATAAAGTGCGTCCAGGTTCATTCAGAAAAACAGACCAGGTTTAAAACATCTAGGTTCAAATTGTCTACAATGTTTTTCTTGAACTGACAAGGCTATGAGTCATCGAAGATATTTGTATTCGTTGATACATTTAAGGAAACTTCAGGGGCGGCGGTGGCTCAGTTGGTAGAGCGGATGTTATCTGAAGGTCGGTGGGTCGATCCCCGGCCACTCTAGCTCACAAAGAAGTGTCCTTGAGCAAGATGCTGAACCCCAAATTGTTGACAAAGGCTGTTCCATTGGTGTGTGAATGATGGTGTAAAGGGTTACTGATGCTGATGAGCGTGGGCCGCCTTGCGTGGCAGCCTCCATCGTCACTGTATGAATGTTAGTGTGAATGGGTGAATGCTGACTCCTGTTGTAAAAGCGCTTGGAGTGGTCGAGTAGACTAGAAAACGGTTCTATAAGTACAGTCCCTTTACCTTTTACCTTATCTTCATCAAGTTGACAACACACGGACAGCATTTGGAGATCACGCTGCAAATACCACAACACAACAGAAGTGTTTCCAGAGACTCCCTAGAAGTGACTTAAAACGTATTTTTGGTTTATTTTGACATTGTGATTGCATGATTCATTTGAGCTCATTCTCCAACGCCGCTGACCGATAGCCGACTCCAGTAGTAAGTCACAGACTGCATTTGCGGTGCGTTGTACAAATGCGCTCACATGTTGTTAAATTTATGATGTCTTGTCCATTTGTTTGCTCTGATTGGCCACCGTATGGAACAGATATTTATCTGGACGTGAGCCTGAAAGGCTGGACATCATTTGTGTTTTAAAAGAGGCTAGTAGCCTTTTGAAGCTAACTAAAAACAAGAGAAAATTATTCAAAGATTAAGGAAACAACATTATCTTTCATGTCACACGAGTCGATTTACTTTACTGTCCTTCTAAAGAACATGAAATGTATTCCAGGACAGGAGATGAAGCAACCGCCGATCAGTTCTTGCATGAGGCCCTCGTTTAGAAGCTCGGCTGCCATTTGTCCGGCTTCAGACTGTTCTGAACGATCGTATGCGGGATCTGCTCATTCATCCCACAGCATTGTGCGTCAGCACTGTGCATGCCCCAGTGGTGCCCCTCACTGGTGGAGGGTGAAGCTAACCCTGTTAGCTTTTAAGCTGGTTCACCTGCTTCTAATTAGGGATGCACCCACATGTCATACGGTCATCACAGAGTCGGCCATTATTCCTGCATCTGGACTCCAGTAATGATGCTAGCAGTGATGTTAAAGGATAAGACCAATTCAGCCGTTCTTAATATTAAAACCTCTCAAATACCGCAGCTCTATTTCAGATGAGTTTTTTTCAAATGAAGAATAAAGAAGTTTGGGTTTGGTTATTTTCCAGTTGGATACTTTGCATTTTCTTCCAGTAATAATGAGACTAAACTTTTACAGTAGTGTTTGTACAGGAATGCAGCTCAAATAAGGAAATGACCTTCAAAGAGTTCTCCACCCAAAAAGAGAAACTGAATGGAGATTAAAAAAAATATGCATATAAAATAAAGCAATTGTAAATTCACAATCAAAGTGCATACAATAAGGAACAGAATGTCATCATTAATTTAAAATTACATGAAATTAGTCATGAAAAAAATAAATTTGTGATTTTTTGTAAAAAGATGTTTCAACCAGGTGAGCATTAAACTGTGGGGTTTCCTGTGATCCTAGTCTCCCCAGGCTTTTATTTAAGCTCCTATTGCAACTTATGTTACAGAAAGAATATTGCCCCTTTAATGCACCTCAGTATAAAAAGTTACTAAGTACTAAGTACTAAGTTAAAAGGGAAAATGGGGCACTGTAATTGTTCCGCCTCTGAGCCAGCAGCAGAAGGAGCTACTACAAAGAATCAAAGTCTGTATATAACATCAGCATGACGGGGTGTGATGTTCTGTTGAGGCATTATGAGTCATCTCTGCGCAGGAAGATTTAAAAAAAAAAAAAACACTTGAAGGACTTAGTGGCTATTAGCAGTTAGCTCAGAGGCTAACTCTTTTCAAGGGCATGGGTGATTTGTAGAGCTGTAGCAACTACCGAGGTATAAAGCTGATGCGCCAGATAGTGAAGAACCGGGGAATGTTAGTGGAAGCTGATTTAAGACAAGAGATGACAATTTGTGAGCAGCAGTATGCTTACAGAGAAACATGTTAGTTGTACAGGATATGTATGAAAACAGAATGAAAGCGGTGGGGTGTGCAGTAGGAGCGTCGGATGGGTTCTATGTGGAGGTGGGACTGCACCAAGAAGCGGCTTTGAGCCCAATCTAGTTTGATACAGTGATGGACAGTATGACAGAAGAGGTCAGGCAGAGTCTGCATGGACTATGATGTCGCTGGGGGACATTGCGATATGTAGTAAAGCAGGGAGCATATGGATGAAAACCAGGACAGGTGGAGGTATGCGCTGGAGAGGAGAAATGACGGTCAGAGCAGGAGTTTAAGTATTTTGGGACCACGGTTCGAGCAGGGTGAAGTGTGGAAATAAGGTGAAGAAGCGAGTACAGGCAGGACTGAGTGGGTGGAGCAGCGTGTACGGAGTAAACTGTTACTAAGAAAGAGGCAATGACCAAAAGACAGGAGGCGGAGCTAGAGGTGGCAGAGTCGAAGATGTTCAGATATTCTTTGGGAGTGACGAGCAAGGACAGGATTAAGAAAAAAACACATCAGAGGGACAGTTCTGGTTAAACGTCTTGGAGACAAAGTCAGAGAGGCCAGATTAAGAAGGTTTGGACACGTGAGGAGGAGGAGGGATAGTGGAGCTGCCACGCAGGAGAAAAAGGCAAAGACCAAAGAAGAGGTATCTGGATGTGGTGAAAGACATGTAGTTGGTTGTTAGTATTTCATTGTTTGCAACGCGCTGCTCCCTGATAGAAAATGTTACGTATTTGATGCTGTGGGAGGAATTTGATAAATTTCTTTATTTAAAATACAAAAATCCAGATTTATTCATATTTGAAAAAAGCACAATGTGTTCCGAGGAACAATATATGCATTTTAAAGACTTGATATTCTAGTTGGTAATGTCGATACATTCAGTACATTCAGAACTTTCTAAATTCTGGAGGATTATGTTTGGAAACAGTGCCCTCGGTGGCCACAGGTGGTAATGACAACCCGAAGATATCTTATTTTCCTGGCTCGTTGTGAGTCAATACAGACAACAAAACTGAAAGGCTGGCCATGTTGTACCGACTGTCTTAAGCGTGGCTTTGTAACCATGGTGATGTATTTAGGTTTAAACAGCACCACCTACTGGACATTAAAAACTTTGCTGACCATTAAACTCTCTTCATAGTGGAGCCAGAACTCATCTGTTTGATTATTTCTCCGTTAGTTTTGACACGGTGCATCCCTACGTGAGTGCTTCACTGCTGGCTCCTGATTGGCTTATCACGTGGCTAATCGCATGTTCTGTCTTTCTTTCTTTCTTGCACTCTCACCACCTCCTGCCTGCTCCACCCATCTGCCACACTCCTTTTTCTCATTTCCTGCTGTGTTTTTTTATTGGAATGAACCTTTGGTGCTCCACTGGTCTCTCATTGGCTGATCCTCCCGTCATGTCTAACGGTGCATGACCAATTGCAGCCCACCCGGCGGTTTTTTATCCCTCCCCAGTCCCCAGATTTGTGTCAGTCCCCCAACTGCAGCCCCACCCACTCCCCAGAAGTCCGGCTTAATGGGGTCGGGCCTCGTACGCAAAACTCCTACCATCCAAAGATGGGGTCTCCCCTTATGCACCCACGTACGCAGACCCTCCCCGCCAAGCCCAAAGTGTCTGAGAAGCCCTTGCAGACCACCAGGTCAAATCCCCTTCCCAACTCAGCCCAGAACCCCGCAACGCCCAAATCTGAGCCCTCCACACCCGTCCAGCCTATTGCTCCTTGCATCCCCAACAGTCCGCGGGTCAGACGTCACCCTCCCCTCACTGTCCCCCCGAAACTCTCCATCCCCCTCTCCCCTGTGCCCCCAATGTCTCCTCGCCGCCGGCACCACCTCCACCCTGACCACAACGGCAAATGTGTCCCCATCACGCAGGTGACCCCTCACCCCTCCCCTAGAGGGAGCCCTCTCCCCACCCCTAAAGGCACCCCGGTGCACACGCCTAAGGACAGCCCGACTGGGACACCCAGCCCAACGCCGCCGCCCAGCCCCTCCATCGGCGGCATGCCCTGGAGGACACGCCTCAACTCCATCAAGAACAGCTTCCTGGGCTCACCGCGATTCCACCGCAGGAAAATGCAAGGTGTGTGTTTCTTACAATATTACGTCACCTGTGGGAGACTGAGTCATGTAGCTGGGGGGGCGGGGGGGCGAGGGAATGTTTCACGGTTCACCTGCAGCAACCTTATGAGGAGAGACAGCCGCCTCAGGCCGCGCCATAAACATCAGAACCGTTTGAAAATAGACCATTTAGTCTCGTTTGTTAAGCTGCTTTGACAGCGTCATGAAATCCTTCCAGACAAATCATCTGATTTAGGCCTTTGAATTATTTATTATTTAAGGAATTTCATTTTTCTTTTTTCGACGTACATCCACCAACACTCAAGCGCAAGTGTAATTGCTCAGATGATTTTTTAGTAGACAAATAAGACTGTAACATTATTATGTGACAGTAACACCGTGAAACAAAACAATCAATGAATCTGCTGAGAAACTCTCTGATAACTACTGCATCTGATAGAAATGCTACAGAGTTCGTGTTATTCTACCCAGTTGTTGTGGGTTTCAGAATCTGAAATTTGATTCAAAAAACAGAGGAAATTTTGAAATGTTAAAATAAAAATTGCAGAATGATAAAAATAAGTAGAAAAAGCACTGAGAGAGAGCAAACCTCTCCCCTAAATACTGTTTGTCCTCATTCTCATGCGTTTTTCACTTCAATGTCTCTGCTCAGCACACTGAGAGAGCAACGTGCCGTGAGGGGGAAGTCAGCGCTTCAGGCGGACTTATTTTATTTTATTTGATCTTAAATGTTATCCCAGCTGTCATCGTTTCGCAAAGGCGCAAAGACGATGTTTGGATGAACTTAAAAATACCAGTCTCCCGTTTAAGTTTGTCAATAGCGCCCTCCTGTGCATCGCCACAATGTGAAGTCACCGCTCCTGTGACAAAGTGCTGTGACACACGAAACGACAACAAAATGTTGGATATGCCAAAACCTTCCTCTGGGGAAATTTATATACAAATCCGTCCCTGTAGTTTTACGAAGCCTTGCTCACAAACAAACAGACAAACAAACAAAAACTAAAACGGGCCGATAAGCGCTGACGGCTGACCTGGTTGCTGCAGCGGGTTTTATGCAGAGACCTCACATCTTATAATGCCAGGAAATTCTAGTAAAATACAGACTTCACTTATGCAAACCGAACCAGCTGAAAGATGAAACAATGTATCATTCTGGAATGTGAAGCGGAACAAGGAAGCGGACTATCGCGTGTGAACACGACCTAAGAACGTCTGGTGCTGTAGTGTCTTATAAACTATTAAAAATAAAGTTGAATTCAACAGGATCACTAACAGTTAGCTGGTGTAGTCACTTTAAAAATCAGTGTAATGTCTCTTCTGTAGGTTCTTCTGTATTTACTACAATCGTAACGCGCTATACGTGTCGCACATTGCGATTTTTTTTTTTGTTGAATATTTACAAAGTAAATTAATGACCCTAAACAGCCTTGGGCTGATGAAGGTCAGATTGTGAACATCTGACCAGATATTTTCTTTCCTCCAGAGATAAACGTCCTGCATGCTTTCGCCGCAATGCATCGATTAAATCCCCAAAGATTCGTAATTGTTTGTATTTCTCTCACTAAGGGGTATTTTTATTTTTTATTTTTATTTTTTTTACCATCTCTTCCCAACAAAATATCTGATAATGTTCAAATTGGCTCATATGAATTTACTTGAGAAGGTCTGTCAAATTTCGGCAGATTATTTTGCTATAATAGTTCATATTTTAGTCAGTAGGGTGCATTTTTGTGGAATGCCCAGTTTCTGTACTCTGTGTGACCTTTGACCTTTGATTTCACAGTTCCCACCCAGGAAGACATGTCCAGTCTAACTCCAGACTCGTCTCCAGAGTGAGTAACGCAGCCGCAGCAAACACTCACCATAGTAGGGCCCTGAAACACAAGACCATTGTTTTCACACATGTTCTAAATTTACTATCACTATTTCTTTAAACTCATTATTAGTTTTCATGATATTCTGATTAAAACAACTGGGGAAAAAAGATATGACACCAAAGGGACTCCTAGGCTAAGGGTTGATGTTAAAATGCAACGTTTTGAATTAAGGTGACCAGGGCTAACGTGGTTGGAGTTTGAGAAAGAACTACAAATCCTGTTCTCCTGTGGGAAACGTCAACATTTGGTGCTACACAGGAATCAAACCCAAGACTCCTTTGGAACATTTCCATGTTTGGTTCTACAAGGAACGGAAATCTGTCGTCCTTTTGAACACTTCAAGGCTTCATACTACACGGGATCTAATACCCGGTTTCCGGAAGTCTAATGTCTGACCCATCCATCCACAACCACCACCACCCTCCTAATCTCATAGTCTCTGGAATGAACATATTTGAACGCTTAGAGCTTTGCTAGAATCAAACCCTGGTCTCATGTGGGGGAAAATCTCTGCCGAATGTAAAGATGTAACCTTCTCGACCACTTTTCAGTAGAGAAAAGATCCGACTTCCACCCGTACATCTTGTTCCGTCACGATGAATCACGTCGTTTCGTGCGTGTCCTCCCTGCAGGCTTGCCAAGAAGTCGTGGTTCGGTAACTTCATCAACCTGGAGAAGGAGGAGCAGATCTTCATCGTGATCAAAGACAAACCTCTCAGCTCCATCAAGGCTGACATAGTCCACGCCTTCCTCTCCGTAAGTCTCTTCCTCTTCTGCTTAAATCCATCATTTGTCCTCTTCTCCTGGTAAATCCTCTGTTTTCACGCTTAATCTGCTCAGTCTGTTGGTTTCTGGTCTTCGCATCTGCACATTATTTAGAGAGTGAGGATTGTTACTGCGCCGCCAGAGAAAAGAAAAACATATTGGTTTATCTTCATAACATTTGGGTCCGTGTGGAGAGGAGCTTGGACCCTCTAGCAAGGATCTTGGGTTTGCTTCCATTATTGTATCTCCTGGAACCCTCTAAGGAAGCCTCTAAGTAAGATACTTCAATTAAGGTAAGATAAGGGCGCCCTCTTACCTAACTAATTCAGGCCAGACTTTTGGACCTTTCAGTTTGATTGACCCAAATTTTTAAGTGTCCAACAGATGTACATGTAGCGTTGTACTCGCCGGTGGTCTTTGGGGACTTTAAATGCAACCCTACATGCATTTGAAGAATTTGTATTTTCTTTTATTTTTTTATTTAAACTTCACTTTTCCCTTTTTCATGACATTGTTGACTTTTCTCAAATTTTCCTTGGATTTTGGCAACACTGCCCCCCAATGATTTCCGGTGGTACTGCTGGTGTTTAGTCCGTACCTCTGCTCCCTCAGCAGTGCAGACAACATGAATTTAACATTCTTAGAATAAAAACCATTTCAATATAATGATAATACAGTTATATAATATGTATATATAATGTATTCAACCACCATGAGCAGCATTTAAAACTCAAGAATACTCTGGAAGTCTTCCCCCATGAGGAGGGGGCTACGATTCCTCAGGTAGCCGGTGTCTGGTTAGGAATCATATTAGCTGCAGGTCAGAGCAGCTGAAGGGTCTCTACAAAGACCTAGAGGTCCTTCATCAGGTCAATCACCAAAAGTACCATTTTGAGTAGAATCTTCCATTGCATTGGAAAACCCTGGATTTGTTTTCAGTAAGCGGAACAGGTCACTCAGTAAAACCTTGATCAAACTGTGGTTTGTGGGGTTGGCACCTTAAAATCAGCCACTGGTGCTGCAGAAGAAACCAGCAGGTGTCAGAATATGTTATGAAACAGATCCCACACGTGACGGACTTCCTGATCCACTTTCCTGCTGACCCTGACTCCGCCCACTCTTACCTCTCAGATCCCCACTTTGAGCCACAGCGTCATCTCTCAGACCAGTTTCCGGGCCGAGTACAAGTCGACAGCCGGCCCGACGGTTTTCCAGAAGCCGGTGAAGTTCCAGGTGGACATCACTTACACCGAGAGCACCGGCGCCACCAAGGACAACGGCATCTACTCCGTAACCTTCACGCTGCTCTCAGGTAAACCCAGTCCAGAGCGTAGAACTGTAGATCCAAAGGTTTTAGATGTTCTAACTGAATGGCCAACTAATCAGAACAGAACATTAATGGACATCAGAAGCCTTTAATGTATTTTCTGATTGCCTAAAATTTTATTTAAAGGTACAGTGTAGTAAAGTTTCTCTCTGAATAAATGGGATATAATATTCATAACCATGATTTTATTAGTATGTAGTCAGCTAAGAATAATAATTATTTTATTTACATGAGCTCAGAATCAGTCCTTCATAAGTACAGGGGCAGTGGGTCCGTTTCCAAGGTGAAAAACGCGCTGCAAAATCCAGAACACAACACATTAAGAAAATGCGCCGCAAAATCCAGAACACAACACATTAAGAAAACACGCCGCAAAATCCAGAACACAACACATTAAGAAAACACTCTGCAAAAGCCAGAACACAACACATTAAGAAAACACTCTGCAAAAGCCAGAACACAGTAACTGTTTGCAGAGGACACTTAAAAAGACCACGCTAAAAAGTGTTCTTGGTTTGACATTATGATTGAATGATTAATTTAAGCCAAGTCCATTAACCTAAGTTACAAAACGTGGCCAAAACAAGTGGGTCCGTGGGTGGGTATTTGCAGCAGTTTTCTTAATGAGTTGTGTTGTGGTCAGCGTGTTTTGTTAAACAGTTATGCTTAGTATTTTCCTAATGTTTTGTGGTATTTAAGTGTATTTTCCTAATGTTTTGTGGTATTTAAGTGTATTCTCCTAATGTTTTGTGGTATTTAAGTGTATTTTCCTAATGTTTTGTGGTATTTAAGTGTATTCTCCTAATGTTTTGTGGTATTCAAGTGTATTTTTTAATGTGTTGTGGTATTTACGGTGTATTTGTTAAAGTGTTGTGGTATTTACAGTGTATTATTTTTATGCTTTGTCTGGTGGAATTTGCGGCGTGTTTTCTTAAAGTGTTTTAGTTTGAGTATTTTCATTCTGCAAACCCTGCACACGTGTTGTAATATTGATGAACGTATGCTATATGATTTGCTTGTGTTTTGTCTATTTGCATGTGTTTTCTCAAGTCGCAGCATGTTTGCCTCTGTCAGCCTCTGTGCTCAGCACCTTGAAGTCGACGGTACTGAATCTTAACAAAGATCCGTTTCTCCACTGTAAGGTCCCAGCCGTCGTTTCAAGCGGGTGGTGGAGACCATCCAGGCTCAGCTGCTTAGCTCCAACGACCAGCCCGGCATCCAGCCCCAGATATCTGGTAAGTGAATCCCCCTCGCCACCCGTCCCCGATCCAACCCCAAGCCTCCTCCTCTTCCTCCACGTCCTCACAGCCTCCCTCCCGGCATCCTGGCACTCCTCACAGCGCAGCCAAGCCCACGGCCAACCTCTGCTCAGACCCACTCGGCTTTAGCACACGGCATCTCCACGTGCATGCTGCCACATACAACGGCTCGCACACACACACACCACACACACACACCACACACATCCTCTGGATAGTGAGTTATAGGGTCCCACCTGACCGGACAATCTTTATTAGATTGAGCTTTTCCTCCGACAGAGGCAAGAAATGAGGTGTGAGGGTAAATACATGAACAAACACACCTACTTGAATGTCAATCGATATTATGGGCTGCCTATAGATTCTCAAACCATGGAAGAAAAGAAAGTGTCTTTTGTCTCTTAGCACTCTTGCTGTTCCATCTGTGGTTATCTACTTGATAATGGTCCCCTCTGGTGGTGAAGCTGAGCAACTACAACACATCCTCCTTCCACATGATCAGCTCCGAAGCCTCTAAACTGATTGTTTGGACACTAAAAGTCCTGACCTCTGATCTCCAGACACACCTTGGCTCCAGAACATCAAATAAAGCAGCAAAAACACTATTTGAGTCTCGGTTAAAAGATTATATCTTCCAAAAATACAAATGTTTTAATCTTCTCACCCCATGCCGATGGGAACGTCTTACTCAAAAATGAGCGTTGCAGTAAAACAAGATTGCAGAATTCTCTCAAATAACTTTAAAAGAGGGGGACTAGTCTTAAAAAAACAAAATACAATTTGCAGATTTACTCTAAAAGTCATTCTGAAAGCAGATAGAATTATCTTGTGTGTGTGTGACCCAAATCATAGAACCTCCTCCAAGTTACAAACCTCCTTTTTGAACCAAATTATACTCTTAAACCAAATTGTTTAATCTGCAGATTTTAGGATTATTTCTTAGTTCTCTTTTTTCCCAATTTGGTGTTGGCACTTTGTCTGAAAGGGGACGTTGTCGAGACATTTGTTTCCTCTGGAACGGTCTAGACCCCTAACCAGCAGTGGTGGGTAAAGTATTCAGATCCTTTACTTAAATAAAAAGTAGTCATAAAGTAGGAAGGGCAGTTTTTGGCTGCTGGCAATGGCACAGAAATAATATTATGAACTTATGTATGATGAGACTGAGATAGATGTTATCATAATAAAAGTGTAATATCTGTATAATGTAAATAAACAATCATCAGACCCAAACATGTTAAAATAAACATCTGGTAGGCCTTTTTGTAGATTGTTGATTCATAACTTACTAGTCATTAACTGGTAAAATAACTTGTACGTTTTTTTTAATTTTTTCATTAAAAAAAAATTACATTTGACAATTTATGTCAAAATAAGAATTTAGCCATGAATCACTAGTATGAAAATAATAATAAGTATCACAATAAAAAAAATCATTGTAATACCCAGCCACGTCCAAACCCCAGCGGTGAACAATCCAGAGTTCTCATGGGGTCAATCTCATGCCTGGATGAAAGAACATCATTCCATCAATGCGAATGAGACTCCAGTGTCTGTGACCTTAATTTGGAGCAACCAAAAGAAAAATAAGAACTAGTCTGCCGTGTTTCCTTGTTGATTATTACTTTCCTTTTTAGCCCCAAACGAACCCTAGAACCTCAGCTAGAGGACAGATGCCTAAATATTACAAAGACTCTGAGATCTGGTTTTATGTTCAGTTTACATGAGTACAAGAGGTCATAGTGGTTTCAGACATCTGTCCACAACTAAGCCGCTGCTCTTTCTTGTTTTGAGCCAATTGGTTTCCTGGATGCAAACTAAAGAGGTCAGACATTCTTATGAAAGCCAAGTTATCCCCCAATAAACAGAACCAGTCTGACCGGTCACTGCCACGGACGGGAACTGTTATCAGACACAGTATGCACAACCTCAGTCACCCCCGCCGTGTAGATGTGCCGACAACCCACATCTCCATGTCTTCTCTCTGTTACTCGGCCCCGCCTCTTCATGCCACCCTGCTTCCTGTCATCGGCTTTACTTCACCTGGACGGACTGAATGTCTGGCATGATCAGTGAAACGGGACTGACGCTGAAACCAAAGCATGCTCTGAATGTTGCAGTGAAAAACTCTCGGGCAAACACAAATAAGAAGTTTGTGAATGTCTTTGCTGATGTTGTCGCCTCAGAACCAGACGGTCTGCATGGATCTTACTAAACACTCCACAGCTCTGCGTGAAACACCACGAGGGTTTTAAGTCAATGCAGGAGCTGAAACTGGTTCATTGACAACGCCATGAAAGTTAAAAGTATCATAAATGATACATATGTATCGTATGTTTTATCTGGGGATGCACTTTTGGGACACACAACCCAAATAATCACAATTACAACAGGAAGTAGGTATGTCATACATAGAGAATGATGACAGGACATACATAAGTCTTTATATAGATGATGACGACGGGACTTATGTAGTCATTACATAGACAATGATGACACGTAGGTTTGTCATTAGACAGACATTACGATTACCACAGGCCGTAGGTACGTCATTACATTCAAAATGACGACAGGACCTGCGTATGTCCTGACGTAGACGATGATGGCAGGATGTAGGTACGTCATTAAATAGAAGATGACGATAGGAAGTAGATATTTCCTTACACAGACAATGAAAACAGGACCTACGTATGTCATAACATAGATAATGATGACAGGACAAAGGTACGTCGTCAAGTACATGATGCAGACAAGACGTAGGTTTTTCTTTACATAGACGATGAGGACAAATTGTAGGTATGTCATTACATAGACGATGACGACAGCGCGTAGTCATGTTACATAAGAATGTAGAAAAAAGCAGAACCTTCGCTCAAACTTTTAACATATGAAAACACCCACAGATTTGACTGAAACACAGAAAATATAAAAAAATCCCCCCAAAACAATGACAATGTTAATTTTTTAGAGATTACAATGAGCTGAGATTTCACTGCCGTAACCTTTGACCTCATACCAGAGGACTTTGTTACCCAGCCACATTCAGCAGCTGACTGTTGAAGCGCTGAGCTTCAGTGAGGCGGTGGATGTCTCTGACTCTGTCCTCTGCTCTCAGATTCCTCGCGGCGCTCAGCTGCTTTGCCCAGTAAATCCTCCAAAAGTGGTAAGACCAAAACCCACTGCGAGACCCTGGCAAAAAAAACCCGTAACTCTTTTAACACGCTGGTGACGTCCTGGAGGATGTTCACCGAGACCCCCCTGTTTGCACTAACATATGTGGGTCAACTTAACCAGTCATTAATATTAATATACAATAAAATATATATAGAGATGCTCTTTTCTTTAGACCTAAACTTTTCTCCTTAAAAAAGAAAACTTACCCAGACCTGGAAATAAAACAAGACTAAAAGACTAAACAGGACGGCTGCCAGCAGCATATGAACCACATAAACAGAATAATGGCCGGTAAAAGATTCAAAGGACAGACGCTATTATCATACAAGTTCTTTGGTAAATACAGGTAAATACAGGTAAATACAGGTAAATGTTAACGAGGAAGACAGTTGGACATTTTCTAATTGTTTGGTCCAAAAACCTTTTTTTGAAAGCCTTTTTAAGAGGTTTAAATGTAAAGATATATACATTTATTTTCCACAAAAGGTGAATAAAAGGAAATGATCACATTTGAAAGGCTGGAATAACAAATACCTGATGGATGAAACTCGGACTCGGACATTTTTTAATCATATATTTCATCTTTTAAAAGCCCAATTGTAAGACCTGAATCTGTTAAATGTGTGTGCAGTAACCGTTTGCATGGAAAAGCTTGACACCCCCACCCCCTCCTCATGCACCGTCCCCCCACGTTAGAAATCCCTGGAACAAAATATCACGACACTAAAAAAAAAAACACCGCGCATGTTGACGAGGAATGATGGTAAGTTATGAGGACTGTAAAACACAGAGAATGAGACGTGTCATCAGAGAACGGATCCGAAGACTAACCTCAACAGTGAGAAGCGATCTTCTGTTAATGTTTGCTGCATCGACGCATGTTTTACTCAGCAGTGTTTTAAAGTCGTACTGAAGGATCTTTGTCTGAACAGATGGATGTTGTGATGGATGTTGATATGGAGAGTCAACGGGAGCTTTGGAAGACATTCACGCGGAGAAAAAACTATCCTGGAACGTAAAATATATGAGGAAAAAAACCTCTAGGGGGGCAATTCACGGAAGACGGACAGAAGTTATTTCTTTTGTTCCTGTTTTGACTGAGACTGAAATGTTTGACAGTTCCGAAATATCAGGATGCATTTTAAAAAACAAAAAATATTTCAAACGATCTCTACAGGATGAATCATGAATTTGAACTGTAACCATGGAAACATAAAAGAAAAAAGTTACAATCTTACAAAAAGACACGGTATGTAATTGTTTTGGAAAGAATTTGACTTTTTTATTTTTTATTTTTTTTGCACAGAAATGAAACCATCTCACAGAATGAGCCCAAACGTCCTAATTTTCACCGAGCTGGACCATAATGTTTTTTTTTTACAACCTGCTGTCGCATTTGTAGAAGCGGGCCGATGCCAACAGAGCGAGCAGAGTGACCCAACCGCAAACATCCCATATGATATTAAAACACCAGTTTACTGCACGAGTACTTTTACTTGGATACTTTAACTATGTTTTTCTGATAAGACTATAGTACTTTAAATTATGTAAGGTGAATGCATCACTTTTACTTATAGTGGAGTATTTTCAAATAGCAGTACTAAGACTTTTACTGGCGTAAAGGTTTTACGTTTTTAACCTGATGGATCCATCATGGTGGTAACTTTCCAGATGCACTGAATGTCTTCCGTTGCTCCCGGTAACTCTCCATTCCAGCAGGAGGAACTGAGACTCATATCGGCTCCTTTTGTGCCTCCCCTGCTTCTTGTTCAAAGAGTCTCCTTTTCTCCGGCGCCACCCGTCCTCTCATTCCTCCATCACCTCCTCCTCTCCTCATGTTAACCCCATTGCTCATCTGTTGTCTGTTCTCTCTCTCTCTCTGTTCTTTTCTTCCCGTCTGTGTAGGCAGCCCGTTGAGTAACTTCTTTGACGTAATTAAACAGCTTTTTTCAGACGAGAAGAACACCCCCGCCACGCCTAGCTCCCCCGCCAAGCATGCCCCTGGCAGCAAGCCCAACGACTCTAAATGCCCCCCTTGCAAAGACAAAACAAAGATGGCCGCCAGCAACAGGACGCAGGAACAACCTTAAGGAGTGGTAGCCATGCATGACTAGACGAAAAGCTATCAGGTCACTTAAGCGGAGAACGCTCCCTCCTTTAGGGAGGAGCGAAAACAGAAATCTACTTTTTGCCTATGAATTTTGTATAACGGGAATGGCTATTTCAATTTGATCAGTATTTTACAACACCAGTAGCAAATGTAGCTTTGATGTCCCGACCGCTTTGATGTCCCGAAACCTCTGTCCCTCTCTGTGTGCTCGGGGTCTTTCGGTGGTGGGGTGTTTGTCCTCCTCACATGTGTGATGACTTCTCTCTGCCACCAGGGATCATCCATAATAACTATTAACCTCTTCAAGAACGGACCGCCACCGCCAAGAGAGTCCGAAACTGAAGACAGAGCGCAATCCCCCGCCCTCCCAACACCCCTAACCCACCCTCACACAATTCCTGTAGAGTTGCCCCATCCGACCAAAAACACTGACGAAGATGTAAAAAGAAAATATCGCCTTAAGACAGTGATGTTTGTCAGTCCACGCACCCTCTCCTCTGTTCTCCTTCTCCATGTGTACATAAAACACTTCTTCGAGGGATGTAACGACCTGCTGACAAACACGAAGTTTGGCTGAACTCTGGCTGGATTGTAATTCCCTGAGAAGGGCGGGATTCTGGAGCTTGCTCCACGAATGGGTCGCCAGGCGGGGAGGTGATATCACATTAAATGAATGATCTATTCTGTTGTACAGATGAAATATTGCTCTGTGTGTACAAAAAAAGTGTAGTTGTGATGTTATGTTTCATGGTTGTGTTGCCATGTTTTGTTTCCTGTACAGGCCCGGTCACACCGGCACTGGCTCGGTTAGCTCAGGGGCTATGGCTAAGCGGAAGAGTTTTGGGGTTAACTTCAAATTTAGGGCGAAAAGGAAGGACACATTTCTGTCATTGACCAAATAATAGGTCACCGCATCTATTCTGAACTCTGAGAAATAGAACAAGAGTCCGATATGGAGGAAGCAATCTTGCTAGCTAGTTAGCTGTGTAACATTAACTTTTATTTAACCTCCAATTTTGGGGTTCCCCAAAAGAGGGATTTAACTGACTGGTTATATAGTTGATGAAGCCAAAGTACATAATAGTAGCATCAATGATTGCCGTGGTGCTAACTTTTAGCTCGATCATGAACACACTTTCATGTTTCTAGCTGTCAGTTAGCAGGCTTTCTGGCTTGAAAACCAAAATTTATGGGACACATTGTGTTAAAAAAACAAAAAAAATAAAGTTAAGGTCATGTTGCTACCATCCATTTGGTAATTGTCAGTTAGCAATGAATTAGCAAATTAACTTTCATTTGCTAATAGTTAGCATCATTAGCAAATTATTCTCGCTGCTAACTCTTATGTAGCACCATGAACTAATTACCATGTTGCTAAATGACATTCTAGCCTCCAAAAAGCCAGTGTGAGTAAGCAACCGCGTAAAGATAAGATAGATCGAAACTCAGCAATATTGTGACTAAGTAGCGTTAGCATTTTCCAGCTTCCTAACGTGTTGTCTCACCAGCTACCTCTGTGAGGACGTCACTAAGTTTCCAGAACAAAGTTGCTCTCTGGTGTGACCGGGCCTCGGTGATGAAACGTCTGGATTTAATTTTTGTTACTATATCCTGTGTATATTTTTGTACTTAATTGTATTTTGTCATTTTCTTTGTTGTTAATTTATTCTGTTATTTATAAGAAAATTTCGAGAATGTCTCTTACCGTCAAATTATTTAAGGATTTTTTTTTTTTAAGTTATTTAAAAACGTTTGTGAGCGTCCGTTTTTTTTTTTTTTTTTGATCCACCCAGCTTGTATTAAGAAATTATTTATCGTAATTTAAGAATGTAGACTTAGCCTCTCTGAGAGGAACCAACCTTTTGTTGATGACTGTCGGCTCCTCCTTCTTCCCCCTCAGTGACGACTCAGATTTCACCAAACATTTTGTAAATAAGCCGAGTTTACTGATAAACTTATTAAAACAAACAAACAAACAAAAAAACACGGGGACTCCTCCTCTTAGCGTACGGTTGTTTGCATGTTCAGCATTTGTCTTTTCTTTGCATGTCGTCGTTGGAATTGTTCTCCCGTTCCCTTTTTTTCTCTCCACCATTATTTATGTTCTCTTCTTTAAATTTGATTCATTTCTTTCCGTATGTTTTGATTTCTAACGCCGTCCGCCATTGTTGATTACTGTGTGCAGACAGTAACCGTGCGATGCATCCTCCTTCACTCATTCTCTCAAAGAGGGACCTCTCCGGCAGTCGGGTTGCTCGCCGTCAACGGCGGGCGTTTTGTTGCCAGGAGAGACAAATAAAAAGCAATACCTTTCATGGAACGCTCTCCTCTTCTTTTCTACGGGGGAATCCAGAGCAAACAGAACGGACTCAGAACGGAGTGCTATGACTGAGCAGCAGAACCACTGGCAATGTATTCCCTCGTGATGTTACTGTGAACAACTTCAGTGCTAAAGGAAATAAATTTGTTGACTTTGGAGCCGTGTGTAGGTTTTCTCTGTGTGTTCGTAGATTCATGTTTACGTCTCTGTGAGGAAACAAACTGCAAGACTGAACGTTGGATCCAACAGAGCCCGCAAATCAGCAGTCATAGTCAGTAAACAGTTGCCAAGCAACAGACGGTGAAACTACATCCTTTAAATACATGGATTCACTTAGCAGCCAGGTAGCAATTTGAACCGCTGTGTTGCCAACTGTTTGCAACATGAACTTCATGTCATGTTGATCCCTAATTGATACCAATATGAATTTTGCTCGCTGTTAGTTAGCGACATGAACTTATTGCAATATTTCTATCTGTCAGCTAGCAATACGAACTTCTCGTCATATTTTAAACTGAAGCTAGCAACATGGACCTGACGTCATGTTGCTAGTTGTCAGTTAGCAACGCAAAGTCATAGTCGTGTTGAGTCCTGATAGTTAGCATGGTAAATTTATTGTCACCTTGATTCCAGATGGTTAGGAATGTGAACTTCTCCTCATGTTACAGACTGTATGTTAGTTAAGTAAACTCATTGTAATGTTGCTAGCCGTCAGTTAGCATCGTGATCTTATAGTCATGTTGCAAAAGATCACAAGTTCCTTGACTTGTTCAACCAACAGTCAAAGAAACTGAAAACATTGTATTTAGGGAGACATGAAATGGAAAATTCTAAAAGTAACTAAAAGTAAGTTAGTTTTCTACATCATTCTGATCTTTCCTCTGAAAGATAAATAAATACGTTGAATAATGTGAGGAATAGATGGTGCCCATCTCTCATCTTCCACGCTGCGGTGTTCTCCTGAAGGACA
This sequence comes from Lophius americanus, assembly GCA_037951165.1. Taxonomy (NCBI): domain Eukaryota; kingdom Metazoa; phylum Chordata; class Actinopteri; order Lophiiformes; family Lophiidae; genus Lophius; species Lophius americanus. The sequence goes on along the minus strand of JBBDHG010000107.1, from coordinate 476,507 downwards.
TTCTGGATGAGATGACTCTTTAAAACACCAGAGTGGTTACTAAAGTCCATTCAGTGACGGGTTCTAATCTCCACATGAAGCATGGAGGCTGTAAAGTCTGTGTATCAATGTGGCCTCCAAAATCCTCAGGAGAACCGGCGGATCCCTCGCCGTGGGGCAGAGCAGCTCCTGAGCAACTCCGCCCAGGAGCAGGCGGTGGAAGTCCTCGCGGTCCAGAAGCCGGTCCATGTTCTGCAGGAAGAATCCTTCACAAAATCTGGAGAGTTGTGCTGCTCCATGGTTCTGCAAGTCAGAAACATCTCGAGTCAGAAATTCTTCTTTCAAACCTGGACTGTTTTATCATATAAACCTGGACTGTTTCATTGTGTAAACCTGGACTGTTTTATCATATAAACCTGGACTGTTTCATTGTGTAAACCTGGATTTTTTTACAATGTGAACCTGGACTGTTTTTCTGCGTAAACCTGGAATGTTTCGACGTATCTAAATGTTAACATTTAGCCATTAATCACTTGTATTAGCACAAGAACCGACAAGAACCGGCTAGCTACCACTTGCTAACAACACTAGAGAACAAATCTTAATATTGTTTATCTTACATGTGACCTTTGACCTGTAGTTTTACCAAATAATAAACATAAATATCTAAATTATATAAAGATTATTTATGGTTACATTTAGTTGATTTAATCTAAATATATCCATTTTAAGGAACTTCATATCCTGACAGGAAACTGAATGGCATCATTTTGACGCCGTAGATTATTGAATAGGGAAGGTTGAAACTGGGCCTAGTTGGTTCTGATTTGCAGATCTGGAGTCCAACAAACTGACTGGAGTCATGAAACTACAGGTTCATCTCTGAACCTAAAGACTGTGTCTGACTTTTAAATCCAGAGGCTGCAGAGAAAAGCTCGCCGTTAGTCATAGGTTGTTGTACCTTTGCGGCGTGGTAGATGTCCACAGCGGTTTCGGGCGTCAGACTTTGCGACAGCTTGATCTCGCACCACCTCAGCAGACCTCTGAGCTGGAAGAACGCCGCCACAGGCAACAGCTACAAAAACAGTCACAGCACAGAAAGTTACAACATCTCGTTCATTTCCTGGAACCGTTAACCTGTAACCATTATGGATTCCGGTTTAAAAGTCGCGGGGGGGGGGGCTGCAGCCTATCCCAGCTGACACCGGGCGAGAGATTGGACACATTCTGGACTAGAGGAACGGTTTTCTGCTTGATAGCTGCAGGACACCGCAGAGGAGAAGGCATGATCTTTAAATTTATTCATAAAAGGGTACGGATTCAAGGATGTTTCATTTCCTACTCTGGCGAACCAATACCCCCCCACTTTAAGAAACTTCTGAACTTCTTTGAAGTTCTACATTTAAACAACAAAAAAAAAGGGATATTCTTTGCAAATAAAGTTATAATGGTCAGTCAGAGATAACCCTGGAAGTCAGAGTTGAGTTAGTCTATATCAAGCCAAACTTACATGTGTGAATGGTTTTTGCGCAAATAAAAATATAAATACAATAATATAAAAAGATAATAGCACTGAGTAGAAAAGTCAAATGTTGGGAAAGAGGTAACATTCTGAGAATAAATCTTAAATTCACCAGAAAGAAACTTTTGGTTTTTGTCAGAGATTAAAGTGGTTAATTTAAAACAAAGACACACAAATGTACACTTTTTTTTTTTACAATTTTCTGCGAATGAAAAAGTCATATATTTACAAAAAGGAAAAAAAAGTAGAGTCCGGAAGTTGAGTTAATATAGTGTATGGTATACATTTATAAATATATGTGTATTTTTGAATATATCTCAATGATCAGGATTATGAAAGCAAGAATTGGGGGAAAATCTCAAGTAAAAATGTTCTCTGGTAAAGGGTCGTGGATTTGTAAGGAAAAAAAGACTCTTTATAGACTTTTTATCAGTAAAAACTGCTATTTATGACGGATAATATGAGCATTTTCCCTATTAAACAAACTCTGGTGTGTATACATTTAAATCATTTGAAATACATTCATTCCGTCACACAGCAAAGTTAAACGCCACTGACACCTTGAATGCCTCAGAGAGTGAGATCGTCAGTCCTTCTGTTCCTCCACAGTACAGAGACTTCATCATCATCTGCAGAGAACCAGAAACCTCCACGTCAGTCGCCTGATCCTCCGCACTCACAGTAACACCACAACGTAAACATGGGTCCTACCTGGAACGTGCTGAAGGTCACATGACGGATGTGGATGATGTCATTGGGGGTGTTGCAGAGCATCTTTCGAAACCTGATGCATGAGAGTTTCATTTTGAAAACAAGCATATAAAGTGTTTTTACGTGGCAGCCATTTTATTCTGTGACATCACACTGACGTTGGGATGCTGGGAAAATCTGCTAAACCATATCCTGATTGGTCTGGATTGAAAGTATTTGATTTGGGTCATCAAGTAGTAAGTCTTTGGTTGTTGGGGTCATTGGGTAGAAAGTATTTGGTTGTTGGGGTCATCAGGTAGAAAGTATTTGGTTGTTGGGGTCATTGGGTAGAAAGTATTTGGTTGTTGGGGTCATCAGGTAGAAAGTATTTGGTTGTTGGGGTCATCAGGTAGAAAGTATTTGTCAGGTGTTCTTCAGGGACCTAGACTGAGATCCAGTTGTTGCAACCACCTTTAGTGGATCGACAACTCCAAGGCGACGAGTTCTTACCGTTCAGAAGCCGACATCAGCAGAACCCGGTGAGCGAAGAACGGACGTCCATCCACCATGAATGTCACATCTGACATCTCCGGGTTGTTCAGGAAACAAACATCTGAGGGCAGAGACAAACACGTTGTCCTCAATCACAACTTCACCTGGTAGAAAGCGTGTCACATGACTTGTGGCGCTGACATACCTAGCTGTGTGGACAGTGTGACGTCCATGTGTGGGATGGGAGGAATGGGCGAGTTGCCGTAGCAGTGAGAGAAGACTGAGGCCAGACGTTTGGTCATCTCGTAGTCCTGTAGAGAACAAACATCCAATCACAGAGTTGGTAACTTCCAAGAGTCCCCCTTTAAAAACCAGCCCTATGAAGCAAGGGATCATGGGATTTATTTAAGTACTGTACCAGATGATTAGAGGCGGAGGGAGGGTTGTGGTTTGTTCTTGGTTTGAACATTGTTGGGAACATTTGAAAGAAGTCAAAAACAAAATATAACAAAGGTCAAGGTCAAGGGGCACCGATTGGCTGCTTGTGGCCCAAATCTGGACCGTGAAGGCTTTTAGTGAGAAAAAACAATCTTCCTATTACAAACATTTCTCATCAAAAGGTTCGACTTAAAGCAATCACCATAAACATCTGGGTTGCGCTTAAAAGATTTTTATTTTTTTTGGCATTATTTTTTGAAGATTTTTCTTTGGTTTTGGAGGGGAGGCCTACATTTTTATTAATATTACTATTTTTTTTTAATTAAGATTTATTTTTCTACGTCCTATTGTCTGCTCTCTCTCAGGATTGGTGCCTCATGAACGACCACATCTGGTCTCAGAAAAAGGAAAACCATCTTTCCAACTCTGACTCCACCTCATTTTATTTTCTCATAATCGAAGTAGAAAATGAAAATCCACGCTGTTTTTTTAAATTTTGTGCAATCCCTCTTTGATCAAGGAAATATATAAAAAAACAAAAAACATATTTTCCAATTATCATTTTTGTAGCTCAAAAAAAAAAAAAAAAAAACTCCAATCCAATATCCGTTTCTGAAATAAAAGTGGGAATACCAAAGGACACACGGATCGAGCGGCGGCGTCCGTCCGTACCTTACTGGTCTCCAGCATGCTGAACATGAGTGGGACGCCTGTGGAGAGGAGCTCGCGGCTGTAGTCCTCCGACCTGATGGAGGGGAACTCCGTCAGGAGGGAGACCACCACTTCATCCCAGCTCAGCTGCTGGGCTCTGCGGAGAGACTCCAGCCAGATGTGGAGCCTCCAGGGAACGCCTGGACGCCACAGGAAGGAGAAACAGGTCACATGACTCCAAGTCGGACAATCAAAGTTCCGGTGTTCTGTATCAGTTTAGCGACATCAGCTTCATGATAAAGAACACTCGGGTTTCATTGTGCATGCGGGCAACTTTTGATGTTGTTTGAATTGATGGTAGTTTGTAAACACTCACCCATCCCTCTCAGCTCCATGGTGACGTCCAGGAAGCCGTGCTCGGCGCTGTAGTAGGCCGCCTGCTGCAGGGCCTTCATCCTGGCCCGACATAGCCGGGGAGCAGGAGGAGGTTTTGCCTCTTCCTGCTCCTCCTCTACTCCTTCGGCCAGGATCTCCTCCAGAGAGAGGATGTCCTCCTTCCTGTGCTGCGGCTGCTGGAGGAGCCTCCTAAGGACGTTCCTGCAGGAGAAGAAACGCCTCAGTTTCAGCATCTTGAGATTCGACCAAACCATAACCCTACCTACCATCCAACCAACCATGATACCTACAAAACATCCAACCAACCTTCACATCAACATAACTACCATCCATCCAACCAAACCTACCATCCAACCCAAAATACCTACCAAGTCCGATTTTATTCAATGGTTAAATCTTCAAGATGACGACAAATCTTTGTGCTAGAATCGTGGTGTTACCACAGGACAACCCAAACGGTCCTAGATAGTTCAAATGAATTGAATGGATTCTTCCCTCCCACCAATTTTCATAGAAATATGGTAAACGGACAACCATGAACACGACCTCCAGCGACGTTTGACTGAATGTACATCTACACGCCGTTAGATGAAAGCCTCACCTGTGTCCATGCGCTGCAGCATAGCTGAAGCAGTTCATGTCCTCGTAGAGCGGTGACGTCAGTGAACTCCCATGATGCACTCTGAGCAGAGGGTCTGCTCCATGGGTAAGCAGCAGACTCACCATCTCGTAGTGACCTGTGGAGATGAAACAAGTTATTGAGGATGGAGACACGCATCATCTGGTCCATGTGGACGAACGTGTCCAAAGATGGTGCTAGTACCTGCAGCCGCCGCCAGCTGCAGCGGCGTCTCCTGACCCTCCAGCAGGGCTCCTCCCTCCACGTCAGCGCCAGCCTCCAGCAGCAGCTGTTAGAACAGTGAGACCGTTCCACACTTTCAGTGAGACGTGGTTTTTCATCAGAGAGGAAGGTGCGTCAGACGGTAATCTGGACCGACGTGATGTTAACATTGTGTTCTGGTTGTTGATTGGTTAGGGAGGATGTTCTCGTTTATGGACCAACCTCCTGTGATATAGACTCACCTGAACCACAGACAGGTGACCATGCAGCACAGCAAACGTCAGAGCCACCCAGCGCCGGCTGGCAGGGTGAACTGATGGGTGTTGGACAGAGCAGCCTGGGACCTGGACAACACACACACGATGAAAATTAGGGAAGATGGAGACACACACACAAATGCCTTAAAGTCATGAAGGCACAAGCTGTAATATAGGAAGTTCTAGTCAGCAGGTGAGATCCTACCTGCAGGTCCAGGTGAGCTCCCGCCTCGATGAGCATCTGGACCAGAGCTTCATCACCTGCTGCAGCGGCGTACATCAGAGGAGTCATTCCCTACAGGAGCAATCACACACACACACACACACACACACACACACACACACACACACACACACACACACACACACACACACACAAACACAAACACACACAAACAGAAAACGATTGCGTTACAAAATACACATTACTTTCAAATAGATAAAAAAATATATGGTCTATTATAATTTTTTAAGAAAAATACAATTAAATTAATAAATTCAATATCAATTTATAAAATCTGAAAAATAACCACGATTAAATGATAAGAATACACTGCTAAACTAAAACAAACAAAAAAATAAATACATAACAAGTTTGAAAAATCTTATATCTAGAAAAATATATTTATAAAATATCAATATTTATGTACAAAAAACCTACGCTTAAATATCCTAAAAATGAAAGTACATGAAATAATACACCGAAATGAAAAAAACAATTATTAGAGGACAAGAAATAAAAAAATAAAATAAATACAATATAAACATTTGAAAAGTATCAAATAAATACATTGAGTAAAAAATTACTTAAAGATAAAAAAGTTTTTTTTTCAAATCATAATGCAAGAAAAAATATAAATATGTGCATTTATTATATTAACACCTTGAGATTTGATCCAAATGTAAAGTGCGTTATAAATTAAATGTATAATTATTATTATTATAATAAAAGATATCATTAGTTAAAAAAATATAAAAACTAAAAAAGGAATAAAAATATTACACATCACAAAACGATCCACAAGATCTAGAATAAGAAATGTAGAATGTGTGGTAATTCTTATTTCTGGTGTTGTCCCGCTCACCTGGTCGTCCATGGTGTCCACCCCCTCGGCTCCCAGCAGCTCTGTGGCCTCCAGAACCAGATCAGCCCTTCCACACGAGAGCATCCTAAAGCCCAGATCCAGCTGGAACCGGAGTGATGCAGCTTCAGCATCCAAACACTTGAAGGACTGGAAACAGCACTCCCACCTGAAAGAACCAGGAACATGAATCTGGTTCCAGATCGCCACGATCCAGGAAGATGATCCGTCATTCTACCGATCCGACGGTTTCAAAGTGAGACACCGGAGGCAACATTCAAACTTTTCAAGTGAAGGATCCTAAAAGATTTCCGGGGGTTATGAAATGAATGAAATGAAGATGATGATTATGAAATGAAGATTATGATGATAGAAGTGGAGATTATTGAATTAGTGAACGCACAGAGACACGACAGAGAGGAAATGAAACAATCACCAAAAAACGCTCTTAAGAGCACATGGAACAATTGGGTCACCGTTTTAAAATATTATATACACCCCAATTTGAGAATCCGTGTTCTAGAGATTCGTAAAAAGTTCAGTTCTAACTACTCAATTGTAAACGATAGGATTTGTTAAAACTGTAGATCAGTTAGTAATTCAGCTAATAATCGGTCATGACCCAATCCCCACCTGTCTCCACCCCCACTAAAGCCCCTCTAGTGTGTACTACCTACGCCACATGCTGATTGGCTCCTTACTTTAACTGCCTGGGCTCACAGTCCAATCCCGGGAGGAGCTGCCTGGCGGTCTGTCTGACATCATCGCTGTCCACCAACAGGCTGCGGCGATGTTCAGCGTGCACCACGGCGACTCTGATCCACTCCATGAGGGAGGGGAGGAGCAGGAATGGCCTGGAGGGGCATTCAGACGAGGCCCCGTCATCATCAGTTTCATGTATTCATCTTTACTTTTGTTTGCTTCCTGGTGTCAAAAGCCTGATTCAAAAACTGGAGTTGTCCTTAACACATTACAGCCAGAAGATTATGACCATCAGCAAGACGCTGCTGAATATGATGGTGTATAATTTATTTAAAATTAAAATGTTAATAATCGATAAGACCAGAAGTTGGCAATAAATAGTCAGTACAAAAAATATGCTGGCAGTAGTGGAGGCTGTGACGATGCAGCAAATGTAAAGCGCTTAATAATTAAATGCATTATTATTATTATTATGAATTGAGGCAACAGTGCCCCCAATGGTTTTCGGTGGAATTACGCCGATTGCTCTGTCTGGATTATGATCGATAATAATATAATACAAAGCATTAGGATTATAAAATGTATTAATAGCAATAAAATCTTGTTCCAGTTTTAAGTTTCTGTATTTATGTATAAACGAAGTAATACAATAGTATTGAGATCTTAAAATAAAACGATAGTACATCTTGATAATTATTATTGTATTGTTGATGTGTGGAACGATATAATAAAATGAATTATGGTTATAAAATATTGTGTATAGTTTTAAACTCCAATAAAAATTATTTATACTACATCTATTAATATAATCTATTAATACTAGACTTTTATATTTTTCATTATATACAAAAATTAATAATAGTAATAATAATTAGAATTATAAAAATATAGAAAATAATCTTCCAAAATTAATTTGAAATTAAACACAAAACGAGATCAACCCTTGAGAGTTGAACTTTGAAGTCTGGCTCGGATCAACAAAGACTGAGCTGCAGCTGAAAAACTCAAAATAAAACACAAGTGAGCGGTGAGTCGGGTTAATGTGGATGAAGGAAAAAGTCCAGTTCCATCTAATCTTGTCATTTTCATGTCCATCGGTACAAACAGGAAGTGATGCAGCAGGGACTATGTGAACCTCACACACCTCTCTGTGCTCAACGCCATGGATTGGAGCTCCAGGTTGGGATTCTCCATGTGTGGGCTGGACAGGAAGTAGAATAGCGTCCGGAGGGCATCCGGGGCCCAGGATACCGATGGCTGGTTGGCTGAACGCGCGGGACTGATTGACGGGTTTGAGCTGCGCAGACGCTGCATGTGATGCATCGCTCGAGACACCAGGTCACCTGCAGGAAGACGAGAGGCGACATGAGCACAGGCAGTGGATGACACATCGTTGTCGTTTCCACGGTAACTCTACTTGTAATGATTAAAGTCTGGAACCATGACTTCAAAATCCTATGTGCAATTATTTATGTTTTAGGTAGCTTTATGAATTAATTGAGGCGTAGAAATTGCACGGAAGTGCCGTAACATTCTGTCGAGGCTGTAAAATCCCAACCATGGCGTACTTAAGGCTTGGACATCACATGACCATGTTAGACACTCCATAAACCGCCGTGAACAGTGAAGGCCTTTTCTTCTCTCTCCATAATAAGCATCAGGATAATGAGCTACGGTAGCCTGGAGGGCGTGAAGGTGCTCGTGTTTTCTGGATACAATCCACAGGTTGTTATGTAACCAGGGGGGGGGTCGTCTAACAACGTGTCCCAGGAGCCCCTCGCTGGTCAAGGTTTAAACAAATACCAAACACAGGAGCCAACTGTTGCCACGGTAACACACACACACACACTTACACACACACACACACTCACTGAGCTCAGCGATACTGCCCACACCGGTGGCAAGGAGCGACTGTTCAAGGGTTCGCAGCTCCAGCTGGATGTAAGGATCGTCCTTGCTCTCCATTGACTCCTCGGGAGCCTTGGTATACGAGCTTACGTGGGCCGGCAGCAACAGCTCACCTAGAACACACAAAAGTCTTTATTGTAAGAGAGTCTGACGTTCATCCAACAAAAGATTCATTCTTGTTCTTCTGAAACCCGAACAACGTCAGGTCTGGGAGAGTCTCTCCATGAGACCTTCATCAAAAACCAGAACAGGTTTCTGACAACGTTACATCTAATAAATGTGGAGAGTGAGGCACCCAACCAGAGGAGAAGAGAGTGGGTGATAGAGAGGGATGATGAGAAGGGGTTGAGAGATAAAATAAAGACGAGGATGAAGAGGAACCGTAGAGATGGGTGAGGGAGAGAGAGGGAGGGATGAAGAAGTAGGAGATGGTAAGAGGGACTAGGACAGGAGACTGGGAGAGAAAAGTCTCTCTCAGAAAAGATAGAGGGATGAGGCAGTAAAGAGAAGAGGTAAGACAATGGTAAGGAAAATGAGTTAGGGAGAAGGGGGAGGAAGATAAACAGAGGGGTGACCGAAAAGTAGGAGGGAGAACAAACATGCATCCAGAAGAGAGTGGGCGAGGGAAGAGGGGTGAGAGAGTCAAAAAGGAGAAAAGAGATGAGTGAGGGAGGTAAAGAGGGAGAAATGACAGAGGGATGGGTTGACTGACATTGACGGGGTGATGGAGACACAAAGGGTGAGGGAGTAAAAACAGAAGGGTGAGGGAGTAAAAACAGAAGGGTGAGGGAGTAAAGAGAGAAAGAAAAGTGATAAAGGGGGAGAGAGAGGGGGAGAAGGTAATCTGTAAGATAGAAATGAAAGATGGATAAAAGTGAGGAAGAGAGAAAAGAGTAAGGAAGGGGTGACAGAAAGGGATGAGGAAGAGTGAAGAGGGGTGAGGGAGACTTTAAGACTTAGTGTATCTTGAACATCAACACCATGAGGTGAGAAGAGGTGGGTGAGGGAGAGACGGAGAGAAGAGGAGGTAAGACAACAGGAGTGAGGAAGGAGGTGGGAACGTCAAATGATGAGAAGAAACCGAGGAAGGGGGAGAAAAAAAAGAGGGGGTGAAACAGAAAATACATGAGTGGAATAAGTGGGAGAAAAGAGAGGGAGGAGAAGGAGGAGGGACTCTTCATCAGCGCCTCTGATGATGAGTCTCTCTGCTTCAAACGAACCGCCGCAGGTTTGGACGGATCACTCCACCAAGTAGTGATCTACTCAGTCTAAATGTCTCTGTAGTTTCATAATCTCCGTGTTTTCAGTGTCTTTGTAGTTTTAATGTCCCTGTAGTTTCATTTGGCCTCATTAAACTCTGCCGTCTTTTATTCTTTCCAGTTTCAGATCTCAGTATTTTCAGTTTCTTGGTACTTTTAGTGTCCCTGTAGTTTCATTTCCCCCCCGTTCAACTCTGTAGTTTCTTATTCTCTGTAGTTTCTTATTCTCTGAAGTTGAAGTTTCTGTCCGATTCTCCATATTTTCAGTTTATTAGTAGTTAAATATTTTTGTAGTTTTAGTTCTTCTGTAGTTTTAGTGTCTCCATAGTAGACTAACTGGATTTGACTGTTTTATTTCCCCCGGTCATGTGAATGCTGTTTCTTGAATGTTGACGTTTCTTTGTTGGGGATTAAGATCCTGAACGATAAACAGAATCTGACGGATGATTTTCACCAGGATGGAGAATACAGGATGGAGTCGTCTCCTCCTTTGGACGCATTTAGCCCAGGACTCCTGCAAACTTCCAGGGGGACAACTCCATGACGGTTTGTCAACGATCCAGACTCATTCCACGCTGCAGATTTTATTTTGCTGAGGGGTGGGGGTGGACCGGTTCTGATAACCATCAAAGCTCCGTTTATGTCCAACATGTCGGCTCTAATCTGTATTAAGACTCCACGCACACACAAACACACACCTCCACTCAGGGCTTCTGTTTTCCTGCCAAACACTCGCGGCGTTCTCCACGCCGCCGCAGAAAGAGCTGCTGTGTGCGGCTCGGCTGACTGGACCTCTGTTTTCTGTGGCGGGACGCGGGTTCAGACCAGTCAGGCCTCCTGTTTTCATTCAGCCACACAAACCAGGAGGAGAGGGTCACAGGAAATGACTTAATCACCCTGGATGTGAGCGGGGCACACGCGGGGCACACGCCGGCCGAGGTGTCAGGACTACACGGGTCGGGATGGGAGCAGTGATTGGTGCTTTGTCCCGGTGCTGACTAGCCCCCCTGTTGTGTGTTCTGGTGAATAGAAGCTTGTTGGACGCCTGTAAACACAGCAGGCCGATCTGAACCAATTATCCGCCACACTCGCCTCTTTGTTTATGGACAAAAACGCCGCTTCTACGGCGCTGAGGGTGATCAATCTGTCCAATCAGTGATAGGACGAGGGTGGAGGTCAGCGCTCGGCCCACGTTCACCTTATAGAGGTGCTTTGTGCCGGCGGAGGAGGAGGAGGAGGAGGAGGAGGAGGAGGTGAGGTGTTACTGCTGGAACTTAAAACTTTTACAGAATGATTAGGTCCAGACAGATGACAAGTTTATCGAACGCTCCCCAGAACACTAAACAATGGTCAACATGGACCGCATTCTCACAAAATGAAGGGTTTCAGGACGAGCCTTTCCTCTCAGGTCCTCCAACCGGGCCCGTCATTATTGTTACAGAATCGCCTGAATGCCATTAATCTGCGTAAAAGACAGAATCGCTTCCGTTCATTTGTTTAAAAACAACTGGATGATTAAAAAAATGGTCATATTTCCGTCATTATTTCATGTTTTCCATCAATGATTGACTGGCGCTTGTTGATGACATCATTTCTACGGGTGTCTTCATCTGTTATCGCGAACATCGTGGATCACTTCAGCCAAGTCCGCTCGAAAAGACAGAAGTCGTCTACCGAGTAGCTCCGCTGGAGAAACCCAGCAAGCATCATATTTGTGCGTCCTTGTCTGTGTTCATGTGTTCATGGGTTCATTTGTTCATTTGTTCATGTGTTCATGTGTTCATGTGTTCATATGTTCATGTGTGTTCATGTGTTCATATGTTCATGTGTTCATGGGTTCATGGGTTCATGGGTTCATGTGTTCATGGGTTCATGTGTTCATGGGTTCATGTGTTCATGTGTTCATGGGTTCATGTGTTCATGTGTTCATTTGTTCATGTGTTCATGTGTTCATGTGTTCATGTGTTCATATGTTCATGTGTTCATGTGTTCATGTGTTCATATGTTCATGTGTTCATGTGTTCATTTGTTCATGGGTTCATGTGTGTTCATGTGTTCATATGTTCATGTGTTCATGTGTTCATGTGTTCATCTGTTCAAGTGTGTCGAGGCATCAAGTATAAATAAAAGGGAAACCCTCAGCCTTCATCTATCTCCCCCACAGCACGCACAAAAGAAAAATTCTCCACCACCTCCATGGTTCCCTGTAACCAGCGTCGGCGCCGAGACAGTTTTTTCCCCGAGCATTGCATTAGTCTTTGGTTGATGTTGTTGAATCATCAACATCCGCCTCACGGTTCTCCCCATCGACCAAACCACCAGCCCCATTGAAGCATTTCTCGACGCCGGCCTCTGCTGCAGGACTTGGGGGACACGGATGGACCTCGTCTGCCGTCAGCCTGCTCCACAAAGACCAGGAACGGATCAACCGGACTGACCTCCTACTGAACTTTTCGATCCATGAAGTCCTCGTCAACATCAGCGATGGATAAAAGTGACTTAAATCTGATTTGTTCAGGACAGTGTGACCTTCTCACATCTGATCTGAGCATCTGTCCGATGTGGTTCTTGATCAGATGGATCTGATTCATGCTGATGTGACTACAGCGTGAACAAGTGATCAGAGGCTGGTCACTACGTTACTCTCAACAAACTATGGAAGAAAAGAACGCCTGCCTCACAGATTAAATACGTTTTCTTCCAGAACTGACACCAGTGACATTTGTTGGTGATTTCTGAAGCTTTCTCCCAACCAAAGATCTAGATCTACCTGAAGATCTAGAGTGGCACCACAGTCACCTGACTTCTCCAGAGAAAATCTCTGGTGGGATTTTCTAAAAGCTGATAAACATTTATCATAAATATCATTGGATTGTTGGAACTCGATGGAGGTCCGTTTTGATTTTTCTAGTGAGGTTGCCTCCCTCCAGCCGCCCGTGGATCTGCTGCACGAGGGTTTTGGCGGATTGTCCAGACTGAGGCCATTTCCATTGTCCAGAAGATCAGGAGTCAGCAAATACCTGATTGCACAGAACATAACGGGTCGGCTGGAGGGGGGAGGGGGTTCTCTGTGTTTGTGGTTTCATCTGCTCTCCTGGTTCTGAGATTCAGGTCTGGATTACCACACTCGTAAAACACCAGTTCTTCTCACCGCCAAAACACTGAAATCCTCAGCATCCCTCGCCGTAATTGGATTTAATGGAAGAAAGACAGAGGTCAGGGGTCAAAGTCCAAGTTTTTCTTCCGCTACGATATTTGATCCATTTAGTTTTAGTTCAAGTACAGAACTTTTCCTGACACAACTACTTTCTATCGTCATAATCATCTATGTGGGCGGAGTCTGTAGACAACCACTGATTTTGGTAAAACGGAGTCCGAAATTCTGGACCAAATGAAGTGGGTGTGAACAAACCCTTAAGAGTATGAAGAGAAATCTAATATTAGCATTCCGGCTGCTGATGTTAGCATGTCTTCAGCTCGCGTTGTAACTAATGTTAGCATGACTTCAGCCAGTTCTGCAGCTAATACTAGCATGTCTGTAGCCAACGCTCCAACTAATGTTAGCTGTGGTTAATCTAAGCACATCTCGATTAGATGCTGCAGCTAATGTTAGCATATGTCCAGCCAAAACTGCAGATAGTATGGCAGCAGGAAACCACTAGCATTGCAACTAATGTAAGCATGTCTTCAGCCAGTGCTGTAGCTAATGCTAGCATGTCTCCAGCCAGTGTTGTAGTTATTATTAGCATGTCCAAAGCCAACATGGCAGCTAAGGTTAGCATGTCTCAATCTAGCATTACAGCTAATAACATGATAACGTAATATTTTCAACATTGTTTGACTAAACAAGATATAAACAACATATTCAAGATGCGTCAGCTTAAACACTTAGATTCTGTCCCATCCAGCTAGTAGTGATGTCATCACTAATAAGTAGTGATGATATCACAATTAGTGTTTGTGTCGTTCAAAGCGAGGTACCGGAGGGTCCCTGTGTGTTTTTTGGGTTGGGGCGACAGACAACATTTCCCGCCGCTACAGCGGCTGTTTGCTTTAGCCGAGCGGACGGTTCCTCGCGCTTTGCAGCCTGAGCCGGACTGAGAGCTCCTTTGTGTCGTTGATGTGAGTCAGAAGCTAACAACACTTTACCGACTTCTTCCTGTTGGCTCTCAGGGGACAGTTCTCCGTGGCCCAGCATGCATTGGGCAGGAGGTAGAGAAACATGGGGTCATGTTTACCCTCTCCTCTCCCACTTTCCCACTGCTCTTTACGGACGACGGCAACCTTTTCCACTCAAAAAGAGGTTCAACTGGAACAGCCTCCTGTAGTTATTACCCATAATGCCCCTTTCCTGTCTGAGGGGTTTTCCTACCACTCTTCTGTTAATTAAAGATAATTATTATTATTATCTGGATTAATCTCTGAGTTCAACTGTTGTGTTCTGTAACCCCACCCAGTTTAACCGCAGAAGTCAGGACGAGGAGGAGGAGGAGAAGGAGGAAGAGGGGAAGGAGAGTAATTTGTCCACAGTTACGGTCCTTGATATAGTTTAAATGAAGCCTGTTCAGGGAACCACAGTCACGATCTAACAGACCGGAGAGACACTGGGAGATCAGGTCACATGTGAAAAACACACAAATCCCACGTGACATCAGAGCGGCGGAGCGCGACTGTTTTCATTGGTGAACATGTGACGTCTCACCTCATTTGACCTCGTGTGAAGTGTTTCTATTACACTGGATAGTCCAGATTCTGTCAAACAACCCTGTCATCTGTGAGTTCACCAACTCACAGATTCAAATTTAAGGCCTGAGGTCTCTGGATGTGTCGGAACATTTTCATACTGCTGTTTGTAAATGTCTTGATGTGATCAAAGAAAGAAGAAATGAAATCAAAGAAATGTGATTTTAACATTCCTAGAAACAGTAGAGTCTCCTTTTACAAGCTTCATTGAAATTGTGATTAAAATAGTGACTGTTTCTCTGAGGTCCTGCATGTAAACTCGGGTTCACGCTGCATGCACACTGCATAAGGAAACCACAGCATCATTATCCAACGACATAAGTCGTTTGAGGCTAACTCCCTGTTTCCAGTAGCACATCCAAATGACCTCACGATAGAAAGTGACTTCATGAACACACAGCATCGCGGCGAGGGATCAAGATTGGCCGTGCCACCGAGCCAAAGCCGTTCAAGTCGTTTAGCAGACAGATAAGAAAAGATGAACTGCATAGAAATAGAGTAACAGCCGGCTAATGTAAACAGTTAGCCTGACCTGAGGTGCAAGGGAGGTGTGCCGAGTTGAAAGTGCACTTGACCTATTTGCAGATTGTGCACGTACTTGTGAAGGCACGAAGGGCGAACAGCAATGTGAAACATGTTCCGGGGGGGCACTGAGGTGCTTTTTTGCCCCGCCCTTTGCTGGAATCATAACGCACCCAAAAATAAGATTCAATGCAAGGAATAATGATCACTGCATAAAAGCAATAAGGTCCTCACACTGTTAGTGCTCAAGTCCAAAAAAGACACGCAGCTTTAATCCTGCTACTGTGTTAAATATGGAAATTAAATATATTATTAACTATTCATTTCATTTCATTATTTTTTATTTTATTTTATTCCGTATATGTATCTGTATATAATTATTTATTTATTTCCTATTTTAATTGTATTTTGATTAGGAAGCTGGTTGATAATGTGAATGAACAATAAAGTTAATTGTGAATCTTTATATACATTAAATTATTGTTTTAAACGGATTTTCTTAATAAATAATTTTATTGCAAATTTTTGTAATTTATTTGTTTATTTATTTTTAATTTATTTTATTTATTATTATTATTATAATCAAGCTGGAAACATTTTCTGCTTTATTAATTATCATAAAAACTTCTTAGTTTTTAACTTTTAAAGATTTCAGCTCAAGTTTATATTTAAAAAAAAGTTTAAGGAATCCTGAGGTACTTAAACTCACCATTGGAGTTTTTGCCCCCCATCTGGTGCTCGTACCCCTGCAGCAGTCCCCACAGCTCGGGGTCGTTATTAACGACCCCCTGCAGAAGCTCCACGTTCACCGGGCAGCAGCCCCTCTCGCCGCCGCGCCCCTCCTCTACCTCGGCGGTCATCCTGGCCGCCAGCACCGCGCGTCCGACCACCTCCTCCAGAAGACCCTCCAAGCAGGCTGCGAGGCAGACCGCCGCGTACTCGTGCACGCGCACCGACACGCGTGCCTCCACCATCCACCTGAAGAAGCGGCCCACGCTCAGAGCCAGCCCGCAGCGCGCGGACTTGCTGCGCTGCTGTGCGGCGTCTCCGCAACTCATGCAGTGCAGCGTCACCGCCTTCACCGCGGAGGAGACGCACCTGTCTGCCAGACCCCAGCTCAGCACCAGCCTCGCCGCGCTCTGCACCTCCAGGCGCGTGCATCTCCGGTGGAGCGCGCTCAGTCGCTGCGCCTCCCTGGAGATGCGCACCAAAGCCCTCCGGAGCAGGACGCACAACCGGTGGACCGCGTCTCCGGTGAAGGACCTATCCGAACCGGACACTCTACGCACCACATCCTGAAGGTCCTGCTCGCTCCAGGGGTAGTCCTCCAGCTCCGGCAGGCTGGGACACCGGGCCAGGACGTCCAACGGCAGCGCGTTCGCCGTGTCCCAGTTGCCGTTCCTGCTGCGCAGAGAGCCGGTGCGGCGCCACCAGGCGCGCCTCTGAGGAGCGCTCGTGTGCGGCGGAGACCTGTCCCCAGCTCCGTAACCCGAATCCAGGCTCAGGTCCTCCAGGGGTTCCGCCAAAACACTGCAGGACATCATGTCTGAACTTCACGCACAGCGGATCACAGACCGGAGCCAGAGGTCTCCCACCAAACCCAGTCCGGACCCTGTTTGGCGCTGGAACCAGTCCAGAGTTAAGGGGCAGCAGCGCGAGACTGACATGCTGCCCCACAACAGACCAGGAATTAAAGGAAGGGGGACAAACCAGTTTTACGCACGAGGACCAACCAGAACCAGGCCAGGTGAGATCCCTGCTGAGGCACAGCGCCTCCACGTGACCAGAAACGGATCCACAAACTTCTAAACAAAGTGTTCAATTTTCAGGAGGGGAAAAAATGAGGGAAAAAAAGCCACTTTTATTTTTTAAAAGTCTTTTATTTTCCTGTTTTTAAAATAAATCTTATCTACCAGATATCAGTACACGAAAGATTTTCTCCTCTGAAAGTTCTTTTGGTGAAAAATAAATTAATAATGTAGCTAAACAGGACTCCTATTTATTATTTTAACACCGTATTAGATTTATATAATAAAGTGAAATCATATTAAAAGACAAAGTTTTTCTAATTTAACGTAAAACCAGCTTTAAATTTCATGGGCAGGAAAAGAGCTGAATTTAAAGTTTAATGTCGTGTAAAAAAAACAAAAAAAAACAAAACGAATAGATTGTGAGTTTTAGTAAGCTTTTATTTATATCTTCACTCACAACTGACAGATAGGACTTTATTCTCATTAAACCATTGCAGGAAGATTAAGAATCATAGGCTCCGCCCCCTTAGTAAAAGACTTATTTAATGAGATTTCAAAATATGGAACCTAAATGCAGAAAACTCAGGAGGCAAACTTAAAGGGGCACTCAGTAAATTTAAGTGGCATCTAGTGGTGAGCGATGATCTATGACCCCTTTAAGTATCCTGTCAAGTGATCGATATATTTGGTTTAAAAAAAAAGATACATTTTTATTCAAACGAGCTCCTCAAATGTTGAGATGCTAAAATAATACTGCCACTTGATTTCAACGTTTTTTTAAAATTTTTGTCATAGAACAGTTTGAACTGAAATAGAAGCAGATATTAACACTTTCATGTCAGCAGTACAAACACTGAACACAGGTTAGGTGAAGTGAGGACATGGTCACATTGATACGGTCAGAGTTAGAGACACTTAGTCTCACTCAGTCAGTGAGATGCTGTCAGTCCGGTGCTTCGTTATTATTATTATTTCCCTCTCCCTGACTTGCATGTCAATTATTTTAACATGGTCTTAGTTTTTACAGTCTTTGATTTAAATGTCAGCAGAGACACACCTTCATGAACCCTCAGTCAGTAAATGTCTTTTTATTCTTTTCATGTCTTTTTGTGTTCAGCCAGGAGATCAGAAGAGATCAGGAGAGATCAGAACTCACCTGATTGGAGGTTTCTTCTGCCGTCAGTGGACTTCCTGAACAGCCGCTGCTGGATCTTTAACTTCATCACTTTGATGGAGCTCATCGGGCTTTTGGGGGCCAGTTCTCAATAAACCCACATGATAGTCAGTCCAGGTTCATTCAGTGAAATAGTCCAGGTTCATACAGTGAAATAGTCCAGGTTCATTCAGTGAAACAGTCCAGGTGCATTCAGTGAAACAGTCCAGGTGCATTCAGTGAAATAGACCAGGTTCATTCAGTGAAATAGTCCAGGTTCATACAGTGAAATAGTCCAGGTTCATTCAGTGAAATAGTCCAGGTTAATGAAGGGAAACACTCCAGGTTTGTACAGTGAAATAGTCCAGGTTCATTCAGTGAAATAGTCCAGGTAATTCAGTGAAACAGTCCAGGTTCATTCAGTGAAACAGTCCAGGTTCATTCAGTGAAACAGTCCAGGTTTGTACAGTGAACGGTCCAGGTTCATTCAGTGAAACAGTCCAGGTTTGTACAGTGAACGGGTCCAGGTTCATTCAGTGAAACAGTCCAGGTTTGTACAGTGAACGGTCCAGGTTCCGATAGGATCTTTAATTTGACCAAGAGGCACATATTTTAGTTTCTCGAGAAAAGTTCTAATTATTATTACATATTCTACCTATTCAAAGAGATACCCCTAAATTTCAAGGACCGCACCTTTAACTGTTTCTCTGTAAAAAAAAAAAAAATCCCCCAAAAATAGAGTAAAAGAGATCAAACCAGACGGGAAGCAGAAAATCAAGGCAGATAAAAGTTGTATTTTTTCAGCAGATTCTTCAAACTCTAAGGAAAAGGTGCAGAAAAATTCAACATTTAGTTTTACAACCTAAACGTCATATTAATATAACTTACCATCATAGAAGACGATTAAACGGATCCAACTTTGCTCACTTTGATTCACAAATCCAAAACATGTGCTGGAGATTTAGGTGATCAAACTGTATCAAATAGCAAAAACTTCTCACCTGATTTCTAAATTTAGAGACATGCAGGACCGACAGCATCCACCAGAGGTCAGCCTTTCACGGTTTCTATGCACAGAGCTGAAGAAATGCTTTTCCCCTTTACTGATTCTATAATACTGAAACAACTCTAAGCACAAATTCCACATAGTCAGACACGTCTAAATCCAGATGCTCCTCCTCGAGATTAAAAACAACAGTGGCGGTTCTCACGGTGCGAGGAGCTCAGTGGCAAAGGGTCCAAATTTCCAGTTCTGGATAAAGATGTGTGTCGTTAGGGCCTCGTTACCGTGGCAACGTGTCTGCTTAAAACGTCCAAAAATGACTCAGTGATAACGACAACGTCGCCCAAAGGATCTTTTAACACGGAGATCTACAAAAGCATTGTAGTTTGCATGCCAGGCCAGTAGGTGGTGAGTTCATTCATTCTTTCTGTGTAAGCGTCTATCTTGTTCTGGATCGTGTTGGGCGGTGCTGGAAACTGGACCCAATGGAAAAGTATGAAATATTCCAGTTTTCAATGCAGATTATGGTCATTAAGGCTCTGTTTCCACAGCAACAATGAAAAAGACCCTTAGTATGTAAAGAAACACTGTCGTGTGCACGCCACACCAGCAGGTGGCGTTGTAACACCAGATGTCTGCATGCAGACAAGATCGTCCGCCATTGTTCTAGCTGTTTTAACCTCGGTTGGAGTTCAGGCTGGATAAAACTAAATGCCAGTTTCCACTCAACCGAATCAGTGCTGATTCCAAAGATTACCTCCTGGAACCTGGTTTCAAATCTCTCCAGGTAATGGCATGGCAACAGTTTCATAAAAGGTTCAGCGTTCATACGACGTGACAACAACCATCGCTTAAACAAAAATGATTGTAGGCGCTGCAGTGTGCACGACAGGCCAGCAGGTGTCCCTTCAGCTGCTCAAAATGGACCCCATAGAGTAACGCCACACACCTGTGTGGAGGTATTGTCCGCCATTTTTTAGTTGTTCTGTCCGCATGTGGCTAATAGGTTGAGAACATAATACGTAATTGTACTAGTTTCCACGACAGTAAGAGTGGTGTTTTCAAATATTACCGCCTGTAACCTTGTTTAAAAGGATTCCAGGTAATGGCGTGGCAATTACGTTGCTAAAAACATCAAAATTCCTAAAAAAGTTCAGAATTGATGCGATAATCCTGCATGAAAATGATTGAAATGAATCGCCGTGGTGTGAAGGCCAGGCCAGCAGGTGGTGGTGTAACTTTACGAATAAAGTTCCCCATTGTTTCTGGTGGTCCGTCTACACATGACTGTCAGGCTGAAAACAAAAACATTTCATTTAGCCAGTTTCCACTGCAAACCTATCAGGGGACTCTTCAAAGATTACACTCTCTTCAGAAGTTTCCAGGCCCCCCAAAATGCCAATTTGGTGTGAATGAATCTGCGGCAGACTTTGACCGTTTGATGGTAAAAATTACACAAACATCCCCCTAAACAAGCCCCGATAACTTTTCTTAAATCAATACAACAATAAATTACGAGGCTAGAAAACATTAAAACGAGCCAACAGTCATAACAGTGAGCCAGCTCACGATGTCAGAGGCTTCGCCGTCAGTCCAACGCGTGGAAGTCGTCCTCGTGTCAAAATGGAGTCCACAGAGGAACTGATCCCAATAAGGCATTGAGACATTTGGTACACAATATAATCAAAAGGAGGTGACTGGACTAGCAAACATTTCACAAAGACGAACGACCGCGGGTTTGTTCCAATCCCTCAGTACGCTTCTGAATGAGTGTGAAATATCCGGGTCATTGAGACAGGAAGCAGAGTCCCTTCGTCATCCTACGTGGCGTGTTAACGCCAGCGGCTGTATTCATAACGCTTGTTCGCACCAGGAGAGAGGATTGCAGCAAGGGAACATCAAAGGAAATTCTTAAAATGTATTCGTCCCTTCAAGTTCAAGACGACATTCTGGTTAAGATTTTAGTTATCAACCAATCATGTGGAACAAAGACGACGCTATGAGTTGGAAAACTTCGCAGGGGTGACTGAGTGTTTACGCTAACACTGGTTAGCTTAATTATACCTTATAATGAATGCTTAATAATCGGTTTAATGAAAGGTTTAACCGTCATCTTTTTTGCAAACATGCTAATGTTAGCTGTCGCACTAATTGGAGGTGTGCTAAAGTTAGCTTAGCTCCTGCAGTGAGCTGGTCTGTCAGGTAATCCAACACTGTCCACACTTCAGCTTCTATAAATGTAAAGTTTCCTCTGTGTCGAGTTAGAAAAGGTACCAAAATTGACCACAGACCGATTTAATGTCGGTAGCACCAACAACATTCTGTTGGTACGATTAGAAGTACAAAGTCTGGAACCAAGTCAAGACTGGACTAAACATTTCAATCATTACTAAAATAAAGTTTGATCCTGGTGAGATATTTTTTAACCAATTATTGCTTGACATTAAAAGAAATCACCAATAATCACTTATCAGTCGGACCTTTAAAGAGTCCAAACGTTCCACTGTCACATGACCAATAAATAAAAGGGACATAATGACTAAATCATGAAGAGTCCTTCTTCTTGGCGGTCAGCTCTGAGGCCTGCTCCAGCAGCTGAACCAGGAATCTGTCCTCAGCCGTCTCCGCCGCCGACAGACTCTCAGCCCCGCCCACGGCCGGCGGAGCCGCCTGGCCCACGGGTGCCGACAGAGTCCGCGGGAGTTTGCAGGAGGATTGTTGGTTGGTGACGCCTGAGTGGGCAGCCGCAGAGGAGTCGTCCGTGGAAGATGGTGAGACCGCATGCCAGAGTGGTGCTTGACTTTCTGGGGGCTGGTAAGGTGGAGGTCCCGTCAGCGGGGAGCCGTCAGGGTTGTGGATGATGATGGGGTCCGGCGAAGGGAGCGGTGCCCACTGTTCCTCTACAGGGTCCAGATCCCTGGGGTCTTTGGAGGGGCTCTGGTCTGGGGATATGGAGTCCGGCTGGTGGGAGATGACGTGGAGGTTCAGGCCCATTCTGGGGAACCTGCTGGCGGAGGACGGCCTCCCCCTGGAGGCGGGACTCAGCAGCACCGGCAGCTCCTGACCCAAAGGCTTTCGAGGCGACTCCTCGAGTTTACCTAAAACAAACGGAAGAAAGAATGACCTTCAGAGATGTGTTGAGGTTCTAGTCTTTCTAAACAGGGCAAACGCATGTGCGTACCTGGAGGAGGAAAGTCCAGCTTCATCTTCCTCAGTTCAGTCATGGCGGCCTGAAGCTGCTCGATGACCACGTCATCGCTGTAGAGGAAAGTCTGAGCGATTCGTTCCTGCAGGAAGTCTCTGAGCTCCTCCAGAGACATTTTCAGCAGACGCTCTGCAAACAGACATGAATTTGTTTCATTTGTCTCTTCTGTAAAGGAGCAGTTCACTCAAACATGGAAAGCGCTGATGTGGGGTTTCTTTCAGGTTCATTTAGTAATGGTTACTAGCTAGAAGCAGTTCGCTGCAAATAACTATTAGAAGCTGTTAGCAGTTAACAGATAGTAGAAGTTAGCATACAAAGGAAGTTTGCTGCTAATAGCTGTGATAATTTAGTAGCAGCTTGCAGTTGTTAGCATCTGGAAGCAGTTAGCAGCAATTAGCAGTTAGAAGCTAGTAGCAATTAACAGATTGACTTTGTTAGCAGCTGTACGCAGTTAGAAGCAAGTAGCAGTTAGAAGCTAGTAGCAGTTAAAAGCTTGTATTGGTTAACTGGTTAGCATCAACTTTGAAGAGGTTTTCTTTTTTAGATGAAATTTTGTAATTTCATCCTCTTATGTCAGTACTTCACACTTTGAACAAGATTGTTCTTCAAAACACACGCATATTGCTTCTAACTTACGGTTTGTTCCATTTTCTTTACAGTGTTCAATGCTAGATTTTAATAAAATAAAAAAATAATAACTTTTTGTCACAGCTAAAAGGTTGTAGTATGAACAAACAGCCCCACCTAGTGGACGGAGGCGGCAATGTGCAGCAAATAATCAAAGATAATCAAGGTTATCGAAGAGCTTCTGAGTAAATTCACTGATTCTTTTCTTTCAGGGTGTTAGTAATATAAAGATGTTATAGCCTATCTAGAGAAACTTAGGTGTGGATAGAAACATTGGTATTCCTGCTGCTAATCACAGATTAATTAATCACAGATTAATTAATCACAGATTAATCACACACACACCAACAGGTACTATGTTACTGACACCAAAAATAGATTATTTTGTGTCTTACCTGTCCATTGACACCAAGTTTACGCAAAGACATCTCCAGCTACTTTAACTTTATTTTTGGAGTTCGTAATTGTTACATTAATATGAATGTTATTATCCACCTGGGATCCCTGCTGCGGCCGCGGCCCGACCGTGGAGCGGTTGGAGAAAGTGGAACAGAAGTGGATTATAGCTGATATTTTTGCTGCTTTTCCCCCGTCTGTATCTCTCCTCACCTGTTTCTCTCTCTTTCTAGTTCTATTTTTTTTTCAAACCCGACCGGTCATGGCAGTAGGCCGTCCACCCTGAGTCTTGGATCTGCCGGAGGTTTCTGCCCGTTAAAGGGCAGTTTTTTTTTCGCCATTGTCGCCAAGTGTTTGCTCAAGGAGGAATTTGTTGGGTCTCTGTAGATAATTATATAAAGAATCTGGTCTAGGCCTGCTCTTTCTGGAAAGCACCTTGAGACAACTGTCTTTGTGAATTGGCGCTATATAAATAAAGATTGATTGATTGAAGGAATTCAGGCGAGGATTAATTGAAAAATAACCAAAGAGCAATATAGATAAAAACAGCAATTTCTGAGTGAGAGAAAAAAAAACTTTTCTATAATTTTCCATTCTTTGGCCCAAATATACTTGAAAATAAATAATATTTATAAATAAATAAATAATATTTATTTTCAACTATAAAATAAATTCGGATCAGGACTTATCAGTTGGCATTCCTTATTCAGCGACAGAGCAAAATCGTTTGTGAATAATAGTTTTGTTTTTTTCAAATAGTGCATTATGTGATTGAACGGATGCAAAATCCACTTAAATATATAGACATATATATATTTTCAAAAACAGGAGGCTGTGTAAACGATGTAGTAATTAAAGGGTTCAAATAAACTGATGTCTGATCGCTACGATTAGGACTGATTATTTAAAATGATTTTAATATATAATATTTTATGGCAGTTTTACAGAATTCCTCTAAAGGACGTGAGTTAAGTTTGAGGAAGTGAAGCTGAAGGGGTTAAATCTCTTACTCTTGTGTATCTTTAAGATGGTGTAGGACACGGAGGTGAGGAGCCTCTCTCCCTCCAGGATGAAGATGTCCCACAGGCGAAGGGTCAGCGGGAATGGCGTCTGCGGGAGCAACAGAAGGTCATCGATTCACTGCTGGCAGTTCAACATATCTGCAGGATGGAGGTTTGGTTCTCTTCCAGACCTCAGAGGCCCACAGGCCCCTCGAGGCTGACGGAGAAGTGCTGACAGCGGCTGAAACTGGCCAGACCGCCGCCGCCACAGGATTGTGGGTATGGAGGAGGAGGCGAACAGCAGTTGAAGTAAACAGTTACTAATGGTCTAAGAGCTCAGATATCAACAGAACGTCTGAAACCCTGCAACACCGTCTGCAGCACTCTATACTGTACATGGTCACATGGTGCTCTGAGCATTCATAGTGACTCATGGTGCATTCACAGCTACTTATGACGCGTTTTATAGTTACTTACGATGCATTGAGTGACTTATGTTGCATCCATAGTGACTTATGATGCTTTCACAGTTACTTACGACGCATTGAGTGACTTATGATGCGTTCAAATTACTTATGATGCAAGCATAGTTATGTATGATGCATTCATAGTGACTTATGATGCATTCACAGTTACTTATGATGCATTCAGGAATTAATGATGCATGTATAGTGACTCATGATGCATGCATAGTGACTCATGATGCATGCATAGTGACTCATGATGCAATTATAGCAACTTTTGATGCATACATAGTAACTTATGATACTTTATTAGTGACTCGTGCTGCAATATGACATATTATGAGGCATTCCCACAGACTTATGATGCATTCATAGTAAATTAGGATGCATTCAGAATGACTAAGTATACATGCATGTTGACTTGTGATGCATTCATAGGAATTTGTAATGCTTTCATAGTGACTTAGTATGCATTCATAGTGACTTGTGATATATTGACAATGACTTATGATGTATACATAGTAACTTATGATGCTTTCTTAGTGACTCGTGCTGCATTATGACAACAGTCATGAATATAATAAAGTTATAATGCAGCTCAAAAAGAACTTCTTTAGATCTTCGCAGACTGATGATCTGACATTCTCCCTCAGAATTTCTGGTCTTCTACGTCTTACTTGCTGTGTAGCTGGTTTTCCTTATGCTACGTTAAAACATGATCAATCACCTTCTGGAATTTCTGATGACTTTGGCTACTAGTGAGATCTACGAGTGTTAGTATCTGGCTTCCTCTCCATCTTGTGTCTATTGTCTTCTGTCTGTCTCTCCCAGTCTGTCTGTATGTCTGTCTGTGGCTACCTGTCACTCTCTCCTCACCTGACTCCACCTACCATGACATCATCACACCTGAACACTGCTGCATATAAACCCTGGCTCTACACTCCATTCTCCGTCAGATTGTCCATTTATCCTAGTTCTAACTGAGTTTTGACTTCCTTACAGGTAATTTATCCAGACCTGCTTTGGGATCTTTGCTCACCTGGTGTTTCTTGCCCAGGTTCACCATTCCAGCTCCTCTGACTCGTCTGCTGCTCTCTGGTAACAAAACTGTCGGGTCTCTGAGGATTCTGAGCTGCCCAGCTGTCTAGCCTGCTATATTCTATATATCATTTTTTTTCCATTAAACATTTCTGTACAACTTTTACCTGGCCTCCGTGTGTTTTGAGTTTGGTTCTAGGCTCTTATACCATAACAACGAGCCAACTTCCTGTTTTTCAAAATGGCCTGTTGAAATGAAGATGTGATCCTTAAAATGTTGTCTGATGAGGTTCCTCACCCTGTCGATGAAACACTGCAGGAACCATTTGGTACTGTAGATCCCTGTGGACATTTGTTCTCGGTCCTGGAGAGAGAGAGAGAGAGAGAGAGAGAGAGAGAGAGAAGAGAGAGAGAGAGAGAGAGAGAGAGAGAGAGAGAGAGAGAGAGAGAGACAGAGAGAGAGAGAGAGAGAGAGAGAGAGAGAGAGAGAGAGAGGAGAGAGAGAGAGACAGAGAGGAGAGAGAGAGAGAGAGAGAGAGAGAGAGACAGAGAGGAGAGAGAGAGAGAGACAGAGAGGAGAGAGAGAGGACAGAGAGTTGAAGATGAAGAGAAAAGTCGACCAGATATAAATCGGAATCTTGTTACTTTGAAGTAAGATCTCACCAGATGTTTCTTCAGCTTGGGGACGAGCTTGGAAATAATCTGATCGTGATGCGTCTGGAACCGTTGTAGTTTTGGGAAGCCGGGAACAAAGAATCCTTGAAGAAGAAGAACAGAGGAACACTCTGACCCCACTAAATCCTTCAAAATACGCTGGACCAGCAGCCACAGAGGAGATTTTGATTTCTCACCATGCATGCCGTGTTTCCGATTGGTCAGCAGCTGCGACAGCGCCCAGAAGGCGTCTTCCTCGTTCATGTACATCAGCAGAAGGGCGGCGATCTGACTCATTCCCTGACAGTAGCTCACCTCCTGCACGACAGAATGAATCAGAACCGTTTTATTGTCATTACACAAAAAGCTGATTCTAACCAAATGGAAGACACTTGTTCCAGATTTACTGCTGCCACTTCTTCTTACTACGTAGAGGCATAGATATTTTAATGCAGTACATGAGGTTCAACTTTAACCCTCAGAGGTCTTGGGGCATATTTACATCCATTTAGTGAAGGGCCGTGAGGGGGGGTGGAGCCTATCCCAGCTGACATTGGTCAGGAGGAATGGTAACAATTATTCATGCTTTCATTCACACCTTTGGACCATTTAGAGTCATCAATTCACAGTATGACATAGTATGGCCTTATGATCTATTCATAGTGACTCATGACAGATGCATATCGACTATGATGCTAACATAGCTATGAACTCTATGAACTATGATGGGTGCATAGTGATGTTGCATTGATTGTGACTTATGATACATTCTAAACCTACAATGAATTCCTAGTGACTTATTATTCACCCTTAGGGACTTAAGATGCATGCATAGTAAACCATGATGCATCCATAGTGACTAATTAAGCGTTCTTAGTGACTTATGATGCCTTCTTGGTGACTAATAATGCATGCATAATGACTTATGATAAAATCATAGTGACTTATTATGCGTTCTTAATGACTTATGATGTATTCATTGTGACTTATTATGCAATCATAATGACTTTTTAGGCATGCATAGAGATAATGTATTCATAGTGACTCATGATGCATTTCCTAGTGACTCGGGATGCATGCAAATTGCTTCGTAGTGTATTCATGGTGACTCATGAAGGATGCTTTACGAATGAAATAAATGAAGGCTGTCGTTTGAGAGGATAGACATTGTCCAAAGTTCACAGAAACTGATACACATGTGAGGGGTCACAAGTTACGCTATTATATATGGGTTTGGAGGAGGGGGGGTTACAAAATTGTTCAACAGCGCCCCCGTCAATATTTCAATAAGGCAGCCTCTACCATGTGTGTCACCAACAAATATGAAGTTTGGTGTGTTTCTCAACAGGAACCACCAAGAGGCTCTTGGAGCCATGACCTAAACCTCAACCTCAAGACTTCTACCAGAAGTCGGCAATTTTGTGTTTTTTTTCTTTCTTTTTTTTACAATTCATGACTGTCGTACTTGTATATTTGTTCAACCTTTTCCCAGAGATTCGTCCGGATCAGCAAAACAATCAGTGAAACTCAACTAGTAGTGATGAGGATAAAATATTATCAAAGGTTTTCTCCACAACCCAGCAGCATGAGTCTCGTCATCAAACTCGTGTGATGATAATATCAACTTCCATTGACCAATCACTCCCAAAACCTCACACATTGTGTACAAGTCCCGCCCTGAAGACGTCCATATGGCAATACTCAGTTACAGTAATAGCACCATCTGCAACACACGAGTATGCTACATGAAAATGTACGTTCTGGTGTGAGAGGCAGGTCTACATGCAAGTGATCCGAAGCTAACGGCAGCTGGTGTATGCCCCTTGTTGGAAGAGCCGTAATAAACTCCTGTGGTTCTGTGTGGACGTGGCTACTAGGGTGAAATACTAACATCCGTGAGTGAATAGAGACGGGGACGTCACTGTTTTTGGAGAGTTGCATTTTGCCAGTTCACACAGAGATGCAATCAGTGTGTTTTGAAAAGATTACACTCTGGAAAAAGTTTTCAGGCCCAGAAAATGTTGTTTTCATGTAAAAAAGGAACCAAAGCCGCAACAAAAGTTAACCGTTTCATGTAAGAACCGTTTACATTAGCAGAGACTTACGGTGTTGTAGACTGAATATGCAGAGAGGACATGGAAGAGAGACTGCTGCCTGCAGAGAGGACAGAATGAGAGAGAAGAGTTAGTGAGACGCTTCTGAGGTTTGTCATAGAGAGTGTTTGTCGTCTTCATAGAGGATCTATGGCGGGGCATTTAGTTTCTTCTAAAGAATTCTGATGTGCCTGGTGAACATCAGAACATCAGAGATTGTAAAGTGGACAGATTTCCACAGGAGGTCTCACTCTGTATATTTAAACTGAACTGGATAAGAAGTCAGGGATAATGAATGAATGAATGAATGAATGAATGAATGAATGAATGAATGAATGAATGTAGAAACACCCTTAAACAGAGTGAGAGGACAAGATCTAGAACATTAGAGTTGGAACACAAATTCACGGAGGACAATATAGGAGACAGAGAACAGAAAAATACACAGAACATAGGAAAGCAACATAAACACAGCTCCTCCTCAACTCTACAGTAACTCTTGATTAACTCTTCATCAACTCTTCATCATCATCACTTCATCACAGCTCTTTGTCCACTCAACAACAGCGCTTCCTCAACTCTACAGTAGGTCTTCATCAACTCTTTATCACCTCAACAGCCACTCTTCATCAACTCTAAATCAACTCTACAACAGCTCTTCATCAACTCTTCATCAACTCTATGTCAGCTCTACATCTGCTCTTCATCAGATCTACAGATCGTCATCGACTCAACACCAGCTCTACCTAGACAAATGTTCTGTTGATGTTCTCCAGATGTTCACCTGCTCCTCCTGAAAAACCAAACGAGGCATTCAAGGAGAGTCAGACTTACTTCACTCCGAAGCGATCCATGAACATGACATGGTTTCTGAAGGTCCGGTTGATGTCCAAATCGATCTGTTTGATCTCAGACGAGTAGAGTCTGGCCTGCTGCTTCATTTTCTGAACACAAACAAACAACTTTAGTCTCAGTCTTCAGTCTCGATTAGATTTGACCGTATTTTAACCAGGATTTTATTTAGATTATATTGGGCCGGGTCGCGGCGGCAGCCAACTGAGCAGCTCTCGGGGATCTGAGGGATCCAGAGGAGTTTCCGGGCATGATGGGATATGAATAACTTTTATCAAGATCTAGGTCTACCCTTTAGTCGGAGGTGTTCAGGAAACCTCCACAGAACGCCTGAAGGCATCCTCATCAGATGCCACACAACCTCAATTGACTCCTTTTGAGGTGAAGGACGAAACTCCATTCCACAAGCTTAATGTCTCTCCCACCAACTAACACTTCTTATATTTGCAGAATAAATGCATTTGAATGGACATGTGAAATACGCAGCTCCGAGAGACTGGGTTAATTCCGTACCTCATATTTGCCCTGGTTCTCCTTCTTAATCTCCTCCACGTCCAGCATCAGTGCCCAGGCCCGGCCTCTGAGCTGCAGGGGAATCCCCTTGTAGACTCGCTTCACCATCTGAGACAAGAGATAAGGAGATAAACAGTTGCATTCAACGGAGTTGATGTTGAGTCACTGCAAATGACCCCGACCACATATCACAGGAAGACAGGTTTTTACATTTGAGACACATCCAGCGAGCGAACCGGCGGGATTGTTGGTGTTCTTACGTTGCTAGAATTATGTGAACAAGAACGGACCAATCAGAGCCGAAGAAGGATCAGACTGGCGGTTTAATTGTCCAATGAGCATCAGCTGTGTGTAACTGTGTGGATCTGCGGCCTGAAAAATGCAGACCCCTCGAGATGAACGGTAAATAAGCACCACTGGAACCGGAGAGCCTGGTTCAAAATCTGTGGGTGGTGTTGTTAAAATGAGGACACCGTCAGCTGCCTATGAAGCTGATTAATGTGTAAACATATAATTTATGAGGATAAACCTAAATATGTGAGCATGAGACAAAAAACAGCTACTGTCTCTCCAGAAGCTTCATGTCAGAGTTTAAATGGGAGCTTCTGAGAAAGTTGGTGTGGTTGTGTGAAAAAAAACGTATCTCTTGGCTTACAAAATATGCTAAGATAGCTAATGTTTTGGTTAGCATACAAGACATGCTTACATTACGAGTCCTTGTGTTAGCATAATAAATACGCCAACAGCTCTAATGTTCGTGTTTGCATATTTGATTTGCAAATATTGATAATTCTTATCGTAGCATATCGAATACTCTAACATTTCTAAAGCTAACCTTTTAGACCTGTCTGAGCATAGTAGGTACACTAACATTGCTAATGCTAACATTGTTAGTGCTTTTGTTTTGCCTACTTATTATTTCTGACAGTTGTGATGTTTGTGTTATCATACTGAAGATGCTAAAATGGTCATTCTTGTTTAAGCCTACTAGATATTCCAACCTGCAAATGATAACATTACTAAGGCTTACCATTCTAAAATTACATTTGCTTGTGTCAGTATAGTGAATATGCTAGTATTACTAGTGGTTTTGTTAGCATGCTAAGTACACTTAATGCTAACAATCTTAATGTTTTTTTTAAATAATGCGAATATTATTTATACTTGTGTCAGCATTCGAAAAATAGCGTAGCACTGCTAATGCTGACATTTCTAGTACTCTGCTATACTTTGCTAACATTGCTAATGCTATCTCTGTTAGACCCAGATGTTTTTGTCCCGGTACTCACTCTGTCACTGTTTTTATATTTTTCCCACTTCTTCACCATCTTCAACCACTTCTCCACTCTTTCTACCTCCAGCTGCTTCCTCTGTGATGGGCACACAACATTTAGCTTTAGCATTAGCTTAGAGCAGACTCTGGAGGTTTTGTTTTTATGTTCTCACCTTTTCCTCGTGTGGAGTCGGTGCTGGCAGCTCATCCTCACTGGGAAAAAATCAGATAAACCATCAATTTAAACACTCAAAACGAAAAACTGGGAGAGTAAAGACGGACTTACTGCATGAAGCCAAAGCGGTCGATGACCTTGTAGATGTTGTACTCGGCATCTTCCCAGGGTTTGATCTCCACGCCGCCCTGCCTGCCCTGGAGACAAAAACACTCCAACTTATTTTAAAGAACAGAAACCGAAAGAAGGTTGT
The DNA here is from genome assembly GCA_037951165.1 of Lophius americanus. NCBI lineage: Eukaryota > Metazoa > Chordata > Actinopteri > Lophiiformes > Lophiidae > Lophius > Lophius americanus. The sequence goes on along the minus strand of JBBDHG010000107.1, from coordinate 444,574 downwards.
GTCTGTTGCTTCTACGTGACTGCATACAAACTCAAAATCAGTTTATTTTAGTTATAATTAGTGGTTAAACAGCTTTGTTATGTCACCGCTGTGAGTTTGTTCGACTGTTTGTTTGTGACCAAGATTATTGAAAAAGTTATGGACTGATTTATATGAGGTTTTGCCCCGAGGTAAACTCCGTAATACCCTAAAGGTTATTACATTTTGGTAGTGTTATGTGTTTTGTGGCATTTAAAAATAACCCCTTTCAGATACTAACCTAAATGATCTGAACAAAAATGAATCAATAACCTCAATAATTATTCAAATCAGGGCATATCTACTATTGGTGCGAAGATGATTCATTTTGACCAATATTAGTGTTATAAAGCCACAAAATCCTACTTAAATTATTTTACTATGATTAACTTGCTACAATGTTTAAACTCACAAACAAGCACTTCCACCATGGAACATGTCTTCTGCCTCTTTTTATGAGAAATTCCAAGAAATAATCTTTTTTATAGTTGACTACAAAAAGCATTCTGAGAACCCAAACCTCCGCCAAGGCACAACGGTACCCTAGGTTTATGAAAATTTCTAGAGATTTCTCCATTAATGTCCAAGTTATTACAAGCCTTTAAATTTGCCCACAAAAAACTCTCGGAGTAATTCTCAAATACTCTGTAAGCGGTCGTCTCCTGTGCTTTCCACTTCAGCGTCTCTGTTCAGCCCACTAAGCAGAGAGCTCCAACCCCAAAGGAACATCAGAGGAAAAAACGCGGCGCCACAACAACCACATTCTGACGTCACTACTCCAAACGGTTTATTATTTCTTTTTATTTTCAAAAGCTTTAAAAACTCACATTACTTAAATCTTTTGAATTGTGCAGTGCTAAATCAGCATTTTTTACTCACAGGACCTCACTAAGGAGGATTTAAATTTCTCCTCAGTGAAATCCTCTGGTTTTCATGGCGCTGACGTTTCTCGCCGTGCCTCCCCAGCTATGAAAACAGTTTCAATGCATTTCTGCTGACCCTCTCTCTCCTCACTGAGAGCAGGCGGCTGATTGGCCGCCTTCCAGCCAACGACGCCGCAGTGTCAAAGCAGAGTGGGACGCCTCTCCGGTCGGCTTTGGGAGGATTAGTTCCCTCTCTATTATGTCAACAAATCGGAACCTTAATGGATTTTCCAAGATAGGAGTCTCACTCCTGAAGTTTGAGACGCTTCATGCAGACTCTGAGGATGGAGAATTCTACTTCCTGTTAGTGTTTGACTTACTGAGTGTGAAACTTCACTGAGTGTATGGATAAGTCAACAAATGAACAAGATTATGTCATCTGATTCTATGGCCCAAGGGCCTGAGTGAAGTGACATAAGCACCTGGCTCTAGTGCTTCTTCGACATAATGACGTGGCTCTTCTTCCTCAGTGACAGGATATGGATCTAGTGCCTCTGGGACACAATGACATGGCCCTCGCGCCTCTGTGACGTAATGACGAGGTTCTAGTGCTTCTGATGTCATGACACTGCTCTAGCACCTTTATAACAACCTGATCTGGCTCTAGTGTCGCTGTGATGTAATGACGTAGCTTTAGTTTACTCAGTGACACAATGACGTGACTATAGTCCCTCTGTGATGTCATAATGGGGCTCTAGCCTCTTTATGATGTAATTATGTGGTCGTAGCGCCTTTGCGACGTAATGGTGTGGCCATAACGCCTGTGTGATATAATAACGTGACTTAGGTGCCTATGTGACATAATGACATCTCTGTAGGACCTGAATGACATAATAACGTGGCTCAGGTGCCTCGGTGACATAATAACGTGGCTCTAGTGCTTCTGTGATGTAATGATGTGTCAGTAAATAATGCCCTGGCTCTAGTTCTTCGTCTGCCACGATCCGGCCCCTCAACAATACCTGAGGTAATGAAACCATGACAACTGTTCTCCACCACACGGATGAACTGAGCCCCTCCTCTCGCCAAATGTCTCGCTGTAGGGGCATAGGCTAAGCCCCTCCCCCGGTGATCTGATTCAAGGTTTTACCCAGAGTTCTCCTCGGCGCACAGGTAGTTCATAGAACCCCATTATTATTGCACCTGCACCACAAGGTCAAGGAACCGCTGCATGAACTATTTTAGCACCTACTGTAAGAGAAGGTTCTGTCCCAGCACAGGAGGAACCCTGAGGATTGTGAAAGCCTGTGTGAAAATGTTACACTTCCTAAAATGAAAAAGTCAATGACATTGTTGTCGGTCTGCAGACATGACGTTGCTATAGAAACCGCCGGCTATCTCACATCACATCAGCGTTCCAGTCAATAGTGTGAAAGTAGAACACCACAGTCAGAGATGACCCGCTCAGGGAGGGTTTTGGCTCTCGGTCCAGTTCCTCTCAGAAGGAGTCCATAAACACAGGATCATCATTCAGTGACCAGAAACCAAAGTCCAGTCAGTCCTGGTTCTACTGCGACTGGATATATTCTAGAGGAAGATGATGGAAGTTGTCTCACTGTGTGAACCAAGACTGGTTTTCTATGTGAACCTGGACTGTTTCACTGAATAAACCTGGAATGTTTCCCTGCGTGAACCTGGACTGCCTCACTGTGTGAACCGAGACAGTTTCACTATGAAAACCTGGACGATTTCACTGTATAAACAAGATAGTTTCACTGTATAAAGCTGGACGGTTTCACTGTATGAACCTGGACTGGTTCACTGTATAACCCTGGAATATTTCACTAGGTGAACCAAGACTGTTTCACTGTATAAACCTGGACTGCCTCACTGTGTCAACCGAGACAGTTTCACTGTATAAACCAGGACAGGTTCACTATGAAAACCTGGACTGTTTCACTGTATAAACAAGATAGTTTCACTGTATAAAGCTGGACGGTTTCACTGTATGAACCTGGACTGGTTCACTGTATAAACCTGGAATATTTCACTAGGTGAACCAAGACTGTTTCACTGTATAAACCTGGACTGCCTCACTGTGTGAACCGAGACAGTTTCACTGTATAAACCAGGACAGGTTCACTATGAAAACCTGGACTGTTTCACTGTATAAACAAGATAGTTTCACTGTATAAAGCTGGACGGTTTCACTGTATGAACCTGGACTGGTTCACTGTATAAACCTGGAATATTTCACTATGTGAACCAAGACTGTTTCACTGTATAAACCTGGACTGCCTCACTGTGTCAACCAAGACTGTTTCACTGTATAAACCAGGACAGGTTCACTATGAAAACCTGAAGTGTTTCACTGTATAAACCTGGACTGTTTCACCATATGAACTTGGACCCTGATTGGTTAAATTAATTCTCTCACCATGTCACTCCTTACCTCAAACTCAGGCTCTGCCTTTCTCAACTACCAAACATATCATCGCCCAACGTTTTATTAATACTCTCCACCCACACTCAATGCTCTGCACACAAACCACACGTTTGAATACAGGAGATAAAGTCACTCCGTGATCTGTGGAGGCATCAAACTCACCGTTTCATAGTTCAGGATGATTTCAGCACGTTCCTCTGCTATCAGCGTCTCAATGTCTTTCTTCATGTCAGTGTCTGTAGAGAGAGGAGGACAACCATGAGAGCAGGAGAACAACTCCAGGGAGAGGTGACAGCGCTGTGCACTTTTAACTCGTAATGACCTCTACTCTTACTTATATGGTTCTAGTATCGTTCTATCGTAGTCCTACATGACTATACACCACAATAGTCTCAATAAAGTTCTAGTCTTGTCTTACTATAGTTCTCTCATAGTCTTAATATCTAGAACCTACCATAGCCTTAATATAGTTCTAGCATCTTCCTACTATAGTTCAGGCCTAGTATTACTATAGTTCTCTCATAGTCCTACTATAGAACCTACCATAGCCTTAATATAGCTCTAGCATCTTCCTACTATAGGGAATGGCGTGCGGTTCAGCCGGGGGCACGTGGCCTCGCGTATCGTAGCATAGTCCAACTATAGTTCTAGCACTGTTAGTATATCTTTAGCATAGTTCTAGCATAGTCCTACAATAGTTCCACTATTGTACTACTATAGTCCATGACATGTTCTAGTGTTTTTCTTACATAGCTCTGGTTTAGTCTTACATTTTTGCATCATACTAACATAGTCCTACTATGTCTCTAGCAAAGTCCTACTATGTCTGTAGCGTAGTCCTACTATGTCTCTAGCAACGTCCTACTATGATTCTAACATAGTCCTACTATGATTCTAACATAGTCCTACTATGATTCTAACATAGTCCTACTATGTCACTAGCAAAGCCCTACTATGATTCTAACATAGCCCTACGATGATTCCAACATAGTCTTACTACTTCTCTAGCATAGTCCTATCTTTCTAACTTTGTCCTACTATAGTTCCAGCAGAGTCCTACCATAGTTTTTTGGTTGTTTTAGTATAGTTCTCATACAACTCTGGTTTCGTCCTACGACAGTTCTTTAATTGTTCTACTAAAGTTATACTACAGTTCTAACATAGCCCAACTTTAGTTCTAACATAGCCCAACTTTAGTTCTAACATAGCCCAACTTTAGTTCTAACATAGCCCAACTTTAGTTCTAACATAGCCCAACTTTAGTTCTAACATAGCCCGGCTATAGTTGTAGAATAGTCCTATTTAGTGCTACCACAGTGCTAGCATTGAATGTTCTGTAGTTGTAGGCCGTGAGATGAACCTGGGATTACTTTGATGGTCTAGGTCTCAATTTGGCATTCTGGTCAGTGACAACAGTTTTCAATTTGGCCCTGGTTTGGGAATATTGCACCCAGATACCATGACCGCTATTCAACCTCAGTGCAGTAACGATCTCAGTAACTAACTTATTATACTTATAACATTTTAAGAAGTATAAAATCTGGCCTATGTATAAAAGGGTAAAACCCAAATATTATTACCCCCCTCCTCCCCCTCTCTGAACGACTAGTCTGGTCTGTTGGCGGCTGTGGTAATATCAGCCCTCTGGGAACAATTACACAGGGTCTGTATGACTGTAGCCTCCGCCACCATCCTCCTACAGGAAACCAGAGAACATCAGGAGTTAGGCTGATGACTCATCTGGATTTACACGAACCAAACACATCGCAGAACCTGCAGTGAGGGACCTTAAACCAGTTTCCTTAGTACTGTTGTCCGTTAGTATTTAAAACTCTGCACAACATCTGGGTCTCAATCCCAGCTGCTGCTGAATCATCTCCAAACACGGCAGCGGGGGAATTAATCTCTCCTCCACAGCAGGGATCAGCCGGATGACGGGACTCTGACCGCTGATCTGGACATGCCACCCATCTGGATTAGGACATATTCTCCAATGCAATGACGGACAATGTTTTTTGCATGTGGCCCCAAACATTCATTCATTCATTATTTTATCTTGAAGAGTCGGGGTATTATGGAATCACCGTCGCGTCCGCCGCAAAGCCTTCGTGTTAGCGTGATAACTCAAAAACGATTCAAGTCAGGTGGGGTTCAGAGCCGCTGATCAGTCTCTCTGCTCTCCCCTAGTTTGGGCCTCCACCCTTCATCCTGGGCCTCCTGCCAGAGCTCCAGCGCACTGACCACATGCAGCCGCAGCCATATGCCCCAGATGACGGCTCACATTTAAGGCTCCTCTGCTGCTGAAAATGTTGTTTCAAAACTCAAACTCATGATGCGTCGTCTTCTGAACATACTTCAGAAGAGCACAGACCCTCGAGGGACACGAAGGTTCTCCAGAAACCTCTTTCAGGGTTAACTGCTATCTCACACGTTAATGGTTGCCTTTAAATTTAGGTTGAAAACATTTCATTTACTGCTGTAACCCTCTGTAGCTGTCAATCAAACTCCAGCAATCAGGAGATGTGCTGCCTTCAGGACAAACATCTGTAAAATCCCCATTTGAAGCTAATCAACCTGGGGAAAAGGTCAGAGTTCATGGCTGCTCTATTCCAAAGACACTTGAGGCGAGGAGAAAGCCACTGCGGACCCAGAAGAACATTGAGACTGGATTTACCCACAACCCACCTTGATGACTCTCAGATCTTCTATGGGCTGATGAGTGGAAAGTTGAACTGTTTGAGAACAGGGGACCGGTTACATCTGGTATTAAACCAAACACATTATTCCACTGGAAGAACATTAGACCTACGGTCAAACATGGAGGTGGCAGTGTCGTCCAGAATGAGAATGTCAGGTCATCAGTCTGAGTTCAAGCTCTAGAACGACTGGGTAACGCAGCGAGACAATGATCGCATAGCAAAAACGATGCATGAGCCAAATTTGTGTCAGGCGATGCAATGATGTGTCATCCGTGACGTTTGTGGAATAAGAAAGTAGAAAGGAAATGCTAACCCAATGTGAAACAAGGGCAGCATGATGGCCCAATTGCTTCAAGCAAGGAAGTTCTGGGTTCATGAAACTGATGGCTGGTAAAGTTTAAGAGTTGGGGATGACGGATTTGATTTTTTTTAATAAGAAGTCAGATTATTTAAATCATTTAAAAATCATGATATTCATGATCAAATACATGTTTTCAAAGCAGAAGTAAAAATCTGCGTCACCTTTAATTTGTGATTTTTATGGCACCTGTGTCCAAGCAGTTTGTTTTGTGCTCTTATGTTGAAGGAGCAGAGCATAAGTTAGACGGTGTGCTGTGAATGTTCTCCTAGTGGGACACTTCATCACCACTGTGTTTTATTATTCCGTGGTTTCAAAGTATAAGCATGTGTCATAAACCCTCAGCTACACCCTCACACACACACACACACACACACACACACACACACCAAATGATTCACTGTTCAAAATTCAACCTCGCTGGTAAGCTTCTCAAGGCCTCTAGCTTACTGCTAAGGTGATAAGCTAAGTGCTGAAGAATTAACAAATCAAATAAATTTTTGACAAGGCCTAAATATAATATACTGAGAATTCAAAAGGAAATGTGGGAATTCCTAATGGACAAACGCGATGGCTATATTGTATTCTGGTTGTTGATTGGTTAGGGAGGACGTTTTCCTTTGAAGTATCATCTCCCATAATCTGGCCAATAGCAGATCAGCATAAAAAAAAAAAGAAACACATTAAAGTACATTAAATTGATCTAGTAGATCCCACCTCCAGAGGAGGACAGCGAACTGTGTCCTCCTCTGCTCTCCACTTCACAAAGACAGCCTTTCACCTCGCCTGCCCTGTAGGTGTCACTGTTGAAGCATAATCCGACCATTTGTTCTCTTCAAATAACGAAACCTAGATGAGGGGGCGGTTCTGTCGTGGCTACCGGAGCCCTAGCGGTCCCCTCTTAGAAGAACAAGAAAAAGATTGATCGTCATTGGTTGACGATCAGTGTTTCCATATTTGGGCCAGATGAAAGAAATTTGTGGGCAATGACCAGAGTGCGTTAAATTTAAACGTGTCATATGAACTTTATGAGATCACATGTGACCCACGGCCGCCTTTAGGAAGCAAAGAAGAGAGCCAGATTTGCCTCTTCCTACAGATTGTTAGTTTTAACTTATTTATAATCCAGTTTTATAAAAAAGGCACAATGGTGCTTTATTTTGGTTCTATGGAACATTAAATCCACTGTAAATGGATTAACTGTGGACAACATTTCACATTGAGTATATTTAAAATTGAATTTTGCCATTTTTTTAAATATAGGTCTAAAAAAATCCTCTAAATCCATAATAAAATCTTTTCCCATTTCCGGATGCATTTCATTCCCAGTGGGTCGATGTCAAGTACCAGGCTATATATGCGTTAACAAGATGAAAAGAAGGAAAGGTTATTATGAAGTCCCACCTCATAATGTAGTCGCAGACATTCTAACCTTTCATCTGAACTCATCAATCAGTCTAATTAATCTAGAACAATTCATAAAAGTAGCACTTCTACTCAATTTTAGGCATTTGTTAACACTTTCCACTGTTTCTGTTAACCTCAGGCTTTGGTGAAAAACACGTTTAAAAGAAAAACAAATAGACATATGTAGAGGGGAGTGTGTTGATTTGATTTAATTTTCTTAATTCATAATTCAACCTTTTAGGGTTTTGATTAAATTAACTCTTTAGAAAATAGTTCAAGACAAAAAAAAAAGAGTCTCTCCACCATGAAGCAGAGATTATGTTGTGATTTCTGATATACAGTGTAACACTTTGGTAATATGCTGAAGGGAAACACCTTAAAAGGTGAAAATAAACCCAGATCTGTGAGTTCCAACTGAACGTGAACGCCGCTGCTGCCAAGAGGGTCCCCATCCTCTGATCCTGACAGGATGCTGATGCGGTGTTTGGGTCGGTACAGACAAAGACCTGGACGTGGAGGAGCCCCACTTGTGATGTAAACAAACCCCATCCTCCTCCAACGCTCATGCCGGAGAATCGCGCGAGATCTTTTTTTATTCTTATGAGAATAAAAAACGCAAGCAGGAAATACAAAAAGGAGCTTGAATTAAAAAAAAAAAGGTAATAATTACCGGAATATTTGGTGTAATTCTGCACTCGAAGTGCCAGAACGCAGGTCCGGCTCCCCTGGACACAAAACAAACGATCCTTCGTCAGTCCATCCCGTTACCGGTACCGTCACACGTCAGCGGGGCGGCGGAGGAGCTCCTGATGCAGGAGCCGAACAGCCGCACTGAGCAGGCGCCGCAGCGGGGCACCAGTCAGCGGGCGAGGACGAGCGCTCGAAGCCGGCCTACCTCCAGGCCTTAAAGCGACAGAACCTCAAGAGGGGAGCTGGCTTGAGAAAGACGGAACCTCTAGCCTGATAGAAAGAGAAACCTCCAGAATAGACCCGGCCTTAAAGAGACAGGACCTCCAGAAGAGACCCGGCCTTAGCCGAAAGAGATAGAACCTCCAGAACAGACCCAACCTGAAAGAGACAGAACCTCAAGGATAACCACGGGAATAAAGAGACACAACCCCCACAGAGAGACCTTAAAAAGACAGAACCTCCAGGAGATACCCGTCCATAAAGACCGAACTTCCAGAGGAGATGTGGGTAAAACTCTCTCCTGCCGCCATCTGCTGGACAGAGACGGTAGTGCTTTGGTGTTGTCCATAAAAACCATCATAGAAATCATATTAATAATAATAATAATAATAATAATGTAGAATCCATCTACACAATCTCAATGTAAAGAGCTTTCCTCCATGGGACAAGATCTTCATCAGCAGGCATGTCAGACTCTACTCTTCTTCCCTAATAATGTCCCAGGATGGTGAATTATTCCAAAAACCAGGAACATGTGTGTGAACTATTCTAATCGAAGAATAATTATTTGAAGCTTAGATTTTTCAGGATTTAAGCGATGTACCAGATACCTGATTAGAACAAAAATGTCACATTTTAGAAATAAAAGAAAATGTTTTGGAATCAAATTAAATTGATCCCAGTATATTAATGTCTACTTTCCCATTTCTTTTTTGCCAGCCTTTTCCTGCATATACTCTCCTGAACATCCTCATTCCTCATCACATTACCTTTTAGTCTTTCCTCTGTCCAGATGACATACCAGGTATTTTCCTACCTTTCCTCATTATCACTTTTTCTGTAGTTTCCATTAGTCAATTCCTACATACAGTATTTTCCATTGAGCTTTTGTTTATTATATTCAAATTTTTATTATATTATAAATTACAATATACATCATTATTATAAAGTAAATGATGAAAGTTTTCATGTTATCATTTACTTTTCTTATATTAAGTCACATTTTCAAGAATGAATATTTTATATTCTGATATAAAATATGAATTCATTTATTTTTAATGTTTGTACAACTTTTTGAATTTTATTATATTTTAATTGCTTATTTTTTCATTTGTTTTATCTGACCTAAATCATTTCAATATTATGAATGTTTCTTAGATTTATATATTCATATATTTTAATATTTGCAGTTTTCTAAAAATGTAATTGCAGCTTAATTGCCAACATTATTTTGATGATTCAGAAAAAAACACAATATTTCAAATTCTTATGTATTGTTTTTAATCAGATAGTATATATATATATATATTTTTTTTTTAATATATATATATATATATATATTTATATAATATATATTTTCTATTTAATTTCTCATAATGAATATTTGTTTTATTTATTATTTAAGTATCAATATTATGTGTGATATAAATATATTATTACATATTTTCAAAACTTTTATTTTATTTCATTAGTTAATTCACTTCTTATTTTATTTCTTACGAATGTTCATCCCGTTCAAAACTCTAGAGAAATGTTCCAGCAGACCTGAATCTAAAACTAAAGCCGAAACGGCTTTAAATTCTTCTTTAATTAAAGAGAACAAGTGTTTCCTCACTTATAAAATTTATTCAGCAAACAAAGTGTGATCAGCTCTCAACCCAACAAATGGCAAATAAAACATTAATACTGTTTGTAAGTTATACCCTGAAGTAACATCTGATGAGAGTACAATACAAATCATTTAATGTGACTGACTGCAGAGAAATACAAATATCATTTTTTTTTTAAATCACAGGAAAGTTTAAAGACTGTTGGCTGAGTATGACTCAGCAGGTTAACAACGACTCAGTGGAAAGTTCACAGGTTAAAACACCAGCCAGGTTCAAAAGATCCCAACACCTGTCAGGTTCAAAAAATCCCAACACCACATGGAGCCGCTGCATCACGTCTTTAAGCGCCGGGTTGAGCATCGCCAGAACAGCCGACGCAGAAGGTTCTGTTTTAAGCAGGCAGAGAATTTAAGATCCCTGCAGGCCCTGAAGGCACCAGAGGTTGCAGACGCTAAATTAAACGTCCAAAGCTGAAATGAGCTAATTCAGCTATGCCGAAAGATTTAAGACTGACTTAAAAAGGAACTTTATTGTGATTCAGACTATCCGCCATACAGGTACACAGCAGAACAAATGACCCGGCATCAGCCTCCATACACTAAACAAAGAACAAAAGCAAACAGTCGATGTCAGTCATGGATAATTCAAAAAGAAGAAGGGTTAACTTGACAGTGGTTCTTGAAAGTTAGCTTAAGTTAGCTGAGCTAACGTTAGCAGAGGGACAACAGTATCTGCATTTGTGACATTAGCCGGCGTTAGCCAACTTTAGCTGCGATTACATGACATTATCTTTATTCAGGTCATCTACATTTTGTAGGTTTTTATTATCTTTTATTTGCGCCTGATAAATTGTAGATTAAGACAATAAAGCTACTGAAAATTGTGAGCATGATCATTTTTCTGGTCAAACGTTTGTGGCGTATTCAAATTTGCAGCAAATCAAACATTGGCAGGATTTGAATTTCATGACGTTTCCCTGCAGTGGTTTTAATCCAATGTCATTCTGAGCTGGTCTCTGGTCAGTTGAGCCAGCCGTAGGCGAGCAGACCGTTGTCCGTCCATAGCCCACACCGCTCCGCCGTGTAGTTGTGCACCGCTGTCAGCGTGTCCGACAGAAGAGCAGTGGCTGCTGGGTATTCCGGCCATTCGTTTGTCATCTTACCTGAAAGACAGAGAAAGATTATCAAAGGAGATTTCCTTTTATTCTGACCTACCATTCTGTATAAATGTTGATGACACTCAACCATTGTACCAGTTAGCATATAGCAGTTAACAGTTTGAGAGTATTCGCAGTCAGCAACTTGAATTAGTTAGCAACTAGCAGCAGTAGCTGACAACTGGTAGCATTTGGTAGCTCTTAGTAACCAGTCAGCAGTTAATGCCAGTTAGCAAACAGGCTCATGTAGTTGGCTGCTAGTACCAGGTAAAAACAGTTAGCATTTGTTAGCTGGAACTATTTGTTATTCTGAAGGAATGTTTGTGCGTTCCAACAGTTGACTCCTCTTACACAGTTTACAGCAGCAACGAGGCTTCTTGGGTCACAAAGTCTTATGAGGAGGTAAATCTGTGTGTTTGCATTGCAATTAAATAAAATGTGTTGTTTAAGAATTATTTGGCCGAGAGGAAAAAATATAATATATATATATATATATATATATATATATATATATATATGGACCTAAAGTTGAACCCTGCAGGTACACCGGAGGATATAAAACTCAAGGAACCTTCACATGTCGGCGGGGGTCTTATCAGAATGAGCTCCGATTCCAAAAGAGAAACAAATAAATAACCTGTTTTGGCAAAGTGGACAAAATGGCGCGTTATGAGGTCTGTGAACTTCTTGTCTCCATCAGAGAGAGGTTTCCCGAGGAGGGGCTCCAGCCATCCTAAGAAAGAAGAAATGTCAAGGAAGTGGAACGAGAAGCGGCTGGGGAACGACAGGAAGTCAATGGATGTGTTGGTTGGTCCTGATGGCGTGTAGGTCACCACGTATCGATACACAGGACTGTCCATCGCCGCTGCAGATGGAGAGAGGAGGTCATGAGTCGGTGAAAGGAGCAACACAAACATCCCCAGTACCCCAGACTCCCCTACCTGCAGCCCTCCAGGCCAGGTCGTTGTTGGGACAGGTGGTCCTGATATCAGACACCATGGTGGTAAAGGCCATCTCTGGACAGCGGTCTGTGGTGGGGCAGGGGGCAGAACTTGGATACTTTTTCAAAGCCTTTGTGGGGAGATCCGTGCTGAAGGTCTTCAGTTTTTCTGTGCGGAGAAGAGAAATGACCCAAATGAACGGTAATTAAAAATGCTCCGATAAAACTTCTTGGTTCTCCAGAAGCACTTTAAAGTTACTGATACCTGTCACATACCACCCGTAGTCCCCCCAGGTCCACTTGGAGATGTTTCCGACAGGAGGGCTGCAGAGAACACAGAATACGGTCCAATCACAGTTACAGGTAACGGTGATGAAGCTTGACCAGGTGAGCTCTCACCTGAGGTCAATTTCCTGCGCCGTGGTCCCAACAACAAAAGGAACGTCGCTGTAGCCTCCCTTCTTCTCCTCCCAGGACTCGAAAGGTGGAGCATCCAGGACATGTCCATCCACCACTGCTACCGGGCCTACAAAGAGCCCCTTTGAGGGGAGGTCAAAGGCGTCATCCTGAGCCCAGTAGGGGTACTCCGTCCACGGGACGGCCTGAGGAGGAAAAAGGATCATGGTAGACCTCTACCAGAACTAGTAGATGGTTCCTACAGTCTTTACAGATGTATCTAGGTCAGACCACCGGCTAGTGTTAGGTGGAGATGTCTCCTACCTGCAGGATCTGTGTGATGGAGAGTCCTCTGAGACAGGCCAGGTCTTTGCAGCCTGTTTTATTCAGGAACACCAGGTTGTCGGACTCGGCCTGTTCCAAGGTTGCTTTGTAGTTGTACGAGCCACTCATGTCCACCGCCGCACGGAACAGACCCTTCGCCAGCGGGGACATGAGCATGGTCCACACTGATGTCCCGCCTCCACAGAATGAAAACAGATCGTCAGAATCCCAACTTGGTTCTTAGGCATTACACTTGATCCTATAAGAGAGAAATTTGCCTCAAACCTAAATCGGGATTTCATGAAATCCAGTCTAGATAACAAAATGTCCATTTAGTCCACTGAAGTCTATAATCTGGTGACCAGTTTAAGTATTTAATCATTCTTCTATGTTAAGGTATCGCAAAGCAACATGGCCCCAAAGAGGGATTGGGTTTGAGCTCTCTTCCTATTGATTTCTCATTATTTCTTATGGGACAATTTTTTCGCCTTTTAGTAAAGTAAACCGCTACAGATCAATTCCAGCTTTTTGCACAGAAAAAGCCTTCGGAGAAATAATAATGTGTTTCAGTTTCTCAAATCTTCAGGTAAAAAGTTGCATCACTGTGGAACTCTTGTCGAAAATCACCTTCTGGGACATCTGTTCTGTTCAGGTTGGGAAGAAGCTCAGTGAGAAAGTAAATTAGCTATATGGTGGCGCCCCTTAAAATAAGTTCAAATAAAAACCATGTCTTAATCTAAACAGCCCATGCTCTTCTCGCTTTCATACCTGAGCTATGTCCAAATATGGTGACCTTCTCAGGATCTCCTCCAAACACATGGATATTCTTCTGGACCCACTTCAGAGCTGCGATCTGGTCCATGAAGCCATAATTCCCTGTGGATAGAGGCATCGATTAGCTTGTGGCCTTTTGTCCCGACCAACCTACCTTCCTCCTCATCTTCATTCCACCTACCCAACTCCCTACCTTCCATTCCCTCTAGTCAACCAACCAACAAACCTACCAACCAATGTATCCACCCTGTTTAGCCACTTCATTATCTAGCCTACTACCTACTAACCTACCTATCTTCCGACCTGCTTTCCTTCCTTCGTACCCACCTCACTAACGACCTACCTTCCTACCTTTCCTACTTACCTTCTGTCCTTCATTCTTACTATAGTCCCTTTCCCCCCTCACAAAGTTTTTAGAAGCCCAAAGCAAAAAAAGAGGAGACTATTGAATTCATGGCTTTGGATGATGGTCCATTTTCAGCAGTTAAGGGTAAAACTGATTTTACACCTGAGCCCAAGTTAGATTCGATCATGCAGGTGACATTTCCTGAATGCAACATCACCAGAACTGTCTAACCATTCTAATCTGAGTGTGAGCTCCTAAAACAAAGGCTGACCTGAGGTGTTTGTTGGAGAACCTTCTCTCAGTATCTCCAGTGCCATGAAGCCAAAGGCATTGAGTCTGTAGTTGAAGGTGACGTAAACTATTCCTGTGTCGGCAGCAAGCTTCTCAGTGGGCCGGTAGAAGTCCTCTCCTCCACTGAGAGCTTGCAAGGATCCTCCATGGATGAACACCATGACAGGCAGCATGCTGTTAGGCTGCAGCGTTGGTGTCCATACGTTGACCAACAGGCAGTCCTCCTGGCCCGTCACCCGCCCTGTGCTCCTCATTTGACGAATCTGTGGGCAGGCGCTGCCGAATTGGCCCGCGTCAACGGCCCCGCTTTTGCACAGTGGTTTGGCTGGAGGGGCCCATCGCAGCTTTCCAACCGGGGGAGCGGCGTAGGGCATTCCCTTGAAGGAGTAGGCTCCATCGTTCTGCATAAGATGGATTCAGAAGTGCTGTTAAATAAACCGTATGCACATACTGACAAAAACTTCCACTTTTTATCAGTAGAGAATTCAGCCAGATGTGGTTTGTTTCTGGAGTTTGTGGACAAAAATTAACTTTGGGCTGAAGGACCAGCTTAAACTTTTTCAGCCCAAACCCGATTGTGGGGGCCATTCACAGTGTTACACCAGATTGATCGAATAGGCCTCACAATTACGCTGTGGTAAAATGTAATATAGGTAAGAGCCTGATGGATCAGGTGTGGCAGGTGAGGGTTGCTGTGTGTTGTATAGTGAGATATTTGGTTGTATGGTGATTTGCACAGGATGGATGGAATAGAGCATAATATGGGGCAAGAGGCAAGACGCGGAAATTTTGAGTTTTAATTTGATCCAAACTCCAGCGGTGTCACGGCGAGCGCCTCAGAGTCTTTAAGCTGGGCTTAGCTTCGGTCTTAGGACTATTTTGTTCAAGATTTATGTTTGTCTAATAGAGACCGGCCAAAACTCAGAGCACTGTTATAAAATGTTATCATGTCACTCTGAAATAGTGTCAAGCATCTAAAGACGTACAAGTACGCTATTGCTGTTTATTATGATCACTGTTATACTTATAATCATGCTTTAAGATGTAAAGCGGTGTAACAAATGAGATCTGGTTGGAAGAATGTAAAATTATTATTTATGCAAAAAATATTGGAGGATATGTCCTTACAGGGTAAAGATTTCTAAGTCCAAGAGCTTGATTAAAGCAGAGAGTGAGAAAGTAAAGGGAGAGACTTACATTTATGGAAGAGACATCCTAAAGAAGAAACATTATTTCCTACCTTTAAGCGGATTGCTAAGAGAAAATCTTTGTGTAATGCTGTGGAACACAATTTAACAGACCCGTTTTTTCTCATTGGTGAAGAATTGTTTTCTCTACATTTGGGGAGCTCCGAAACACAATATTCTCTCCATGAGGGAAACATTCCAGCATTCATTTTTTTTTCATCTTTCTCCACTTTTAATTATTATATATCAGGATTACATTTTACAGTTTCTGGCATCTTAATAATTCTCAAGCTAATTTTACTAATGCTTTAAATACGAAAAATACAAGTAAAATACACAAATCCAACAGATATTGTTTCTATTATAATTAAATATGTTATTTTTCGATTGTTAAGTGGTACTCAGATAGATAATGAAGTTTAAAGAGACAGTTTAAAGATAGACTGTGCGGTTTACAAGTCAGAATATCATGACAGATATTCGGGTTAGGTAACAGTCTAACTCACGGTGGCAAATTCATTTCATCTTATTTATTTTGCATACAGTAAAACATTCCGGTTGAAAATCTTTATTGATTACATAGTGTAATTTGTTGAGAACAAAATAACGTAAGAGCCATCAATGGAAACCCAAATCATTGACCCACTGAGGTCCGGATTCAGAATCATACTCAAAATCAAAATGGAAAAATGAGATCCCAGGCTGATCCAACTTTTATAAAATTCCTCAAGACAACCCTTTAATGTGTCTCAGTAGTGTGTTTGGCCTCCATGTGCCTGTAAGCACTCCCTACAACATCTGGGCATGCGCCTGATGAAACGATGGATGGTCCACTGGGAGATCTCCACCCAGACCTGGATCAGGGAATCAGTCAGAAGACCCAGAGGACCTAGAATGACCAATGACCCTTGCTCAGGGTCAAGACCCAGATGACCAATGACCAATGACCAATGACCCTTGCTCAGTCAGGTAGAGTGTCTCCTGCTGTACCCACTCACACTTAATAGTGTGGAGTGTCAGTCCAGCCTTGTTGAGTGTCAGACCACCCTTGCAAAGGTCAAGGCTGGTGATGAATTTGGCAGCTCTTCCCCAGTAAGTCCTCAATTCTTGGCACAGGGTAGGCATCAAATTCTGAGACGCCACTGGGTTTCCTTAAATCAATGCAGATTCGTAGGGAGCCAGCCTTCTTGAAGACGATGGCCACTGGACTGCACCACTCTGAGTTGGATGGCTCAATCACTCCGAGCTGCTGGTTTGTGCTTTCCAAACCTTTCTGAGCAGATCCAATGGTCACTGCGCATCCTAGCCATATAGAAACTCAAACGGGGAGGAGCCTGTTGATGCCTGGGGAAATGCCTGGTAGGCGAAAAGTAAAAACGTCAGCCAACGGTCCCACAACTTGCCAGTATCATCCACAAACATTTGCAGCATCTTCTTCAACGTCCGGTTGAACCTTTCGAGAAGACCATCCGTCTGTGCGTGGTAAGGCGGGGTCTTGATGGCTGAGATGAACAGTTGGTTTCGGAAGAGCTGCATCAATCTGGAGGTGAAGTTGGTCCCCTGGTCCTGTGTGACGGCGGTATGTGTGTGTGTTTTCTGCTTTGTTGGTCCACATGAGGTACCGTATTATGGTATAATCAAATAAAAATTTTAATGTGAGAGTTGAAAAAAAGTTTGGGCTGCTGAATTTAAAAATAGGGGAGGACAGAGATCTTTTTTTAATTAGTCAGAAATTACAACTTTTTTTTAACTACATAAAATATTTTATTCATGATGCTCATAATGAAATACATTTTTTTACAACAAATTTTAACATTCTAGTCACCTGTAGCCTGACGATTGTGTTTATAGTTTTATAGTGATTTTATTTTTCCTGTTACTAGGCAGTTTGGCTTTTTATGCTATGTGGAAGGAGTAGAGCGGAGGTTGAGTTGGCCAAGTGCGTTGCGAGTGTTTCTGCTTTGCTGAGAATATAAAGTATGAGCGGTCTTCCTCCTGTTACTCTACACCACCTGCATGTTTTATTATTTTTGTAGTTTCAAAGTATAAGCATGTGTCAGCTACACCCGTTCAGACAAAGACAATAATAAAACACTGTTCCAAATCCATCCTCAGTGGTAAGCTTTTCAGCTCATAGCTAACTGCTTAGCTGTCAAGGTGTCTGCTAAAGCTGAACAAATTACATTTATTTGGACAAGCCCTAAAAAAAATAGATATGTTTAGATGTTTTTGACAGTTGTTGATAATGAATAAATCTATCCTCTACCACCAGTCCGTCACACTCAACGCCACACAGTGGCAGAGAATTGAAGAGGAAATTAAGAAATTCTAAAAGGACTAAGACAATGTCAATATTGTATTTTCTACATTATAATATACTATACATTTAATGTATCTAGTAGATCCTGCCTCCATAGGAGGATAGTGAAGTCTGTCCATCTGTGCCCTCCACTTCACACAGGCAGCCTTTCACCTTGCCTGTGTGAAGTGGAGGGCACAGGTGGATTGAAGCATCATCTGAATTCCAGTAATGGATTTTTTCCAGAGAAGATGTAAAAACGATTTTATAATTGATAGTGAGAATTAGTAATGGTCGATTTCAACTAATTACTCTTCTTTTTATACTTTGATCTCCCCGTTGTCTCTCAAACTCAGGAGAACCATCTTCTTCTGCCTCTATGGACCAGCCTCTTCTGGTCTAAACTCACGTGTTTTCCTCTGAACTCGCCGCAGAGTGTCGACACGTGGGCAGTGCCTGGCGGCAGCGTCTGCGCCATGTAGCCCATGTAGGTGGCGAGGGAGAGCAGGGCGAGAACGCCCAAGCAGATGAGGACGATGTTGCGCCTGGAGAGCACCAGCAGAGGGTTGATGTATTGTCTGTGATGGACATACTGCAGCTCCTCCTCGTCTTCCTCCTGTACCAGGTAGCGGTACTCGGTCCTACTGTCAGTCACCACAAACGCGTCTTCATTCATCTTCTCTCTGAGGGAAAACAAAAATTAATTTTTTTTTGTTTTTTTAACCATAAAGACAAGATTCTATCTGGTCATTTTGTTGATTAAGCTGACCGAGCCCACAGCACACACAGCACCACAGGAAGGAAGCCCATTTTAGCAGCTTGTGTCTTTGACCTCCTTCTTTCAGTTACTACCCAAAGCTCATGACCATAGATGAGGGTTGGAACACAGATGGGCCGGTAAATTGACGGACCATCATCACTAAGGAGACCTCTGGTATGTTATGCTAGCTCACCTAGCTTTGCTCCTGCTTGTGGTTGGTACCAAAACAGACTTTTGTCCCTGAAGCACAGAGAAGGCTCTTTTGTTTTTGCTCGTCACGCAGTCTAATTTTTTGCACCACCGTGTCATGTGACTGAACACAGCGCTCTCATTGGCTGAGGGACAAAAGTACAAATGCTGCTTTGTGACAGTTTATATCATGAATTAAAATGGAATATCAACAAAACACTTTTTTATATACCTACAGATCCAAACGTTGGGTACTGTGGGACAGGAATTGGAAAAGACCGTGAGAGTTGGTTTGATGCAAATAAACTACAACTGAATTAAAGTTAAATATAACTCTGAATAAATGTATAATCTTTTGAAATGGTTTAACTATTTAACTCAAGAAACTCATGATAAATAAGTCATAGAAAGAGTGAAAGAAATCAAATCATCGGTGTGATGATAATAAATGAAGTTGTAAGGCTCACATAAACTTTATTAAAAACTAAAATATCCAAATCAATCGCAATACTTTATAAAAGACATCCTAAATCAAGATTCACAATAAACCTTATACTCTTCCTTCATACTCCCAACGGCTCACGATAATGGCTGAAAGGAAAGCCCACTTTGCTATAGAAAGGATAATCTGGATTCTATAAAATCTGGTTTGTCTTTTAACCATTTCCTGTAGCACAATAACAAACAGCATGATGAATGGAAGAATGACAGCAAGGGTATATCCCTGAAAAGCCCCCAATCCCCATTCATTGTACAAACAATCCTTCTGATTGAACTCCTCAAATTAAATGTGAACTCTGTCCAAAATATTTTGTTAAAAGAAGCTCCCCCTAGTGAGTAAAATGTGAACTATCAGAGTGAAATAATATATACAAGAGTAGATTCATATGCACCAAACTTTGACTAATATGGATCAACCTTAAGAAGGAATTTCCTGAAAAACTATTTATCAATAATGTTTTTTAACAAGGGATTTTTTTCATGTATATGTATAGAATTATATACGTATTATTATGATTGATTTTCACTTGTGTTAGAGCTAATTACCTATACTAGTTGTGCTGTATGAACGGAAAACATAATAAAAATAGGTTAAAAAGAGAGACAAACAATCTTTTAAATTGGGATTGTGTTGTTCAGACGTCACATTTGCTCTGACTGAGGAGAACCACCACTATCGTTTATTCTGTGACATCACAACTATCCTTTTATCTGAAACGTAACCACTATTGTTTATTCTGCGACGTCACCACCATCATTTAATGTGAAACGTAACCACTATCGTTTAATCTGTGATGTCACCTACATCGGGGGGCAAAGGTTCAAGTGGGAAAAAAGACCCCTTCTCATAATTATTTCTGAAAAAAACGCTTTAAACCAAAAAGGTTAAATATAGTAACACAAATCTGATTAACTTACCAATTAATTTGAATACCTTCACACCCCCACACAATTGTTTAATACGCAACATAGTTGTAGAATCAGTTCACACAGAAACCGCCTTCTGCAGAACAGGTTTCTCACAAGAGCGGGTAACAACAAAGGAAAATACTCATTTAGTTCATTTTACTGGAAAAAACACTGAAAAAAAAAACAAGAAATGTTTTGAGACCCTGCAAAAATAAAGTAAATTTACTGAAATCATTTCAAAAAGAGGTCTCCAACTTTGAAATAATATCTGTTATTTCTCTATTACATCTTAATACCTTTTTTTTGTTACTAGCTGTCTTTGTTTCTTGTTGCTTTCTTTGTGTTAAGAACCTGTCAGGTCTTGTCTTTAGTTTTCCTTTGTTTTCTTTCCTTCCTCTCTTACAGCAGAAACCTACTGGGGGTCACTTCCCTCTAGATGATTAACGCTTCACTGTGGTTTACAGGAAATCAGTGGGGTTTTCTTTCCGGTCCGATACCAAGTAAAACACAGTCCAGTACCGACGATGCCAATCCAATACCAGTTCTTTGTGCAAAGCTTGAGGTGTTCAGAAAAAGGAAATAAAGCAGGACATTTCTAATGCTATCTATAATGACATCAGACCCTGGAACCTGGGCATTCGGTGCAATATACAACCAAAACTTCTGGATCTGTTGCTTTCAACCACTCTGCTCCAAGTTGCTGGAACAAACTCCCAGAGGATCTGAGAGGAACTGAAAATCTCCACTGAAGTCGACTAAAAACTCACTTATCTAGGCTGGATTTTATGTAATGTCTTCTAAATGTATCATTATATACATATAATTCATATTCTTGAAGAATGTTTACTTCATGTTATCATGTTATTCCCTGATTTAATTGTTATTATTTTATCATAGACTATTATTTTATTTCATTCTATTGTTTATCTGTTTTGCTTTTTTATTCATATTACTCTATTCGCACTTTGCAAACTATTTATTAGCATCTTAATTGTGTAAACTGTCATCTTAATGTTATTATTTGATCATTAATAGCATTATTCTCTAAACGCTACAAACTTTTCTCTGCCTGCGTAGGTCTCCAAATTCATCTCAAATTTCCTTTACATGATTTTCCATAACTCAAAAGTTCATTGAACTTTTTCTCTTGTTTGTCAACCACCTGTCAAGCATCCCGAATAAACGCCTGATTTGTTTCTACATGTGCTATATAAATAAAGCTTGATTGGTCGATTGATTGGAAGAATCAACAGCCATTTAAGATACAATCCACTGCACTCACCAAAGCTGCTCATCGTCTGAAGAAAAAGTCCCTACGTCACCAGTTCAACCCTGGTCCGACGCATAGATCAGCGTTATGGAGAATGAATTCATGAACGACACGGTCACCGCTGCATTTCATATCCGTTAGAAGATCATTTTCCACTGACATAGAGGTCAGTGCTGACGTTTATGTATCTCCGTAAACTTTAAGTTGTTTAATTTGTTGAATAACAACCGCTTGACGGATAGTACATAAGAATGGACCGTTTTCTGCATACGCTGTAGCAAAAGAACACGCCCAACAGCACAACGTCGACATCTCATTGGTTAAAAGATTGTGGCAATCATGGCAATGGTAAGTAGTTCCGGCTGGTACTAGATTCTGGTGATAGAGTCGTTTAATTCGACCGTGTTCGTGGTCATAATTAAAATACACTGCCACAGGTTACGGAGTGCAAATATATATATTTTAATAAGAAAATCGATTCTCGAAGAGAAACGTTGGGCTCGGAAGAATCGATACTTTAGTATCAATCCGCACAGTACTGGTGACCACAGCTGTGCAGGATACCTGGAGTCAGAGATGTTAAGCAGCGTATCGGAAATCAACGTTCCAATCTCCCAACTTTATATTTTGATTTTATTATTTTTAATATCTATTTGACAGGGGGAAAGTACGGAAACAGGACTATATCATCAATTATTTCAAGAAGCACCCCAGAATAGGGCACTTTCTCTCCAGGAAGAGAAAGGACAGGCGCTCAAGCCCCCTTTGATGTCTATGTGTACACACACGTGCACGTGCCAGACTGCCCAGACCAGATCCACTAGCAGGGATCTGGTCTGGGCAGAGACCCGATCCGATGAAAGGGGCATTTCACCAAAATACAGGCAGGAAAAAGTAAATAATCATCAGACCGTTATTTATAAATCTTCTGAAAATAATAATAAACCTACTCTCGATAATTAAATACGTTTGTCATTATTTAACCAGTTTAACATTATTGTGTGACGATTTTGCATTATTTTCAGAGTTTCTCAGTATTTTGGGGAACTTCTTCATAGCTTTAACAAAGTCCCTCATTCTTTGGAGGGGGTTTCTGGCTATTTGTGGAGTTTCTCATAGTTTTGAGAGAGTCTTGTTCTCAAGGAAGTGATGAAATTCTCATTGGACCAACACAATGTCAATATTCTATTCTGGTTGTTGATTATTTAGGGGGGACTTCCTCCCTTAGAAATTCATTTCTTGTGTTTTGGCCAATAGCAGATCAGCATGAAAACAATTCCATTGAAATACTGAACATCGATCTAGTAGATCCCGCCTCCAGAGGAGTATGGTGAGGTCTGACCTCCTCTGCTCTTCACTTCACACAGACTGCCTTTCACCTTGCCCGCCCCGCTGCCATTTTTGATATATCCATAATCTGAATTTTTAAAGAAGATATAAAATGTAAGATATAAATAATACTGAGGTTCGGTGATCTTTTTTTCGCCTCTCAAACAGAGAAGGAACATCTCCCGTCACTCAGACTGAGATGCCGAGTTGTGATTTCTTCGGTATTTATGAGCAGAATCTGTTACCTTGAGCCGGCTGTGGTTTGTTTTTTCAGCCTCACCTGGTATCCATAATGAGTCAGAAGTGTTTCTGTCATGCCGGCGGCACAAAAACCACATTAGTGAGATCAACACGGGTTGATACTGAGGTTTCCCAGCGGGTCACACCTTAATGTTCCAACTAATTATTTAGTCAGAGCAATCGACTGAGAGTCCAGCAGGACCCACTTCCTGCTCCCTCAGCAGTTTCAACCATCGATTTGCATAGCAGGAGACAAACTCTTTTCTGTAAATAATTTAAAGAGAGTTGTTCCAGTGATTTGACTGCTTCAGAATGAAGAAAGTAACAAGTCCACAGGGGGGAGATCTGGTCATGTGCTTCCAGAGGAGGGGGGGAGATCTGGTCATGTGCTTCCAGAGGAGGTTGGTCCATTCAGGCCTCCTGTTTTGGAGAAGCAAGAAGGAGATCTAAAATACAAAAATTGGCTATTGGTTGAAAAGAACCATTCACAAATCTACGTGGGACTTGCCTGGAAAACCTCCAAAGGGAGGCGTTCTGAAGGCCTTCTTATCAGATCCCTGAACCAAGCCAACTGGCTCCCTTTGACAGGACGCAGCAGCAGATCTAGCCTTACTGGAAACGTTTGGCTCCAGTGTGCTGGATTGGAGGTTCTGACCAATCATAATGAAACCTTGGATTCAGGAGAAACAATCTGGACTACTTCCAGATCTTGGAACCGTGGACCAACTTTTCACCCGTTGCAGGCATGCTAGCTGGAACATGGGTAATAGTCCGTCCAGCCTACTTGTGTGTTTTCTGGATTTAGATATGACCCATGTCCCATGGATAGTCATATGGGGGGGTTATGTGGGAGTATGGGTACAAGGGCCATTGCTATAATACCCTCAGTACCTTCATAACCGAGTCAGAGTTGCGTAAGGACCTATCCTTGGCAGAAGGTCAGACATGTTCTCAGTGTGTGTTGGACTCCACTCAGGTTCTGTTCTTGATTCTGAACCAATCAAAACTAAGTTCTCGTCTCACGATACTTTATATAATGTATGACTCCTCTTTAGTGTCTTGAAGGGTCTTTATTGGGTTCAGGGTTGTTTACTGAGACTCCAGGACAACACCATAAAAGGACATTTATTTGAAAGAGTGTTCAGATTGAACTCCAGGCTGTAATCAGAGAATCCTCCTAAAGTCTGGGTGGAGCGGCTTTAGGAAACAGAGTTTTTTCCTGAAGCAGACAAGAGGAGGAAGTTCTCCGTCTGTTTACATTCCACTTCCCTTATTTGCTGCCCGGAGGCAGCAAGGAGGAAGGTGGAGTCAGAAAACAAATCAAAACGAAAGAAACGACTATATCAATCTGAAGATGAGGTTCTGAGGCTGTTGTGTAAATGTTTTTTATCCTAAAAATATAAAAACTTGCTTCCTGATGCAATTAGTGGTCGCACTTCAATCTCCCTGTGGCACACCTTCCTCTTCTAAGCAGATCCACAACGGAGCTCACCTCCTTGGGAACCTGCCCTCATTTCCTGGTAGGATCAGCGAACTCATCTCCTCGATGAACACCTTGAGCGGGCAGCCAATCAACAACAGTGTCTTTTTGGTCTGTAATGATCTGGATCAACACCAGAACCTCGCTCGAGTGCTAGTAGAACCGGACCCGACCTCGCCGAAAACTTGCATCGAACACTTTCGATGCAAGTTTTCTTTTTTTTTCTGCTGCTTATCCTGTGAGAGGTGAGGATGGCCGCAAGAAAAACAAACACCGAGACTCACCTTTCATACCTATGAGCAACTCAGAGTCACAAATTCACAGACCTTTCCCCTAGAACCCGATGAAGAGTATCCAATAAGTTGTGGCTGATTAAGAAGTTTGGGATTTTTTGAGAAACCCAAATTTTTGCGAATGGAGGATCAGACCTATTTTTTAGCTAAAAAAAAAAAGAAAAACAACAAAGCGTGAAATCTTACCGTCAAAAAAGGGAACATTTGAAGACCTGGTAGCTTCTACCAGCACGCTCGGATGGGGAGGGGTGAGCTGATGCTCAGAAGTTCACAAGACGCCACTACATTCCACATGCTATGGAATGTATTATGTATTCCACATACATGGTAGATGCACACATCTACCTTTTAATTTATTTTAATTGCACATAACGTTTAATTTTAATTTAATTTATTTTAATTTATTTTAATTGCACATAACACGATGTTATTCTTACTCTGTGTTATTCTTACTCTGTAACATGCTCTGCTGCTGTAATATTGCAATTTCCCCACTGTGGGACTAATAAAGGCTATCTATCTATCTATCTATCTATGCTGCACCATAAATAGGTAAAAAAAAACTTTCAAAATCAAGTAAAAAATCTTTATTCTACTAATATTAGGAAGTGGTGTTTTTTCCCCCCTTCAAAGGTAACTTTAATTTGTTACCATAAAAGTCAACCTCTTCATTTTCAGGTACTTTTAACTTATTCTAAGTTGACTTATAATGGTGAAACTGTTTTAGATTTAAACCATCACAAACTTGAAATGAGATTCCAATCTGATATTTAAGTATTTTAAGGTGAAAAAGGGAAAAGCTAATGGGGATCCTGACAAATAAACTAATATATCTTTATGTTATCTGGGAATACTCATGTTGACAGTTTGTCTGTTTATCTGACTGAAGTGTTACTTGTTGAATTGTTCATTTTATTTCAGGGGCAATGAGTTGTTTTGACTAGAAATAACACAAATATTCCCAGTAAGGTTTTTGAGTTTTTTCAGTAAAAGACTGAGACTCAAAATTCTCTGTTTCGATTCATTTCAGAAACCTGCAGCTAAAACGAGAATAGAAAAACAATTCCTCTTTGTGATGTACAAACACCACGCGGTTACAGTTTGATTGACAGGTCGGTGTGTGAGGGGGTGTCACCAGAGACTAGGATGGAGATGAAGATAAACACAGGAACTTCTCTTAAAGAGAACTTTCAAATCTCTGATGCAAAGGGGGTGAAATTATTCCAAAATCAAACAAGGAAAAACCGACGGTGACGACGGAGTGGTTCTATTTTCATCTTCCCAGTGTTCTGAAACTCGTCAGAGTCATCAAGTCCATTTTTAAAACCCAAACTCTTTCCCTTCAGACGGATTTGAGATCGGGTCTGAAGATGGACCTGACAGCATCTTCACACAAGGTGGAGGAGAAGATCAAGCTGACAGAGGATGAGGAGCTCCCAGGACTCCTGGTTTCTTCCGTTTCTGTGACTACCTCGAATGTGGTTCCAGTTGGGCTGGACCCACCCGGATCTGATCACACGAGAAGTTCTTAAGTCTCCCCAGTGTTGTATATTTAATTGTACACCTTATTGATCACATATTCATAGACAGAACCACATTGTGAAATTTCTTCTCTGCATTTGACCAGTGTGGAGGACCAGAAATGACATAAGGATAAATAAATATGTTTGGAAATAAATAAATAATTAAATACACAAATTAACAATTTAATAAAATATATTTGGAAATGAATAAATACATCTTGCAAATTGAAAAGGGCTTCATTAAATAATTTTATATTTATTTATTTATTATAATTTTTAAATGTATTCCTACATGTATTCATTCCTTCATTCATTTATGCATTTATTAATTAATTTATTCATTTATTTATTCATTTTCATATTTTTGCATTTATTTAATTATTCATTTCTTTCTTTCCATATTCATTCATTTCTTTATTTCTACATTCATCTATTTATTTATTGTTTTATTTCTGTATTTCTGTATTTTTTCATGTATTTATTTCCATATTTATACATTTCATCATTTATTTATGTCTATATTTCTTCGTCCGTGTGGTAATGAGGAGGACGAGGAGGGCGAGGAGGGCAGTGCTTGTGGGGGTAAAATGAAGGTGGCGGTGGAATGTTGTAAAGAAGATTTGCTGCTTAGGGACCAGGACGACTCGCCGTTCAGGATGTTTGCATCTGACTGGAAAAAAAAGGAATACAATTAAAGTTCGTCTCAGAGCTTACATGCTCTGGATTCTGTCAATTATGGGGCTCAGACCTTCATCACCAACTTCAGATCTCTCCCCCATCACTGTTTGTTGTGTGAGCGTGCAACCTTCATCAGTCAGAGGAGCTCTGGAACCTTCGTCTTCTTTCTCAAGATGTTTTGTCTCTGTCTGTCCCGAGGGTCAGAACTGAACTGGGAATAAAGGCTTTTAGGTTTGCTTCTCCTTTTGTCTGGAACGATTTACAAAAAGACTTGAAACTTCTAGACTTTGTCTCTTTGGGTGTTTTTAAGAGAATGTTGGAGGCAGAACCGTCTGTTTGTAGAAGTTCTGTCTGATCGATGGGGTTTTATCATTGTGATGAAAGTCTGTTTACTTAATTGATTATTTCATGTTTTCCATGAATCAGCAATCCTGCTGATTGTCTGTCTGTCTGTAACTTTAACTGTCTGTCTATAACTTTAACTGTTTGTTTGTCTGTAACTTTGTCTGTCTGTCTGTAACTCTAACTGTGCTGTCTGTCTGTAACTCTAACTGTCTGTCTGTAACTCTAACTGTCTGTTTGTAACTTTAACTGTCTGTCCCTTTAACTGTTTGTCTGTAACTTTAAGTGTCTGTAACTTTAAGTGTCTGTCTGTAACTTTAACTGTCTGTCTGTCCCTTTAACTGTCTGTCTGTAACTTTAACTGTCTGTAACTTTAACTTTCTGTCTGTAACTTTAACTCTCTGTCTGTAACTTTAAGTGTCTGTAACTTTAACTGTCTGGCAGTAACTTTAACTGTCTGTCTGTAACTTTAACTGTCTGTCTGTAACTTTAACTGTCTGTCT
This sequence comes from Lophius americanus, assembly GCA_037951165.1. Taxonomy (NCBI): domain Eukaryota; kingdom Metazoa; phylum Chordata; class Actinopteri; order Lophiiformes; family Lophiidae; genus Lophius; species Lophius americanus. The sequence goes on along the minus strand of JBBDHG010000107.1, from coordinate 416,534 downwards.
GTAACTTTAACTCTCTGTCTGTAACTTTAAGTGTCTGTAACTTTAACTGTCTGTCTGTAACTTTAACTGTCTGTCTTGGACGGGACACTCTTGGAAAAGAGATTTTGAATCTCAATCCTGGTTTTCCTGGTTAAATAAAGGTTAAATAAAAAAACGGTGCTGCACTTTTGTAGATTCTGTCAGCTGGGATGGGCTCAAGCCTATCCAGCCTGAACCTGCAGCGGATAAGCAGTTCAGGAAATGAATGGATGTTGACATAAGTTGGGGTTTTAAAATGTAACAGCCTGGAAGCTGAACTGCAAAACTTCATACTAGAAATAAGCCAAATTTTATTTGCTCAAATTCCCGCGAAAAGAATTTGGAAAAAAAAAGAAAATCTGGCTTTGGTAGAATTTGAACCAATGTCAAATTATTGAAACATAGAACCCCGCTTTTTGCTCAATGTCAGCTGGTGATAGGTGACACCAGCTGAATGAATGAATGAATGAATGAATGAATGAATGAATGAACGAACGAACGAACGAACGAACGAATGAAAGAATGGAACGTATAATAAACTGTAAACTCAAAGTTGTTGTGTCTTACTTGTTTTAAGTCATTGCCATATTATTGAGAAAGATGTATTTGTGACCTCAGGAAGTGATCATCATGTGACGGTTCCAGCCAATCACAGAGCACTTCCTGTATATGAAAGTCCGGATCTCCATTTTCTTCCATGGCCACAATCCAAAATAGATTAATATCAGACAAAGGTGGTTTATGAAGTCTGAAGTCTGAAGTCCTTGGACCCGGGAGTGTGAATGATTGTCTGTCCCTATGTGTCTGTTCTGTGAATGATCTTCTGTCCCTATGTGTCTGTTCTGTGAATGATCTTCTGTCCCTATGTGTCTGTTCTGTGAATGATCTTCTGTCCCTATGTGTCTGTTCTGTGAATGATCTTCTGTCCCTATGTGTCTGTTCTGTGAATGATTGTCTGTCCCTATGTGTCTGTTCTGTGAATGATTGTCTGTCCCTATGTGTCTGTTCTGTGAATGATTGTCTGTCCCTATGTGTCTGTTCTGTGAATGATCTTCTGTCCCTATGTGTCTGTTCTGTGAATGATCATCTGTCCCTATGTGTCTGTTCTGTGAATGATTGTCTGTCCCTATGTGTCTGTTCTGTGAATGATTGTCTGTCCCTATGTGTCTGTTCTGTGAATGATCTTCTGTCCCTATGTGTCTGTTCTGTGAATGATCTTCTGTCCCTATGTGTCTGTTCTGTGAATGATCTTCTGTCCCTATGTGTCTGTTCTGTGAATGATTGTCTGTCCCTATGTGTCTGTTCTGTGAATGATTGTCTGTCCCTATGTGTCTGTTCTTTGAATGATTGTCTGTCCCTACGTGTCTGTTCTGTGAATGATCGTCTGTCCCTATGTGTCTGTTCTGTGATTGATTGTCTGTCCCTATGTGTCTGTTCTGTGAATGATTGTCTGTCCCTATGTGTCTGTTCTGTGAATGATTGTCTGTCCCTATGTGTCTGTTCTGTGAATGATTGTCTGTCCCTATGTGTCTGTTCTGTGAATGATCGTCTGTCCCTATGTGTCTGTTCTGTGAATGATCGTCTGTCCCTATGTGTCGGTTCTGTGAATGATCGTCTGTCCCTATGTGTCTGTTCTGTGAATGATCGTCTGTCCCTATGTGTCTGTTCTGTGAATGATTGTCTGTCCCTATGTGTCTGTTCTGTGAATGATCGTCTGTCCCTATGTGTCTGTTCTGTGAATGATCGTCTGTCCCTATGTGTCTGTTCTGTGAATGATCGTCTGTCCCTATGTGTCTGTTCTGTGAATGATTGTCTGTCCCTATATGTCTGTTCTGTGAATGATTGATTGTCTGTCCCTATGTGTCTGTTCTGTGAATGATTGTCTGTCCCTATGTGTCTGTTCTGTGAATGATTGTCTGTCCATATGTGTTTGTTCTGTGAATGATCGTCTGTCCCTATGTGTCTGTTCTGTGAATGATCGTCTGTCCCTATGTGTCTGTTCTGTGAATGATCGTCTGTCCCTATGTGTCTGTTCTGTGAATGATTGTCTGTCCCTATATGTCTGTTCTGTGAATGATTGATTGTCTGTCCCTATGTGTCTGTTCTGTGAATGATTGTCTGTCCCTATGTGTCTGTTCTGTGAATGATTGTCTGTCCCTATGTGTCTGTTCTGTGAATGATTGATTGTCTGTCCATATGTGTTTGTTCTGTGAATGATCGTCTGTCCCTATGTGTCGGTTCTGTGATCTGATCTGCCTGCTGGGATGAGCTCCAGCCCTCCAGATACTAGCACAGGGTAAGTGGTGACGGATCACCAGCTCTCGCGCCAAAGCGGCTCTGCTGTGATGTCAGCCTCCACCAGTAGATGGCAGCAGGGACCACGTGGCCCCAGAGTGGAGCTGAAGTCCAGGAGTCATTTTTATTTATAGCACCAGGTCAAAGTTTTCAAATGCCTTGGTACTAAAGAACATGTCGTCTTTACTCTACAGAGACCCAACATGAACAAGAACATCTGCCTTCAGACGGGTGGAGAGGGAGAAAACAGAGAGGAAATCATCCAGATCCATAGTTAAGGTTTTTTTAATGAAACATTACACTTCATTAAAAAACATGTTTTAGTGAAACATATTTGTTTTATGTCAAGAATCTACTGTATCTTTAAATCTTGTGACTTGAGGCGAATGTTAGATTTTTGTGAATAATTTGAATTAAATATCATGGATATAATAATAATATAAATAATAACACATTTAATTTATAACGCACTTTACATTTGGATCAAATCTCAAAGATCTACTATAGACAGTGAAGACATTTCTTCTAATAATTCTAAAGTGCTGTATTATCAGAATGGACGCCTATAATAAACAGCCGTGTACCTTTGACCTTTATCAAGCGTTTGCTTGTATTAGAGCGTAAAGCAGCTACCGTTAGCTACGACAGGTTAACATCTGTCTCTCTGACATGTAACCTTTGACCTGCAGTTTTACAGAATAAATAGCTCATTTCTAAATCCATGTATCTAAAGGAACTAGACAGTATAAGGACGACATGTTGACACATGAGGGCCACCGTAGATTCTTGGATGGAGCCGGGTTAGCTGAGGTGTATTTGGTTGGTTGAAATCTGGAACTTGACGGCTAGATCCTCCACACTGGACTTTTAACGGGCCCGTTTAATGGCATCAGCGATTTGGGGCCCGTAATATATAAACTTTTTCAAGCCTTTCTGTGTCTGTCTGAAAAAAATGACTCGCTTCAAAGAAGGCATCTGGTGAAAAACACAAAAAACCCCCAGGAGAGAAAGAACGTTAACTGAAATCACAGGAGACTCAACAGACGAGCGCCGAAACTAACTGGGAAGTTAAATGAATATGAAGAATGAATTCAAAATAAACTGAAACCCCAAACTATGACATTAATATAATAATTATAATTATAATGGAGAACCGGCTTCTTATACCAGATCTGGACTTCAGACTCCAGAGACTTGTATGGACAGAAAGGACCGATGGGACCAGTTATGACCCGGTACAGAGACGTGACAGCTGGGCGAGGAAATCATCTTTCAACTCCTCCCGCCATATTGTGTAATTAAAATTTGAAAACCCGACAGAAGCCCGACTGGTCCTGTGGGGATACAGCAGGATTGGGCAACTAGTTAGAAAATAGTGACAAGTCCAGGTTCATACAGTGAAACAGTCCAGGTTCATAAAGAGAAACAGTCCAGGTTCATACAGAGAAACAGTCCAGGTTCATACAGTGAAACAGTCCAGGTTCATACAGAGAAACAGTCCAGGTTCACACAAGGAAACAGTCCAGGTTCATGAACTGAAACAGTCCAGGTTCATAAAGAGAAACAGTCCAGGTTCACACACTGAAACAGTCCAGGTTCATACAGGGAAACAGTCCAGGTTCCTACACTGAAACAGTCCAGGTTCATACAGGGAAACAGTCCAGGTTCCTACACTGAAACAGTCCAGGTTCACACAGTGAAACAGTCCAGGTTCTTACAGGGAAACAGTCCAGGTTCACACAGGGAAACAGTCCAGGTTCACACAGGGAAACAGTCCAGGTTCATACAGGGAAACAGTCCAGGTTCACACAGGGAAACAGTCCAGGTTCACACAGGGAAACAGTCCAGGTTCACACAGGGAAACAGTCCAGGTTCATACAGTGAAACAGTCCAGGTTCACACAGTGAAACAGTCCAGGTTCACACAGTGAAACAGTCCAGGTTCACACAGTGAAACAGTCCAGGTTCACACAGGGAAACAGTCCAGGTTCACACAGGGAAACAGTCCAGGTTCATACAGGGAAACAGTCCAGGTTCACACAGGGAAACAGTCCAGGTTCATACACTGAAACAGTCCAGGTTCATACAGGGAAACAGTCCAGGTTCCTACACTGAAACAGTCCAGGTTCACACAGTGAAACAGTCCAGGTTCTTACAGGGAAACAGTCCAGGTTCACGCAGGGAAACAGTCCAGGTTCACACAGGGAAACAGTCCAGGTTCATACAGGGAAACAGTCCAGGTTCACACAGGGAAACAGTCCAGGTTCACACAGGGAAAAAGTCCAGGTTCACACAGGGAAACAGTCCAGGTTCATACAGTGAAACAGTCCAGGTTCACACAGTGAAACAGTCCAGGTTCACACAGTGAAACAGTCCAGGTTCACACAGTGAAACAGTCCAGGTTCATACAGTGAAACAGTCCAGGTTCATACAGTGAAACAGTCCAGGTTCATACAGTGAAACCGTCCAGGTTCATACAGTGAAACAGTCCAGGTTCATACAGTGAAACAGTCCAGGTTCATACAGTGAAACAGTCCAGGTTCATACAGGGAAACAGTCCAGGCTCACACAGTGAAACAGTATTGGGTTAATTGTGACCCTGAAGGATGTTTCAGTTTGAAGCCTGGATCCTCTAGGAGGTTCTGGCCCGTCTTCTCGCCGCTGCTTCAATGTTCTTCTTGACACGTCTCTGGTCTTGTTTTCTCTGCAGTCTGTCAGCAGAATCCCAGTGACGCCCGGGCCCGTCGGGGCTCGGCTGATTGGCGGGGTCCTTAATTGCGTCCACCTCTTTGTGAATAATGGATGCTCGTCTCGCTAAGTGGAGTGCTGAATAATTAAGAGGCCGATAACATGCAACCATGGCCTATTTTTAAGCAGTTCACGACCAGGATACACTGGAGGAGGAGGAAAATCAGGGAATCGGCTTGTCTGCTTGGTTTTGTGGAGAAGCGGGTTGGGTGGGTGGGTTGGTAGGAGAGCGTGGGAGATTTCAAAATTGTCAGAGAGAAGGTTTGTCTCCAGAAAGAAATCATAAAGTCACTGGAGCAAAAATCTCAGCGCCACTCTCCTCACTTACTTCCTGCTAAATCTAAAGCTGTTTTGTATCATTTTGGGATATTGTGTAAGAATGATTTTTATTAGGCCCTGAGTTCTAACAGTGTGAGAACCCTGTTCTTTTTGTAGAAATGATGATGATGATGATGATGATGATGATGATGATGATGATGATGATGATGATGATGATGATGATGATGATGGATCATTATCATCATTATTCCTGACAAAGAATATTATTTTTGGGGCTTTATCACGTTTAAAAACTCATCAAACTCTTTGTCAGTCGAGGAAAATGTTTACTTATATTATGGATTGTGTCAGAGGGGGGGGGGGCAAAATAGCTCAACGGCGCCACCTTGACATTTTGAATAAAGATTTTCCATTGGACTTACTCTCACTTAGAAGTATGACATTTGGTACATTGGTATGTTTATCATATCAGGATCTGCTAAGAACTCTCTTGATGCTATGATGGAAACTGACAGGAAGTCAGCAATTTTGACTTAATTGTGAGATTTTCAGTTTGTTTTCTTTAACAAACTCATCCTAAAGTTTTGAACTTGTCAAATTCAAATTTGTTGAACCAGGTGTTAAGACCATGAGGATTAAAAGAGGATCAAAACCGTGAGATTCTGATGAACAGTCTGGATGGTGTAGGCCGCTGAGGATGAGGAACGTGACCTAAACCCAACTGAAAGTTCACTATTTGGTATTCTTAGTGTTTCACTTTAACAAACTTATCCATGAGTTTAATCCAATCAACGTAAAACTTGGTCAAAAATCATCTAAAGGCAATGAAAACCAAAAGCTGTCAAAAAACTGAACTGGGAAACAATGAAAACTGTTTCTCTCTCTCAGCAAAATGGACATTTTTCTTCGGCGATTGGGTTTAAAATGGAGGTTAAAGCATTAACAGCAACACTGCATGTCTCCGGCTCACCCTGCTCTCCATGCAGGCCTCACATCTGGACCCAGACCCAGATGTTTCCTACAGAGAGTGTCAGCAGGATTTTGTTTAGCTTTTCCTTACACAGGACTTTCAAAAGAGCTGAATGCATTTCTTTATAATGTGAATTCAAAAGGCTTATTTTCTCCGTCTAAAAACACTCTAGAGAAGTCTTTAGAACCGGGTCATAAAATGTCCAAAGGAAACGGTTCAAACTCACGATCGTCCATTTCTGATCCACACACATTTACCACGTCTCTTATTGTGGGGATCTTTGCAGCCTAGAACTTCTTTAAAGCCCTGCCTGCAGTAAAACGAAGACGGTCCTTCAGTTTGTGGTTCCACACTGAACCAGGACCGCCCGAGTACCAGGCCTCCACACCAGGTCCACAGATCCACTTAGATGTCTCTGTGTGGAACCGGAGACAGGAAGTAGCACCAACACCGGCGATCCCAGAAAAAGTTCACAATTATGGACTGATTTTTCTGCAGTAGTGTGACTGGAGGTTCCACACGGACTAAACGGTACCACAACACGGACGCCACATAATGATTTCTCATTAAAACACGACGTCTAATGGACAATTGTGATAAAATTCACTTTTTCTTTCTTCCTTCATTTTTTCCCGAAACCTTTTCCCGAGTTTTTAATCCATATTTTCCTGATTCCCCTTAAAACACGCCTGTCTGGCCCGGTGCTGGTTTCTGGTGACACGGTTGGCGAGGAGCTCAGAACATCTGGTCCTTCTGTGTTCTCACACTTACAGAGTTCTTTGTAAGAACCAGCAGCATGTGTTCTGATGTCAGCGGAATCCTGGATCATCCACCCCACTGTCAGAACACAGAGAGTGGATCCCCCTCCTCTGTCCGTTCTTCCTCTCAGGTTCAAAGAAGAAGAAGAAGAAGAAGAAGCATCCATCAGAGCTTCATTCTGAAACTTGCTGTGTACCACAGCGCCCCCTGGTGGACCCACCCGGCAGCTCATTGGATGCGGACTTTTTGTTTTTGTCTTTCTCCTGAGTCTGCTAACGACTGCAGATCCTCGGCGTCTCTCTCCAGATCTCTGACGGACCGAGACGAGTCTCTGGAGAACCTGATCAAATCATTCCAAAACAACCTGCAAGTGTTTTTAAAACCCACCCATGTGCCAGTATGCACTGTTTGACATTTTAAATAAAAATACAGAGACCCGTCGGAACAACTTTTTGGAACAACTTTGAAAATAAATCTAATCTGACTCAAGACAAAACATCAATTTTAGATTTTAAATGTATTTAAGATCTATCCAGATGCAGCGGTTGGTTCTGGGTGAGTCCTGTCTAAAAACGGTTCTGCAGCCCAGTTAAAATCACCCCCCGAACAAATATATATATTTATTCTTCCCCACTACACTTCTGGAGTACATGATTTAAAACATTTAAAAAAGAGACTAGTCTGTCTTTGCCTACACATTTACAAAAACACTTTTCAAAAGCAGCTCTTATTTTTAAAATGTGGCCCGCTACCATCAGAACTCTTACAAACATTACATTAAGGTTTTTTTTTCTCTTCCACCAGACTGAAAAGAGAGGCCCGTTTGGAGGCGTCTCTGGGTCCATTAATGACAGGAGCGCCGATGTTAAAAGTGCACAAGGAGAAAATGGATCTAAAAGAAAACAATGAAAGTGAAGAGAAGGACAAAAAGGTAAAAGTGTTTTTAACCCGATTCGTCTGTTCTTTAACTTTCAAGAAACTTTTTTTTCAATCTAAAAATCTCTTGGTCGGGAGAATTTTTTCTTGCCCTAAGTCTCCGGTGTTTTTCAACTCGACTCTCACCAGTCTAAGAGTGATCGCAGATCTGGAAGTAAATTCTCCACCTTCACCATCCTGGAACCTTTTGTGTCTTGGAGAAACCTTTTAATCCTAGACATGGACACAACTGTCCAACACTTTATCCTTCGTGTTATCACAGTCATGTCCCTCTGACTGGGACAGGAAACCTCTGATCTTTGATGTCCCCCTGACTGGGACAGGAAACCTCTGATCTTTGATGTCCCCCTGACTGGGACAGACAAACCTGCGATCTTTGATGTCCCTCCGACTGGGACAAGGAAACCTCTGATCTTTGATGTCCGTCTGACCTCCACCAACATCCCCTAACCTCCACCAACATCCCCTAACCTCCACCAACATCCCCTAACCTCCACCAACAGCCCCTAACCTCCACCAACATCCTCTAACCTCAACCAACATCCCCTAACCTCCACCAACATCCCCTAACCTCCACCAACATCCCCTAACCTCCACCAACATCCTCTAACCTCCACCAACATCCCCTAACCTCCACCAACATCCCCTAACCTCCACCAACATCCCCTAACCTCCACCAACATCCCCTAACCTCCACCAACATCCCCTAACCTCCACCAACAGCCCCTAACCTCCACCAACATCCCCTAACCTCCACCAACATCCCCTAACCTCCACCAACATCCCCTAACCTCCACCAACATCCTCTAACCTCCACCAACAACCCCTAACCTCCACCAACATCCCCTAACCTCCACCAACATACCCTAACCTCCACCAACATCCTCTAACCTCAACCAACATCCTCTAACCTCCACCAACATCCCCTAACCTCCACCAACATCCCCTAACCTCCACCAACAGCCCCTAACCTCCACCAACAGCCCCTAACCTCCACCAACATCCCCTAACCTCCACCAACATCCTCTAACTTCCACCAACATCCCCTAACCTCCACCAACATCCCCTAACCTCCACCAACATCCACTAACCTCCACCAACAGCCCCTAACCTCCACCAACATCCCCTAACCTCCACCAACATCCCCTAACCTCCACCAACATCCCCTAACCTCCACCAACATCCCCTAAACTCCACCAACAGCCCCTAACCTCCACCAACATCCTCTAACCTCCACCAACATCCCCTAACCTCCACCAACATCCTCTAACCTCCACCAACATCCCCTAACCTCCACCAACATCCCCTAACCTCCACCAACAGCCCCTAACCTCCACCAACATCCCCTAACCTCCACCAACATCCCCTAACCTCCACCAACATCCCCTAACCTCCACCAACATCCCCTAACCTCCACCAACATCCCCTAACCTCCACCAACAGCCCCTAACCTCCACCAACATCCCCTAACCTCCACCAACATCCCCTAACCTCCACCAACATCCCCTAACCTCCACCAACATCCCCTAACCTCCACCAACATCCCCTAACCTCCACCAACATCCTCTAACTTCCACCAACATCCCCTAACCTCCACCAACATCCCCTAACCTCCACCAACATCCTCTAACCTCCACCAACAACCCCTAACCTCCACCAACATCCCCTAACCTCCACCAACATCCTCTAACCTCAACCAACATCCTCTAACCTCCACCAACATCCCCTAACCTCCACCAACATCCCCTAACCTCCACCAACATCCTCTAACCTCAACCAACATCCCCTAACCTCCACCAACATCCCCTAACCTCCACCAACATCCTCTAACCTCAACCAACATCCCCTAACCTCCACCAACATCCCCTAACCTCCACCAACATCCCCTAACCTCCACCAACATCCCCTAACCTCCACCAACATCCCCTAACCTCCACCAACATCCCCTAACCTCCACCAACATCCCCTAACCTCCACCAACATCCTCTAACCTCCACCAACATCCCCTAACCTCCACCAACATCCTCTAACCTCCACCAACATCCCCTAACCTCCACCAACATCCTCTAACCTCCACCAACATCCCCTAACCTCCACCAACATCCTCTAACTTCCACCAACATCCTCTAACTTCCACCAACATCCCCTAACCTCCACCAACATCCTCTAACCTCCACCAACATCCTCTAACCTCCATCAACATCCTCTAACCTCCACCAACAGCCCCTAACCTCCATCAACATCCTCTAACCTCCACCAACATCCTCTAACCTCCACCAACATCCCCTAACCTCCACCAACATCCCCTAACCTCCACCAACATCCCCTAACATCCACCAACATCCCCTAACCTCCACCAACATCCTCTAACCTCCACCAACATCCCCTAACCTCCACCAACATCCTCTAACCTCCACCAACATCCCCTAACCTCCACCAACATCCTCTAACCTCCACCAACAACCCCTAACCTCCACCAACATCCCCTAACCTCCACCAACATCCTCTAACCTCCACCAACATCCTCTAACCTCCACCAACATCCCCTAACCTCCACCAACATCCCCTAACCTCCACCAACATCCTCTAACCTCCACCAACATCCCCTAACCTCCACCAACATCCTCTAACCTCCACCAACATCCTCTAACCTCCACCAACATCCCCTAACCTCCACCAACATCCTCTAACCTCCACCAACATCCCCTAACCTCCACCAACATCCTCTAACCTCCACCAACAGCCCCTAGTCTCCTACTAAACCCCTTTAACAACCACTAAACCTACAAATCCAAAGAAAAAACACCACATACACGAAAATAGAGATAGAAAAGTTTGAAGCTCACTCTCTCGCGGTGCAACTAGATCCCAGCTCACCCACTCGCCACTACCACTCAGAGAGAGAGAGAGAGAGAGAGAGAGAGAGAGAGAGAGAGAGAGAGAAGCTCAGTCTCTACAAACTAGATTGGCTCTGGAAATGGATGTTGTTGTTGGAAAAGCAAATAACAGTGGTTTATAATAATAATAAAAAATCCTCTCTGGTGTTTTTTCTCTTGTTTTTCTCTCCGCTCCTCTAAATTATATGTTAATAAACCCGGTTTAAACCCCTCAGGTGCCGCATCATGCGGTGCATCCAGAACGAGTCGAGCTGCATGATGAACACAGTTTATTTGGGAACATTGATACTGTTCCCTCCACCAGAGGCCCAAAGGGGGACGTTCTTAGAACTGATCGTTCAAATTCATCCATCCTCCACCCATCCGTGACTCCTACTGCACAGATTCTTGCTGGTCTTGGCTGTACTTCTCCATCAGGACTCTCAAAGGACTCTCCTAGTCACCCCCACACCTCCACCGCCTTTCCATTCTTCAACCTTTTAAAAACTGCTCTAACTCCATCCCTACTGATCCTTTGAACTTCTTAATGTACAACACTCCCACCTCCACCCTTCTACCTTCTCATTTCGTCATTCATTAGTTCTCTAAATAACTCCATCTATCTAACCCTTACTCTCTCCTCATTTGTTAGTACATTACAATCTCTCTCCTTAATCGCCTCAACCTGCTGCACATCCTTCCCATCTCCATCCCTCTGAGTCAATCGTGGCTCTAGTGCCTCTGGGATATTTGTTGTGGGGTTTTTCTTCTCGCTGGAGGCCAAAGATAGTTTTACATGCTTTCAAAGCAGCTCCATTCTAAGGTAATATTGTATATCCTGCCACATAAAGTTCGTTGCCCTCTTTTATAAGAACACATAGAAGAATGCGTTTGATGCCGGCAGAAGAGAAAAGCTTTCAGTCTGTTGAATCAGATCTCACTGAAGAGCTGAGCACCCACGGGAGCCAGGAAACATTCTCTTCAGAGAACCCAAAAGCATGAATTTTAATAGAAGTTGCATAATGTTTCACATTTCTGATGCAGAGCATGAATGGTTGGTTTCTGTGGAATATCTGCTGAGACCTGAGTCGGGATCAAACAGGTGATTTATTGTCTGGGAATCCCACATCCACACCATCATCAGAGACCTTCATCAGTGGTCTTCCTCCATGGTCATAGACCTTCACCAGTGGTCTAAAATGAATTATGTCATCACAACGTCAAAACTAGACCTATGCTGCCGTCCCCTGCAGCAAGGGTTTATCCCCGGAAAGTCCCCAATTCCCTGCGTTGTGCAAGCGATCCCCCTGATTGAACTCCTCAAATTGAATATAAAGTTATGTCCTTGTTATTGTTTTTTTTTTAAGGTCCATTTAGTTAGTAAAATATGAACTTCTTAAGTAAAACACAGTGCATTTAAGATAAATCTCCTCCAGTCAATTCAGACGCACCAAAGTCCCACCATCGATGAGGAAGTTATGTCCGATTTTCCTGAAACGCTCGTCCTTATGAGTAAAATATGAACTATCTGAGGAAGCATCGACATATAAAAGAAAGATCTGTTCAATTTCATCCACATGCACCAAATTTGGACTAAAAAGCTCTCTAGTGAGTAAAGTTTGAACTTCTTGAGTAAAACACATACACACAAGATAGATCTCCTGGACTCCATCAAATGCAGAGAATTTGAGAAATCAGAGAAAAAGCTCCCCCTAGTTTTGGAACTGTACAACAAACCTTTCCCAAAATCAACTAAGTTCTTCCTCGCACTAAGGACTATTTATGTATGAAATCTGAAAATGATCCATGAAATATTTGTAGTTTTTCTCCTTATGAGTAAAACATGAACCACTAGAGTAAAATCTGATATTTACGAGTAGGTAAATCTCCTTGAGTGGATTCATCTGCACCAAATTTGGACTGAATAGAAACAATGGTTAAGAAGTTAGATCTGAAAATCTGTGTTTTTCATAAAAAGCTCCCCCTATGGTCTAAATCGGACTTGTGAGATTATGGCCTGACGATTTGTTATTAGTTTATTAGTGTCAGAAATATACATCTGAACTTCCCCTAAAACACAAACACCAAGATGATACAATAAACCAAAAACACTTGGAGTTTCGCTCAGATGTGTGCATGCCTTCTGAGACAAAAAAAATGAGATACATTTCCGAGAAGCGAGTCTTCATTTCTTTAAACACTTTTTTGTTTACAGGAAACATTAATCAGAAAATAATTCAGCTTTGATGTAGCGACAGCGTGAATATGATCTTTTCGTCTTGAGACTGCTTCCACTGAGGGTGAGACGGTTAAAACGTTACCTGCTGATTGACCCGCCTCGGAGGCGGGTTAGTTATCCCAGCAGTTTGTTCTGCAGGGGCGCCGGTTTGAGTGACAGCACCAGGACCCTGGAATGACACGGGGGGAGAGACAGCGGCTAATTATTGTATGAGGACTTGAAGCTCTGAGGCGTTCTCTCCCTCTGTTGTCAGTTTGTCACGTGTGTTAGCTGCTGAGAGAAGCCAAGTTTTCAGAGACAAGTGTAAATCCTTATCTTGAAATCACTTCGACACACTGGCCGCCTGTCACGTTAGTCACATTCTTTCTGTGGCCAGTGGCTGGATCCTAACGAGCCATCTGGGCTCCTGTGTTGGCACCGAGGTCCTCGCATGGATCGCTTTAGGCCTAAAAAAGCATGTGGGGTTAAACCGGTTTAATAACACTAGTGCCGCTGGTCGACTCTCAGCCGACCAGGTTGAGCTGAAAAATCAGAAAAACCTAAATTTTCTAGCATTTTCCTGGTTTGTAAGTCTAAGACTCACGTAGAGATCTCGGCACGCTTCAGCTCTGGTTCCAAATGTGCAAACACTAGCTCTAGTGCTGGCTAAACACATGCTAATGTCAGCTGGATTGCTGGCTTTAGGAAGGATAATGTTAACCAAAGGCTGTGGACACACTAATGTTAGCATTAGTGCAGGCAGCAGACGTGCTAATGTTAACAACAATGCTGGCTGTAGACATGCTAATGTTAACAGTTATGCTGGCTGTAGACATGCTAATGTTAACAGTTATGCTGGCTGTAGACGTGCTAATGTTAACAACAATTCTGGCTGTAGACATGCTAATGTTACAACAATGCTGGCTTTAGACTTGCTAATGTTAACTGGATTCCTCGCTGTGGATATGCTAATATTAGCTGCAGGCGGTGGGCATACTAATATTAGCATAAGTGCTAGAAGCGATATGCTTCTAGTCTAACCTGGGACGGCCCAGGTTAGACTTCTCTGGCTGACATAGTATGAGGGGCCAGATCGAGACGGTTTGGACTAGGAGGGATAGTGGATCTATTACTGAGGGGATGCTGGAGATGAAGTTACCACGCAGGAGAAAATACGACAGTTGTGGATGTGGTTAGAGAGGACAGGGGAAGATGGAAACAGTTGGTCTGCTGTGTCGACCCTGAATAGGGAACGGACCAAAGAAGATGTAAACTGAAGATAAGATGAAGATTATCGGCTTTCCTCAAACTAATCTCCACAATTCTGTTATTTCCTTGCATCCTGAAAAAGAACAAGACACACAAAATACCTGGTGTATGCAAATATTGCAAATGGAAGGAGTCTCTGTGTTCCCTCAGTCACAGCCGCCGTGTGTTGGACCACCTGATGCACCAACACATGAGAACGGGTCATGTGCTTCGAGGACGATGTACAACCGAGCGTCAGAGCTTCTCATGCTGTCATCAGAAGGGTGAAGCATCAAAGCTGAGGCAGACGCGGCCGCCCCCACGCTCGCCAGAGGCTGTTAAACGGCAGACATGCACTCTGTCAGGGTTTTATCAGCACGTCTCCATAGCAACCAGAGGAAACAACACTCTCCACCATGTGGATACAAACAGAGTGCATGCAGAGCGGTGCCCCGCCCCACACCTGAGTTTCTCAGACCTGATCTCCATTGTGCTGGTTCCTGCTCACCGTCCTGTTCTTAAGTCACCACGCCCACACAAACGACTTTAACTGTGTGGCCGGTGATGCTGCCTCCCTGTTCCAGGATGGAATGGACGCAGCAACTGGCAGATCTTCAGATAAGCACTAACAGAGAGTTAACAGAGAGTGGTAAGTTGGACCTTATTTTGGCTTTGGCTTGGTTTCCTTTGAAGGCAGGCGACTCAGCATTCAGGCGGGGGGACGCACCGGCACCAAGAGCAGTCAGGAGGAAAGCCAACAATGCTCTGAAAATACGCGGTCATTTCTCCACCAATGACCCCCAGAGCAAGTGGAAGGGCAATAAGGACATTTCTAACGCCTCCCTCTCTCAAGCTTTGGTGCCGACATGTCTCAAAACCATGACTCAGCGTAGATAATTATTTAAGCCTTTATTCTTTATTTCTATAACTGCCCTTTTCAGCGTAAGCAGCGTAACGCTATCACGCTGCTGATTCTAAATTTCGTTGCGTTCATGTGAAAAGTATCTCTTTGAATGACTATAAATGGACCTTGAGAAAACGGCCTTATAAACTCGGAGATAGATGAAGATGCTCCGTTTGTTGATTAAAAAGATGAGGGTCGCTGTGGAGCCAACGTCACTGCCATCGTTGAGTTTATTCTGAGGGGAGTAGAGTTTTCAGGTGACCCAGTGCTTTGAGAGATTCAGAATTCTCTGGCAGCAGCAGAAGGCATGCTGGGAAATCAGAGTCTCAGCCTTGTTCTAAGTCTCAAGGTTGAAGATGATGCTTCAGTAGAGAAATAAGTTGAACCTGGAATGAAATAGTTTCCGTTTCTCTGTAGTTTCAGTTTCTCTGTGGTTCCAAATTCTAGCACTTTTTTTTCTCAATATTTTAGAGTGCTCAACAGTTTGTTTTTGTGAGATTTCTGTTTCGCTGTAGTTTCACTTACAATATCTCTGTGGTATTTCTGTTGCTTCAGTGTCTCTGTAGTTTTTCTTTCGGTGTAGTTTCTGTTTCTGTGGAGTCTCTGTGCCTCTGAAGTTTATAAGTAGTATATTTGTTATATTAGTTAATAAATGGTTTTAGTCCCCCCACTCTTCTGAATGTCTTGTCGGGGATTAAAGTCCTGAATGGGCCACAGACTCGGATCTTCTCAGTGGGATGATGTTCAGCAGGATGGAGGTGTTTCATCCACAATTCTTAGAAACTGGGTTTCCTTCCTCGAGAACTAACCCTTCTTGCTTTTTTGGAGATCCAAATTTGTGCCACTCCTCTGACTTACTGTCTTTCTGTCCGTCTCAAATCTCTCTTCTGTTTGTTTTTTTTTTACATTGGTAAGTGACAGGAAGTGGAGAGTTAAGGGAGAAGTGCTTCCTAGATTCTCACTTTTTTAGTTAAATCTGTAATGAGCAAATTATAAAAATGATTTTTTTTCTTACGGTTTTTGTGTCCAAAACAAACTTTTTTGTCCAGTGACCCCTATAAAAGGTGCTGATGGCTGATAATGTGAATCCACTGCGGCAGCAGAGTGGAGCCCACCCTCCCTGACCCCCAGCATGAATATTTTAATCAAGCTGGTCTTTTGGTCGTCTTTAATTTGACCGGCGCCACAGCTGGTGTCCTCGTCACCCCGCTGTGAGGTCGCTGTGCCCCGAATACAAGGAACTTTGTAGAATGACATCTACTCGCCACCGCAGCTCCCAGTGCGTCCTTGGCGATCAGAGTGGACCCTGACCGATCCCAGCTTGTTTCAGAATATCATGGATAATGCAGCACTTTCCTCCCCGGGCTTCTCCGCGTCTGAATCCCGCCTCAGAATCATCCAATCAATATTTGACAGCAGTCGCTGCAATACGCAAAAAAAACTTTCAAGCCTGGATTCCATTCAGTGACATGTTCCATAAAAACTCGCCGACAAGACCTCAAGAGTGGACGGACTAGAACTTTAATATTGGATGTGTTTTTGTGGATGCTTTCACTGCAGAATCCGACGGTTAGATGGAGGAAACTGGAATGACCTCTACCGCATGCCGACGCATTGAGTCTAAATCAACCTCAATACTGTCCGCCACAAAAAAGAGGAAACAAAATATCAAATTCTGGTCATTGGACGGTGCGCGCTGCAGTTTGGTTTCCTGCGGTGGGTCCGGTTCATCTCAGAGTACCGCTGAGGTGGATTTTGCAATCATGCGATAAGACCCTAAAAGTTGATGATGTCATGGCAGGGACTACTAGGAAATGACATCCACAAAATATAACTACAACAATAACTGAGTAAAGACAATAGAAAATGATATATGAGTGATGATATAAATATAAAGATGTATAAGAAAGTCAGGCGTCTGCTGTATATTGGAAAACACTACATGGTGTTAAATACTTTACAATAAGAGATGCAGCATCTCTTTCTCTCTCAGCAGTTGAAGTTTAATTCCAGTAGATTGGTGCAAAAGTCTGATGTAGCTTTAAATCTAGGAGGTTTTGGTCTGCGTCATTGATACTGCCGGGAATTATCTCTCAGGAAGATATCTCTTTGCAAAATCAACCGTCGTCAGGTCTTTCACATGCTTTAATCTTCATCCTTCACCTCTGATCTGTAAGTACAGAAAAGTCCCAGTTCTACACAACTCTGGCTTTAGATCGCACAACTCAAAATCCACCAAACGACGGGAGTCTGCCAGACCTAAAACTCCAAAAACACCTTCACAGCAGAGTTAAACAAATCCTCAAAGAAACCAAAAAACAAAGAAAAGTTCACCCTCAAAACTGCCAGGATCTTCAGCCAAGAGTATTATATGTTACCATTTAGATATGAGCTAATGCTAGCCGGGTCATCAGCCCCGAAGAAGACCGAAATGATGAATGAGCTGATACGAAAGGGCAATTCAAAATGGGACTATCGTTACATTTGTGGACGTGCCTCCAAATGGGCGGAGATTAGATCGAAATTGTCCTCCCAAACATCCTACATCCAGAAAAACCCAACGGGTATCATTCACGGAACCTTCGCTGATCATTCTGCAGAAGTTCAAAACGCAAGACCCCGAAAACGAGACAAATCGAATCTTATGCTCCTAGGATTGAAGGAGCAGCTGAACCTGTCCACGTCAATCTACTACCATCGCTCGCTAACGCCTGAATGCCCCAAAGCTCCAGAGTAGAAGCCTTAAAAAACAAAGTATCCAGGCCGGATCCAGAGCGAGCAGCTGCGTAAACATCCTGAGCCCAGCACAGAGAAGTTACTCACCGTACATCCACAACAGCTCCAAAGGCTTCTTTGGCATTTATGCCTCTGCGGTAAGGAGAGACACTGAAGGACTGGTGTTCCGGAGTGGCGGTACGTTGCTTCAGTGCGTTGACGACCTCCGGTTGGCGTCAACCTCTGAGGAATCCTGCAAAAGCGACTCTATGTTTCTGTTGACATGCCTGGCAGAGAAAGGTCAGAGAGCGTCGCTGGCCAAGCCGCAGGTCTGTCAGCCGGGAGGGAACTATAAGAGGCACTTTTTGCAAAGTGGTTGCTGCTTGCCGTCTCTAGAAAGGATCAAGTTGCTCCCTGCTGTCCCTCCGGCGCATACCACTGCAGCAATGCAGTCAGTCGTTGGCATGGCTGATTATTGCAGGCATTGGTTATACGGTTACACTGAAATGAACTCTGTCCTCCACGCTGCAACTCTGGACTCAGAACACACTCAGTGGACTGAACGCCAGTGGAACCAGTGAAAATACACTTTTGTATAGTTTGAACACATCTTCTACCCAAGACACGACAGCTGCTTGTAGATCTGGATACGAGGCCGCCGCTCTGTCCAGCGCCAACATTAAAACTCACGGGGTCCACCTTTAGAGCCGGCGACACGGTTTCCACCGGTTGATATGGATGATGACAGACGGCCGTGAAGAGATGATTGATGTTGTCACTTCTTCCAGGCCTGATTTGAAAAAAAAAACTTTCTCCAAACAGCGAGATCAATCTATTTTCTGACGGTTCGGCTAGAGAGAGTAGAGAAAGGTGACAATTTATTTCGCTTTGGACTATCCGTTCAAAGGAGTGGAGGTTTGGGAGCCTTGAAATGCAGATTTTGAAAACAGGAAGAAATAATACTGCTGGCATGTAAATAATTGGTATGCACATAAATAAAAGTCTTCCTGCTGGAAAGATCCATCCCAACATTCCTCAGCATCCCTTTGCAACTTTTCTCGACAAAACAAAGACTTGTGATCGAATAACTTCCTCAAATTCTGGTTTCAGAAGGTGTTACACGAAACCACACAGGTCTAAAAATGTGAAACAGAAACTTGTTTGCGGTTGTTTTGATGAGATTGACCAGGATTTCAAAACATGATCAATCACATCCGTTTGAGTAAATCCATCCTCCGCGGGCCTCAGAGGACCGCAGGAAACCCGAGCGAGTCCATCTCCCTGATTCGTCCTGTGTGTCGGCCGACGAAGCTCCTGGTTGGACGGGTGTGATGGAATGAGAGGAGACAGCGAAGAGATTGGTTTGTCCGGTTCTGCCACAGTGATGGATGGATGCAGAGGAAACAGGAAGACCGCACACACACAAACACCGACCCCTCAGAGTCTATATTTAATCATAATCAGACAGGATGAGGTGATGCGTCTCACTTCTCATCAACCCATAACCGCATCACAGCCGCTTCCTGTGTGAGGAAGAGGAGCTCTGAGGGAGACTTCTGTTATTTCAGGTGATTCGTACGTAACATTTATAGAACGTTTACTTCTGCCGAGGAGGTAATGATTTTACCCTCATTGGTTTGTTTGTCAGAAAGATTATGGGAAAACTAATTGGACGGATTTGCATGAGAATCCACCCAGAAGTGGGTTCTGGGATATTCTACAGCTGATTGAATGTTGGACGTTTCATGATGACCTCATAATAATGTTTTTTTTAACCCCTAGGGAGACCAGGCGCTTTTTGGAGGTTTTTACAACAACTGAAAATGAACCTTTAGAGTCTGAAGTTTGTGGGATCGGTGACTTTGTCGGGAAGATGAATTAAAGGAGAAATCTGTATTAAATTTTGATAAATGAAGCGATCTAGTTGATTGTGATCGCACTAATGTCTACCTCTGGTTCGGTTGTGGATGGGTGGAAGTTTGCTGAGTTCCTTCTCTCTGCTTATAGAATCATAAGGTTCCGTCTCACAAATCCAGTCGGACGTTTGACTCGGATATCAGAAAATAACAATAAGTCATCAAGCGGTTTGTGTCTGACCCGTTATTTTTCTGCCTTTGCTCATCTGCAGTCGGATGGAACCGTTGATGGGACAGAAGGCTGGATGGATGGTGCAGGCAACCACTGGGAAAGGGCCGCAGTCAACCAGAACCCTTTGCCTCCTGCATTTTTCCTCTCAGATTATGAAGCATTTAAGAAGGAGAACCGGGAGTTGTGGTGCCTCTGTGACGGCGAGAGCCGTGATGTCCGGGGATGTTATCCCCTGATTGTGCAGCTGTCGGCGTCGGACGATGACGATCACTCAGGCTTCTGAGAAAACACAGGTGATAACAGCGAAGTCACGCAGCCGAAGGCAACATGAGGTGTAGGTGACCAGGAGACTGCATGCATGTGCATTTGTGAATGCATGCTACAGACACACACATACACGCACACGCAAACACACATAAACACAAGTACACACGCAAACACACATAAACACAAGTACACACGCAAACACACATAAACACAAGTACACACGCAAACACACATAAACACAAGTACACACGCAAACACACATAAACACAAGTACACACGCAAACACACATAAACACAAGTACACACGCAAACACACATAAACACAAGTACACACGCAAACACACATAAACACAAGTACACACGCAAACACACATAAACACAAGTACACACGCAAACACACATAAACACAAGTACACACGCAAACACACATAAACACAAGTACACACGCAAACACACATAAACACAAGTACACACGCAAACACACATAAACACAAGTACACACGCAAACACACATAAACACAAGTACACACGCAAACACACATAAACACAAGTACACACGCAAACACACATAAACACAAGTACACACGCAAACACACATAAACACAAGTACACACGCAAACACACATAAACACAAGTACACACGCAAACACACATAAACACAAGTACACACGCAAACACACATAAACACAAGTACACACGCAAACACACATAAACACAAGTACACACGCAAACACACATAAACACAAGTACAAAAGCAAACACATACAAACATACACAATCACACATAAACACACGCACACACATACACAAAGAAACACACAAAAACACGGAAAAACACACACACTCACAAACACACAAACACACACATATACCTACACACAAACACACACAAACATACACACACACACGCGCACACAAACACACACACACTTATTCTATACAAACCTTTCATTTGTGTTAATGTGCGGCGTCTCCTTCAATTATCTCTGTGGTGCATCAGTGTCATCATGTATAATGAAAGTCAACGCTTGTCATGTGCTAATTATTAACAGTGTGTGTGTGTGTGTGTGCATGTGATTGTGTGAGTGTGTGTTTCTTCTGCCAATTACGACAGCTGCAATAAGTGAAGCATCACTTTCATAAAGCTGCCGCTCCGTCCCTCAGCTACGTGTTTTAGAACCTAGTTTTTAAAACTTGGTTCTGTACTTTAAACCTCTGCTCATTGCTTAAAAGTCAAAACTTTATTTTGTTGCCGTCATGATGTTGATGAAGTCTCATGACACCACAACCCAAAAGTTAGGGGGCACGCACACACCAGTCGGAGGTACCGATGGCCCCTCAGAGATTCTGGGAGAATCTCCTCTGGACTTAAGAGTGGAAAGTTGAGCTGACTGAAGACGGGGGTCCCGTTCCATCAGGTGTAAACCAAACACATCATTCCACTAGAGGAACATCAGAGCTCTGGGACCAAACATGGAGGTGGCAGAGGAATGTTGTAGAGGTGCTCTGCTGCTTCAGAACCAGAACGCCTTTTCCACTTTTGGTAGCTACTAAACTCTGCAGACCAGGAAAACCCAGCAGGACCTGCAGTTCTGGGGACACTCGACCCAAATTCAGCGGGTGTTCAGACCTTGTCAGGATCTCAGGGGTCCTCGTCTATCTTTACTGCTTCCAACTTCAGGACCACATCTTCACTCGCTTCCTGATTGCCGTCGATGTTGACGGGGGGGTCAGTTGGCGTAATGAATCGTTTAAACAGCATGAGTTAATTCTGAGGTCCATCAAACTCACGTCCGTGTTCCTCTGTTCATTCTGACCTGCGTTCTCATTAACGCGCCCCAATTTACTTCGAAGACGTCGCCAGAGGTTTCGTTTCAACTTTCGCCTTTTCATTTAAAGCACGTCGGCGACTGGCCCGAGGCCGATGATGTCATCTCAAGGCAGCGTTTTCAAAAGATGGCGCCGCTTGCCGCTGACTGTCCCGAAGGCACCGTGACTCATGCAGGCGCTGATGCTGTTTACTGCTGAGTCGGAACCATTCTGTTCCACATAACAATGAAAATAAAACATCGCTCTGCAGAAGTACCTTGAACTCACGAGTGATGTTCCTCCCAAACCTCCAGAGAGGCGCTGAACCGTGGCATTAAAGGTTAATGGATTTCTACAGTTCGCCTTAATGGAGTTCTAATTAGAGTTCATTCACTTTAGCTCCATCGGTTTCTCTCCAGATGATTAGCCTCCATTTTTCCCTGCAGAGGGACAATTGTGCCTCTGCAGGACCAGAAAGTAGGCCGGCTGGAGTCACGTTGTCCCGTCTCACGTTGAGTCAGAAGAGACCAGAACGTGGAGAAAGAGAGGAAGACTTCTGTTATCTATAAAAGTCTGGGGGGTTGAAGGGGTTTCAGAGATCACCTTTACTGTCACGCACCAGAACGCAACGCCGTGGTCGACCCACAGGACAGCGGCGCCGTGACGCTCAGTAGGTGGGTTTACATGGGACACTTTTCTCCATTCCGAATGAAACCTTTACGAATTGCAGTGTCGGTCGCATGTTTACGTCGTGACCTGTGACCTTTACCGACCCGGTGTTTACATGCATCGACTCAAATAATCGGAAACGCTTTCACACATGGGCAGAAGATCCACTCTCCCGTTCATAGGGTGGAGATAATGCTTCGGTGCTGACCGCCAACAAGCGCCCAGAAGAAGAAGACCTTGACCCTAACCCTGACTTTTCAGAAGAGAAAAGAAAACATAATAATAATAATAATGCCACTAATATATTTAAAAAATGACACAAATTACATTTCTTGTAAATAGATGGTAAATATGTGTATAGAGTAAAAATAACGATGAAACAAAGGTAGAAATTCTTTTAAATAAATGACAATTACATCAGGATGAAAATCAAGTAGTTATTTATAACTACTATAAATATACCTATACTTAAACTCACATTAGGTCACCTGATGATCTCGTGATGTGAAAGTGACATAATTGAATGATTCCCTGCACCATTCCAGTCAGTTACAGTTGGAAAACATAGAACCTACACTTATAGTTGGGTTTTCTTTAACAAAAAAAACAAATGTCCATCATTAGACGGACGCTAATGATGAAAACTCACTTTTTATGGTTGCAGGGATCATTTATTGACAAGAAAACTTATCTTAGAGTTTCTGATCAGACAAGATTAAAGTAGTTAAAGTTCTTCCTTTGGGTGTAAATCTAGATGAGTGGCTATTATATTTCACCTATAAGTTCCCTTTGTGTCTTCAAATGTGACTGCAGATCCAAAATGGGAGGTACTAAGTCGTCGCTGGTAAACCTCAGAACCCTCCGGTGCTTCTTGTCAGTGTATCCGGCCCAAACGGGAACGATGATGGCTTTTTGAAAACTTTGGTTTCCATCCTACCAGATCTATCCTCACATTTCCTGATATTAAGAGGGTATGTCAATTGTTGGCTTGGTGGTCCGCGAAGGCGATCCAGTCCTTTAAGGAGCAATTTGCCATATCTGATCCCTGGCGTCTTTTCAATCCCTCTGGAAAGGAAAAGGACGTTCTTTCTCAAGCGACCATCACACCTTCACACAAATAGATTATTTCCTTGTAGATATCAGAATCCTCTCATCTGTAAAGTCCATTTCACATAAAACAATATTTCTATCTTACGGTGCCCAGTTACTGTGAACATACATTTGAGGGGATCTGATAATAATCGTGTTCCGCGGCGCTTTGGTAACTGTTTACTTTCAAATGAAGACGCTTTTGAGTTTATTTCAAAGCAAATCGACTTTTTTTCCTATTTTAAATGTCTTTTTGGATTATTATTCATGGCATTCAGATGTGCTCTATCTTTCTTTTTTATTTCAAACAAACAGTTTGCAAACAATGAACACTGCCAGTGAGTGAGCTTCTCGCCCACTGTAGCAGAGAGAGGGACGGTACCGGCCCGACACAGTGAACCAAACACAGATTTTGTCTTTGAATAGTGTAATCGATGCAATGCCTTAAATCGTATTAAATGGTACCTTGTACTAACTGAAGGAGTGTATTATATATTCCAGGTTCTTACCCAGATATCCTCTGGTAACTTTTTACCTCATTCTGTTTCCCATAATGCCTTAATGGTGTTGATCACGGTTGGGGCTAGACTCTGCAGTGAGTTGAACAGACAAGAAATGATCTTTTTAAAGCAAACAGTTTGTTATAGACAGTTATCCAATATGTCCGGTTCTGCACTCTCACAGTCGGGAAGAGGAGTTCTTACATCACCCCTCACTTGGAGGCGTCGAAAGAAGTCACCCTGTGGGAGAGAATATTTTTATTGGAGTTGTTGAAAGGATGTAAATGACCCTTCCTGTCATACGTCACTAACACTCTTAGTTCCCATTTCCCTCAATGCAAGAAAATTAAAACTTAGTTTAGAAGGAGGGAATGAGGGATTTCCCATAAAGGGTAGCAGGAATAAAGTTTCCCCGAGCTTCATTGTTTCTTAATTTGTATCCAAATACGAATGGTGTCACGATTGATTGGATTATTGGGATGAATTGATTTGTTTAGTGGGACAGGAGACAAAACAACTGCGACGACAGTGAGCAGTTGTGGTTGAGATACGAAAAGAAGAATGTCGTCTGCATAAAGAGTTATCTTATTAACTCTGTACTTATATATGTATGTTACATCCATGTATCTCTTGATGTGAAGGAATGCTTTCTGCGAGAGGCTCCAGGGCCCCTGCAAACAACAGCTAATTACATTCAACCATTCAACCTGGTAGAACGCCTCTTCAGCAACCAAAGGTAGCAGCAGAAAATCCTCTTTGGGATGTCGCGGGGAGTATATGACATTAAATAATCTCCTCATATTAAACAATTATTGGGGACAATAAATCTAAATCTAAATGGGGAAAAAAATCCAGTTTAGACCAGCATTCTTATCAAGAGGCTCCGCCTTATTGCCAAGTTTTTGTGAGGCTCTTCTGGTCTGTATTTAACAAACATATGTGTCTGTAGGATCCTTCTTCTTCTAAACTTTTCCCCTTCCTTAAGAATCAGGCTAAAAGTTGACTCATTCGTTCAGCGCGGCAGCTGTCCACCCTCAAATGAATGGCTTAATTTTTTATGTAAGAGCTCAGTAAACTACTAGATTTCTCATAGAATTCGTTGACAAATCCATCTTGGCCTGGACATTTACCCTTTTTCAAAGATTTGATTGTTTCTGTTACTTGCCCACATGTAATCTGTGCTCCTTAATAATCTCTGTCGGTTTGATTTAGAGTCGGGAGTTTGAATTCCTCCAAGAAGCGCCTTCATTTCCTCATGTTTTGTCCTAATGTAATATATATATAACCTCTCGTAAAATTGCTTAAATTTGCTTTAATTAATGTCTTTCTGAGACGTCAACAAATTCCCCTGAAACAGATTTAATTCTAGGAATTGTAGGCTTGTTTTCAAGATTATTTAATTGCCTTGCAAGCAGCTTGTGTGTTTTGTCACCAAACTGGAAAAAAAAGGGCTGTTTCGTGAACATAAAGGCTTTACCTATTCTGACTGAGAATATATTCTATTAAGCTGGTATTTAAGCATTAATATCTCATTAAATTTATCTTTGTAGGGAAATTGGCATTTCTGCATCAAGCTTATGATCTGATATTCCAATTTTGCAAGAACCATTTTCATTTGTTTTTTCTCTGAGGCTTGAAATGATTCATTTTCCTCAAGAAATACATTGAATGTGTTTCAATGTAAACACAGACAGCAGTGTCAGAAATAGGTTGGAGGTTAAACTTCCAACTTTTTCTGAGCGGTGCCACATAGCCCCAAAGAGAAAGTAACTGGACAGTGATCAGAAATAATATTATTATGGTACCTAACGTTATCAGAGCCAGGACATAAGTTCCAATCCACCAAGAAATAGTCTATTCTAGTGTAGACCTTATGAACGTGGGAATAAAAGGAATACTTCCTGCCTGTTGTCACACGGTTTCAACTTCTTGATGAATGTATTGAGAAACTTACTTGCATTGGAGGCGGTTATAGCTTGTGTGGATGACATATCCAGGCACTGGTCCAACACACAGTTGAAATTAACCCCAATAATAAGGTGGTGTTGTATATATCTGGTAGTAATCCAAGTACTTTCCGGAACAATTCCGGAGCGTCTTGATTTGGGCCGTATATCTTTAGCGATGTCAAAGGCCTGGAATACAATTCTCCCGTCACCATGAAACACCTCCCCTCCTTATCATCCACACTGGGGCGATGCCAAAAAGGTGACTCCTTTAGGAATCAATTTAAATGTGCCACTTTAAAAAAAACTCCGTCACACATAAACACTCTCACATGACAATCTGTTTGAGCAAAACAATGAAATTTAAAAAAAGCTCATAAAGAAAAAATCTCTACATTCCGCTCTCCTCAGATCCTCTGGGAGGGGCTGAGATCAGCGTCAGTTCAGGTGTTTGTTCTGGCTGGTGGGACATCGGAAAGAAAACAAGTCATCCCGGTTCCTAAACCGTCATCGTGTCACTAAGATTGTCTGGTGAAATACCATTTAGTGCCTCATAAACTAATAAAGGTACAGCTGGGTGTCATCAGCATAGCTGTGAAAAGAGAGGCAGTGTCTCAGTATGAATCAAAAAAGTATTGGTCTCAAAATCGATCCCTGTGGTACCCCACTGAAAACCTCCTTTTCGTTGAGGTCGTAAGTAATCCCGCCATGCTAGAACATTAGCGGCGTTCGTTGGAGCATCGATGATGGATGATGAGTCATGGATGAGTGCAGCGTTAAAACTTTCCCAAAATCTGTAAAAAGAAAAGAAGTCGTCTGAGTAAGGCTTTCAGGACGTTGACAAACAGGCGACGGCGTTAGACATCTGTTGCATTTCTGTAAAGACTGTTAAATACAGGCTCAATTAATTTATTACTTGTCCCAAATGGCCATTTTGTTTCCGCAGCAAAGGTTTAAAACCCCAGATGAAGAAAAACACCTACGGAACAATTTGCAGAATCCAGAACTTAATGAAACACACAGTGCCCATCTTATAACATACGTATGCACAAATATAATCGTCCAACCGCACCCCGAACATACAGCAACAAACAAATAAGGATAAAAAATAAATAAAATTGAGATCGTCATCATCATCATCATCATCATCATCATCATTCCGTGAGCAGAATTAACAACAGACGGCGGATTAATCAGCACCGACAGCAGCTGGTGCATCATTAATCAGGAAGAACAGCAGCAGCTTGTACTGTGAGTTGATGGGATGGGAGGATCGTCCCTGAAGAGACGAGGCTATCTGGTCCAGGCTGCTGAACTGGACAACTACAATTGTACCTGCTGGTCTTTTCAAGGACATTTTTGCCTTCGGTGCAGAAGTTGTCCCGACAAGCAGATGACAGAAATGGATAAAAACAGATTCAATAAAACTTTGAGTTTTATTAAATCTGGATTTGATTAAGTTTCAAGAAGCAAAAACGAAAAAGCTTCTGTCCCTTTTTAACATTGTTTAGAATCCAATTTCAGCTGGTTGTCAATCACTGAGCCCAGATATTTATACTTTGTGAAAAGATCCCCTGCCTGACCTTTGACATCGCCGCACTGGGGGTGTCAGACCGGCGCCACAGTTAGGATCCAAAAGCACCACTCCCAAAACATTTGGTGAATAAGTTCCTTCACTAAGTAAAGACAGACGAACAGAAACCAAGGGGGCGGGGAAATCCAAGGTTCTATACACGGGCAGAAGCATGAATCACTGGGAACACAAGGAATAACGGTGGAAAGGTTGACACAAGGGGACAACACTAACTGGCACAGGTGGAGAAACGAGCTCAGATTAAATACACTAGGAGGGAGGGGTTATCCAGACGCAGGTGTTGACGATCAGACAAGGACGATCACAGAGAGGAGGAGCAACAGGAGGAACGGGGGGGTAGAGGGAAAGGGAGCCATGAGGGGTGACTGACCTCCCACTGACCTCCCTCTGTAGGTCAGGGAACAGGGGTACAGACAAACTGAAGAGGGTCCAGGAGGTGTTCAGTTTTGGGCGAGGAGTTCTGCCTTACCTCATCCGGCCTGAAGTCTGAAGGGCGTTGGGGTGGTTACCCTTAGCAACAGGTACCACAATGGACTGCTTCCGTAAGGACAAATAGGGACTTCTATTAAGTGTTTATTTGCTATGAATTCTGGGTTAAATGTTACCTCCAAGAAGGATCCAGCAGACACGGGAGCATTAAAGTCCGAGCGGCGCTGTAATGGAGTCTGATCGAACCTCGAGAGTCGCTAATGTATCCGTGACGGATGAAAGGGACACATCCCCCCGCTTATACTCTAAACTCTAAATGACAGCGTCATGCGTCTCCTTACCAGGGCAGGGAGAATTAATTGAGCCGCCGCCAGTGGAGATCTTCCTCTCATGGCTGTATTTCATTTGTATCCCCTTCCCTCCTCTTCCTCCCATCAGCCCTCTGCTCTCTGCGTGTTCCACTGCTGGCAAAAAAACCCAGCTCCGTGTAGCGACATCACAAATGGAATGAATGCTGCAGTAATGCACGAGTGTGTGTGTGTGCGTGTGTTGTGTGTGTGTGTGTGTGTGTGTGTGTGTGTGTGTGTGGCTCTAAGTGAATCAGGAGCACTCTGAAGTTTCAGAGAATGACTTTAAAGGTTAATTTCTCCTGATCCATCTCTTTGAATTAATGATCTCCCTGTTCTTCTTCGTGCTCTTCCTCATCCAGTGCAGCGATCACTTCATGGTCAAACTAACGGACGGACTTTATCTAAAAGGAGGAGACAATAAAAAACACTATTTCAAATGTGTTTCCAGCTGGTGCAGTTTTAACTGTCACTCTCAGCGGCAGGAAACTCTGTAGTTGGAACTTTTATTTTGTGGATGAAGCCGAGACAGTTTTCCTTCACACCAGTATCTTTGTTTGGGTCACAACAGACAAACTACGATAACCGACGGAGGCAAACGTCCTGCAAAAGCCACAACACACCATACTCAGAAAACATTATGCCCAGGCCACAACACAACGCAAGTGTTTCCAGAGGACAGTAAAGACAGTTGCACACTTTCCACCTAAAATGTAAGCATTTTTTTTTTTATTTTTATTTTTTATTGTCATCGGATGATTCGTTTTAGCTCCCCGCGGCTAAAACATACGCAGCTGGGTGTGTGCGTCTGATGTGTGTCCTCTGGAATCACTTCTGTTCTGTTGTGACTTTTGCACACAATTTTTGAGCGTGTTTTCTTAATGTGTTTTGTTGTGGCCTTTGCAGCGTGTTTTCTTAATGTGTTGTATCTTTTGCAGCGTGTTTTCTTAATGTGTTGTATCTTTTGCAGAGCGTTTTCTTAATGTGTTGTATCTTTTGCAGCATGTTGTCTTAATGTGTTGTATCTTTTGCAGCGTGTTTTCTTAATGTGTTGTGGCTTTTGCAGCATGTTTTTTTCATTAGTAGTGTCGTGGCTTTTGCAGCAGGTTCTATAAATCTCGTATTGAGATGCTGTGCTGCGACCTGCACAGATAAGTCCAGATTCACAGACCGACCAATGTGGCTGCCCCAAACCAGTTCTGCCGAAGAGAGTGGGTTATAGAAACCAGGATGGGTTCCATACTTGTTCACAGTACTTTACCCAGAAGCAATCACAGAACCTAAAGGAATGGACGTTTTGTTCGTCCAGATGGAACGTCCTGCTCACCCCGTCCTTCCGAAGCGTCCCTCATGTTCCGGTTCATGTTAATAATAAAACAGCTCATATAATCCGATGAGAGAATGTGTGGCAGGACGATTTAAAAATTCATCCATTCGCTGGTGCAGAATTAACAGGAAAGTGCAGCACTGTGGCCTCGCTAATGGCAGGAGCGGCGGCGGCGTCTGAGAAACGTTTACATATGTACCTCAACGCCACAGAAAACAGCTCGTTAACGGACGCCATGTGACTCACGCAGAAAAGTGTTTTTCCCCACCGATGCGATTTTAAGGCCAACGTTCAAGACAGATTCTCCCTGATGGTCAACAACTTCAATCAGTGGAAAGGCCGCTAACATCGTCACAACGCCGTCATTTGAGTTCCTCTTTGCCAGCTGAGCATCCGTAGCTCCTCCCATCTTTGTTCCACACGACCGTAGGTTTGTGTCGAAATGTGATGTGGTGATATTTACAATTTCCCCTGGATAAATCGGGTCATTGACGTCATGAATGTCTTTCTAATTTGTTTAGTGCGAAAAGTGGAATTGATTCTAATCATTTGTCATTCATTTTATTTGATTAATTTTCTCTTTTCATACTTTCTGCAAAATGTTAATTGCACTTATTTTGGAGGAGTAGAGCAGAAGTCGAGTCGCCGAGTTTTTTTACTTTGATGAGAAAATAAAGTACGAGCTGTTATCATGTTATACTACATCACCTGTGTGTTTTATTATTTTGTACTTTCAAAGTAAAAGCATGTGTCATAAACCCTCGGCTACACACACACACACACAGACACAAACACACACACACACACACACACACACACACACACACACCTACGCGCTGCTTTTCAGGACCTCTACCTAACTGCTAAGCTAAAAAACTAGCTGGTAAAGCAGAACAAATAAAGTTGACTTGGCCAAAGCCTGAATAAAATACGTTTTTCGTTTTATTCTAATATGTTTACGACAGCAAGGATATATCCCCGAAAAATCCCTAATATCATTCGTTGTACTAAAATCCCCTCCATTTAACTCCTCAAATTGAAAGTGAGGTAATGTCCGATGTTTATCGTGTAAAAACACGCTCCCCCTAGTGGGCAGAAAAGGAACTACTAGGAAGAAACAGCATTTTTGGTGAGTTGAAATGTGAACTATCGGAGTAAACTATGTTATAAATAGAATAGA
This sequence comes from Lophius americanus, assembly GCA_037951165.1. Taxonomy (NCBI): domain Eukaryota; kingdom Metazoa; phylum Chordata; class Actinopteri; order Lophiiformes; family Lophiidae; genus Lophius; species Lophius americanus. The sequence goes on along the minus strand of JBBDHG010000107.1, from coordinate 385,324 downwards.
TCTCCACGAGTCGATTCATGATCAAAGAGAAACCAAGAGATCTGAGTTTGTGTTTGAAACAACGAATCCTCCAGAAAGCATAATATTCTGTCTTTTCAACTTCTATGAAACTTCTTCTGGATTTTTCTCCTTAAGGGCGTCGTTACTTTTTTTAATCTCTCAGTTAAAACTAAGCGCTACTCTAAATCATTCATTCCCTCTGCAGTTTGACTCTTAAACGGTCCATTGATCCTTTATGACCTTTATGTCCTTTTAATGAATACCTAGATGATCTTTTTTATTCTTTTAAATCCTTTCTGCGGTCGTTATCCTCCAACGTATTCATGCCTTTCATCTATAGATTTTAGTCATCTCTCTTTTAAACTTCTACTTTATTCTTCTGTATCTTGTGCTTTTATCAGAAAGCATTTTTGTCTGAACTTGGATTTTATTTTTGGATTTTATTTTATATATATATTTACATGTAGGATATGTAAATGACCTTGATTATACAAATGATTTTGCTATTCTTACATTCTACCTTTAACTGTTTTATCTCCTCTTTTGTTGTCCTTGTGAGGAACTTTGTAATAAAGGTTGAAAAATGCTCTTTAAATGAAGATTATTAGGATTATTATTATCTGCATGTGTATTTATGGTGGAGGTTTTGTGCATGAGATGATTTATATAGTTATTTGAGCCTGAACTCTTTTTTTATACGTCTGCTACCGCTTTTATTTATAATTATTTATTTTTTCAGCAATTTGTTACTTTCCTGTTTTGACCGGAAAAAATTCCTGAATACCCCCCCCTCGAGAATAAATAAAGTTTTATCTTGTAAAATAGGCTCATCTATTTTTGTGCAAAGCTGCTTAAATTGGCTGTTTCAGCAATATAAGATGAGATGAGATGAGATGAGATAAGATAAAATGAGATGAGATGAGATGAGATAAGATAAGATGAGATGAGATAAGATAAGATGAGATAAGATAAGATAAGATGAGATAAGATAAAATGAGATGAGATGAGATAAGATAAGATAAAATGATATTAGATAAGATAAGATGACATAAGATAAGATGAGATAAGATGAGATGAGATGAGATGAGATAAGATGAGATAAGATAAAATGAGATGAGATGAGATAAGATAAAATGAGATTAGATAAGATAAGATGAGATTAGATAAGATGAGATGAGATAAGATAAGATAAGATGAGATAAGATAAGATAAGATAAGATAAGATGAGATAAGATAAGATGACATAAGATAAGATAAGATGAGATGAGATAAGAGAAGAGAAGAGAAGAGAAGAGAAGAGAAGAGAAGAGAAGAGAAGATGAGATAAGATGAGATACGATAAGATGAGATGAGATAAGATAAGATGAGATAAGATGAGATAAGATGAGATGGGATGGGATGAGATAAGATAAGATAAGATGAGATGAGATAAGATGAGATGGGATGGGATGAGATAAGATAAGATGAGATGAGATAAGATGAGATGAGATAAGATAAGATAAGATAAGATAAGATAAGATAAGATGAGATAAGAGAAGAGAAGATAAGATGAGATAAGATGAGATAAGATGAGATAAGATAAGATGAGATTAGATAAGATGAGATAAGATAAGATGAGATGAGATAAGATGAGTTGGGATGAGATAAGATGAGATGAGATGAGACAAGATAAGATGAGATAAGATAAGATAAGATGAGATAAGATAAGATGAGATGAGATAAGATGAGATAAGATGAGATGAGATGAGATAAGATAAGATAAGATAAGATGAGATGAGATAAGATGAGATAAGATGAGATGAGATAAGATGAGATAAGATGAGATGGGATGAGATAAGATGAGATGAGATGAGATGAGACAAGATAAGATGAGATAAGATGAGATAAGATAAGATAAGATGAGATGAGATAAGATGAGATAAGATAAGATAAGATGAGATAAGATGAGATAAGATGAGATGAGATGAGATAAGATAAGATAAGATAAGATAAGATATACTTTAGGATATATCCCCACAATGGGGAAATAAATAAACAGGATCATAAATAAGCAATAAAATGGAAACATGTCAGAAATGAATGAGGAGGAAGAGGGAAAGAAGGAGGAAGGCTCCACAGACGGCGACAGCTACTGTAACCTGCTGCCCTTCGTCGGCGCCTCTTTAAATGGACCTAATATCCTTTACTTTCTTGTCCTCGTTAAGATTTTGGCTGTTAAATTCTACAGCCTCCTGCTTTATTTCCTGAATTATCAGCTGTGGCGCCTCCTTCCCGTCTCTCCCTCTTCCTTTTTATTGAATTAATGAATCCAATCCGAGTCTCCTGAGTTTGAATCCAGGAGCTTAAATTTCCATCAGTCCGGCTGAAGCTGAAGGGAAGCCGGGGGGTCCGACTGACGACGTCATCTGCGTTTAACTCGACGCCAAACCTGGTCCGGTTAGTTTAGACCCAATGTGAGGAAGGTGCATACCAACCGGGAGACCTCAACACGACTCCCAGATTCTGATTCCCAGAATGCAGTTCTGGTAGATTTTAGTTGAGTGGTGATTCTGATGGAAACGGTTCTTCAGACTTCTCTCAGAAACATCTCCTGCCTGTTTACGACTGAACTACCTGCAAACTTTCAGCTTGGAGGACCCGACTTACAGCCACAGAAAGTCCTGTGGCTGTAAGTCGGGTCGGGTCCGTCCTTTTTTGGGTAATTGCTGCCAGATAATGAACGACTTGTTCCGTTTCCTATCACGGCGATAGCGAGGATGAGTGATGGACCTCCTTTCCTCTGGAACACCTTCCTCCTCTTTAAAAACATTTCAAACTTTTCAACCACACTTTGGGTGTTTTGGGTCTGTTAAAGGTCAGAAGTGTCGCTAATTTCTTGATTAGTCACCGTCAATCGTCGCCGCTCACGCCAGCGCTGCAGCTCCGTCCCTGCCGGCGTGAAGAATCACTCCTGCGGCGGGACGGATCTCATTCAGGAAACAAATTGGCCTGATTTTCCTTCTAGATTTGTCCTGAAGTTATTCAGAGACACGTCGCGTTTCAGAGAAAAGAGGGAAGCCTTTAAATGTTTCTTCGCTGGGCTGGATATTCATCACTGATATATGAATATTACTGATATGTACAACGTCATGACGCCCAGCCAGAACTTTATTATAGATACCAGCATCATGTCGCCCAGCCAGAACTTTATTATAGATACCAGCATCATGTCGCCCAGCCAGAACTTTATTATAGATATCTGCATCATCTCGCCTAGTCAGAACTTTATTATAGATACCAGCATCACTTCACCTAGTCAGAACTTTATTATAGATATCTGCATCACTTCACCTAGTCAGAACTTTATTATAAATATCTACATCACTTCACCTAGTCAGAACTTTATTATAGATATCAGCATCATGTCGCCTAGTCAGAACTTTATTCTTAAATATCTACAATGTAATTTTGCCTAATCAAAACTCTAATTGTACGAATCTAAAACGTAATCTTACCTAGTCAAAACCCAAATTATAGATACCTACAATGTAATTTTGCCTAGTTTAAACTCTGATCGCAGATATTTACACCATCACCTCCACTAGTCAGAACTCTAATAATAAATATCTACGTCGTCATTTTGATTAATTGTTATTCCAGTAGCAGAAATCTACATTTGAATTCTGAATGATCATTATTAGTTCTGTTCAGACGACGTAAAGTCCGCGTAGACTGTTCTGAATGACAGAATAGACATCTGGAACTGGATTTATGACCCGGTGAATATCCTGAAGTTGAGTTCCTAAAAGTATGTTGATATCTGTAAAGTTAATTGTGGATCGTCCCGCTGAGTGAATACATGTTAAAGGGCTCAGCATCATCGTCACATGGGACCGTGTTGTCTCTAAGAAGCTCCTCCCCTTTGTCCCGGTTCATCTGACGCAGACATGCTGCAGAAAAGGTCATGAGGTCACGTGACTTTTTTGTCCCACAGTTCGATGTTGGAAGCAGGAGAAAATGGTAAAGTTAAGTGAGTTAAGTGAATTTAATCAAACTTTGAAAAGGGAACTAGGTCGATTCCTCGCCACAGCGGGGGACCGGGTCGCCACAGGGTTAGGGTAGAAAAAACAACCACACACTAATGGAGTGGTTAAAAATAACAGGAAGTCCAAACGTGACCGGTTACAGGCGGACTTTTACATCTGGATTTAACGGCTGGTTTAATCCTCAGCGGTGGGTTTTTGCGGGCTGATGTCGTTTTCAACCTCGAATGCTGCTGCATAACGAAGTCTAACCGAAGCTGTCGTTCCCCCGTGAGGCCGTTTACTGACCCCCCCAGGAGTCCGAGCCGTAACCAGCGCCAACGCACTCAACGCTCGATTTGTTCACGTTATAAGTTGCAGAGAACAGAGTCAGAACTGGGTTTCTGTGGAGAGGGCCCTCCTCCCCGATCCTCGTGGGTTTTTTTTTTTTATCGCGTCTCCCGCAGCCATGAAAATTCCGTCGAGTGCTGTGAAAAAGTATTCGCCCCCTTGAACTTGGCAGAAACAACCAAACACTCCTGGTGACTGGAGATCAGACGGTGAGTCACTGCGCAGGAATTTTCAGCCACTCTTCTTTGAAGAAGCGATTTAGTGGAGCTTCATTGGAGCCCAGGTAGCCAAACGGGTCTGGGACGGTAGTGGACCGATTCCGGCTGCCAGAGCTGGAACGGTCTTTATCGGGTCACAGTTGGCCCAAACCTTTCCAGAAGCGGCCAATAGATCTACATTTATACAAAGAATGTTGTTTTTTGGTTGTCATGGACATTCCTGGGAAAATGTTGAATCTGTAATACAAATCAATTTGAAAAAAAAAGAAGAAATAAATTATGGGGCTTCCCTTCGCCAATATTAGTTCATGAGATAAACTATACAGACACTTTCATGTAATATATACAAAAAACATCATTATTTTCAGTATAACAATGAAACCAAAATAAGACTATTTCGGTTTTAATATGATGAAACAGACTTCCTCATCTGCGTCTTACAGAAACTCCTGTCTGCTCAGCTGCAGATGTGGGGTCAGCTGCAGATGTGGGGTCAGCTGCAGATGTGGAGTCAGCTGCAGATGTGGGGTCAGCTGCAGATGTGGAGTTAGCTGCAGATGTGGAGTTAGCGTGCATCATGCAACAAAGTGACTCATCCCTCGGCGTTCAGGTTTTGGCGGTGTCACGTTGTGTCAGCAGCCCTGCGGCTCCCGGCACGCACACACTTCCTGCCTCTATCGGCTTCTGCATGCGGCTGATGGAAGCCACCGCGGGCTGTGGCGTGCTGCAGATCCGTCTACACCTTTGAAAAGAACACATCTAGGACAGCGACAAGTCACGAGTCTTTACTCATGCTGTCGTCTTCAGAGCAGAGACTGCGGGCGCCGCCGGTTCAAGTATCCTCCGCGGCTGAGTCTCATTCCACGCACTGCTACGAAGAGATGAAGGGAGAGATTTTAGTCTCTGGGATATTGTTACAACGGCCATCTACAGCAATCAACCACAACATCATAAACACTAGGGGGGTCAGAAAGACATGATTTACATGGTTACCATGACACCTAACAGTCGCTGGGATACTTTAGACAGGAAGTGAACGATTCTCCTCTAAGTTGGAATAAGAAGCTTTCAAAAAAAAAACATTCTGAAATTCTTGATTCAAATCTTTTGATTGAATGTCAGCTGGAGTGAATTAGCTGGTTTTATATAATAAAAAGTAATAAATATAAATAAGCCTCAAGTGACCAAAAACCCAAACAAACAAACCCTTTAATGTCCTCGCCAAGAATTATTGACTTTTTTTTTATAATTACTTCATTAAATATTTGTTTAGCATGAATAATTACAGGTTAAAAAAAGAATCACGTTTATAAACTAATTTAATCCTAAATGATTTTATGGAAAATAGTTTCTGTAAATAGTAAATTAGCTGAAACTTTGTTTTACGAAACACAATTTGAGATTTAAAAAAAAAATTTTTTTTGTTGCATCGAGTTACAGCGTTTTCTTTAATAAGTCCTTACACGCTTTGATATGATCCCCCCCCCCCCCCCCACCAGTAAATTCATCATCTCATGGAAACATGTTCAGTTGTTCCGTGTCTCCGAGTCCAGAGAGCGGCGTTCTGAGGAATGGAAGGAATCAATCATTTAAATCTATGCTTTACAGCTTTTCCTCCAAAGACATTAAATCACAGCCTCTAGTCTCACTGTGACCCGCGGTTCCGTCAGACATCATAAAATGATGATGGCGTAGATCCTGTATATGTAGTCCGGGGGGGATTCAGCTCTCGGCCCTTCAGAACCGCCTCAGCCCGCCCAAGACGCTCCACGCTTACAGGAGATCATCGCCTCCATTAAAGATGAATGCGCTGAGGATGGATGGAAGACAAGAACCAGAACCCACACAGAATCAGGTATCTCAAGGCCGAGAGAAATTATTATTAATCATGATTTTTAAATTTGTTTTTTGATTGAATAAACCGAAATAAAATAATAATGACATTAATCAATACAAACACTTTTAAAGTGTAAATTAACTACTAACTTTTTAAGATCAACCACATTCTTATGTTTAAAGTCGAAGTAATATAGAGAAGAAATTAAAATCGTCGTGGTAGAACCTTGTAAAGTCTTACAAAGTCAAAAAGTCTTCTTTGGAAACGCATTAATATTCATTTTTAGAAGACTGTTGGTAGAAGGTCGTGGAGATGGAGAAACAGAGGAAGACCAAAGAGGAGGTGTCTGGGTGTGTTTTGAGAGGACATGCAGTTGGTTGGTGTGACAGAGGAAGAACAGAGGACAAAGCAGCACAGCACAAGAAGAAGAAGAAGAAGAAGAAGAAGATTGTCTTCCTCTGGGTTTTAATCGTGTAAACGCACGAACACAGAACTTATATCATGGATCATTTTCAAATTGTCTACCTTATTAGACTGCAGTGCCAGAAGGAACTTGATCGGTTTTGGTAAAGTTCAGTTGTATATTTCCGCCACTAGGGGGAGTTTATTTCCAAAATAACAGTCTGTGGGCCAAGATTTCTCAAAGTCATCCCAAATGATGTTCTCACATGTCAGACCCATGAAACGCTGTTGAACCAATGAAACGCTGTCAGACCCATGAAACGCTGTTGAACCAATGAAACGCTGTCAGACCCATGAAACGCTGTTGAACCAATGAAACGCTGTCAAATCAATGAAAGACTGTTGAACCAATGAAGCGCGTTGTGAAGCGTCTGTGACCTATGAAGCGTTGAAGCGTCTGTGACCTATGAAGCGTTGAAGCGTCTGTGACCTACGAAGCGTTGAAGCGTTTGTGACCTATGAAGCGTTGAAGCGTCTGTGACCTATGAAGCGTTGAAGCGTCTGTGACCTATGAAGCGTTGAAGCGTCTGTGACCTATGAAGCGTTGAAGCGTCTGTGACCTATGAAGCGTTGAAGCGTCTGTGACCTATGAAGCGCTGAAGCGTCTGTGACCTATGAAGCGTTGAAGCGTCTGTGACCTATGAAGCGCTGAAGCGTCTGTGACCTATGAAGCGTTGAAGCGTCTGTGACCTATGAAGCGTTGAAGCGTCTGTGACCTATGAAGCGCTGAAGCGTCTGTGACCCATGAAGCGCTGAAGCGTCTGTGACCTATGAAGCGTTGCACGTCATCGGTGACGTGGCAGCGCCTGATTGATTCAAGCACCGACACAGTGTTCTGATAGACTTCCCTTCAGGAAGTCCGATACGAGCTTTGAATCGTAGGTTTCATCCGCCCATCTCTTCTAATCTTAAGAACTATAACTGAAATTAGCTAACTCAAGCGATGATAGCTTACAAAGCTAACCAGCCTGAGAGCATCAGTCAGCCACCGCCATGCTTGGCTTTAGGTAGGGGAACTATTTCTGACCAGCCTGGTATTCTTGGAAAGCAAACAGAAAGGACCTCAGCCAGGGACTTTGGGGGCTTTAGACTATTTTAAGACCAGGCTGCAGTTTTCTCAGATGAAAACCTATCCTCTTCCCTCGCCGTTAACTGACCTTTATCTCAGGTGGTTTCCAGTCAGTAGGTCTTGGTTGCGTCCCAACTTGGATTCAGAGCTCATCCCGTCTGGCAGAAGTGTTCTGAGGGCGATGGGCTCGTTGCAGCTATGCTATTTTTGGCTAAGACAGTTAATGCTAGCTTGGCCTCTCGTCACAGACAGGAGCTGATGTCGGCTGATGAAAGAAGCTGTCGTGGTGTTCAGGCAGAAAGGAGATGAGTTCATGGGAAAACCATGTTCTGGGTCAGGTCTGGATTGTGTGCCTATCTTCTACCAAACTGTGGTTCAAACGTTTGTGTTCGGCCAGGTCATTTAAACAGATCTGATAAAGGCAGGGAGGTTATTCTGTATTTTCGGTGCTGTGGATGAAGACCAGCAGTCACTTTTGGTGGTTTGGTTGTTGGTACTGTGAGCGAAAACCGGTTGGATGACTTGAGAGTTCGATCAGTAGTGGTTTTTGATCAACAGCTCAGAAATGTAATCATATACGTGATGAAAAGAATCTCAAAACCCATTCTGAATGGGATCGGCAGCCGATGCAGGAGATTAAAGTAGGATTGATGTGAGATCTGAGAGACCAGCCGCCGCTCTGGACCGGCTGAGGTGACGCCGTGGAGGTCAGGCGTGTACAGCAAGACAAACAAAGGTGTGAATGACGCACGATCAGAAAAAGTAGAGTATGGTTTGGTTTTTGCAATTTTTTTGTCCAGATGAAAGAACCTGTTCACTGACTTGGACGTCACATTCAGCGGATTAGATATCAAAATATAAAGGAACAGGCATTTAAAATGTCCAAAAATATCATTGATGCTCGTTCAGGGTCTCCAAAACAACGTGTAAAAAACATCATAGAATGTTCACATTATGTTCTTCAAATGTCTTACAAATGTTCTGATCTTCAAGAACACACTGTCCTCTATCTCCAAAGACAGACACACACTGTCTTTTAATACCAGTGACTCAAAATGGAATCAACCAATACCTGAGCGGGACGTTAAAGGGTGAAACTTTTCCAAGTACAGGATCTTAAAAGCTTTCATAGAACGAACAAGAGTCTGACCCCGAAAAATGCCACCAATCCCCTTCGTCGTACGAACAATCCCCCTGGTTGAACGCCTCAAATTACCGTTTACTACAGAAAGTTATTTCTACAGTATCTCTAGCTAAAAATAAAAAATTCAAATAAGAGTCAAATATGAACTATTATATTAAGATATGGGTAAAATAGGATATAAAGAAAATGGATCTCCTCAAGACGATTCATATGCGCCAGATTTGGACCCGATGTTTGAGAATTTGGTGATGAAGCGCCCCCTAGTGTCAAGAAATAGACGACTGTTCCCTCCAAAACTCAGTCCAGTTCTTCCTCACACTAAGGTTATAAATGTGGGTAGAAAATGTAATGTACAAAACGGTGAAAATGTTCCAATACTTTTTGAGTTATGTCCAGAAAACAGTGTTGCGTGTGAAAAGAACTCCCCCTAGTGAGTAAACTATGAACTACTGAAGTATAATATTTACATGACAGATCTCCTCCACTCAATTTTTATGCACTAAATTTGGACTAAATCAGACTAACGGTTGGGAAATAATTGCCAAAAGACTTTTGGAGATATAATTTCCCTATTAATGCAAATATTGAACAGATCTTTCCCAAAATCAATCCAGTTCTTCCTCTCATAAACATCTACGGGGGTATATATTACATATATTATGGCGTTAACACTGAGGATCTGCTGTGACGTCTTTGTGTTTTAAAGTGTTTAAAGTGTGTTTGGAGATGATTGATGTTTTTCATTTACACGGTTCGTGTAAATTAACCATTTCAACGGTAAACATTCCGTGTAAATGCCGTTTACCGACAGCGTCTTGGTATGATTATGAGTTTTTCTTAATGAAAGGAAAAAACCTGAAAATGAGATGAAGGGGTGAGTTAGTGAGCGACTAGCAGGAGCTACGCTAACGAATACGGATCAATTTGTGTTCGACTGGATCAGAGTTACGCCTCCAGGACACTAATCCTCGCTTCCAACGTATCAGACGATAAGCTACATTTGGTAAAGGTAATGTTTTCAGTCAAATAGGCAGAAGAAGGAGAGAATAACTGGAGGAGCTATCGCTAAGCGCTAAGCTAAAGAAGCTAACAGACCTGAGAGCAGCTGTAAATCATTGAGATTAATGAACAGCTGAACTAAAGTACCTTTAATTACCCCGCGGTTGATTAGGTAATGAAAAGAAGATGGTGACAATAATAGCGGAGATTAGTGAGAGCTAAAGAAAGTTAAATCAAACGGTGGTTGTTTGTAGTTCAATGACGGCTGTCATGAACTACAAACAACTACAACAATGTCGCTCAGACGCAGCGACTGAAGCTCTGAGAGTTTGTGTTCACCTTCATGATATTCCTCCTGCAGAGTTTTAGCGTTGAAGTGAAACACCAGCGGCCGCTTTAGGACGTATTATTTCTCACCGGGCTGTTATGGATACCTCCGCCTCCGCCCGGGACCGAAATAACAAACTGCTCGCTAAGTTTAGTCTGAACCTCCTGTCGAGTCGTTCCAGGTCTCTGGGTTACAGAACCGAGCTGAGAAACAAGAGCTGAGAAAAACTGCAGCTTTTCTTTTTATCTATCTATCTATCTATCTATCTATCTATCTATCTATCTATCTATCTATCTATCTATCTATCTATCTATCTATCTATCTATCTATCTATCTATCTATCTATCTATCTATCTATCTATCTATCTATCTATCTATCAAATAAATGATATAATAAATAGCATCATTATCATTCAATTTAAATGTAAGAATAAAATGATTTACCTCAATATAATAATTCAGAATTATGAATGAGATCTGGCCATCTCTCCTCCTGGAAACCGATTGTTATGCATTGTTTTAATGTCGATTCTGTAAATTTTACTTACTGGACCTTTACATTCTAGAGGCTATTGGATAAATTCTATCTTTTGCTTAGGTATAAGCAAAATGTTATAATAGAGGGAAGGGCTGGAAAGAAACTTACCACATCGTTCCCGAATATTCGCAGGTTTGCGTTACTTGCCTGAGTGACATGAATCATCCCAGGCGACTCTCGCGAAGTAAAGCGACGTGAGTTTTTTAGGCTCTTGAGTCATTTTGTCTCAACTCAAACCTGAATGAGGCATTAATCTGCATAAATGTTGTAAACATTCAATGCCTTGATGAGCAGCAACAGTCCTTCAGGGAAAACTCAACAGTGTTTCTTAGCGAAACGTTGAATTCGTTCCATCTTCCACGGCTAAGCCTTTAAAAGAAGAGTCAGAACTTCTCATTAGGATGTTAAGTTACTAAGTTATAGGTCAACCATTCAAAATCTGTAAGAGGTGTTACAATAATATTATTCTAGAGGCCCCTTCAGAATGTTTGGCACCCTTTTAAAAAAAAAAACAGGGTGCAATAAATAAGAAAAACACTAAATAAGAGGCAAAACGTGTTTTTGGTGATACCCATGATCTTTAGTTCAAATCATTTACAATTACATTCTCATGTGTGCCACAATTATTGGCACCCCCTCGGAAATCCTACGGTTGAGGAGGAGGAACTCTGACGGGTTGAACGACTTCCTGTTTTACTGGGGTATAAATATGAGGTGACACAGAACTAGTTCTGTTTGACTTTCTTCACAATGGGAAAAAAAACACAACACAGCAAAACACAGCAACGACTGGGGAAGAAAAGTTGCAGAGGGACTGGATATGTTAAAAATCTGCCTGGATGAGGACATGTCTGCAAACTGAACCTGAATTGTTGTTCATCAACACACGGCGCCCACCGCTGAGGCAGGTACGGGAGACCCTGGAGGTTTGGGTATACGGGGTGAGCGTCGGATCCGAGGGAAAGGAGCGTCTCATGCTGCACTGTGGGGGTCAAGAGTAATAATAGTAATACTAGTAATACTAGTAATACTAGTATTACTATTATTACTAGTCTAACTACGACTAGTCTAACTAGTCATCAGGTTTCACTTCAAGGCTATGACTAGTCTAACTAGACTTACCAACGACGTGTTGTCCTGGTTACACAGACGCGGGCGAGGTACTGACATGGATTTGAACTAATAAATCACATATTTGTCCCATGATGCACTCTGCTCTGCCCCACTTCCTACCTTTGGTTCATAACTTGGTCAGCGTTCACAGCACCCCAAACTATCCGAAGAATCGAACCCTGGTTTGTTTTCAAGCGGGTCGAACGGAGCCCAGGTGTGAAAGCGACCTACGAAAAAATAAGATACTCTTCTTAAAAAAAATGTTTTATTCGACTTTGAAACATGCTTCACGAGACAAAAATATACATTTCCTAGAAAAAGTTTTTTTTTTACTTCATTGAAATTCCTTTTCGTTCAATGACAAAATGTTCGATGACAAAATGCAGTTGTAAGTCAAAAAATAATTTTGTTTCTTCAGTTGCCACTAGGTGATGCTGTGACTGTAACTGAAGTTTTGGATGTGGATGTCATCAGGCCCGCTCTCTCATCCAGAATGACGTTTCGGACAGTGTGAGAGACGGCGGCCATCTTCCCCTTTCATTCGGATCATTGAGGAATATAAAAAGTGGATATGATTTCACTAAAATGTTAATAATTCAAAAAAATCCAAAGGATTGTGATTTTGGAGAGGATTAACGGAGCTTTGGTCTTGATTGCCTCAAGTTTCCACACGCCGTTTCACCCTCCAGCCGCGCCGCTGGTCACCTTCATCTTTGACTGACCAGGATCCATTAACGTAATCGCTGTCTGTCCTCGCTCAAAAATTGGATTTAGCTCATGCTGCTCTCAGGTCAGAGCCGATTTACAGGTGCTGAGACGAGCATCGTAATCAGCGTAATAGAGAGAGAGAGAGAGAGAGAGAGAGAGAGAGAGAGAGAGAGAGAGAGAGAGAGAGAGGGAGGGAGGTAGAGAGAGAGAGAGAAAGGGGGGAGAGAGAGAGGGAGAGAGAGAGAGAGTGTGAGAGAGGGGGAGAGAGAGAGAGAGAGAGAGAGAGGGAGTGAGGGAGAGAGGGAGGGAGGGAGGGAGGGAGAGAGATACAGAGAGAAATGGGGGGAGAGAGATGGAGAGAGAGAGAGGGAGAGAGAGGGGGACAGAGAGAGAGAGGGAGAGAGAGAGAGAGAGAGAGAGAGAGAGGGAGAGAGAGGGGGACAGAGAGAGAGAGGGAGAGAGAGAGAGAGAGGGAGAGAGAGAGAGAGAGAGGGAGAGAGGGAGAGAGAGAGAGAGGGAGAGAGGGAGAGAGAGAGAGAGGGAGAGAGAGAGAGAGAGACTACACCAGTGACAGGAAGGGAGATATAACATACTGAAGGACAGTTGCAAGGACTTCCTCCATTCCTCAGGTGTTATTTCCATTTTCAAATGACACTCCAGTAACGTCATACACAAACACAAACGTGTCTCATCCACCGCTGGAGTCTAATGAATGTAGAAACTGACGGAGAGTAGAAATGATTGAGAGGTTCCATCAATAAGCCTGTCAATTATAATAAGAAACAACGGCTACTTTCTGTTCAAGGCCAGCAGGTCCTGTGGACTGAGTCCGTGGAGACTCAGTCCCTTGGAATTTGGCCTCAGTGCCTCTGGGACGTACTGATGTGGCTCTAGTGCCTCAGTGACGTAATGATGTGGCTCTAGTGCCTCAGTGACGTAATGATGTGGCTCTAGTGCTTCAGTGACATAATGATGTGGCTCTAGTGCTTCAGTGACATACTGATGTGGCTCTAGTGCCTCTGTGACGTACTGATGTGGCTCTAGTGCCTCAGTGACGTAATGATGTGGCTCTAGTGCCTCAGTGACGTAATGATGTGGCTCTAGTGCTTCAGTGACATACTGATGTGGCTCTAGTGCCTCTGGGACGTACTGATGTGGCTCTAGTGCTTCAGTGACATAATGATGTGGCTCTAGTGCTTCAGTGACATAATGATGTGGCTCTAGTGCTTCAGTGACATACTGATGTGGCTCTAGTGCTTCAGTGACATACTGATGTGGCTCTAGTGCTTCAGTGACATAATGATGTGGCTCTAGTGCTTCAGTGACATAGTGATGTGGCTCTAGTGCTTCAGTGACATACTGATGTGGCTCTAGTGCTTCAGTGACATAATGATGTGGCTCTAGTGCTTCAGTGACATAATGATGTGGCTCTAGTGCTTCAGTGACATACTGATGTGGCTCTAGTGCTTCAGTGACATAATGATGTGGCTCTAGTGCTTCAGTGACATAATGATGTGGCTCTAGTGCCTCAGTGACGTAATGATGTGGCTCTAGTGCTTCAGTGACATACTGATGTGGCTCTAGTGCTTCAGTGACATAATGATGTGGCTCTAGTGCTTCAGTGACATAATGATGTGGCTCTAGTGCTTCAGTGAAATACTGATGTGGCTCTAGTGCCTCAGTGACGTAATGATGTGGCTCTAGTGCCTCAGTGACGTAATGATGTGGCTCTAGTGCCTCAGTGACGTAATGATGTGGCTCTAGTGCCTCAGTGACGTAATGATGTGGCTCTAGTGCCTCAGTGACGTAATGATGTGGCTCTAGTGCCTCAGTGACGTAAGGATGTAGCTCTAGTGCTCTAGTGAGCATGTGAGCTCTAGTGACTAGCGCTTATAAATCTACTGACAATTCCAACAAACTGTCTGAGTATCTCTAAAATATTCTGCATCCAGTCGTCTCCTGTGCCTTCCACTTCAGCGTCTCTGTTCAGCCCATTGAGGAGCCCGCTAAGGCCACTGCTTGCTCCACTGCTGAACCCGTTTGCCGCGTGTTTCCTCGTTGACGAGTTTGAAGATGCCGGGATCGGACTAACATGTTCTCCGGCTGCTCCGCACCATTCAGAGCCGTTTTATGTGCAGCTTTCACAAAACGTATCACCTTCTTCTTACATTCAATCCATTCAAGCCAGACCTTTTCAGAGGTTTTCTCCTTCTGCTCTTCAAGGTGAAGCGCCCGGAGGTCAGAGAGAAACGGTCTGCCTTCTCCTTCAGGGCAGCGATGGACGTGTTTATGTAATAATAAAATCACTACAGACTCATTCTGAGGGAACTTTGATGGTGCAGAGATAATCCCCTACTGTGGGAAACAAACATCATTCCTACATATGAAATATTAAATGGACCTTATTTCAATTCACATTAACCCTAACCCTAACCCTAACCCTATAACATAAACATCCTCTTTCTGAAACTACCTTAAAATATTCTATATTAATATTCTTCCACATTTTTACTGACTAAGTAACTTAATTACATCCGTCCTCATCATAACTATCAAATACGAATTTATCTCCAGGGTTTTATTTGTCCGACTGGGTCAGTACTTATTTTACAGTTTTGCCCAATAAAACCAAATAACTCTTCCAGAACTTAAAACGTAATAAAATATAAATAAATGTAAAACAACAATTATGATCCTAAATAAATCTGAACAACATAAAGCTGAGATCTTTATTTCTTTCCTCTGGTACCAGTGAGATGAGAAATTGTAGTTTTAATTGGGTTCAAAGGAAACGTTTAGTTATTTTGTTCTTTACTCTGTGAATTATCACCTCTTCTCTTTTGGGGTCGCCAAAGAGGATCACCAGTTTCCATCCACAGGCCGGTACCCTGCTGGCTAACAGAACCAGTGATGGGTTTTGTTAACCCGAGTCCCAACCGATCCAGTTTGGAAATCAGTTTCATGTTCTGAATGTTGATTTGGACCGACGACGTCCCCATTCATCCGGGCTCGGGACCAGAAAGGTTAAAAAAGTCAAAACATGCTGTAAAACTAAAAAATAGAACAGAAGAACATCAACTGAGTGGGCCCGTTGGACCTCAGACATGATCCGGTGTTTTCCTGAACAGTTCTGGGAGCTTGTTCCAAATATTTGGTGCATAAAAACTGAACGCTGCTTGTCCATGTTTGGTTCTGACTCTAGGGACGCTGAGCAGACCAGGTCCAGACGACCAGGAGAAGATCAGAAAAGCTTTTTGGTCCTTTTTGTAAACCAGCAGGAGGATTTTGAAATCCAGTCTGTGAGAGACAAGAGGCCAGTGCAGAAACCACAGAACACTGGACTCATACGATCCACTTCCTGGTCTTAGTGAGGATTCTAGCAGCGGCATTCAGAACTAAGTGCATCCTTCTGATCCATTTCTAACGTTCTCTTCCCCACTTTCAAACCCTGCCTGAGAACTCGTCGGTTCACACCTGCCTACTCAGCGTGTTCCTCTGATGATGACCTCGTGCTTGTTTTAGTTTTAGTTTTAGTTTTTGTAGCTTTTATGTCAGAGTTTTACTGACGTCTTTATGATATTTCTTCTTTTCGTTATTATTGGATCTGTAAGGTGACCTTGAATTCCAGAACGGGCCCCTTAAATAAAATGTGTTATTATTATTATTGTTATTATTAGGAGGACCATAAATAAACTGATTTCTGACCCCTTCCTGGCTGGAGGTCGAAACCCGGCCCACCCAAATTCCCCCGGAAATACAGAACTATCCAGAAGTGATGCCTATTACATCATCACAATGTCCTTAAAAAAAACCAAAACACAGGTGAACGGACAGAAATGTCCCCTAATGAGGCCGAGGTGTTAAATCAGTGGAGGAAACATTTATTCTCCGGACTGGATTATTATTTTAGTGATATCGTCATGGTTACGGTACCTGGTTCTACTCTTACTGATGATTTCTACTTCCTCGCTTTGACCAGTCGCAGACATCTACGTCCTCCTTCTCCTTCTCCTTCTCCTTCTCCTTCTTCTTCTCCTTCTCCTTCTCCTTCTCCTCCTCCTTCTCCTTCTCCTTCTCCTTCTCCTCCTCCTTCTCCTTCTCCTTCTCCTTCTCCTTCTTCTTCTCCTTCTCCTTCTCCTTCTCCTCCTCCTTCTCCTTCTCCTTCTCCTTCTCCTCCTCCTTCTCCTTCTCCTTCTCCTTCTCGTTCTCCTTCTCCTTCTCCTTCTCTCTCCTGCCCATTTTCATCTTTATATACTGGAGAGATGATTTCGCCGCATGTCTGAGCCCATCCGTTTCCAGCCCCTCCGGGACCGGAGCACGCCGCGGCGTGGAAAACACGGGTGGTGATGTTTGGGGGTCGACGTTTAGTAGAACTAAAAGAGAGAATAAAAGGGGAATGTATGTTTGGACCTCGCCTGGAGCGTGCCCAGTGAGCCGGGAGGATGAGGAGCAACCTTCTGCATGATTTCTCAGCATCAAAACATCTCCTAACCCGTTCAGGTGGAAATTCATCCCCCCAAAAAAAGTTTTCCCTCTCTCGCCCAAAGTACAGGCTCGCTTTAATAATTCAGGTCCATTCTGGCAGGGATGAAGCACCGCTTCGGAACAAAAGCTGCACTTTCTGTGAAGGTTTATCACCTAAGTGAAGACTAAATATATCAGTCCAGTTCTTCCTCGCACAAAGGATCCTTGACTCATAACCCAACGACACAACTGAGACACACAGGGAAACAGTCCAGGTTCATACAGGGAAACAGTCCAGGTTCATACAGGGAAACAGTCCAGGTTGACACATTGAAACAGTCCAGGTTCACACAGTGAAACAGTCCAGGTTCACACAGTGAAACAGCCCAGTGTCACACACTGAAACAGTCCAGGTTCACACAGTGAAACAGTCCAGGTTCACACAGTGAATCTTCAGAAACAGAGCTGCTTTGGTTGCAGTGATAATCTGGATTAGGCACTCAGAGACCTCAAACCTCCTCCAAACATAACAGTAGAAATGATTGTTATCAGAATCAGTTAGATGACTTTATTTATTTATGAATAAGAATGAAGGATTAGTGGCAAAAACAATTCAGCACTGAGAACACGGGGGGTCATTGAACATAACACGGTAACATAATGGCCCAATGTGCTCAACCAGATGGTTTTATTCACGAACATTCCTCACACAGTCGTTCTTTAGTTTAAGTACAAGTAACTTTCAGACTCTACGTCTTAAATAAACTCCAACAAACTGTTTCAGTGCGTCTGAAACTTTTCTCTCCCAGAACTGACAGAGTTTCAAAAGAGTGCTTTTCTACATTCTGACATCATCGCTGCTCCAGATGGATTATTATCCTATTTCATTTATTTGAAAGGCTACGACAAACATAAGGTGACCTGGACCTACCTGTGGGTAAGTCTTCATCTGAACCGCTCTTGTGGTTTTTTTCCTGAATCTTCATCACAGACAAACACACAGGGGTGAAACCGTAACCTCGTTGTAGAAGGTGATGGTGTGAGATCCGGTTTACGCCTGAAACTGATCACAGGAAGTAGTTGTGACAAACGCGTTGAACTGAGTTTTTGGAGACGTTCACCTGGCTGGTTGGGTTGAAGCCGTTCCTCAACAACAAAACAATCGACTCCAGGAGGTTTTTATTATTCAAATGTTCCGACTGCTGATCTCTTTAATGCGTTTGAATGCGGGCCTCACTCTCTGCTGTCACTCCGGATCAGTGCCACACTGCTGCTCGGGTCGTTCAGGCTGTTCCTGCAGAAGAACGTGTTGCCGGCAGCGTGACCTTAAGAGCCTGACGAAGAGGAGGAGGAGGAGGGCATGAGGGCCCTTGTACATTTCCGACACTAGGGGGAGCTTTATCTCCACATGTTTACGAGCAACAATTTTGTTTATCCGATTTATTAAAAACTTGGTGTACATAGATGGACTGGAGGAGATCTGTCCTGTAAATATCATACTGTACTCCAATAGTTCAGGTTTTACTCACTAGGGGGAGCCTTTTTAGAAGAAAAACACTGTTCCCTGGACAGAACTCAAAATCTATTTCTTGGATCATTTTCAAACTTCTTACCTCCACAGACCCTTGTGCGAGGAAGAACTGGAGTGATTTTTGGACAGGTGGATTGTGTATTTTCTGACACTAGGGGGAGCTTTATCGCTAAGTGTTTGTGCAACATAATTTCCCAACAATGGATCTCATTTAGTTCAATTATTTTTATTCGCTTTATCAAAGCACATGAATGTCCATCATGCACTGCGCTCTACTGCGAGTCCTGCCTTTGTTTTCTAACTTGGTCCTCTTTGCTTTCACGCCACAAATGAACCACATCAGGGTTCACTGGGAAGCGAACCGTGACCCCCGTTTTCAAACGGGCCAGAGTTCGAATGAGGTTTCACACCAGCCCAAAACGTACCGGACCATCTGAGGGAACAAATCCAGGGTTCGTTTACAATGGACCAAATAGCTCTTGTGTGAAAGGGACCTAATTAATTAATTTAAGTTGACAATAACAGAGATCTAGCAAAATGTTGGATCAGAAAGACTATCCTCTTGCACACTAGGGCCACAGTTCCTGCTCATACCAATCCAATCACTGTCACACCTGCATGATTAGCCTCATCGTCCAATCACTGTCACACCTGCATGATTAGCCTCATCGTCCAATCACTGTCACACCTGCATGATTAGCCTCATCGTCCAATCACTGTCACACCTGCATGATTAGCCTCATCGTCCAATCACTGTCACACCTGCATGATTAGCCTCATCGTCCAATCACTGTCACATCTGCATGATTAGCCTCATCGTCACCATCAGCTACTGTCTGTAAATACGACCCTCTCCATCCATCTTGTTCTTGTATGCTTCTGTTTCACCCACCATCCACTTCCCCATCTCCACCTGCTCCTCGGAGATCCATCAGCCTCAGCAGAGTCATCAGCCACCACCACCAGAGGGAGGATATTCCATGCTGCTGCTCAGGGTGGAGGCCCTTCGATCACCATCTCCCCGAAGAGTCTGAGCGCCAAAGACTTTCAGAATTTCAAAAAATTACTTTAACATGTCTAACATGAATAAATTCAGTTTATTACAACTTTAATAATAAGCCAGACGTTCAACTTTTTAATCATGTGGTCATGTGACATGAAAACCTGTGGACTGCATCTGTGTAAGCCTTGATTTGAAGGTTTCTCTGAGGTAAATGTTTGCTGATCAAAAGGATAGAGAAAACCGGCTTAAACGGGTTACAGTGTGTTTCCATGTATAATTGCCCTTAAAATGAAAAATACAGTTTTAGGACTGGTTCCATTGTTGTGCCAGATGCCACAGCGGACCTTCAGCGGTACTTCAGATCATGTTTCTTTGTAGTTTAATGTGAATTAATTTCCTGATGGAGGAGTGTGACGTCTCTAAGGGAGGATTTCTGTGGGTGTTTATTTTCCCCTACGCTCTTGAATTAGTCCTCAGGCGTCCTCAACTCAAGCGCCACTCTCAGCTCGCCGCAAACATCGATGTGACCTCCAGGCCACTTTGAATCCTGATGAAGAGCTCTCCGAACGAACCCAGAGCTGAAGGAGGCGCTCAACATCAGCTGGACGGGCGGGGAATCAAAATATGCGAGGGTGGACTCGAACATTGATGAGGAGCACTTCAGGCTGAGAGAGCAGGTGGAGGTGGGCGTAGGATGATGATGATGATGATGATGGCCAGGAGATCTTTGCAAAAATGAATTCAGTGATTGAGGATGTTCAGCAGTGACTTCTGCTGCATAAAGGAGGGAGAGACCCTCCGTCAGGAGGTGGTCTTTCATTCACCACTAAATAAATTCATGAATATTTACATATGTTTTATATACTTTAGATATGTTTAAATATGTATATAGTTTAATGTACTTTAGATATATTTACATACGTAAATGTGTATAGTTTTATAAACTTTAGATATATTTACATATGTATATAGTTTAATATACTTCAGATATATTTACATATGTATATAGTTTAATGTACTTTAGATATATTTAAATATGTATATAGTTTCATATACTTTAGATATGTTTAAATATGTATATAGTTTTTTAGTTTATCAGAATTAGCTTAGTAGCTGCCCTTAAAGCACAATACTCCAATAAGCCAAAACATTACAGCCATTATAGATCAAACAGGGGGTCCGCTTGAAGTGAAGGCAGGACCCTTTGTGGGCTGATGGCGAGGAGGACGAAGGTGTGGCAGATGGTTGTTGGAGGGTGTCGACCGGAGACGTTGAGTAGATGAATGTAAAGGATTATACATGATATTTTCATGTGTTTAATTTATGGTCAACTTGATTCATTTGAGGAATGCTGGGTAAAATCTGAGAGCCTGCGGAGGACTTGAGGGGGATTAGGAAGCGTTGGAAGTGAGACTGATTATATTCTGGTGGCGTAGAGGATTACTCACCAGAGAGGACAATAATTCTGTAACGCATACTGCAGTTAGGAAGTTTCTCTGCGGCGTTCAGTGGCACCAGATAACAGAGTCAAATGAATCATCTGTTCTACATTAACCCAGACGACACGGCGCCGAGGAGAAACTCCACCGCTCTTCCTGTCATAACTCAAAGATCAAATCCTTTCTCCCAGCATCCCACGCTGCACGGCGTGCCCCTCTTTTATTAATGAGTTCCGGGACGCACAAAGATGTCTCATTACTCTTTCACGTTTACGGAGAGAGAATGGATCGTTCTCCCTGAACCCCTCATGTTCACCTCCCCGCCGAAGGACAGTGGTGGCGCCTCGATACCGACGACTCGTTCACAACTCTGCCGCCGTCCTCCTGGAGAAGAGACGTTTGTTCTGAGGAGGTCGCCGTTACTGAGACATGCTCTCCCGCAGCGATGAGCTCCAATCAGCCGCCGCAGTCTCCCTTCCCCAGTCCAGGTTCTCATCCACATTCATAGTTAAGTCATGAGACGTTAATGAATTTATAAATTATTGACTAATTCCAATGGGTCAACATTAAAACAGATTATTTTTTACAAGATGTTTCCTGGTTTTCCACAAAGATTTTTCTTGGAAAGACCAGCGAATGCAGCAATGATGAGTGAAGAAAAGTTGTAGAGTTGCACAAATCTGGCAATGGATACAAGAAAAATCTGTCAACGGTTATAAATGTCAGTTTCAACAGGTTAGATCGATAACTACGAAGATTTAAGAAACTAGAATTTTTTTTTTAATCAGAGGTCAGTTTAATCTTGAGGTCAGAAAGTTTCCCTAAACCCCATCAGACGCCAGAAAAAAGACTCTGCTGTCGTCCACGCAGAAATTAAAGCAACAACAGTTTGCCAAACACCAACGGAACAAGGTCAGAGGTCAGACGAGACCAAAGTTGAGCTTCACTTAAACAAACATCTAAGATGGGTTTGGCGAAGCAAAGCAGAAAGCCATAGAGAAAAGCACCTCATACCCACTTTGAAATCCGGTGGTGGATCTCTGAGGAGTGGGGCTCCATGATGGAGACATGGAACTATGTTTTTTAACAGGATGTCCAGAAGACACATGTTGAGAAAAATATTCTTTATATATATATTTACATTTTTTCATTTGTGTTAGAGGTTAGATTATTTTGAATAATAGGAATCAAAGATCGTGAATATGAAGGATAAAAACATTTTTCGGTTCTCGTTTTACACACTTCTTTAAAGGTTGCCAATAATCCTTCATGGTAAATGTTTTACTGATTCAAGTGGAACAAAAAAGATGTGGATTTTACTTTTTATTTTACCAACTGGGCAAACAAGACTTTGTTTCTCGTTTTCCTTTGAGCAGGAACGTTGTTGACAGAAATCTCTCCTCAAACACAGTCCTGTACAAACACAGAGGAGGTGTAAAGGGGGGTATTTTTAAGAATTGCCACTAACCAGAAATATACAGGTACGTGCAGACAGGTTAAAAAAAAAATGAAATGAACTTTGTAGTTTTTGACCGCAAGGTTGTTTTTGTTGCCACAAACTTTTGTCCTTTGATTCAACCTGATCTGACGTAAAGAAAAAAAACCAAAACACATTCTCCTGTCTGCATGAAAATACAGTCTCTTAAAAGGAGCATCTGCAATCAATAATTCAGTTTTCCTAGAAACTGTTTGAGCGGAGGGAGTCTGAAGAAGCCTCTGGAGGACAAAAGTTTTCTGAGCAGACACTCTTTTCCGTTTCTGTGTCATCTTGTAGATTGTGTCGTCTGATTAATCACCTAAAAGCCGTCTGAATAATTGATCAAAGACCTGGAATTTAGGGGAGTGCAGGAGTTTCTGTCTGATGTTCATGTCGGCTTGTGTGGCGGATGTCCTGCTGAGATGTTGAGGACGTCTGATATGTGCTTGATGGCGATGACAGGAGATCCACTAATTGATGCAGAAAAACCCTAATCAACGTGTTTCCTGTGAGTGTTTGATCTCCAGGCTGTCACTGACCTTTGCCTGGATCTTACCCAACTTCTCAGGCGGAGTGGATCATTACTCCAGGAAAACAATCGGAACAGTCTCGGTGACCTTTTCCTTCTTTTAATGAAGGATCCCCGCCACAGCAGTGCTCTGATGGAAGAAACAAAAGTCAGTTTGAAATACTTCCTGGGAAGGAACTAGAAGGATAAAAGGTGAGGTCTTATCTTTGATCGTGGCAGCGGGTAGTCGTACTGAAGTCAGGATTGTGTGAGGGTCAGAATCCTTCATCAACCACATCATCACAGTGGGATGAAGAAGCTCTCAGGACATGGTGAGGACTGTTAAGACAACAAGATTGATGTTAAGATTGATGGATAGTTGGATTGATGGATGGTTGGATGGATGGATGGATGGATGGATGGATGGTCGGATAGATGGATGGATGGATGGGTGGATGTATGGATGGTCGGATAGATGGATGGATGGATTGATGGGTGGGTGAGTGGATGAATGGGGGATGGACGGTTGGATGGATGGTCCGTTGGATGAATGGATGGATGGATGGACTGATGGGTGAATGGAGGGACTGATGTTGGATGGATGGATGGACTTACGTTGGATGGATGGGCTGATGGATGGATTGATGGATGGACTGTTGTTGGATGGATGGATGGACTGTTGTTGGATGGATGGATGGACTGATGTTGGATGGATGGACTGATGTTGGATGGATGGATGGACTTAGGTTGGATGGATGGACTGATGTTGGATGGATGGATGGACTTAGGTTGGATGGATGGATGGACTGATGTTGGATGGATGGATGGACTTAGGTTGGATGGATGGACTGATGGGTGGAATATCTGCTGATTGTGTTTGTTGACCTTCTCATGTAGCATCGTTAGCAAACTGCTGTTCACACAAACTGAGTGTCACCCCGGCGACATAAAACCTATATCTTGATCCTGAGAAAGAATGATCTTTGACCTTTGACCTTAGGATCTCATCCCTCTGGGTTTGTTCTGCAGGTTGTTGTTACCATTACTCTCTGGAGACCTTCTCTGTGGCGTCCCGTTTAAATGAGCCAGACGGAACACTTGAAGTTGTACATTTACGTTGTGTCGTCTCCTCCAAACGTGACACCAACCGCTCCGTCCACAAGCGTTTGTGGCGTGAGAAGAACTCTGATGTTCAGCGAGACGGCGCACTTCAAAGTTCCTGCTGCAGGATTAGCGGTGGAGGCAGATTAGTGAGTTGAGGGGGAACAAAAGGAGGAGGATGTCGTACAGTAAGAGTTCCCAGCGGAGGATGTTAAAGGGAGACGGACTTCAAACACATGAATTCATTTCATGGTTTCCTGTAAGGGTTTATCTCAGACGAGGAGATAAAAAACGGAATGTTACGGTGGCCCACGAGTTCAGATATACCTGAAGTGAAACAGTCCAGGTTCATGGAGTGAAACAGTCCAGGTTCATGGAGTGAAACAGTCCAGGTTCATGGAGTGAAACAGTCCAGGTTCATGGAGTGAAACAGTCCAGGTTCATGGAGTGAAACAGTCCAGGTTCATGGAGTGAAACAGTAACCACTACTGGCTGCCAACAGTTACAAGCTTCTAGCTGGTGACTGCTAACCGTTACTAGCTGCAAACAACTAGCCACTCACAGTTTCTAGCCGCTAGCAAAGATTATCTTCTAACAGCTCCTTGCTGACAACCGCTACTAACTGCTAATCGCAACCAGCTGCTAACAACTTCTAGCTGCTTATCGCTACTAGATGTTAGCTGCAACCAGTTTCCGACCCCTTCATACTGGTAACGGCTACTAGCTACTACCCAGCACCATCACTACCTGTCCGTCAGCCTCTGGTTCTCCAGACATCGCCACAACCACATTTTGTGACGTATTATCCCAACATGACGGAAGCATCATTGTAAACGGACGTATTTGTTTTCATTCCAAGAGGATGGATGGAGTCTGTGCAAACTCTGAGTCTTTCCTCAGACAGATTGAGTTTTCAGCCTCTTCGCTGTCACAGGTGAGTGGAGCGGCCTTATTTAGGTGGTAATGAGAGCAGTGGTAGAGACGTGAGCTGGAGGGCGAAGGGCATGGAGGCGTGACAGTAACACGGCGTGAAGAAAGTCTGGGCTTCAGTGAAATCAGTTATTGAAGCTGTTTCCTGCTCTGTGATGCTGACGTGAGTTTGTGTCTGGTTGAGGCGGGTGGCCAGATTCCCTTCCGAGCCTGTTTGAGATTCATAGCTTTAGAATTGCGCTCTAAAGTGGACGGCGGACACAGATCCTGGCGTGTGCCTGACGTTTATCCTCCGGGGACCCACTTAAAAGTTTGGCCTTTTCAAAGTTTGGCGTATAAAATGGGAAACAGAGAGTACACAAACAGGAAGAGCCGTCGTTAGAGAGATCTGGGTCTCACCTGAGGGAGCAGACAGGAAGTCTTAGTCCTCATTTCAATGACAACAGTTTTATATGAAACATGGAGAAGCGATTTAAAAAGTTCTTCTTACAAACAACAATTTTGTGATAACAACCAGCATGCACATACATCTGCAAGAGTGACTGGAAATGTAACGGAATGATTAACCGTCAGTCGTCGTTCACTCCGGACGCCACTTGCTTAATTTTACTCAATTTTGCATCGACGTCACTTCTGGATCATTTCAGTTACCATCCACAGGTGACGCAAACGATACTGACGACCGTTATTTTGTGTTTAGAGTTCATGTTCATACAGTGAAACAGTCCAGGTTCATACAATTAAACAGTCCAGGATCAAACAGTGAAACAGTCCAGGTTCATACAGTGAACAGTCCAGGTTCACACAGTGAAACAGTCCAGGTTCAAACAGTGAAACAGTCCAGGATCAAACAGTGAAACAGCCCAGGTTCACACAGTGAAACAGTCCAGGTTCATACAGTGAAACAGTCCAGGTTCATACAATGAAACTTTCCAGGTTCACACAGTGAAACAGTCCAGGTTCACACAGTGAAACAGTCCAGGTTCAAACAGTGAAACAGTCCAGGTTCTTGCAGTGAAACAATCCAGGTTCACACAGTGAAACAGTCCAGGTTCAAACAGTGAAACAGTCCAGGTTCACACAGTGAAACTTTTACAGTGAAACTCGGCGCTTTTTGCCCGCTGTATTCTGACTCTGGTGAGGGTCATTTGTAGAAGATTACGGGAGAGTAAACCATATCGTTTCTGTTTTTTACAGTTATACGTACAAAGGTAAACCGGAAGCAGTCTAAGGAGAGATTCTTAAATAAACACCAACCAATACGTGAGTTTGTCCGGATTTATACAGACGGTTGCTTAGCAGCAGCGTAGCGGGCATAATGGTGTGTGCGATATCCACGGCCAGCAACACAACGTAAAGCATAACGGTTAACAGTGTCCAACTTCCTCAGGTTGTCTTCAGGTTCTCTTCATACACAGCAAATCACCATAATCCATAATCCATAAAGGCAAAAAAGTTACAGCGATCGGATGTTTCTGCGCCTGGAGAGAGAAACAGGATTCATTCCGCATAAGGAATTAATTTATGTTTCCAGACAAGGCCTTCAATGTGTGGCGTGTAACACAAACTTTGATCAATAACATTACCTGAGTATGTATATATTCTGACCATTACATTTCAACTCCTTCAGATTTCAACAACAGTCCAGTTCCAAACAATAAAACAGTCCAGGTTCCTACAGGGATTAAACATTCCAGGTTCACACAGGGATTAAACAGTCCAGGTTCACACAGTGAAACAGTCCTGTGGGCTGTGTATTGACCCTGTCGCCAATTCTAAGATTCTGGCTTAACCTCCACGGATTTTGCTGACAACTATTGACCAAAATGACATCATCATAAGATCTTGCAAAAAAGTACAAAGTCATTTTTGTCCAAGCGTTGTCGGCAGAATCCATGAAGGGGCAAGCTAAAGTCTTCTCGCAGTACTGATCCAGATCAGCACCAACATCTAAAGGACTGTTCCACGGGCCAAACGGCTTTATTATGAGGTGGATGGGAAAGCCATAACATTATAACTACCTGCCTTTTATTTCATAGATTCCACTTTTGCGACAAAAGAAGCTACGACCTGGTGATGCGTAGGACTCCACAAGACCTCTTAAAGAGAAAATGACAAAAAAATCATTTCCTGCATACCTGCATTATACATCTGAGTGACTTACAGGCAGACCAGACAACCGGATAATCAATGTAATTTTTACCTCTTCCGTCAGATCTGGCAGATTCACAGACCCGCCCTCTGGCGTTTTACTCCGAAGGAAGTGAGAGTCATTTCATCTTAACCACCATCATCCGCTGCGCCCTTATTTCTCTCTCGTCTCCAATGACTGTTATTGTGAGCCCGCTCAGAATACAGAATGTGGCATTGGGCTCCATCAGACGCTCAAATAGCCGCCATAACAGGGCACTTTAAACATTCTTCCAAACACTTTGACCTGAAGACTCGGGGCGCACTGAGGATTGTGTCCGTCAAACTCGCAAATAGAACGCACTATCGATTTGGTACGTTTGCCTTAATGAATATACAATATCGGGCGTTTCTACCCGATGGCGCAAAATACTGTGAGGAATAAATGCAAATAAGTTCATTTAGCACACGCAATCTGATTTACTGAGCCTGAGAAGATTTGTATTCGTATCGGATGCTGTGGATTTTTTTGTGTGGGAAGAAGTAGGATGTGTGTCAAAAACACACATTTTATTGAGTTTCTTCACACAACACACACACACACAGTACATTTTTGAGCATCTATAGGCTACAGTATATTCATCACAAATCCCCTGTATGAGAATTCTTGTTAATATATTAATGTTTTGCAAGTAGTTTGACAAAGATACCCACCTTTAAGAACTAGGAACGGAAACCTGCCGGAATGCTGGTTACTCAACTTTGGTGAAAGGGTCCAAACCTTTATGCTAATACATAGGATGGATGTTAGCATTTCTGGTATGTTTTATACACAGCCTCACTAGCTAACTAAAATCCCTTCCATACTTCTGCTTTTAACATTACTTACAATGATATTCAAGCTCCTGCTCCCATTTTCTGCTAAGATTACAACTTAACCCGGCCGTGCTGACTAACTTTACATTAGCTTACATTAGCCAAACCAAAACCACGCCGACTCTTTCGCTTGTTACGTTATTTTGGATGATGTTGAAGATAACGTTATAAATAATCAGCATTTCTGATATTGTTACCTAATAACCAGGGCTGGCTTATTAACACAATGTTCCCTAATATTAGCCAAATTAAAATCAGTTTCAGTGATTACACTGAATCTTATATGAGCATTTCTGGTCATTTTACCGGAAAACATCAGCATAACGCTAATTTAGGATGAGCTCTTGAGACCCAACTGCAATACCTCCACATGTCACTAGGGGGCTGCGGCAGAGCTCACAAAGGTGAACGCATAACCTCCACCTCCGCCTCTCGTTAACTGAGGTAAGAATCAGACTAATTCATGAAAGTAAAATGGGCCGCTGTCATAATGTAAGTGTTATTATTAACAGAAACAATAATAAAATCAGGGGGTGCAGACATGTTTATCATCTGACATCAAATACTCATCTAAAGAAATGAAAACGTAATCAAACCCAGCAGGAATGTCACCATGGCAACCACTGTAGCATGCATCCATCAGTGGTAACCATGGTGTCCCTGCTGTTTCCATCCAGACATCAGAAAGAAACATGGATGTTTGAGCTGAGTGGAAAATAAAGACTCGAATGAAAATATTCAACTTTAATTACGTTACATACCATCATTTGCCATCAAGCTATTTTATTTCCAAACCCTGCAGGAACCAGTTTTTGTCGAGAACGCGCCTCAGGCTCAGCACAACACGTGGCACATTGGCGTTTCACGCCATCCAGATCCGCCTCTTCAACCTGGACCAAGTTTCCTGTCCTACCAGATGGAAGAACCAGTCCCTTGTTAGATGTCCTCCTCCAGGTCCTCGAGTCGACCCTTGAAGTTAGCAGACTTAATGAAAGTCTTATCCGGACAGCGTCTGATGAGTTTGTCCAAGCAGAGCCAACTTTATTACTAATGGAACATACTGAGGAAACGAAATTGGGTCATTCAGGACCAGTGTGCTAACGAGAACAACTGAGTAAAAAAAAACATCAAAGGAACATCAAAGACAAAAAGAGAATAAAAACAGCAGCTAAAAAGGACCAGTGCTATGTTTAATTTTGTTTTTCTTTCAAAAGTGTTATTAGTGCAAAACCTAAAATAAGGTATGAAGAAAAATTCTGTATAGAAATCCTTTAAAACGCAATAGTTCTGTGTCCAGGAGAAGAGTATTAGCTGTTCAACAGTCCTATGGCCTGTCGAAAAAAAAGCTTTTGCACATTCTGTGCCACAGCTTCTGCCCGACGACAGGAGATCAAACAGGCCATTAGCAGGTTGAAAATAATCCCTCACAAGAAGGCTCTCCTCCTGCACCTGTCCTCATGAAGGCCTGGGTGGAGGGCAGGGTTAGCAGCTAGCTAGAGAAGTAGCAGGCAGTGACACTAATCAGTATGTAGAAGTTAGCAGCTAGGATTAGCAAGTAGTAATCAAAATTTAGTAGATATTAACATTTCGTAGCAGCTAGTAGCAGTTAGCTTCTAGTGACAGTGACCAGTAGCAGTTAGAGGCTGGTGTCAGTTTGCAGCTAACAGCTGTTAGTAGCAGGCAGCAGCCATTACCAGCACCTTGTAGCAGTTAGCAGCTGTTAGTAGCAGTTTGCAGCGAGGATCAGCTAGTATCATTATGACAGTTAGCAGCTAGTAGCAGTTTTCAGATAGTGACAGTGGCTAGTAGCAGTTTTCAGATAGTGACAGTGTTAGTAGCAGTTGGCAGGTAATACAAAGTTAGCAGCTAGTAGCAGTTAGCAGATAGTGACAGTGTTAGTAGCCGTTACAAGTGACAATTTTTCAATACACAAAAGAATACATTTTTCATGTCATGGAAACACGGCCTACAAGTTCCAGAGATTCTGTTAGAAATATTTGTATCCAACAACAATTTGAGGTTGAAATTAAACCCTAAACGTGAGTGAAAGTGAACTTTTATTCTGTTTGAATGCAGCAGGAATATTCCCCCTGGCGTCTCCTCTCCCTGCTCCCAGTCTGTCTTGTTATGTGCCCCCCACTCCCCCCATCGCCGCCTGGTCCTCCAGCGGCCACCTCTCCTCCTCTGGGGGGTTTCACCTCCCTTAGTTCAGTCGGACGACACACAAATGAAATGATTATAAATATCATTATAGCAACCTAACGTGACATAGTCTGAGTTTGGCATCCAGGCTCCGACCTCATCGATTCTCGCAGATATTTCTTTAAACGTGGAGATTGTTCAGGGGGGTGATGAGTAAACAACTCGCCCCCTTTATAAGAGCCTGTAGGCGGATGTCCGGGTGGTGTTGGGGCTTAAAGTGCAGGGATGTGCAGAGACGCCACAACGGCAGCAGACATTAGACGTCGTTGCTGCTTAAATAGACTGGCATTAGGAAACAGGTGTGCTGGTTCAGCCGATTAGGAGGATAAGGCAAGAATTTTGTTATCTGAGCTTGTAGCAGGTAACAGCTAGAAGAAGTTTGTAGCAGCTAGTAGTAGATAGTACCTAGTAGCCTTTTTCAGCAGTTTGTTAGTGTTAGCAGCTAGTATTATCTAGTACTAGTCAACATCTTGTATCTATTGACAGCTAGTAGCTATGAGCAGCTAGTAACAGTTAAGAGGTATGAGTAGTTAACATATCGTAACAGTTAGCAGCATTAATAATAATAATACATTTAATTTATAATGCACAATTTGAAGCTAGTAGAAGTAAGCAGTAGTAGCAGGTAGTCGTTAGCACTTTGGCTGAGAGTAGCCAATATCGGCTAGTATGTGTTAGCAGATTAGTCAGCAACTCATTTTAATTAGCATCATGTAGCAATTAGCAGCTTTTTGATAGTGGCAAGAAGCAAT
The DNA here is from genome assembly GCA_037951165.1 of Lophius americanus. Lineage (NCBI taxonomy): Eukaryota > Metazoa > Chordata > Actinopteri > Lophiiformes > Lophiidae > Lophius > Lophius americanus. The sequence continues at coordinate 354,143 of JBBDHG010000107.1, read as the reverse complement.
TAGCGGCAGTAGGTAGATAGTAGTAGTTAGTAGCGGTTGAGGCAAGTAACATTTAGCAGCAGGTAGCAGCTAGTATCAGCTAGTCGTTATCAGGAACTAGCAGCAGTTAGCAGCTAGGGAGAGTGGCCATCAGTAATTAGGAGCTACCAGCAGTTCTATGCTAAACGGTAAATGGACTTTACTCTTCTAGTCTGCTCGACGACCGAAGGCCCTTTCCTCCGTGAGTCGGCATTCACCCCTTCACACAAACATTCATACAGTGAGTGTGAGGGTCTGCAGCAGTGCAGGCATGAACTAGCTGTGAAACCTCACTCCAGAGTAGTTTATCCTTTTTATTGGGGGCAGATTAAGGCAGAGTCGTGCAGAGATGTCGTTTTACTGCAGCAGTGGGAGTCGCCATCTGCCTCCATCTGCTCTCAAACACACACACAAACACGATACATCGCGTTCAGCAGGATGTACATCAACACACACAGCGCCGCGTCCTGCAGGTAGAGTGGTCCTTTTAATCCTGACGGCAGGAGGTTCCAGGGAGCCCACCACACAAGGACAGGAGAGGAAAACAAGAGAGGAGAATCTGAGGAATGGTCCTCATGTGGTCATCAAAGCCTCTGTGAACCCTGGAGGGATGGACTCCAGCAGACCTCTGGAGCTCTCCGCTAACAAGACGCTAACCGCAGATCCTTTACGTCCTGGAGGTGGCGGGTCTGGACCTCCATAGATCAGACTGGTTTCAGATGCTGGACAGGTTTTATCCAGACAAATAAATACAGAAATATTTCAATAATAAATGTAATAAAAAATTTAAAAAAAAAGGAAACTGAAGAAGTAAATCCTAGAAAAAATAACGGAATTCATTAGAAATATAAAATTTAAATAAATGACTTATTTACAGAAGTGAATGTGAAAAATATTTTATAAAATGAAAACAAATCCACTTAAAACTCATAGAACTAAATAAATAAAAGAAGTTATTCAATCAATCAGTAGTTAATTATTCAAATTGCTCCCCCTCTGGATTTGGAGCAGCTCTAACTTCTGGTACATACTCTGTGTGTGTGTGTGTATGTGTGTGTTATGAATTAAAGATGTGTGTGTCTAACTCCTGACGTTTCTTCCTTTGGGTCTTTGATCGCGTCTCACCATAGAGGCTCACACAGGTGTGTCTGACTACCTGGATTACAGACATTCTGCTCATCCATCTGGCAGCTCATCAAACATTAGCGCTGTGTGTGTCTGCTGTAGAGCTCAGTCTGAACACACACACACACACACACACACACACACACACACACACACACACACACACACACACACACACACACAAAGGTTAAAACTAAGGGTGTGTTAAGGCCTTCTGCGTGTAAGAAACTTCATTGTAGAAGAGGAGAGGTGTATTGCTACTAGCTGCTAACTGCTAATAGCTTTTAAATGCTACCATCTGTTGAGCACTATTAGCTACTTATTATTATTAGCTGCTAACCACTACTATCTGATAACTGCCACTAGCTGCTTACTCCAATTAGCTGTTAAATTTACCATCTGCTTTCCGCTCCTAGCTGCAACGTGCTACAAGTTCCATACTTTAATTAGCTGCTTACCTTTGCTGGGTACTAACTGCTACAAGCTGCACACATTTACAGCCTGCTATCTGCTGTCTGCTACTAGCCGTAAGCAGCTTCAAACTCCTAACCACTATTAGGTGCTAACTGCTACAGACTCCTGAAGTTACAATCTGCTAAGTGCTAAGAGTTGCTAACTGCTACTAAACGTCCACTCATTTAAGCTTCTAGTAGCTGTTAACAGCTTGTGATGATTAACTATTAACTGCTAATAACTAATAACCACTATTAGCATCTGTCTTTCTGACAGTAAGAGGTCTGTGCGTGTGCAGTAAAAGTCCTGTCAGTACAATCCTCCACCTGTACTCCAAGTGGATACGTGACCTCCGACCCCTATTGGAGTTAACCATTGGCCGTCACTCCCACAGACACAGCACCCACTCCTCACTGTGAATGTGTGCACCTGAGAGTGCAGCAGTGACACCAGGAACATATGGGATATTTGCATATGATGCCTCGCCTTGAATATTTACCTGTGTGTCTGTGTGTGTGTGTTTGTGTGTGTGTGTGTGTGTATGTGCGGTCTGATGTTTTTCTTGCTCATCAAAATCGACCTGTGTTTGAATAATTTATGATCTGTGAGATTCTTCTGCGGCTTCAACGTCTGAGTCAACATTTGTTTTTCTTACATTCCTCGCCTCAAAAGTTTATTTCACTAGAGAAACTTTGCCAAAAAACATTTAACAAACATTTCCCCTTTTTTTCCCACCATTGCCATTTAACGCTAATCTACGTGAGATATTAATGGAGGCAAGGACTCAGCTTAAAACGTTTTGTCCTCAGTTTGTTAAATATCAGGAGAATAGTTTTTCCATAGTTAATGCAGATACTCAAAAAATGATTTATCTCGCCATTTTGAAGATTTCAGATGACGAAGCTAGTTTTCCTTTCGATGATGAATACTCTGATTAAAAAAAACAAAAACCTTTTCCTTGTCGAATAAAAAAAGACTATGCTGGCGTCATTAAACATAAACTGTGACTAAGTTGCAGATAAGCCAATGTTAGCTGCATCTGTGCTAAAGTTAGCTTCAGATGTGCCAATTTAGTTCAGCTGCAGGTGCTGAAGGCTTGCTAGTATTAGCTCCTGTGCTAATGTTAGCTTTAACTATTTCATCCTTGCTTACTTTAATTGTAGCTGCGATAATAATTATAATAATAATACATTTTATTTTTAAACGGATGTGCGAACTCTTGACTGCCATCTGGTGGTCATATCTATGACAACATAAAGAAAAACATGGAGGTATGTGGGTTCATAAGGGGTTGATCGCGCCTGGACAGGACGTTTTTTTCCCCACCAGTAGGATTCCTCCTCACTCAAAGCGTTCCAGTGAAGATGTCACACCGGACCCGGATGGAGAGTTAACGATTTATTGACGTCTAACGGTCAACTCGTGAGGTCGGACCCCGGGCTGTCGAGTCTTTGGACTTTGCATTTGTCAATAATCGTCAGGGTTTCTCTTTGTCTAAGGTTTGATTTCAAAATAATCACAACACTGTCTAATGAACAAAAGTCAACTCAGGTTAATAATTCAACGCTGTGTGTGTAAAATAACGTCGTCAGAGATTAAAAGTCAAACCTGCTCCAGCTGCAAACTCTTATACTGTCTCAGAGAGGTGTTTATATTTCAAAGTAGGTTTTTTTTTTATGCAGGTAGTTTGTAAAAAAGTGAGCACAGATATAAAACATAACAAATTTAAACGCTTGTAGTTTTTAGTGTCATCAAGTAATATTTGGAAAGCATGAAAAGAGCCAACGTTAGTTGTTATAGTTGGAATGAATGACTGTTAGCTATCAGAGCTAAAAATCACACAGACCTTCACTTTTAGCTAACATAATTATGTTAGCGTTCTGTGAGTTAAAATGAGCTAACTTTAGCTATTGGAGCTAAAAGGAGCCAACGTTCACTCAGGGCTGAAGTTAGCTAATATTTTTATTAGTTCAAAGTGACTAACATTTGTTTTAATACACGAAATGCACTAGCATTACCGCTGACAGCTGAAATTAGCGGCATTCTGCTATAAGGGCTTAGAATCGGCTAAGATTAACTTTAATAGCTAAACTTCGCCAACTTACACTATGAGAGTTGAAATTCGTTGATGTTAGCTTTGATAACCGGAAATTAGAAAACTCTCACTACGAGAACTCAACTATGCAATTACTAGCTGTAATAGCGGACACCTGCTAACAGCGATGTGAGCTGACATTGACTCAAATTAGCTCTGAGAGCTAAAATGATCTAGCATCTGCTCAGCTGAAACTGGGATAGCTGATTAACTTTCAATATGAGACTTGAGATTAGCTTTTGCTGACAGGTGAAACTGGCGAACATAAACAATCAAAGCTAAAAATAACCAACTTTAGCTAAGAGATGTGAAATTAGCTGATGTCAGTTATTTGTAGTAAAAGCGACAGTAGCTATGAGAGCTTTATGTTAACATTAGCTATTACTTTCACCATGAAATCTAAATTGGCTAACATTAGCTATATGAGCTAAAACCAGTCAACTTCTGCTATGAGGTCTGAAACCAGTTTACATTAGCTATGAGGGCTGAAACCAGTTTACATTAGCTATCAGAGCTGAAACCAGTTTACATTAGCTATGAGAGCTAACATTAGCTATCGGCACTCTTGTTCTTTACATCCTATGATTTGAATGATTATAGAGTAATTATATCCGTATATATATATATTTTTTTCTATGTTAGATGTTATTGTTGGGCATGATCTGGTGTCATAATGTACACATGATAAATAAAACGGGTTGAATGCTATTGTTGTTAACATGTAGCATAAAAACAAAGATTCATGCGTCAGATTCAGCACCGACGATTAAACACCTCTGATACTGGAGGTTCTGAAGAGTTCGTCCGGCCGGCGCTGATTGGCTCCCGCTGCCGGAGAGAGAGAGAGAAGGAGCAGGAAGCGGGAGTGTGCAGCCTCTGCTATTGGCTGAGCCTCTTGCAGGAGGGCGGGGCTTACCATGGTGGTGGTGGTCGGATTCCCACTGGTGCACCCTGCCTCATTCTTCAGGAGTAGCTGAGAGCAAAGAGTGTGCGCGATCAACGGTCCTCACTCCTCCATTTACCCAGGCAGGGTGCACCGTCCCCGGGTCGATCCCTGCAGGAACTGGCCTCGTCCTCTGGAGCTCTGCTGCCTCTACTCCTGGCTTTTGCTTTTATTGTTTGTGTATGCATGAGGAGGTGTGCACTGGAGAACATGCCATCCCCCACTTCTCCTCCTTCCGCAGAGTTTTTCACCTGTTTCTGGAAGAATTTCTGAGTGGTTTACAAACCTGGATTGGGATATGGAGTGACTCCTGTGCTCACTGCTAGAGAGAAGAGCTGCAGACACAGGTGAGGAGGAACAGTTTGTGCTTCTGACTGAGTGGAACATCTGTGCTTTTCGGGGCCATGTGGCTAACATTTGTATCCTCTGAGCCGACACACACTCTTACATGGAAGAGAAACCTGAAATGCCAATGTTTATCTTTAGATAAATAATGTAATGGTGACATAATTCCTGTTGCATGCATTCGTGCACGCCGACCCCTAAATACAAACGCAGCAGCTGCAGCCTGACAGCAGGTATAAACACTCCTCACACGTTTTCTCTTTTTTTCCCCATGCATGCTCGGAATTACCTGCACATCAGCAGCTCAGGGGATAAATTAAAGATAAAACACAGCAGAGTCGTGTCACGCTGCTGCCCTGCTTCTTCTGGACAGACTTGCTGATTTATTCACTGCAGTCCATTTCAATAAATCACATTTTTCTGAGGTTAGGAGTTTTTTTGGTCCCTTGCTGTAAGTTTCAAAAGCTCTACGTGGATTTTGATGAAATGTTTCCGAGAAAGGTGGTTTGACCCAAAAGACATTTCCTTAGATTTAGCTGCTGATCTGGATCATCATGTGGATCCGGGTTTAATGTATTTATACTGGCGCTTGCAAGAATTCTGATACTCGTTTCATGGATTCTGCCGACAAGGCCTGGACAAGATTCTGAGTGGATTGTGATGAAAGAGGTTTATTCCATTGGATTTTTGGGGTTGATCCTTATGATTATCTGAATCCAAGATTTATTTGTTTAAGTGCAAGATTTTTGCTTCTTCATGGATTCTGCCGACAAAACTTGGGCAAAACCGACATCATCAGATTTAGCATCCATCCAATTCTGATCTGGATCCAAATAATATTCCAGATTGGTGATCCAGAATTGTATGACTCCAGCAAACGTCTACTCAGGAACCATTGATAGTCATCCCCGCTTCCCCGACACCGCTAGTTGATGGTTTATTCTCAAAATTGGGTACGCCCCCAAAAACGTTCTCTTAAATTTTGGTGCTGATCCAGATTATCATCTGCTTTTTGCTTGAAAACTATGATTTGTTTTAAGATCTAGCACACATCAATATTCTGATCCGGACCCAAGTAATATTTATCCCGGGTTTCGAGGTAACGTGTTTTTTTTTCCCACCACCAAAGCTCATAGTTTGATGACTATCGGGATATTCGACAGTCAGCGCCGCCCCTTCTTAAGACGTACGCCCTCAAATTCTCTTCTTCCCTCGCCAGTTTGGTTGTTGTTGAAATATTAGTCTCCTCACTGCCATCTTGTGGACATTTTTAGGCGCACAGTTTGAGGGACATGTCTGTTTCCGTACGTAAACAGGGCAAAAACGAGTCTTAATTCTCTCGGGGGGGCGGGGGGGTGATACATTGTCGTTTCAGTAAACAGAAAATGATCCGTCCACCATTCGAGGAACATTAGACCCGCTCACAGACGGCGTCTCCTCGCGCTCCGTTTCTCTCTGGGGCTTCGCTGTAACAGCTGTTCCTTCATCGACCCCCCCCTGTCTACTTCCTCCCCCTTAAAACAAATCCTGCACACTTTGCCATGTGGCAGCTGAAGTGCATGAGGGGTGCATCTCTTCTCTCCGTCCCCCTCGTCCCTCTCGTCCCTCTCGTCCCCCTCGTCCCCCTCGTCCCCCTCGTCCCTCTCGTCCCCCTCGTCCCTCTCGTCCCCCTCGTCCCTCTCGTCCCTCTCGTCCCTCTCGTCCCTCTCCTTCTAACAACAGAGGTGAACGCGTCGCCTCCAGTCTTCAGCATTTAAACATGCATCACTTGCGTTGAAGTGCGGCGAGGAGGGGCGAACACTTCGGCTGCATCTACCCCCCCCCCCACCCCCGTCCAGGAGGCATGAAATCAGATTTCGGAAATGAGAAACAGCGTTTACATTTACTCGGAGGTCCCCCAAGTGCGAGGTTGGAAATCCTGATGACTTGCCGCCACGAGTGTTTCATGCTGATGCGGCGGTTAGCGGACGGAACCAGTGCCGCGAGTCAGAGCGCCATCGCAGCGTGGAACCTAAATTCGGGCTGTGAGGAGCTGGACTATCCCTGGTGCTGGATCACTGAGGGTAGATACTGAATGAAGGATGAAGATCAGTTCTGCTCATCACGTTTGGTGTCGTTAGTGATGACATCATCAACTTCATCAAATCAGAGTTCATTTGTTTAGCAGCCAATTCACAACAGTTTCAAGTCGCTCTCCTCAAAGGTCAGATCTAGATCCGACTCTTTATTCTCTTTTCTTAGGTTGAGTAAAAAATAACATTAAAGTGAATTAATAAAAAGTTTGTTGTTTTTAAAACATTAAAATGTAGGTCAGTGAAAACGAGCGGTAAGACAAACTTTCTTCTGCTTGTGAGCTCTCAAACAAAACTTTATTGACAGTTGTTAATGGCGACAACGGGCTGCAGGAGCCGGACGGGTCGGGTCGGGTCGTACGGTGTGAGCACAGCAATCAGAAGCTTCAGCAAATGTTTGTTCTGTCCAGCGTGAGTTATAATCAGTCCTGCGCTCTGAGTCCAGCTCAGCCGGCCTCATATCGTCGGCGCTCCACCCACAATCACAGTGGGTTTGGGTTATGCCCACCCCCCGAGCCTGACAGCCACTCAAATGATCCCGTAGGAGACGGTATGATGACCTCCTCCCCCTCTCTGGGGGATGAGGAGGTTATTCATAAATCTTCTTCTTCTTCTTGGGTCTTTTCTGCAACGGTGACGTTTTCTAAGGATCTGAAACCGAGATTCAGGCTAAACCACAGAAATGCTGTCCGTTACAATATGGCAGGTCAATATGTCAAAAGTTTATTCTGTGAAATATTAACGCTACAAGCTCCGCTGAGAGAGAGCCCACATGTTCCACACGTCTCGTACGGCAGTAACACGACTTCTCCTGCCTCTCCGAAACGCCGATTCTTCCTCCTCAGGAGAAAAAACATCTCAGGGCGCCATCCTCCGTCTAATCATTTAACGATCAGATTAAGAAAACCTGCTGCAAACACCACAACGACCACATTAATGAACAAGCTGCAAAAACAACAACCAGATGAGAAACACACTGCAAATGCCACAACAACCGCATTAAGAAAACCTGTTGCAAATACAATAACGACCACATTAAGAAAACCCGCTGCAAATATATATCCTAGCGTCTCCAAAGGATGACTCGGCATCTCTCAATGATGAATCAGCATCGCCCAATAATTACTTATAATCTCTAAATGTTGACTGAGAATCTCTCAATAATGACTTGGCATCTCTAAAAAGTGACTCAGCATCTCTTAATTATGACAAAGTATCTGTAGATTATGACATAGCGTATCCAAATGATGGTTTAGCATCTCTAAGTATTTAATTGGCATATGTAAATTGTGACTCAGCATCTCTAAATAATGATTCAGCATCCCTAAACATTGGCTCAGCATTTCAAAATATTGACTCAGCATTTCAAAATATTGACTCAGTATCTCTTAAATATGGCTTGGCTTTTCTAAAAAAATGACGCAGCAACTCTAAATAATGACTTCATGTCTCTAAATAATGACTTCATGTCTCTAAATAATGACTCGGCCCGCAAGAAACGGTAAACTATCACTAATCCAAACTCCGTGAGCTAATTAGAGCTAGCGCTGAAGGTCTGCACTTTGGACACCTGTATAAAAAGATAATTTTTTTTTTTACCATTACCTTCACTGGGTCTGTTAGTGTAACATCTAAAGCTAATTAAAGCTAAGCTAACACAGGCGGTCCAAATACAGCAAAACTAAAAACAAACTGTTAGCCCTGCGGGCTAGCACTAAGCTAACCATAACAACCAATTCTCCGTCTCAGATCAATCTCTGACTGGTTGGAGGTGGAGGTGAACGACTTAATAAGAAGAAATGTTGTTAAATGTTTAACACGATGGATTCTTCCTGTGGAGTCAATCGATGTCAGACAAAAAGAGTCAAAGTGTTTTTAAAAAAACCCCGATGTTGGAAGCAGAACAACGGCCAAAAATATCGTCAAAATGTGGATGAATCTATTTTAATTATACAGATGACCAGGAACCGACCTGTGCAGATGAAATCTGCACCAACTGTGAGTTTAATATCAATACCTGCCCCAGTGTGTTCAGGTGTGTGTGGTCACATGACCCTCAGCAGCAGGACGATGAAACTTGATGCCTGCAGCCCCGATGCTGTTCGTGGGAGTGGAGCTCTGATGTGATGTACATTATAGAAGAACCTGCTGCGTGTGTGCGTGTGTAAGTGTGTGTGTAAGTGTGTGTGTGCATGTGTGTGTATGTGTGTGTGGGAGGGAATATCGTTTTTTTTACATTGAATTTTGAATACTTCCTGCTGCAGCAGAGCTAAAAGAATATTTAGAAACATTTGGACGTTTTCTGTTTTTGGATTTTGAAACCCTCAGCTGGAGAAATAAAACGTTTATCGACAAATTTATTTTTAATAGAGGTATAATTAAAAGAAGCTTTTTGAGTATCCTTGTGGACAACGAAAGAATAAATGAGCCGTGGGTTTACCAAGGATGAATTATATACTTCTGTTTTACTTAAAGTCGTTTTCATGTACGCTCAGAGCTCAGAAATGACAAATAATGTAAATTATTATTAAAAGTGTGTCAAAACGCGTGAAAACGCTGCGTTAATGTTTTTCTTTCTGAATACTGTGCTCTTAATCACGGTATGAATGAGCTCCAGCTCCCTGTTCGTACCTCAACCGTAGCGTTTCAGCTGGTTGCCATGGCGACGGAGTTTAAGAGCTCCATTGATGATGGGTTTTGATAGTCCTCGCGCACGAGTTCAACTCCGATGTAACAAACATCGAGCGGATTGAATGTTTTGCTTTTATAGAACCAAAAACTGTTTTCCATCTCATGTGAGAACCGGTGTGAAAGGTACAATGGAGGAAAAGGTTATGCGGCGTTTATAACGGCATTAGCTGAGTTTACAGAGACACTTGAAGAACTGTCAACAGCTGTGTGACCAGAGCAAAACCCACCAATAGGAGACCAGATCCATCAGAGGGTGGGCGTCTGTCTTCACAGCGTCTGTCCGTCACGACTCCTGACGGTTTGTCGAGTTCAATATTTCTCACTTTCCCACTTTATTCTTTTTTTGAGAGTTTTCATTTAAAATAAACTCTCTGCTGTTGTCTTGGTAATTCTTTCCGAAAAGGACTTGGACTACCCCCATAGTCCTTGGCCCGAGTCATGCGGGTAAATTTCTGGGGGGGGTCAGCATTCCTTTGCTGACCCCCCCCCCCAGCAAAGGAATGAGATCTCATTTGGAAACGGGTGATTAAGGGAAGCTTTTTTCTTTCCCATTACGATTCTTTTTTCGGAATGTGTCTCGGCATCAGCCTCTCGCGTAAACCCGACCTGGTGACGCAAGTAGTTGCTCCTCCAGAACAGGCGAGGAGTCGAGGAGTCAGCTTCACCTCCTACTTCTGTCGTATAATGTTTTGGGTTTGGACACGGCGGTATTTCAGACGTTTCTGTGTTTCCTTCTGTCGGCCTCAATAACAGAGGGAAGAAATGGAAAGGTGCGTTTTTACCGAGAGTCTGGTCTCGTAGAATTCCGGGTCCGCGTTACCAGCACCAGGGATGCGAGTGATCCAAGGTGACCTTTGATTTTGAACTTGTGATGTGTTCAGTGTGAGCGAAGTGTTCAGAGACGCAGCTTTATCCGTTTTAGGGATTAGAACCCTAGAATGACAGGCCAGCGCCCTGTAGGACATTTTTCCGCGCCCCCGTAAATCTGTTACAGACATGTTCATCCATCAGTTCTCAGCGGGTCTCTGTTGGGGGGGTTCTCTGGCTTCGCAGTCACCTCCGTGTTTACCACCACACTGCAGAGCGGCGTGATCGGGGGAGGTGTCGGGGTCTTAATGGCCCGTGTCCAGCATGTGGTTTCACAGCAGGCCCCCTTGCATTAAGACAGACTGAGGGGGGGGGAGCCCTGTGGGGAGGGTGATGAATATGAGTGGAAGAAGAGGGAGAGGAGGTGTTGCAGATGGGGTTGAGGTGTTCTGGCCCCTGGAGGTGTCGGCTCTCTTTTGTCCCCGTCAGGGGTCTGTCGGTGTTCAGATCAGTGGAGGAGCGTGACGCCGGTGGACCTTCGGGTTTTACTGGAGTGGACTCTTCATGTCTGTTTGGTTACTTGTTGGTAAGTAGTTGTAGTTTAGCTGGAAAAAAACCTTCTGATTGATGTTAAAGTGACCCCCAGATAGACAGAACCAGTGTCTCCTGGTGCTTTCTCTTCCCTTTTCCATCAAGCTGCCTCCAGGGCTAGTTCGGAGCCCGGGCCTGACTCAGCACCAGGTCTTTGCTTTTTGTTTTTCCCAGGAAAGATTTGAAGGGTTTCGGAAAAATCATAATAGAACTTCTAAGCTTGTGGGTAAAATGTCCTTCATCCGTCTTCTTCTCGGGAGCCTGGCCTCATACCAAGTTGAGTTTCCGTTGTAAATCTTGATAATAAATTCTCTAAACTCCCACTCGAACATTTGAGGACATAAATCTAAGAAGCCTATGGCGCCATAATCTACTCCGCTGACTGTTAATCACACTTTCTCCCCACTGGGACCGTTTTTATTTTGGGACTCTGAGGCAGGTTCCTGTTACTGTGAGCTGATAAACGAATGTGTCAAATGGAGAATAAAGCGTTTTGTTCTCGCGTGCGACCTGAGAAAAAGGCGTTTAGATATGCAGCGACTCAGCGGCGTGAGAATCGGCGTGAATGAAAATAGCGCCGCAGGTGCTAATGGAAGAAGTCATGCATATTTACACTGCTGGCAAATTAGCTTCTCGTATTAGCCGCCATGCTAGCAGCTCTGTGGGGCTCTACTTTACGCCTCGACTTAATCCCTGGGAGAATGAGGCCCAGAGGTTCCAATACAGCCCTTAACACCAGACACGGAGTATAAAACGTGATTTTCTGCTTACCTCAAACCGCCACTCTCAGACTCTCCACTCTGGGGCGCCTGAGGTCAAAGGTCAAAGGTTGGGACACGCTTCTAAAAGCCAACTATCTCGCATGTAATCTCAGACCCTCCGTTTATAAACTTCAAGATAATGTTCAATCCTTGTGGTCTTAACATGTCAGTCACCAGATCTGAAGTCCGTTCCTGGTTTTACTTTTTTACAGTTCTCGCCTGCAGCAGTAAAGTCCAGAACTCCATCATTGCAGCCGTGGCGAAGAGTTAACGCCGGTTAAATTCATTAGTGTGGATTTCTTCTGACATCTGGCGAGTGCTGCCGCCTCAAACCCTCCTCCCTTCTGGAAATGGACTCCCATCGTTCTGGAGATTAATGGGCTTTTATTTTGAAGCAGCATGGAGCGAATCCAGAATATCTCTTTGTTTTTGACGTGAAATCTATAACTTGATCGATTTTGTAGAAAAGACACAGATGTCTACAGGAAAGGCGCCACAGCGGCGCCCAGATATTTGTCACCTGCTCCGCAGACGGATGGCGTGGGGTCATAAATAACACCGCGGAGGAAGGCGAGTGTTTTTCTTTTCTGCTGCCGTCGGTGACGGATCTTCCAAGCTCCTCCTCCTCCTGCTTAATCCGGTTCCAGTCTTTATTCTTCAGCCGAGTGTGAAAAACATTCATCTCATCGCTCAAATATGCAAATGAGAACGTATTTGTGGCGGTTGAAGGTAGTTTTCTTCTCTGGCGTTCGGAACGGAAATCCTTTTCACACGCTGACACCGGAGAATTAACGTCCTCGCTGGGTTGATTCAATTATCGCCTCACGGGGGGCAACAATTAAGAGGCAGATTTAATCCAGAGTCTTTAACGAGGCGCCGCCGCGTTTATTATTCTTCAGTTGTTAATCATTCATTTACGTGAGGAGCGGCGCTCTTCTGCTGACGGCCGCAGACTCCAACCGCCGCCATCCGCTCAATCCTTCAGAAGTCCAAAACACGCTGACCCCCCTGGAGGCGTGGAGTCCACCAGACCTCCGAAGGTGTGCAGGGGGATCCGGTACCAAGACGTTAGCGTAAAACACATCAGACCGGACCACCTTCTTCTACCACTTCTCTGTGATCCAGTTCTGATGCTGAGGTCAGCACGGTCGCTCCGACCACTCCGTGGTTACGTAGGCCCGTACGCCTCACGCCGTGATGTCATCGTGTGTTCTCGCACCTTTCTGTCAGACCCAGCATGAACTTTTTCTGTAGTTTGTGCTTCCGTCGATCTTTTGTGGGCTCAGACAACTTCCCTCCCAACGGCCATCAGTCAGGCTTGAGGGTCCCTGACCCTCGTTGTCCTTCCTCGGTCCACTTTGGTAGGTACCGACCACCGCAGACCAGGAACACTGAACAAGACCTGCGGTTCTGGAGATCATTACGCCTGAGCATTTTTTTCAACAAACCAAAAAACATTCATTTATCTCTAAGCTACACATCGGTTCGTCACGTCCCCCTGCTCTGAGGATCTGCTGTCCCCCCAACCTGAAGACCCTTTTTTCTGGGGAGTATCTTCTTCAGTTAGCTACCAAGTGCTACTAGCTGCTTTCCCCTTCTGGGCCACAAACCCCCAACTTAAAAGCAGCCAGTAGCACTTAGTAGAAAACGGAAGAAAAGGTTTTCCAATTAGGACTACAGCGGGAGATCCGTGAGATCCGTTTCCTCCAAGTAGGCGGACAAGATCCCCCGCCATGTAGCGCCGAAGCTACATGGTTGTTGTTATTCCTGTCTGATCATTTGCATCAAACAACCAACAACAAACAAGGTTCAAGGAATGATCTTTGCTAAAAAAGTGTGTGACGCCCCAGAGGGATAAAAGAGCAGGTCCTTTTCCTGATGAGGTACATCAGGTGGGGAGAGTCGGGGCGGTTTGGCGTCACTCCATCAAATCCATTTATCCACGAACGCGTCACTTTAATGCACATGAAGAAGAATCTTAAAAGCCTCTTTCCTCTTTCCTTCCCCTCCTTCTCTCTCACGTATCGAACCGACTTTACGAATGCAGCCCTCTTTATTTTTAGAGTTGTGTGTGTGGGATGTGTTTGAACACACCTCCACTCTATCACACTCACACACACACACACACACACACACACACACACACACACACACACACACACACACACACACACACACACACGCACACACACGCCATCACAAACGCCATCGTGTGTGAGCAGAGGTGTTTATAACCAGGCAGCGTCGTGTCTTCATTTGTTGGTTGTGATTCCTGACTAACGCTGAAGCATATTTATTCTCTCAGTTGTGCAAACGGAAGGCGGCGGCGGCGGCGGCGTTCCAGTCAGGAAGTTGAGGTGTAGTAAAGTTGAAGACGAGGCGTGGACCTTCACTCCAGAAAAAACCTAGCTTTTTTTAGCAGACCTTAATGAGGAAATGTTCTCCATACCAGCTGTTTATCTTCATAAATAATGCAGCATCCATTTCGCTGACGCTCATGAACTCGTCGGCCTGAAGTGGGCGTGGCCTGCTGGAGCAGTTCACTGACTTCAGCTTCAAAGGGAGGAGAGTCAATCAGCTGCTCTGGAGTTTGACGTCTAGAAGAGTATTAAAAATATCTTATGACTTATTGAACATTTCTAGAATAAAGACATATTTTACAAGAATCTAGTTGGAAAGAAAATTTACAATATGAACCAAAAGTAAAACATTTACAATTTTTCAGAACGTTTTTTATGTTACAAGAAAAAAAAAGGAATGAACAAAACGTCCTTTCTAGAAAGTTAAAATAGCCCAAGAAAAAAAAATAGTATCGGAATTTATTCCGAAATATAAGGCTAAAGTTGAGTATTACAAGAATAAAGTCATGATTTTATGAAAAAGTTATATTATGAGAATTTAGTTGGAATAATGAACAAAAAGTTTTATTTCATGAAAGAAAAGCCTGAATTTAAAAAGAGTTCTTACCAGAATAAAATCTAAATATTACAAGAGTGAAGTTGGATCTCATGAGAAAAGTTCTGTAAATAATTTTTAGTCAAGAAAGCACCTGAATAAATAAGCAAATTATGTAAATGAGTAAGAACGTAGTCGGAATTATGAGGCAAAAGTTTCATTACTAGAAGAAAGCATTTCGATGTTATTTCACGAGAAAAGTTAAAAGATTGAGACAAAAGAATAGAGAGAATAAAGTAAAACATTTCAGAAAAATAAGATTATAGTTTGAAAAAAAAATCATGATTATAACGGTGAAAATTAAATTAATCTTTCCTGGAAAAAAAGTCAAAATATGTTAATAACATAGTCTGAAATAAATTAGAGTTAAATATATAGAGAAATATTTGAATTAAGGAACCAACTTGCTCTGGGTCAAAGTATTTTACAGTATTTTACAGTATTTTACAGTATTTTACAGTATTTTAAAAAAAAACAACATTTTTTAAGTTCAATTAAATCTCCGTCTCAAACATTGCGATAGACGTTCGCTGCTGGTTCTGACATTCAAGGAGATCCTCCGCTCCGAGCGTCAATCCTCGTCTTCGCTCCAGATGTGGGTCACATCTGTGTGCGGGAGGCTTCCAGACAGAATCGTGGATCCGGTCCAGGGCGGCTGAGAAGCAGCTGTGTGCCGCCGTTGGCGCTGGAATCAGACAGGTGATATGGACTGGGTTATTCCAGGTCGTGAAGGTGGGAGGAGCCTGCTGCAATATGGCGACGTCAAAATGTTCACACGCTCTACAAACTGCTGGATATTTATCATCCGGTCCAACGTCTTATTTTTTGGGACAGAAATTACAGGAAGTTCTATGATTGCTTTATTTTTTTCACAATAAAACGTGACTTTTTGTTTGATCTTGCGCCGCTTTCATATCCGCCACCACACAGGAAGTGGAGCGGGATGTGTGGGTATGGGTTCCGTCCGTCGGTCCGTACGGAGCGTCCCTTCAAAACTAATAACAATAAACCAGAGATCACTCGGAGAACTCAAACATTCATTATCGTGACCCGAGTCAATAAACTTGTTTTATTTCAGATTATTTAATCCAAAACTTTTATTAATTCATGTTCCGACGCTTCAGGACATTTCTAGGCGTTAAACGAGGATCCACACACGGCGCCGTCAGCTGGCGAGGTGACTGGCTGTGTAGCGCAGGTGTAGCCGGGGCTTCTGGGAGCTTGCTGGTGTAATGGAGCGTAGAGCGATGCTGTGATAACCTCATTATTCTCCGCCGCTCGCTCTGGAATCCTCCGCCAGCTCCAACAACTCGTGAAGCGGCGTGGAGTCGATGGGTTAATCGTGCATGCAGAGTGGATGTCTGCGTGGGAGTGTGTTTATTTTCAGAGCGGTGTCATATTTAAAGGAATTCTTCCCCTTTTGTGTCGTCTGACAGCAAATCAAACCTCAAAACTTCTCCAGAATCCTCATATTCCTCACCGAAAGAGTCTCGCCTCCCGAATCCAACCGTCTCCTCCCCCGCCGTGTTTCCTCGCCACATGCCAAGCAGGAGCGTTGAAGATTTTAACCGCCTCCAAGCAGAGCCAGAATCCCTCCCAGAGTCCCCAAACTCATCTGAAAATCTTTCTTATCTCCGCCCCACTCGCTCCCTCTCTCACCAGCAGCGGCGTCCTTGGCAGCGTCGACTGCGCTGAGAGTTTCAGAACCTAAATTTACCCCAAAACGTGGGAGCGGAGGTTCAGCTGCTTGTTTGTCCAGGTGAGAGCGTTCCAGCTCCAGAACACCGCCCTGACATGTGAAACAAACAAGCCAGGGTTTGACGCCTCCTCACTGAAGTTTGATCTCCTGGAGGAGGAAGATTAACGCCGGCCCACAGGAAGGGATTTCACTTTTGTGGAAGGGCAACGAATGGAGGTTGAAGGAAAACGCCACTAAACATCAAGTCGTTCCACCGTCAGCTGATCGACATCTGCACCCAAACACTGGGATGACCGGAGATCCGTGTCTGACATCAGTGGGGGGGGGGGGGGGGCACTACTGTTCTCTGCAGACGTTTAGTGTTGTGAGCATCTTCAGACTCTGACCGGACCGATCCAGAACCCTTTTACACGGGAACAGAAATGAAGGCTTTTCATAAGATCCCACCCTTGAGACCCGTTCCAAAAATGTTGTTGTGTCAGAATGTTATAAAGCTTTACTGTTTCATGTAAAAACAAACGTTGTCGTGTAAACACCCCTCAGGTTAATAATCTCAAACCTTTACATGTTTGATGAACTTCTCTCCAAAACTTTTATTCTCTTATTTCATTGGTTCCCTAACTTTAATATCCTCTGACGTTTTAATTTTAATATTCTCGATGTCAGCGGTTCCCAAACTTTTACCATTTCTATGTCATTGGTTTTCTATGTCATTGGTTCTCTACGTCATTGGTTTTCTATGTCATTGGTTCTCTACGTCATTGGTTCTCTACGTCATTGGTTCTCTACGTCATTGGTTCTCTATGTCATTGGTTCTCTACGTCATTGGTTCTCTACGTCATTGGTTCTCTATATTGGTTCTCTACGTCATTGGTTCTCTATGTCATTGGTTCTTTACGTCATTGGTTCTCTACGTCATCGGTTCTCTATGTCATTGGTTCTCTATGTCATTGGTTCTCTACGTCATTGGTTTTCTACGTCATTGGTTCTCTATGTCATTGGTTCTCTACGTCATTGGTTCTCTATATCATTGGTTTTCTATGTCATTGGTTCTCTATGTCATTGGTTCTCTACGTCATTGGTTCTCTATATCATTGGTTTTCTATGTCATTGGTTCTCTACGTCATTGGTTCTCTACGTCATTGGTTCTCTACGTCATTGGTTCTCTATGTCATTGGTTCTCTATGTCATTGGTTCTCTACGTCATTGGTTCTCTCGTCATTGGTTCTCTACGTCATTGGTTCTCTATATTGGTTCTCTACGTCATTGGTTCTCTATGTCATTGGTTCTCTACGTCATTGGTTCTCTACGTCATTGGTTCTCTACGTCATCGGTTCTCTATGTCATCGGTTCTCTATGTCATTGGTTCTCTATGTCATTGGTTCTCTACGTCATTGGTTTTCTACGTCATTGGTTCTCTATGTCATTGGTTCTCTATGTCATTGGTTCTCTACGTCATTGGTTCTCTATATCATTGGTTTTCTATGTCATTGGTTCTCTACGTCATTGGTTCTCTATATCATTGGTTTTCTATGTCATTGGTTCTCTACGTCATTGGTTCTCTAAGTCATTGGTTTTCTATGTCATTGGTTCTCTACGTCATTGGTTCTCTATATCATTGGTTTTCTATGTCATTGGTTCTCTATGTCATTGGTTCTCTATATCATTGGTTCTCTATGTCATTGGTTCTCTACGTCATTGGTTCTCTATGTCATTGGTTCTCTATGTCATTGGTTCTCTACGTCATTGGTTCTCTCGTCATTGGTTCTCTACGTCATTGGTTCTCTATATTGGTTCTCTACGTCATTGGTTCTCTACGTCATTGGTTCTCTACGTCATCAGTTCTCTATGTCATTGGTTCTCTATGTCATTGGTTCTCTACGTCATTGGTTTTCTACGTCATTGGTTCTCTATGTCATTGGTTCTCTATGTCATTGGTTCTCTACGTCATTGGTTCTCTATATCATTGGTTTTCTATGTCATTGGTTCTCTACGTCATTGGTTCTCTATATTGGTTCTCTACGTCATTGGTTCTCTATGTCATTGGTTCTCTACGTCATTGGTTCTCTACGTCATCAGTTCTCTATGTCATTGGTTCTCTATGTCATTGGTTCTCTACGTCATTGGTTCTCTATGTCATTGGTTCTTTACGTCATTGGTTCTCTACGTCATCGGTTCTCTATGTCATTGGTTCTCTATGTCATTGGTTCTCTACGTCATTGGTTTTCTACGTCATTGGTTCTCTATGTCATTGGTTCTCTACGTCATTGGTTCTCTATATCATTGGTTTTCTATGTCATTGGTTCTCTATGTCATTGGTTCTCTACGTCATTGGTTCTCTATATCATTGGTTTTCTATGTCATTGGTTCTCTACGTCATTGGTTCTCTACGTCATTGGTTCTCTACGTCATTGGTTCTCTATGTCATTGGTTCTCTATGTCATTGGTTCTCTACGTCATTGGTTCTCTCGTCATTGGTTCTCTACGTCATTGGTTCTCTATATTGGTTCTCTACGTCATTGGTTCTCTATGTCATTGGTTCTCTACGTCATTGGTTCTCTACGTCATCGGTTCTCTATGTCATCGGTTCTCTATGTCATTGGTTCTCTATGTCATTGGTTCTCTACGTCATTGGTTTTCTACGTCATTGGTTCTCTATGTCATTGGTTCTCTATGTCATTGGTTCTCTACGTCATTGGTTTTCTACGTCATTGGTTCTCTATGTCATTGGTTCTCTATGTCATTGGTTCTCTACGTCATTGGTTCTCTATATCATTGGTTTTCTATGTCATTGGTTCTCTACGTCATTGGTTCTCTATATCATTGGTTTTCTATGTCATTGGTTCTCTACGTCATTGGTTCTCTAAGTCATTGGTTTTCTATGTCATTGGTTCTCTACGTCATTGGTTCTCTATATCATTGGTTTTCTATGTCATTGGTTCTCTACGTCATTGGTTCTCTATATCATTGGTTCTCTTTGGTCACCCCAAACCTTCACAGGTGGACTGAAATTGTAACCTTCAACATTTGAATTGTGGTGGTGTTGACAAGTCCCATCATGGACCCGCTATATGCTACTAGCTGCTAACTGCTACTAGTTTTTAACTGTAATAAGCTGCTGACTGCTACCCGCTGCTACTTCCTACTTTCAACCAACTGCTACATGCTGCTAACTGCTAGTACCCGTTAACTGTTCCTAGCTGCTATCTACTAGCTACTACCTATTTATAAGTGTGAGCAGCTGATAATTGCTCATAGCTTATTGCTACCGCAACCTGCGGTCTGGCCTCCAACTGGAAGGATAATTTGTTTTCTCTGACATCAGGCAATATTACATTTCTTTTTAATGGGGATATTTTTATCCTACATGTTACGTTTGTCAGCAGCGACAGTTTGTTGACGTCGTTAATTGTTCTGTTTTTAACCTTTAGCGTCTGTGAGAAGAATTGAGTAATCTGATTACTTTTATTAAGTGCATATAAATTGATGTGAATCTCACCTCATTTTCTACCTTTTAAGACACACACACACACACACACACACACACACACACACACACACACACATTCAGCAGCTTTAATGGCTGCTGTTGTTTCACACCAGAGGTGGCTCCTGCCGTTAGCACGCAAACACCAGGAAACCGCCCCCGACCCCTGCGGGTCTTCACAGACCCCTCCCTGCATTGGAGTGTGAGGGCTTGCCATGCTCTCCAGTTGGAATTGGGCTCTGGGGCAGAATTTAACAGCAATTCCAACAGGCGTTCTGTCGCCTCGCCGTGTTCTGTACCGCTGCAGAGGAGCCGCCATCTGGACAGATAAAGTCTCTCTCTCTCTCTCTCTGTCTCTCTCTCTCTCTCTCTCTCTGTGTGTCTCTGTCTCTCTCTCTGTGTGTGTGTGATTATTCTTCATACACTCCTCCCATCTGGCCCTCTGTCCCGTCAACGACAGGCTGTTAGCATCCTGTAAGGAACCCAGACGTGGTGAAGTTACACAAAATACACAAATCAGTTCACTTCCTGTCCCAACGTTTGAAGACAGATCACCCATCGACCCATCGATCAATGGATCAATGTGCCGCTCAGAACGTTGTTGCCAATCTTTCCACTGCTACTAGCTACAAAGTGCTAGTAGTTGTTGCTGCTACTAGCTGATCATTATTACTAGCTGCTAACTACTACTATCAGCAAACCTCTATGAACCACAGTAACCACTAACTGTTACTAGCTGCTGCTAGCTTCTCCCTGCTACTAGCTGTGAAGTGTTACTAACTCCTGACTGCTACTAGCTACTGACTCTTCCTAGTTGTTACTAACTTATACTAGCTGTTAACTGCTGCTAACTGCAACTAGTGCTAACAGCTGCTAATTGCTTGTATTTATTAACTGCAAGTAACTGCAAAGAACTACTAGCTGCTAACTACTAGTTGCAAATTGTTACTAGCTTCTAACTTGCCAGTACCTGTTTTCCAGCTTTCGACTGCAACTAGTAGGTTTTAAAACTTCCTGTTGTGACCTGCACACATAATACATTCTCAAAAACTCTGAACCTGTTAATATAGATGTCTATTTTGTTCTGTTGCTACCTCCGCTTCTGTCTCAGAGGTGGAGCAAAACTCCTGACTAATGCTAAGCTACATCATGTTATTATGTTAATGCTAAAAGCTACATACGCCCAGCGCTGGTTCTGGATCCTAATCGTTACTCCTGTTAGAATAGTAGTTGTACAACACAAACTCATCTGTGTTTGTGTATTTACAGGTTTTCTCCCCGAGGTCCTCGCTGCAGTTGTAGACGGAGCAGCATCTCTCCGGGATTCATAACTTCCAATCTGGTGAGGAACAAACGCCTTTTTTTCTCCCTCTGGATTCAGAAGCCTGTGAGTGAGAGTGTGTGTTGGCGTGTGATGAGGTTTAATCATAGAGTGTCAAACTCGGCCCCAGGAGGATAATAACAGGCGTCTGTTTGGAGGAAGCTTTGGGTGACTTCCAGAGACGAGGAGGTGTTTCTGGTTCTGGCACCATTACTTCCTGATTATTCCGATGATGAAATACGGCGGGATTTCAGTGCTGGATCAGTGAAGTTTGATCACCGTTATCCTAAGGGATGGATTTACACAAGGTGGTCCAGGTCCACGCAGTGAAACGCTCCAGGTCCACACAGTGAAACGCTCCAGGTCCACACATACAGTGAATCAGTCCAGGTCCATAACGTAGCAGCTAGTATCAGTTAGCAGCTACAACTAGTAAACAGACACTAGCACTTACTTATTGATATTTACGAGCCACTAGCGGTATGTAGCTAAAAGCATCTAGTAGCATCTATTAGATGTAAGCCACTGGGTAATTATTGTTGGATGCTAGTAGCAGTCAACGGTTAGTAGCAGTAAATGCTTCACACCCAGTAGCAGATAGCAGCTAGTAACGAGTAAAAACTAGTAGCCGTATATAGTAGGGAGTATCAATTTGCAGCTAATAGCTCTCGGTGCATGTCTGCACTATACAGCTATTAGAAATGAGCAGTTAGCAGTAATCAGCTATTAGCTGTTAGCGGGCATATGGCATATTCAGTAGGCAGCTAGAAGCATCTAGTAGTTAGTTGCTGGTAGCAATTCAAGGTAGGAGTTAGTAGCAGTTACCTTTGAGTAGAACCTAGCAGTAAGTAGTAGTGACCAGCTAGTAGCCGTCTTCAGCTAGTAGCCGTCTTCAGCTAGTAGCCGTCTTGAGCTAGTAGCCGTCTTCAGCTAGTAGCCGTTTTCATCTGGTAGCATCACCACATCTCTGTTTAAAATGTGCGTTAAAAGAAGGTTGGTGAATGGAAGAGAAGACTAAGTTCTCGGCAGCCAACCCGTTTCAGAACAAATGACCCAAACCCATACGACCAGAACCAATAGCAGAGAAGATCAGTTTGATGACCCTGTCATAAAATACCTGAGTTATATCTAATGAGCATTTAGAGACGGTCGTCATAGAAACCGATAGAAGTCACATTGACTTTTTAATGTCAGTAGGAGAACTTACGATTAGGTGGTCTGTAGATGGTGAGATCAGGAGTGTGTGTGTGTGTGTGTGTGTGTGTGTGTGTGTGTGTGTGTGTGTGTGTGTGTGTGTGTGTGTGTGTGTGTGTGTGTGTGTGTGTGTGTGTGTGTGTGTGTGTGTGTGTGTGTGTGTGTGTGTGTGTGTGTGTGTGTGTTTGTTAGCGAGGGTCCTGTGGTTAAATGAGAGTATCCTGCACCCGCTGAAATTTGACACCCGTTGCCTGATTGATGAGCTCTGTTCACAGCAGCAGCTGACCTGTGAGATTTGTAATAAACTTTTACAAGGTGACACACAACAGACAGACACCCACACACACACACACACACACTAGTTCTCTCCTATCAGAGGTGACCTGTCCTGGTCACAGGGCACGCACCCATAATGCCTTGCGCTCATAATCCCCTGACCTTTGACCCCTCCTCTGCAACCAGCCTCTGATTGGATGGGTAACAAACATCAGAGGTCATGTGACTTCTGGCAGGGGCTCCGGGGTCTGTGGGCATCCTGTTTAATGAGGTGTTCTCAGCAGAGGTTCTGGCTCAGGGCGCTGTCCGTCAGGATTGAGAAGTCAAACCAAGCCTCAAATTAGAGCCGGGACCACAGGGGCTTAAATATTTAACCACACGTCAACGTTTAATGAGCGAGCAACACTGAAGCTGCAAGTAGAGATTTTTCCTGATCAATTAACCTGATGAGAAATGACAGCAGTGGTTGCTGTAACGGTGTTTCATTCCTGTAAATGTGTGCCATTGCCGTAAAGCACTGTTGTTGCCGGAAAATATTGTCATCACCGAAAAATGGTATCATTCACGTAAACTGTTGTTATTACCATAGAGTGGTATAATTGCCTGAAAAGTAGTTTTAATGAGTATGGTTGCCATGAAGCAGTGTTGTTGCCATGAATTGGTGTCGTTGCCATAAGGTGGTATCATTGCCATTGCTGTAAAGTTTTTTTGTTGCCGTAGAGTGGCGTCGTTGCCCTAAAATGGTATCGTTGATGTTCAGAAGTGTTGTTCTACTACAGGGGTGTCATTGCCATAAAAAGCGTTATTGCTTTAAGCGGTGTCATTGCCGTTAGTGGTACGGTTGCCGTAAAGTGATATAATCGCTGTAAAGTGGTTGGGCTCCAATACGTGTTACGGTGCTGCCATTTCCATTAAATGTTGCCGTTGCAAAAATGAGTGTCACTGCTGTGAAATGATGTTGTTGCCATAAAATGGTGGTGTTGCTTTTAAGTGATGTCATTGGCGTAAATTGATGTTGCTGCCACAAAGTGGAGTTGTTGGCGTAAAGATGCCCACCCCTTTAAACAGACATCAAATCAACACTGTTACAATCTCTGCTTCCTCAGAGGTCACACACTAGTGACCCCCCCCCCCACCCCACCCCCCACTCTTAATGGCAAATCAACATTCTGTTGATACTGAATGTTGAAACGCAATAACGGAGCAACAGTTCCGTCTTCACCAGGCTGTGTCTAAGCGGCTGGCAGTAGCCGGGTAGAAGCGTCACTTTAATTGTGTCCAGACTGTTGATCTGTGTTTCAGTGGGTAAACTCTGCTGTAAACGGCAGTAAAAACTTGGAACATGGAGGCGAGCGAGCTTGAAGCACCAACTCCTCCTCCATGGTGCGGCAGAGATGCAGCGGAGGCAGAGTGGAAGCCTGCAGGTGGTAAAAGTACCAGCTGCTCGTTGGCTGACCCAATCAGGTAGCGTTCTCCATCAGAGAGGCTGCAGGGGTCGATCTTTCTGCCCACACACAGACGACGGCGTCAATCGTTAAACTGGATACCATCGCTCTCAAACCTTCTTCCGTAGGAAGTTCACGCTCAGCTGGAGGATCTGAGACGCTATCAAAACCTCAACCAGTTAGTGTGATGCTCTGTTACTGACTGAAGCAAGGATCCTAAACAGGCCAGGTGGCTTTTATGTCCCCGCATCACGTATTTGCTCTGATTTCCTTATGTTGATTAACGTGGTGGCTTTGATGTCTTAATATCATATGGCAGACATCAAAGACACCCTGCTACCTGTCCTGTCTTTGTGACATGTAGCTGGATGTCTTTGATGTCTTTGTGACATGTAGCTGGATGTCTTTGATGTCTTTGTGACAAGTAACTGGATGTCTTTGATGTCTTTGACATGTAACTGGATGTCTTTGATCTCTTTGTGACATGTAGCTGGATGTCTTTGATGTCTTTGTGACATGTAACTGTATGTCTTTGATGTCTTTGTGGCATGTAGCTGGATGTCTTTGATGTCTTTGTGGCATGTAACTGTATGTCTTTGATGTCTTTGTGGCATGTAGCTGGATGTCTTTGATGTCTTTGTGGCATGTAACTGGATGTCTTTGATGTTGTTGTGACATGTTACTGGATTTCTTTGATGTCTTTGTGACACATAACTGGATGTCTTTGATGTTGTTGTGACATGTTACTGGATTTCTTTGATGTCTTTGTGACATGTAGCTGGAGGTCTTTGATGTATTTGTGGCATGTAGCTGGATGTCTTTGATGTTGTTGTGACATGTTACTGGATTTCTTTGATGTCTTTGTGACATGTAGCTGGATGTCTTTGATGTCTTTGTGACATGTAGCTGGATGTCTTTGATGTCTTTGTGACATGTAAGTGGATGTCTTTGATGTCTTTGTGACATGTAGCTGGATGTCTTTGATGTCTTTGTGACATGTAAGTGGATGTCTTTGATGTCTTTGTGGCATGTAACTGGATGTCTTTGATGTCTTTGTGACATGTAAGTGGATGTCTTTGATGTCTTTGTGGCATGTAGCTGGATGTCTTTGATGTCTTTGTGGCATGTAACTGGATGTCTTTGATGTTGTTGTGACATGTTACTGGATTTCTTTGATGTCTTTGTGACATGTAGCTGGAGGTCTTTGATGTCTTTGTGGCATGTAGCTGGATGTCTTTGATGTTGTTGTGACATGTTACTGGATTTCTTTGATGTCTTTGTGACATGTAGCTGGATGTCTTTGATGTCTTTGTGACATGTAGCTGGATGTCTTTGATGTCTTTGTGACATGTAAGTGGATGTCTTTGATGTCTTTGTGACATGTAGCTGGATGTCTTTGATGTCTTTGTGACATGTAGCTGGATGTCTTTGATGTCTTTGTGACATGTAGCTGGATGTCTTTGATGTCTTTGTGACATGTAGCTGGATGTCTTTGATGTCTGTGTGACATGTAAGTGGATGTCTTTGATGTCTTTGTGACATTTAAGTGGATGTCTTTGATGTCTGTGTGACATGTAAGTGGATGGCTACATGCTGCTTTCACCCAGACCCTCCCTTCATCATCATTGCGTAAACTCTGCATTTGTTGCACAATCACACTCTTACCTGAGAAAACTTATCAGGGATCTCTGGCAGATTTTAAAATAAACCTCCTGCGGCTAAAATACCGCAGAGATCCTCCCTTATTATGCAGAACTTTTTTCTCTCCCCGTAGACGAGGGGAGGAAATCTGAGCAGCCACCGAATCCTCGCCATCGATCCACCCGATCTACGACCGAACGTTCAGACGTTCCGGAGCGGCGGCGCGTGAATACAGAGGCCCTTATGATAAACCTGAAGTGGAACCTTTGACCTTCTCTGCTGCCCTGAAGCGGGCTTTGTGTGCGTGAATGCGCGGCGTGTGAGCAGGCGGAGCAGAGAAGAAGAGTTTCTGTGTTTCCTCACATTATTTATACAGTCGGCGTGGGCGGGCCGAGCCGGAGGGCGGCGCGTGTTTACAGTGAAAGATGGAGAGAGATCCCATCGACTGCCTGGACGCAAAATAGCGCCGCTTTAAAAAGTTCTTCTATTTTTTCGCTCATGGTTCCGGTTCTCTTGCTACGACCGTTCCAAAGATATATTTAGACTTCAGGGGTCTCCTCTGACCTTCTGGCCTCGCTACGTCACGCCGTTCCAGTAAACATGGACCCAACATCAACACGAGTCAACACAAACTAAAAGTTAGGAATAATAATTTAATTCCATTAGGTAAAAATGTTCCACCTTTTTACAGCAGCAGCTGAAACCAGACCCTTCCTCTAACTGGACTTCATCAGTCTCTGACATCATCACCGCGGTGGAACTTTGACTACACCAATCTAGAACTTTGAGTTTATTCCTTCTGACCCATTCAGAGCTGGACCGAGCTCGTTAGCGTCTTTTAGCTGCCCTTTTCTTGGTGGGGGCCCAGCGGGCCTCTATCCCCCCCGCCCAGAACAAGGTGGGGGTGTAATGGGAGAATCGGCCCGGTTCTTGTGAGGGCAGCAGTCTGAAACGGACATCTGTCTAAATGGTATGCAATGGCGGGGTGGACCAGCGTGGCGTTTTCCCAACGTATCCTAATCCGGAGCCGTAAAAGCAGCTAATAGCAGTTAGCAGCTAGTAGAAGCTAACAGGTTAAAGCAGTTAGCACCAAGAAGAGATTAGTAGTTTGTAGCAGTATTCATTTACAGTCAGCAGCCAGTGGGAGTTTGCGGCTAGTAGCAGGTAGCATCATTAGCACTTAACCGCTAATGGCAGCTAGCAGCTAGTACCAGGTGGCTGCAAGCAGCAACTAGTAGATGTTGAAAGATAATAATAATAATAATAATACATTTAATTTATAATATAAGCTGTTAGCAGCTAATAATAGTAAAATAAACGTCCAGGTCCGAAAGACATGACAGAACTAGAAAATTGGCTGGAAAGAAGACGTGAAGTTGAAGAAGGTGAAGCCGTTGGAGGTGGAGGAGGATGAGAAGGAGGTGCAGCAGGTGCAATGAGGAAACGCCTTACCGCTGCACCTCCTTCTCCTTCTCCACGCTCTGTGTTTAACAAGGAAACTGGATCCCCGTCCTCCTGTTCATGTGATCCACCCCGCTGCACCACCCCGCTCCACCACCCCGCTGAGCCCGAAGGTGTTAAACCGTCAGTCTGTCTGGAGGTCAGTCACCGGATCCTCTCACCGTAAAAGAGTCGAGGGGAAAGTCCGTCTGACCCCTGTCCCCTGACCCCTGACCTGTGTTTGGTAAAAGCAAGTTTCCCCTCACAGGAAGTTGATGGCTTCTCTTTTTTCCCCCTCCAAATACATCTTTATGTATTATTTGTATTTTTCTCTGAACTCGGTTGGATTCCCCTGGGAGACTAAATCAGTGTCTTCAGTGTTTCTCACAGGTGGAGGTGGGCGGTGCAGCACAGCGCCTGACGGATGAGTTCACTAATAAACTAGTCAAACAAAAGTTTAACACTTACTCCATTTTTTTTTTTCTCCCACTGAACAAAAATATTCTGTCTTATTCGGTCGATATAATTATCTATTAACCAATTAGAACAAATTATCACGCTAAAGATTTCCTTTCGCCTGGTCGACGTTATTCCGTTTTATGCAAATTCCCATTATATGCTAGCATTGAGCTAACAGACCCGCGCTGATTATTTCTCCACATTGTTGTGAGGCAGCAAACGTTCAGACTGACGCTGAAAGCCTTCGTCTCTATTGAAGAACGGTTTATCATGCTAACGTGAACGCTAACATACAGAATAAAACAACAGAATTAAACTGCTGTTCCTATTGGGTCTAAGCTAACCGGGCCGCCCAGTTAGAGACTGTCTCTGGTTTTAGTGAATCATCGTGTCGCTCAGATCACAACGTGAAACAGTCTTGGCTCACATAGCGAGACAGAGCGGGTTCACGCGGTCAAACCGACCATATTGTCATTCTCGTGGCTCACACATGTCTCGGTTCTTCAGAACCGGCTCTTGGCTCTCGGCCGTCTTTCTCTCTGCTTCTGTTTCGGAGCATTTTTCACTTTTTGCTCCGTTTGTACGTTGACTCCCGTTTCCTGGTCCTGAAGCTGAACAAAGCTGCTGGTTCTGTGAAGAACTTCTTCAGTGCAGACAGGCGGCGCTGAAGAGGCAGTTTTGTGTTTGCGGCAGCAGGTCAGTGCCGCCAACATGTCGTCCTCAGGGAGCAGAGCAGCCTTCCATCCGTTCACTATGTGACACCAAACGCTGAAACCACTAAACCACAACATTAAAACCCCCCACCTCACATCTTTCTACTTCCTCTTGAGCCTTTGAAGAAGTTCACTGATCTTTCCATTTGACCTTTAACCTTTACTCCCCATCCATGAGGAGTGGGCAACTAGGTTCACCAGTCTTCCTTCCTTTGACCGCTTTGGTTGACGCTAACCGCTTTAGACCAGGAACAAGATCTGCAGTCCTGGAAATAGTCTGATCCAGTTATCTAGTCTACATTATTTTATCCTTGTTAAAGTCTCTCTGATCCGTACTCTAGTCCAGTTTTCCTGCTTCCAACTATTTCAAGGTATTACCACCATTACTAGCTAGTAGCAGTGGGCAGTAACTAGTAACTAGTAGATGATGGCTAGGGGCGGTTAACAGCTAGTAGCACATACTAGCAATTAGCATCTTGCAATTAGTAGTGGGTAACAACTAGGAGCAACTAGCTGTTAATAGTGGGTACCTGTTAGTGGAAAATAGGCGCTAGAAACAGTTAGAAGCTAATAGCATTGAGCAGCAACTAATAACTAGCATCTAGTAGTGGATAGATGCAAGTAGTGGTTAGCAGCTAGTAGCAGTTAATCGCTAATACCAGTGAGAAGCTAGCAGCAGTTAGCAGCAAGAAGCAACTAGCTTGTAGCAGTGCGTGGTAACTTGTCGAGTTAATAGTAATAGTTAATAGTTTGTTAATAGTAGTTAGCAGCTAGTAGTTGTTGGAGGTTGAATCAAAGAAGAAGAAAATCATCTGAAAACAACTTGGAGCTTTTTTTTTTTACCTAAATATCCAACAGTGAAGATACGATACTTTATTTTAGAGAGCGCTTCTGGTCGCGTCTGACATCGCGTCTGACATCGCGTCTGACATCGCGTCTGACATCGCGTCTGACATCGCGTCTGACATCGCGTCTGACATCGCGTCTGACATCACGTCTGACATCACGTCTGACATCACGTCTGACATCACACCACGCCTCGACTCCGCGCCGACAAACCAAGATGAAAGTCATAAAGTTGACTTTTTAGTGATTCATGGTTTCCAGGTGACAGAGATGAACAAACAGGAAGTGATTAATGGAGGATCTCACAGGTTGGAAATGATACTTTTACTCAAATAAAGGAAACGAAAACTTCATCCACCAATGATGGGGACTATTTGAAGCGGCGGAGGATTTTGATGATGCCTCGACACAGAGACTCAGGGAAGTAGAGTCTTAACGCTCTACCACTGTTTGAAGCTCCAGGGAGGCTGAGTCATAGCCAATCCTCCGTCTCTAATGAGGCGTCCGTCAGGGCGGCGGCGTGATCAGGCGAGCGGCGTGATCAGGCGAGCGGCGTGCTCCGACGGGTTGCAGCGGGTTTGCGTGGTTTGTAGTTACAGGGCGCTCATTCCTCTCTGATCCTCTCGTTCAAACGGAACATAACGTCATGCCTGAAGGAACAGGAACACAGAGACATTCTCCGGGAATGAGGTCATGTTGGGTAAACTTACCTGAACACTGCAGGTGATCTGTAACGGGTCGGCACGGGTCATGGAGCGGACAAGTCTCAGCAGAAACCCGCTTCCTGTCCATGTTATAGATTAAACCGGACGGATTCAATCTGGTTTGGTTACTGTTTGACTCTGGAGACCCGGGGTCTCTTGTATAAACGCTGTGGGCATTAAAGAAGACGTAGTCCACTTTTGAAAGCAGACCTGAGGGAGAACGTTTGTCCGGTTCTGACCCGTAATGGAGAAACTACGACTCTGATGGTGGAAGGATGGATAGAACCCGTCAGAGTCGGTCTGTTCCTCTGCAGGAGTCGACTTTCCACCAGCAAAAGGCAAAGCTGCTTCAATTTATGTCTCACATATAAAAATATATTTTATATGTAAAAAAAAAACATTAACATGAAAAACATAAAAGATTTTGAAGATTAAAACATTTTAGGAAAGAAATAGATCCAGTCAAATGTTTGAGTACAGTTTTACTACAATGCTACCTTTAAGTTTTATACTTTTTACTTGTATACTTTATTACATTCACACCACTTTTTTTTACTTTTAATATTTATCCATTTTTTTTACTTTTATATATATGTATTTTTTTTCCTCTGATACTACTACATATTACTTTTATATGTTTTACTTGTTATACTTTCGTACTACTATTGACTTTTAGACTTTTTACTTCTATACTTCTTTACTTTTATACAACCACTTTTACGCTTTTACTTTTAGTGTGTACTTTTTAACCGTCATACTTTCATACTAATATTAACTTGTATACTTTTTAACTGTCATACTTTCATACTAATATTAACTTGTATACTTTTTAACTGTCATACTTTTCATTCTTTAGTTTGTATACTTTTTTTACTTTCTTACAACCACTTTTTATACTTTTTACTTTTAGGGTATACTCTTTTACTTTCATACTGCTCCTTTTTATTTTTGTACTTGATGTACATAGAGTGTGTACTTTTTTAATCATATATATACGTATAATTGCTGTACTTTGACCAGAATCACTTGTTACTGCTTTTGTCTCCACGTCCAACTAAGAAAAAAAAACAAAAAAACTTTTGTCGGGGTTGGTTTAAAAAATCTAAACCAGAATTTTTATTTTCATTCCAGGTTTCGTTGAAAGCCTTTTGTACGAGTGAGCAGTGAACGCACCGCCACGCCTCGTCTACTGTAAACAAACTGATCGATGCTAATCTTATCCAGCTAAATGCTAATGTTGCCTTAAAGGAGTAGCCCAATGTCTTTCCTGGTTTTCACCATCATCGGGTTTTCACTTGCTCATGAATTTGTAAGTTGTGACATGAGAGCGATTTTTTAGATTCCATGAGTTTACCAGAACCCTGAGCGTTCTTCTTCTACGCTCTTCTGAAATCGTTTTTCCATCGTCCTGCAGCAAAATCAAACAGATATGGGTCCAACGGTCAAAACCTTAACGCAACACAAATAATATACTTGAGGTTTTAAGTTAATTTTAAAGCAGAAACTTTGTACGTCCTTAAAAACAGTCTGACTCCTCAAGACTCCCCCCTGTGGGCCTTAGAGGTACTACAGGTGAGTCGCCAATAAGTGAAACTTTATTTATAGATTTACTTTATTTATTATTTACTTTATTTGAATTTTCATGCCATTTATAACAAACAGTTGTGGTTAAGACAAGAACATAAAAAATATAACAAACCAGAGGTGAAAGAGAATCAAATAAAATACTGAGATACGACACATTAAGGGATCAAATGTGATCAAAAGCTAAATTTGCATTTTCAAATAAACAGTCAGAACTATTGAAACACCGTTTTTATTATTCTTCATGTATCTGACCTATTTGAATTTTCAGTTTCATAGGTTCTTTCATTTTACTCAATCTATTTTTAATTTGTTACACGTTTGTTTTTCACTCCTACATCTAGACATCTTTATTTATTTTATGAAATAAATAAAGGTTTGTTTGTTGGCTGTAGAATAATTTCAGATTCCAAATTGGGATCTGGACGTTGGGAGTTTCTGGTCCGGAGTCTTCATCTATCAGCAGGTGAGGCTTTGTTGGTCAAACAGAAACTGAATCCAGAGTCTTCCTTCTTTTTGTTCTCCAGTACTTAAACATTCCTCAGCTTTAAAAAGAAAAAAAAAAACCTCTACAAAGCTTCTCTCTTTTATCCCTCTCATTATGTAAGGTGACACCGCTCCTTTCTCCCTGTTAGTCCTCCTCTTTCTACCTTTCTCCTCCCATCTGTCTGACAGGGCTCAAGCAGTAAAAGCCTGCAAAGGAGGGGGGGAGGAGGAGGAGGAGGAGGAGGAGGAGGAGGAGGAGGAGGAGGAGGAGGAGGAGGAGGAAAGGAGGGCATGAAGCAGTGGCAGAGGTTGCGGAATCGGGACAAAAGTCTACAGAGAGAGATAGAAAATAGCTGCGGAGTTTATTGTCGGCGCTCTGACGGAGGAGAATCCGGAAGAGGGGGGAGAGTTCTCCTCGCTCTCTGTGGCTGGACTTGGACTTGTGAGCACATGTTTGGATCACATGGAGCTGGGGAGGGAAAGTCCAGGTAGGACACCGGGGTCAAGGTCCCTGCAGCTCCTTTGTCTTCATTTGCCCTGTTGAGATGATAAATATTTACCTCAGTGTTCGCGGGCGTGCGCCGGAACAACCTGACCTCCGTTCGGAGGCTCGTTGAACCAAAAGGGTGTCCTCCCCTGCCTGCCTCGCCGTAGCGCAGGAGGCGGTGTGTTGATGTCTCCTCTAACAAGCAGTCACGCTGTTTTACCTCGACTCCGCTGGGTTCCGTCCGTGCAGAATCTTTCTCCGGAGGAGGCACTTCTTTGCTACGGGAAGCACAAAAGCAATTGGCGTCTATCACAACGGGGGGGGGGGGGGGGGGGGGAGTTGGGGGTGGGAGCACTCTTCTCCTGCAATGTTTCACACCCAGGCCTGTGGCGCAGAATTACCTGGTGGGAATAGCCGAAGCATCGCAGTGAACATTATCGGTCAGCAGGGCGACACCAGAGCCTTTGAGTGGATGTAGGTGATGATCTGAGGAGAGGGGAACATGTGGGTTCTTTCTTTTATTCGTGGATCTATGCTGGAGATGGTGTGGATGCTGGGTAACTGGCGTGTAAAGTTACGGCTCCAGATAAGCAGGTGGTTCCTCGTATGCTCGACTCCGCCTCCGCTGAGTGAATGGGTGAATGCTGGGTCATGTTGTGAAGCAGACTAGAGTTAAGTTCATCAACCAACTAACTTTGTTGTTCTTTAGCGGCTAGTTTTGGGATTAAGGCTCATTTTCCCTGTGATAATAACTGGGTAGCATTGTTGCGTCACAGCAAGAGGGTTCCAGGTTCAAATCCAGGGTGTCTGCATGGGTTCCATCTGGGAACTTTGACTTCCCCCCGTCGATGACGATCGCTGTGTTGGATGTTCTCCGCCTCTTACCCAACGTCAGCTGGGATGAGTTCCAGCCCCTAGGGATCCTCTACAGGATGAGCAGCACTAGAAAATGGATGGATGGAGGGATTGTAGATTTTCTCTTTTCAAACCTTGTTGCGTCCTTAAAGTTAACTTCAATTCAACCACGAGACGACAGCGTTTAGTTGAAGTCTTGACCAAATTGACAAAATAAAAACAGCGACACTAGAAAAGGTCGTCATGATGCACAAGATGAAGAAAAAGCCCCGAAGACGAGGCATCAAATAACAAAACCTTTTCACTCACTGCTCTGGTTCTCTCGTATGTTTCTAAATAATGTGTACAAACCCAGGAGTGCAGGGAAGAGAAAAGGTCAAAAACGCACTAATCCCACCTCAGCGGCGTACTCGGATAAATCAGATCATGTGACCCGGGCGAGGGAAAGCAGCACGCAGACAGGACAGAAGATTAACTGGAGCATAAATCTGGGACTTTTTCCTCCATCCCATCAGAATGGAGGGATGAATGATGAACCTTCAAGACTGTTCTGAGAGTAAATAAGGAGCTGCCGGCGCCACTCTCACGCTCTACATTTATTATGCACTCGTTACACACTGACTCCATATACGGCGGCGTTGGGTTGCCTCAGTTTGTCAAATACAAGAAAAGCATTCTGAGAGCTCAAACCTCCGCCAACCCACGTCAGTGCCGACGGTAGACGTTGTTGGGATCGGATGCAATTCGATTGCTTTACTTAGGTTACACTATAATAACTGAACCCATCTAAATAAATCCGTTATAAGATCCATTTCCTGTTCTTGAGTGTAGGACGCTATGATACGATACCATTCCAGATTCCAACCGCCATAGCATCATGGCTAACGTTAGCCAATTTCTGCTCTCATTACTTACATCAGCTAATTTTAGCTTCCATAACTGATGTTATCCAATTACAGCGTTCATGTCGGCTAATTTAATAATAATGATAATAATAATACATTTAATCTATAATCAGCTATTACAACTAATATTAGGTACTTTTAGCTCTGATAGGTAATATTAGCCATGACGGTCCAGCCACATCTACTAGCATTAGGGGGTACAGCCTCATAGGGGGTGGAGCCTAGAGTCATATCTCACACAGGAGGCGGAGCTTGAGAGTCATTAGACACTTAAAGATCATATTTCAGGTATGAGTCATCATGTTTCTGATTGCAGAAAGCAGGAAGGTTTCTTTTAACGTTTGGACAGACTCTGCCTCTGTGTCATAATCATCGGTGTGTTTTCACGATTCAGAGAAAACCTGCGAACCTCTTTCTCGCTCCTGAAAGGCTGCAGCACATCAGAGAGGCGACGCTGGAGGACGAGGAGGTGGGAGAACAGAACAGAACAGGAAGATGCCGAGAAGGAAGATGTGATAAACAGCAAAGCTGCAGGTTTCTCATTCCGCTGGTACAAAATCGTCTTGGAGGTGTTGGGAGAACAGAATAGTTTTTTATCTGAACATTTAAAGAAAAAATAAAGTTAAAAAGTTTGAATTCTAGGAGCTTTGTCGTCTTTTTAAGTTCCTCTGTTTCCTCCCTGAAGTCTCGTACTCGTGTGTGAGGTCACGCATTTCTGGGTTTGTCAGAGACTCTGTAATATAATGACGTGACTCTGTGATATAATGACGTGACTCTGTGATATAATGACGTGACTCTGTAATATAATGACGTGACTCCGTAATATAATGGCGTGACTCTGTAATATAATGACGTGACTCTAGTGCCTCTTTGATATAATGACGTGACTATGTAATATAATGACGTGACTCTGTAATATAATGACGTGACTCTGTAATATAATGACGTGACTCTGTAATATAATGACGTGACTCTGTAATATAATGACGTGACTCCGTAATATAATGGCGTGACTCTGTAATATAATGACGTGACTCTAGTGCCTCTTTGATATAATGACGTGACTCTGTAATATAATGACGTGACTCTGTAATATAATGACGTGACTCTGTAATATAATGACGTGACTCTAGTGCCTCTTTGATATACTGACGTGACTCTGTAATATAATGACGTGACTCTGTAATATAATGACGTGACTCTGTAATATAATGATGTGACTCCGTAATATAATGGCGTGACTCTGTAATATAATGACGTGACTCTAGTGCCTCTTTGATATAATGACGTGACTCTGTAATATAATGACGTGACTCTGTAATATAATGACGTGACTCTGTAATATAATGACGTGACTCTAGTGCCTCTTTGATATAATGACGTGACTCTGTAATATAATGACGTGACTCTGTAATATAATGACGTGACTCTGTAATATAATGACGTGACTCTGTAATATAATGACCTGACTCTGTAATATAATGACGTGACTCTGTAATATAATGACCTGACTCTGTAATATAATGACGTGACTCTGTAATATAATGACGTGACTCTGTAATATAATGACGTGACTCTGTAATATAATGACGTGACTCTGTAATATAATGACATGACTCTAGTGACTCTATGATATGATGACGTGACTCTGTGATATAATGACGTGACTCTGTAATATAATGACGTGACTCTGTAATATAATGACATGACTCTAGTGACTCTATGATATGATGACGTGACTCTGTGATATAATGACGTGACTCTGTAATATAATGACGTGACTCTAGTGCCTCTTTGATATAATGACGTGACTCTGTAATATAATGACATGACTCTGTAATATAATGACGTGACTCTGTAATATAATGACGTGACTCTGTAATATAATGACGTGACTCTGTAATATAATGGCGTGACGCTGTAATATAATGACGTGACTCTGTAATATAATGACGTGACTCTGTAATATAATGACGTGACTCTGTAATATAATGACGTGACTCTGTAATATAATGACGTGACTCTGTAATATAATGACGTGACTCTAGTGACTCTGTAATATAATGACGTGACTCTGTAATATAATGACGTGACTCTGTAATATAATGACGTGACTCTAGTGACTCTGTAATATAATGACGTGACTCTGTAATATAATGACGTGACTCTGTAATATAATGACGTGACTCTGTAATATAATGACGTGACTCTGTAATATAATGACGTGACTCTAGTGACTCTGTAATATAATGACGTGACTCTGTAATATAATGACGTGACTCGGTAATATAATGACGTGACTCTAGTGACTCTGTAATATAATGACGTGACTCTAGTGACTCTGTAATATAATGACGTGACTGTGTAATATAATGACGTGACTCTGTAATATAATGATGTGACTCTGTAATATAATGACGTGACTCTGTAATATAATGACGTGACTCTGTAATATAATGACGTGACTCTGTGATATAATGACGTGACTCTGTAATATAATGACGTGACTCTGTAATATAATGACGTGACTCTAGTGACTCTGTAATATAATGACGTGACTCTGTAATATAATGACGTGACTCTGTAATATAATGACGTGACTCTAGTGACTCTGTAATATAATGACGTGACTCTGTAATATAATGACGTGACTCTGTAATATAATGACGTGACTCTGTAATATAATGACATGACTCTAGTGACTCTATGATATGATGACGTGACTCTGTGATATAATGACGTGACTCTGTAATATAATGACGTGACTCTGTAATATAATGACATGACTCTAGTGACTCTGTAATATAATGACGTGACTCTGTAATATAATGACGTGACTCTGTAATATAATGACGTGACTCTGTAATATAATGACGTGACTCTAGTGACTCTGTAATATAATGACGTGACTCTGTAATATAATGACGTGACTCTGTAATATAATGACGTGACTCTGTAATATAATGACGTGACTCTGTAATATAATGACGTGACTCTGTAATATAATGACGTGACTCTAGTGACTCTGTAATATAATGACGTGACTCTGTAATATAATGACGTGACTCTGTAATATAATGACGTGACTCTGTAATATAATGACGTGACTCTGTAATATAATGACGTGACTCTGTAATATAATGACGTGACTCTGTAATATAATGACGTGACTCTGTAATATAATCACGTGACTCTGTAATATAATGACGTGACTCTGTAATATAATGACGTGACTCTGTAATATAATGACGTGACTCTGTAATATAATCACGTGACTCTAGTGACTCTGTAATATAATGACGTGACTCTGTAATATAATGACGTGACTCTGTAATATAATGACGTGACTCTAGTGACTCTGTAATATAATGACGTGACTCTAGTGACTCTGTAATATAATGAAGTGACTCTGTAATATAATGACGTGACTCTGTAATATAATGACGTGACTCTGTAATATAATGACGTGACTCTGTGATATAATGACGTGACTCTGTAATATAATGACGTGACTCTGTAATATAATGACGTGACTCTGTGATATAATGACGTGACTCTGTAATATAATGACGTGACTCTGTAATATAATGACGTGACTCTAGTGACTCTGTAATATAATGACGTGACTCTGTAATATAATGACGTGACTCTGTAATATAATGACGTGACTCTAGTGACTCTGTAATATAATGACGTGACTCTGTAATATAATGACGTGACTCTGTAATATAATGACGTGACTCTGTAATATAATGACGTGACTCTGTAATATAATGACGTGACTCTGTGATATAATGACATGACTCTAGTGACTCTATGATATGATGACGTGACTCTGTGATATAATGACGTGACTCTGTAATATAATGACGTGACTCTGTAATATAATGACATGACTCTAGTGACTCTGTAATATAATGACGTGACTCTGTAATATAATGACGTGACTCTGTAATATAATGACGTGACTCTGTAATATAATGACGTGACTCTGTAATATAATGACGTGACTCTAGTGACTCTGTAATATAATGACGTGACTCTGTAATATAATGACGTGACTCTGTAATATAATGGCGTGACTCTGTAATATAATGACGTGACTCTGTAATATAATGACGTGACTCTGTGATATAATGGCGTGACTCTGTAATATAATGACGTGACTCTGTAATATAATGACGTGACTCTGTAATATAATGACATGACTCTGTGATATAATGGCGTGACTCTGTAATATAATGACGTGACTCTGTAATATAATGACATGACTCTAGTGACTCTGTAATATAATGACATGACTCTAGTGACTCTGTAATATAATGACATGACTCTAGTGACTCTGTAATATAATGACGTGACTCTGTAATATAATGACGTGACTCTGTAATATAATGACGTGACTCTGTAATATAATGACGTGACTCTAGTGACTCTGTAATATAATGACGTGACTCTGTAATATAATGACGTGACTCTGTAATATAATGGCGTGACTCTGTAATATAATGACGTGACTCTGTAATATAATGACGTGACTCTGTGATATAATGGCGTGACTCTGTAATATAATGACGTGACTCTGTAATATAATGACGTGACTCTGTAATATAATGACGTGACTCTGTAATATAATGACGTGACTCTGTGATATAATGACGTGACTCTAGTGACTCTGTAATATAATGACGTGACTCTGTAATATAATGACGTGACTCTGTAATATAATGGCGTGACTCTGTAATATAATGACGTGACTCTGTAATATAATGACGTGACTCTGTAATATAATGACGTGACTCTGTAATATAATGACGTGACTCTAGTGACTCTGTAATATAATGACGTGACTCTGTAATATAATGACGTGACTCTGTAATATAATGGCGTGACTCTGTAATATAATGACGTGACTCTGTAATATAATGACGTGACTCTGTGATATAATGGCGTGACTCTGTAATATAATGAAGTGACTCTTTAATATAATGACGTGACTCTGTAATATAATGACGTGACTCTGTAATATAATGACGTGACTCTGTAATATAATGACGTGACTCTGTAATATAATGACGTGACTCTGTAATATAATGGCGTGACTCTGTAATATAATGACGTGACTCTGTAATATAATGACGTGACTACCCAGCAGGCTGATGGATGTGTGAACAAACTAAACTAGAGGAAAGGCTGAACTTATTTTAAAGCCCATTTCATTCATCTCATGGTTATAATATTTTCATTTCATTCATCATAGTATTTTGATAGTATTATACGTGTATTATACGTGTTAACATTTTCTGGTTCGGGTTCCAGACCGTTGCCGGGGGACAGGAGACGTTTGATTATTTACTCCAGGGCTGAAGTTTCTCCTTCTGGACTAACTCCTTTAATCCTGACCAGCGGCAGTAAAACACCGGAGACTCCAGCTGCTCTTGGAAGCTGCAGCCTTTATTTCAGACCACTGGCTCTGCTGTACACAAACACAATCACATAGTTTCTCCAAACTCTTTTCTAACGCTATCTTTTTCCTGTCACTCATTCTTCAGCACCGCTCACTCGTTCTCGTTCGACCGCCCCCCCGTAGAGACACAGGTTCTCTTACAGGAGCCATGCACTCTTGCAACATGCCTGTTTGACGCTTTGTTCCCTCTGTGACATAAGTAATGACAGGTGCTGTATCTGAGAGGGGCGGGTCTGGTTGAAGATGGGCGGGGCTTAATGAAGGGAGGTTTGACCCTGTACGCGTCTAGACTGGGAGGAATGGTGTTCAGTCTGTGGCTCAAATGGCAGGAAAGCAGAGACCAACTAAGACTGGGCCGCCCTTTTCCCTCTGGGCGTAAAAAAATGGCTTAATTGAAACGATGAAAAGCTGCAGGGATCCGAAGAACCGATTACTGGATGAAGACGCTCTTGCGATGGCGTTGTCCGGGCCTCCATACGTGGAGGACATACGTGAGGAAGCTGCAGACGGACGGTGTGGGTCATGGCAGCCTTGTTAGCAGAGACTGACGCACGCCGTGTCTGTGTCTCGATGAAGGGTTAAGTGATGTCACTGGAGGAAGAGTGTGGTTGATTATTCCTCTCCGCTCTCATGTCCGTCCTCTAATGCAGGAAGCCTCTGCTGATTATTCCTTCATCCGTCTGCTGGCTGATCAGCCGCCGCCGTCAGGCGCTCAGCTCTTGATTACATGATCATAGGGTAGTCGGCGCCGACCTGCAACCTGGACTGACCTGGACCTGGACCTGGACCTGGCCCCCCCTCAGGATTAACGGGCTGGAATATTAGATTAACATGAGTTCATGTTGTAGAAAACTTTACCGCCTGATTGATATAATTATCTAAACTCAGACGTCACAAAGGTTCTGCTCGCTGAAAGGTGTTAGCGTTAGCGTCTCTGCAGCCAGAGTGTTTATATTGTGATATACTGCGATTTTGAAATTATGTGTACGAATAATTACACATAATGAATTCATTTATTACGTACGAATAATTCATGCACTCACTAGAAGTTTTTTTTTTTTTTAACTATGATAACTATGATTAATGATTTTACGCTTCAGTTTAACTAAAACATTTCATCAAACATAGAATATTCCTGATTAGTTAGGGGACTAGCTGAGAATCATTTTTCTTCTATCTTTAAAATCATCTGTCGTAGCAGAAATACTGTTTCTGATCTCTTCCTCAGATAATATTCAAATAAACAGTTAAACTACAACTAAATACATTCAGATAAAAGTACAAGTCAGATTATTGTGATTATTTTGATCTTATGTTTTTTATTTTACTCGAGACTTGCGACAACTTCCATCTTGGTCCTTCATACATTTTTTACAAGGCTACAAATTTGACCTAGCGTGAACTCTGGTGTCCTCTTCCGTGAACGCACCCTCATCATCACTAAAGTCCTGATGGATCTTCATCTTAGGAGCGGGAATGTTCATTTTTCATCAACCTGGCTGGTATATTTTTGGTATTTCCTCCGTGGCGTTGGCCTCTGGCGCTGACACCAGAAACACGAGGTTCATCCTTTCAGGATGTTGACGGATAAACGAATTTCCAAACCATCTGGTTCCTCCTTCCAGAAATATCTACCAGAGTCACAGGTGAAACTGTGAGTGGAGGAATAAATGCTTTTGTTTGGAGACGTTGGAGGTGACCTTCAGGGTCTACGCAGGAAACCGATTCTGCTGCTCTAATGGAAGAACGTCCTGACAGAGACGGATGGAGCAGAACCACAAACAGAGATGTGGAAACGGGTTCTCCTCCTGCAGAAGAGAGAAGTCTCTCTTCTGTCTGATTCTGTCTGTGATTCTCTGTAGCTCGTTCTTCAGTGGTGTGTTTCTCAGTAGTTTTAGTTCCTCTGTAGAACCTGTCTATCTGTAGTACCTGTCTATCTGTAGTACCTGTCTATCTGTAGTACCTGTCTATCTGTAGTACCTGTCTATCTGTAGATTTAGTTCCTCTGTAGTTTTAGTTCTTCTGTAGTACCTGTCTATCTGTAGTACCTGTCTATCTGTAGTACCTGTCTATCTGTAGTACCTGTCTATCTGTAGTACCTGTCTATCTGTAGTACCTGTCTATCTGCAGTTTTAGTTCCTCTGTAGTACCTGTTTCTAGTTCTGCAGTAGTTTGTAGTTTTAGGGTAAAGGGGAGGGTTCTGGTCCCTCCACTGTTCTGGATGAACGTTTCTCTAGTCCTGATTGGTTCACAGACTCTGATCTGAGGGATCTCGGTCACCAGGATGGAGGAACACGTGTTTCCTGGTTGTGGCGGTTTCTCACCGCTGTGGGCCGTCCTAGTTTTGAAGTTCCCGTTTCATTTTTGTCTCTCTCTAGGTAGGATGATGCTGAGACCGGACGAGGGACTGAGCCCCACCTGAACCCTGCACCTCCCCCCCCCCACCTCAGCGCTGCCATCCCATCATGAACCTGCTTTGTCGCGGGCGCCTGAAGCTGCTGGTGGCGTCTCTCACGGCCGTCGTCCTTCTCACCTGGCTCTACCTACTGGCTGGGAACTTGGAAAGTAAGACCCAAACCTCTCATTCATATCTGAGAATCCTGGCCGGGTTGTTCTGGAGACGCCGTGGTCCGGTTAAAACAGGAAAACCTTTCTGCTGTCAAGCCAGGAGTCTGTTTTCTGTTTTTTCTGACGCACCAAGGCCGCATCAGCTCGCCACAGTCTCAGCTTTTGTTTGGTTCAACAGGCGAGGTTCCTATGGAAAACTTCTCCGTTGTTTCCAGGAAGAGCTTTTAATGCACAAACATTTATACAGTTGCTCTATAACTTGATTTTACAGCCTCCATATTTATCTTTACCCTGAAGCAACAGTGGGAGACACCTCATACTATGGTGTAGGCAAATACCAGCCTCTGATTGGCTGTTCCCGTCAGGATTCCAGCAACTAAGGATTATATTTAAGAAAAATATGACAGATTTTATTTATATAGCACAGGCGTTGTAACGTCTGGTGTAACTCCCGAAGACTTAGCCGCTAACTACAATCACCAGCCATCTGCTACTAGCTGCTAACTAGCTTCTAGCTTTCAACCACTATATGTGGTTTCTACATGCTAACTGCTACAAGTTCCTAATCCCTTCTAGCTGCAACTAGATGCTATAAACTACTAGCTGCTAACTGGTAACCATTCCTCAAAGCTAACTGCTACGAGCCAGTAGCTTCAACATGCTGCTAACCGTTACTTGCTTCTAGACACTACTAGCCGGTAGCTGCTACAAGCAGAAACAGAAATATTCAACCCCCATGGATTACAAGAGCTAGACTGGCTAAGTCCTTCGGCGTGAAGTTCCACCAAGTTGACCTCTGACCCTCTCCACAGATGGCCGATCCCTCCTCCTGGCTCCCTGTCTGTCCGGCACCACTGCGGCTCGGGTCCAAGAGCGAGCCGTATTGGAGTCGCGGGTTCGAGAAGTGGAGGAAGAGAACCGTCGGATCCGGTTGCAGCTCAGTCAATCGCAAGGTACCGCCGCCCAGCCGGTGGACGGTAACTACGGTAACCAGCAGTGGGGGGCCTCTGCGGACACGGGGCCGGAGGACGGAGACAACACGGCGGAGGAAAAGAACAACCACACAGAGTGTCCCCGATCGCCTACCGTCCAGAAGTGTGAGGTCGGGAAACAAGCCAAGAACTTTACACGGCAATTTATTAATTTATTTTCTATAATTGTAAAATTTCTTTCCTGACAATGTTAGTTTGATTTTTCATAATATTAACTTTGTCCTAGTTTTATTTCTCTCATAATTCCATTTTCTTCAGGGTTTTTTTGGACAATGTCCTGAAATAAACCAGGATCTTTTCATAATATTAAGATTTAATTTATTATCTTTCCATTAATATTACAAGGGAATTTCTAATATGAGAAATTTATAAAATTCTTATTTTTTTCCTCTAATATATTGTGAATTTGTCAGAATATCAAATTGTGTCTCAAATCAATTCTTTTTTTTTGACTGAATTTCTCAGATCACAAAAACAGTATTTGTTCTACAGTCTGATACCTATGACCTCATAACCTCTCCCTCTCTTCGCAGCTCATCCACGTAGCGTGCGTTTGTGCGGGTCACAACGCCAGCAGAGACGTGGTCACACTGGTCAAGTCCATCCTCTTTCACAGGTGAGTCTCAGACATGAACCCGACTGTCCCTCGGGTCATTTTTCTTTTTTTTCATACATATATATTAATACATTTTCAAAGCTGACTTTCTCTGTGGCAGATCTCCACTATCAAAAACCTTAAATTAACCATAATTATACCAAAAACATGCTTCAAGACTGTCTTTCTGTGTGAGGAATCCTGCGCAGCGAGATTCTCTGTGGAGCACGAGGTTCTGCTCTGGAATGTGAAACCGGCTGAAACCGGCTTCTCTAGAGATTCATGACCGTGAGGTCTAAAATGTTTGTTTGTCAGGCACTCAGGTCGTCGTTAGCTACCAGCTTGAG
This sequence comes from Lophius americanus, assembly GCA_037951165.1. NCBI lineage: Eukaryota > Metazoa > Chordata > Actinopteri > Lophiiformes > Lophiidae > Lophius > Lophius americanus. The sequence continues at coordinate 309,776 of JBBDHG010000107.1, read as the reverse complement.
AGTTGTGTGTGTTTTAATCCTTCGGAAGAAGTTTATTTAAGTTTATCGGAACACAATCGGCTCCGCAGCCTCGATCTCAGGGGTTTTGACATGAAGGACCACCGGGTTTGGGCCAGGCTCTATCAAAAGTCTCTTCAACTTGGACAAATATTTAGAATCTTATGTTCTGGGTCACAATAGCCAATTTAACATGATGCTCTCAAGATATGGTAGTGAAAACCCCGTGTAACTGTCAAATAAAAGTGATGGTTCTACCGCCTGTGCTTTTAACGTGACATTGCGATCGTCCCCTGAAGGCAGCATAGGCATCTGTTACTTTGGTAAATCCTCATGTAGCCGAACTGAAGGAAAAAAAAAATGTTTTCAGTAGAGTTGAAAACTCCTGAAAACCACAAAGGGAAACCGATAGTTTGGAGGGTTTTTGTTTTGTTTCTGGACTTAGAGTCTAACGACGCAGTTCAATTTTAATTTCATGCATAACTGCTGGTGACAGTTTGTAATGTTTTTTTTTTTTGATGGGTTTAAACGCCAGCTTTAAGGGCATTGAACCACAAACGGACCCGATTACAGTCATGAGTAATCAGGGTAAACGGATGAGCGGTAACCATGGTAACAACTATGTGGCTGGTTCTAACTGTCAGACTCGGTTGGGTTTGGACGTAAAGAGGCGCCGGGGCCGCGCTCTAGTACTCAGTAGAGCTGTGGGTGTTTTCCCTTTAGTGCCCGCTTACATCTATCTGTGTTCCACACAGACGGCACATGGCGCTTTCTCATTTAAATAACAAAGTGAAATATGATTTAAACCGAATGGTAAGATTGTGGAGAGAATCGCGATCTCAATTCCGAGCAAAAAACCTGCGATTCTCATTTTAAACGGAATCGCCCAGCAATACTTCAAAACATTTAATATAGATATCTTAATCACATATTACCATTTATCTTAAACATAACCGTTTGTGAACAAATGCAATGGAAGATAAATACGTTACATAAGTTCACTCAAATATTCATTTTTTAAATGATGTTTTCTATCATATAGAGCCAATGAGAATAAATCAATGATTAGTTATAAGAGACAGAAAACTTTATATTTATAACTGGCTTTCTATAGGACCAGAATAATAAATGCTTAAGATTTGTTATATTGATATAAAAGTCCCCCTCAACTTCATACATAGTTATCCAATATAATACCATTCATATTTAAGTTGAATATCTTTTTTATTTAATTGTAAAAGAATCAAGAAAGTTAATTTTGCTGTTTTTTTTTTCTTTTTTTAACTGTTGTTGACCGATCTGGGTTTGATGTTGTCATGGCAGCGGAGGATGAAGGCGATGCTTTCAGGCCTGTAAGGAATCCTTTGACCTCTTGATCTGTTTTTCCGTCCTTCAGGAGAAACCCTCTTCACTTTCATTTCATCACAGACACCGTAGCCAGTCGGATCCTCAGCTCTCTGTTCCAGTCCTGGATGGTTCCCTCGGTGCATGTCAGCTTCTACGACGCCGACGAACTCAAGGTGAGACGGGATTAAAACAGGAGTTTGGTGGAAACCCTGAGATGAGGGAAACTCTTTAAGTTAAACTCACGGTAACAGACTCTGTGAACACAAACCTGTTCTCTGGCAGGTTTTCTTCAACAAACCACAGTTTGTTTCCGACTCCTCCCCCTTGTGAGCCTGAAGCAGAGCTTTCGGACCCATATTGGATTAACTTTCATTCCCTTATGAAAACCCGATCCAAAGATACCGTTTCTCCTCACATTCAGAAGAACCTTTTCAAGGCGTATGACTCCAATCTGCTCCAGTGACGCGACCACATCACTGCTCTCTGACCTCTATGCTCCCCGGATGGTTCAGGATAGATTTTAAAAACTTGACTTATTTCCTTCTAAGGCGCTGCAGGGTCTCCCTCTGCCCTTCATCTCTGAACTTTTAGCACCATACACGGTACCACTGGTATGGTACCTCTAGGTCCTCGGGTAGAGGTCTTTATCTGTTCCAGCGGTCCGGCTGAAGATAGTCTCTGTCTTCAGTAGAGACAGTTATCTCTACTGAAGACAGAGATAACTGTCAGTTCTTGAACATTCAGATATGCTGAGTCAGTGATCTCTCTTAACTCACTACAGTATCTGACTGTACAGTGCTAGTATTAACCTGTCATCTGTGTGTCAGAGGTTTTTATATATAAATAAAGTGAATAGTGTGAATGTCCAGTAGACTAACAGTTAAGAGATTCTATGTCTTTCCTTCTGTGTGGTTTCAGTCTGAGGTGTCGTGGATCCCCAACAAACACTACTCAGGTATTTACGGCTTGATGAAGCTGACGCTAACCAAAGCGCTGCCTAAAGACCTGTCCAAGGTCATCGTCCTGGACACGGACATCACCTTCGCCACAGACATCGCCGAGCTCTGGGGCATATTTAGGAAGTTCACAGGTAAGACCTTTTAAAGTTTGTGTACAAAACAAATGCTGTGACACATTCATGAACGCAGAGTCAAGAGGAGTTAATGACAGAAGATGAGCAGCAGGAGTGAAGGGAAAGTTTATAAGATGGTGGTGAGAGCAGCTCTGCTGGAGGGTTTAGAGACGGTGTCTTGGAGGTGGCAGATGTTCTTTGGGAGTGACGAGGAAGGACAGGATTAGAAAGCTGATAAGTGGGCTAATAATATTTAGAATGCTTATTACAGAGGCTGAACATAAAGTTGGTCCGGTGTCTTGAACATAAAGTTGGTCTGGTGTCTACCTCCAGCCTCATCACTTCCTGTAAATACGTCTACATGTCTGTACATTAGACAGGTGGTTATAATGTTACGGCTGATTGAGTAAAGTAGCCATTAGAGGATCGGGTCATGTTCTTGATGTGGTCTTTAATATCAGCTGATTTGGCTTCTAACCCCAGGTGTTTGTTGTTGTTTACAGATAAACAGGTGATCGGGCTTGTGGAGAACCAGAGTGACTGGTACCTGGGGAACTTGTGGAAGAACCACAAACCGTGGCCGGCGCTGGGACGAGGCTTCAACACAGGTAACCTCAGCCGCCAGTTTTAGGTGACACCGTGGTAGATATAGATGAGGTCATACCTGTTCTTCCTCTCAGGCGTCATTCTTCTCTATTTGGAGCGACTGCGGCGAATTGGCTGGGAGCAGATGTGGCGGCTGACGGCAGAGCGGGAGCTAATGAGCATGCTCAGTACATCACTGGCTGATCAGGTCAGGAATACTAGATTACTCTTAAAAATACGATTGTATAGAACTTCTGCAGGCACTGATGACCCGACCGTGTTCCTGGCTCAGAGATTGAAGACAAATACCTTTTTATTCGTTAGAGATTTTCTGACCACGGGTTCGTCGGCTTTAGAAGTTTTCTGCTCGACTGTTTAGTTTGGCTCATTTTGAGTCAATGCTACTCAATGAAATATGTGTGTCAATTCACGGAACCCGTTTATAGTAAGGCTCAGGGGCAGCACGTACGTATATGCTGAAGAGTAAGGGGCCAAGGATAGAGCCCTGGGGGACTCCATAGGTCAAAGGGGTCACGTGAAGAGGACGTCAGTGACAAAAAATAAGAATCACACTAGCCTTAATATAGAGTCCCTGCAGACTCTTCTGAATGACGCTCCGGTTGCTAGGAGACGAGGGTGATGATAACCCCCCCGTCTGTTGTGTATGTGCAGGACATATTCAACGCCTTCATCAAGCAGAACCCGGTCCTGGTCCACCAGCTGCCCTGCTTCTGGAATGTCCAGCTGTCGGATCACACGCGCTCAGAACAGTGCTACACCGAGGTGTCCGACCTCAAGGTACCAGAGATCCGTCCAGGATCTACTGAGAGTGGAGATCCAGAGAGGTCTCACTCCGATCCGAACACACACCTACTGCGCCAATGCTGCTAGCGGCTAATTACTACTCGCCATATTTATTTAATTCAATAACAAGGGAAAGAATAATTCAGCTTGTTGTTAAATCTGTTGCATGTTGGTGAAACGTCCCTGATAGAAACACAAATAAGATGAGAAATGTTCTGTTGAGTAAAGAGCTTTGGAGCGCAGGCCGGACGTACCTGTAGGAAACCTACTGAAACCTGCTCCCTGCTGTGGATCCAGGTAATCCACTGGAACTCTCCCAAGAAGCTCCGCGTGAAGAACAAACACGTGGAGTTCTTCAGGAACCTCTACCTGACCTTCCTGGAGTACGACGGGAACCTGCTGAGGAGGGAGCTGTTTGGCTGCCCGAGTCACGCCAGTCCAGAGAGCGCCCAGGTGAGTCTGGAACTCTTTTCGGATACCTGCAAGGAAAACAAAAAATCACCATAGAGTTCTGGTTCCTCTGATATTTGAACCCAGAACCACCCGTGTGTAACTCAGACATGATGACAGCTTCACCTCGATGCTAGAGGTTCTACAAATGTTACTGTGTGGTTACCATGGAAACGTGTGGGATTAAGTCACTGATGGGCGTCCATCGGAGGTCGAAGGTCAAACTTGTGGGATCCCACGCTAGTTCATTTCCATGTTTGGCGAAAAGTGCAGGTAACGCCAAAACAAGGTTACATCCCTTTAGTCCAACATTGTGCAAAGCTGAATTCATGATTGAGATTAGTCCGGATTTAAGGCGAGTCTGAAGTTTGGTCTTCTCTGTAGTCCAAACCATAACATTAAAACCATCTGGCTGATAAGGGTAGCTCTCTCTATATTTCCTCCGACGCACGTTTTCTCTAAATCCACAATAAACTTTCTCTGGGCTTCCCTATACTTCATCAGTACCCTCAAAGTAATCATCAGTATTTCTCTTTCATCTTTTCACCCTTCTTGTTATGTTCACGGGTCACATCGAACTGCCTCTGAATAAAAATAAATATTACTAAAATATGTAATAAATGAACGTTTCTATTTTCTAACTCGACCGTCAAGTAATAAGTTTAACGAGTAAGACATATTTCTCATCTAGATTAATATTTCCGGGTTCAATAGGTTAAAAAACAACTTCTGACTCACATTAAATTAAAGACCAGGACTTAATGTTCTTCGGTTAAAGCTGACCAGCGTTGGCGTCTGTCTTTAGCTGCAGGCCGCTCTGGAGGAGCTGGACGAGGACGACCAGTGCTACGACTTCCGCCGGGAGCGACTCACGGTTCACCGCATTCACCTCTACTTCCTGCAGTACGAGGACCCGCCCACCCAGGACGACACCGACATCACCCTGGTGGCCCAGCTGTCCATGGACAGGTACCGGGAACAGAATCTGTCTGTAGTTTGATGTTGCAGGTTACACACATGTCTGTAGTTTGTTTAACGTTACATCGTCTCTTGTCTGACCTGCAGGCTGCAGATGCTGGAGGCCATCTGTAAACACTGGGAGGGTCCCATCAGTCTGGCGCTCTACATGTCCGATGCCGAGGCTCAGCAGTTTCTTCGCTACGCTCAGGCCTCCGAAGTCCTCAAAAGCCGCAAGAACGTCGGCTACCACATCGTCTACAAGGAGGGACAGTTCTACCCGGTCAACCTGGTGAGGAATGTGGCCCTGAAGAACGCCAACACGCCGTACGTTTTCCTGACAGACGTGGACTTCCTGCCGATGTACGGTCTCTACGATTACCTAAGGTGAGGCCGGGCTCCACGAAAGATTCAGTTTTGGTACGGCATAAGGAACCATGATGGCGTGTGAGACCTTATGAAGGATCGTAGCGTTGATGCACAGGAGGAGCTCAGGGATAAATAATAAGGTGTCATCAGCAAAAGGTCGCATCTGATTCAGGTTTTAATATTGATTGTAACTATTTATTAATTACCTTTCAAGATATTTTGAGACGCTTTAGAGGAAAAGTTTATGACCTCATCCTTAAAGCGACAGACGTTTGCAGGGACACAGAAGGAAATCGACCAATCAGGTATCAGGGAATCTGGACAAGCATGTTTTTTATCTTTATCTGTGAAATGATAGCTGATAAAGTGAAGAAGAACTACTTTCAGTGGCTCAGTGACGTCGCACACAAACAGTAGGTGGCGATGTTCAGCTTTAAAGGTGATTTGCGATCTAACAACTATCACAGAATAAGAGGAAAGACGAAGCGTAGCCGTGGGTCGATCAGTGTAGAGATTCTTTAAAGGTCACACGCCTTCTTGGTTTCCGCCATGATTGAACTGTTTTCAGTTCTCTGGGTGTCGCGTATTCCAACTCACTGGTCGTGTTTCCTTGCCGCAGAAAGTCGGTGGTGCAGCTGGACATGGCCCACACGAAGAAGGCTCTGGTGGTCCCTGCCTTCGAGACGCTTCGTTACCGGCTGTCCTTCCCTAAATCCAAAGCTGAGCTGCTCTCCATGCTGGACATGGGGACCCTCTACACCTTCAGGTACCTGCACACATAAATCTTCATCAGAACATTGGTCTGTAGAACCATGACGCATCGCCTCCTCCCTCTCCAGGTATCACGTGTGGCCCAAAGGTCACGCTCCCACCAACTATGCCAAATGGCGAACAGCCACCACACTTTACAAGGTCGAGTGGGAGCCGGACTTCGAGCCGTACGTGGTGGTGAGACGAGACTGTCCAGAGTACGACCAGCGCTTTGTTGGCTTCGGCTGGAACAAGGTGTCCCACATCATGGAGCTGGACGCACAGGTGGGTCTTCTACCACGGCTGGTTAAAACTGTTCAGTCTTAGATATTTGAATGAATCCAATATTCTGGTTTCCGTTTCCCCCGCAGGAGTACGACCTGATGGTCCTCCCCAACGCTTTCATGATCCACATGCCCCACGCTCCCAGCTTTGACATCTCAAAGTTCCGCTCCAGCTCCAGTTACAGAAACTGTCTGAACACCCTAAAGGACGAGTTCCACCAGGACCTGTCCAGGAAGTACGGCTCGGCTGCTCTCAAGTACCTCACGGCACAGAGGAACATTTGAACAAACAGAACCGCTGAGAGCCAGCGAGTCCTTCAGCCTCTGCGAGCTCCGAGACCTCGGACGTGAACTGACCCGGCGGGGTAAAGCTTTACAACCCTGGTGGATCTTCGAGACTCCTGCTTGTTAATTCTGCAGTTGCTCGGACCGACCGGTTCCCGATGGGTCGGCTGATGGGACTAGCTTTAAGGCCAACATTCTTACAACTTGTTCTGACAATCAGGGCTTTTTCCAGAAGACGCACTCGTACGCGGTCTGTCACCATAGACACGGGGAGACATTTTAAACAGGACCAGTGGCGCTGGAGGAAGCTTCAAGCCTTATGATCTCCATGGTTGCCGAAATGTCGAAGCATTTCTCTCCACTTTATTTTTAAATCAGAACCAATGAATAAGAAACATTTACAGCGCTTTGATTACATAATCGGTTAACTTCTTTTCTTTCCACATTTTGTTTTGACTTGTTTGGAATCACTCAGAGTTTATGTCTGCGAGCTTCAGGGTTGTGTGAGATCCATGTGGGGACTTTCTCGTTTACTCTAGAAACTATTCTCCGTTTAGGTTCTCATCTTTCGCCGCTCTCAAAGAGTCGCAAAAGAGACTTTGTCACCGATTGGGACCAACTCGTCATCTCACAGCGAGTTATTAATGAAGGTCTGGAGCTTTTTTGTTAGTCTACGAGTCACTGGATGTATTTGTGCCATCTACTGTCAAACAGCCGTCGGGTCACGTCGTTCATGTGGGTCCAACTGTCCTTCTCCGAAAAGTGATGATATTCACGCTGCGTTGGCTTCACGCGTTTCCGTTCCAGATATCATCCTAAAAACACTGATCAGCCATAATATTATAACCACCTGCCTAATAAGGTGTAGGTCCCCCTGACCGGTCTGGGCATGGACTCAATCACATCCCACAGTTGCTGGATCAGATTGAGATTCTAGGGAAGTCCACAACTTTAGGTGGTTGTGTACCTCAAATCATCCCTGAACCACTTCTGCTCCGTGTCAGGGAGCTACATCCTGCTTGAAGAGGCCACTGCCATAAGGGAATGTCCTTTCTATGAAGGGGGCTTCTCAGTCTGCAGTATGGGTATTGGGTCCTACCAAGGTTTCCCAACAGAACATGGACCAAAGTGTCTCTGTGGGACATCTTCTGTGGGCTAGCCTTCGCTCCCCCACATCGATGAACCTGTCGCTGTTTAAACGAGTGGTCATTCCTTAGACCACTCAGATCCTTCCTGTTGCCTCATTTATCCCGCCCACTGATTGGTAACCATGGTAACCAAATGAACAACCCGTCAGTGGTTATAATGCGATGGCTGATGAGTCTATCTGAAAAATAATTAGTTGAAGTGTAGAATATCTCATTAATCAGCATTGAAATTGCTGTAATCTCAAAGATTCATCATTTTGGATATGAAATCTTCGCCTCCACAATGGAGGCTTGTTAGCATGAACGTGCAAAAACTACTGAATCGATTTCAAGTAAACAGCGAGCGCTCCTGAAGCTCCATGCCTCCAGTGAGAAAGCCTGTTGGAAGTCTGTTGATTAAATTGCTGTGCGGATCAGAGTTTTATTTTATTTTTATTTTTTTATAGCTTTCGTTGGTATTTTTCTTCTAATTATGCAAAAACTACTGAATAGATTTCTACAAGACTGAACAGAAGGATGTTGGATATATCCAGAAATAACCCATTTAATGTTTGTACTGATTAAAATGAAGGGGCGGATTAAGGAAGAGTCTCCAGAAGCATTAAAAACTAAATGGATCTCATTGAACTTGATGGAAGGTTGAGGAGAAATTTAAATTGTGTGCCGATTCATATTAAAGTCCAGATCAAGGAACGTTTCTTCTTAGCTTTCCTAAGCATTGTGGGTGATGAGTCGGGAAAGAACAAAATCCTGTTGCTGATCCGGATAAAGAGGCAGATCAAGGATCATTACTTCTAATATCATCCGTCCAAAAGTAATTATTGGATCTCAAATAAACTTTCAGTAATGTGAACTGATTTCTATAGAACTGGGTGTAGGGCCGGGTCGGACTAGGACTGATAAGCCTTGGAAGCAGGATCCATTCTAGTTGAACTCATTGCAGCTGATGCACAAACCCTCAGACGTGAACCTAGTGCTCAACCTTCTCATGTCAGAAGTATGGAAGCCTGTTTCCACCAACAGGTGAAACACGACAAGCACCCACCAGCCTCTAAGTCATTCTATCCAGTTAGCTCACTCAAAATAGTGAGCTAGCAATCCTAGAACAACAAACGAGTATCCAAAAAAATAGTAGCTTGGTATCTCAAAAACTGAGTTAAGCTCAGCGTCTAGAGGATTTATTTTGGTTCCATCCAATTCAGGCTGTTGTAGCCGAAACGTTGAAGCTGGTTTCGGGGATGCTACATGAGTAGCGCATCAGCCCCAGGGAACTTTCACGTGAATACTTCAGATAACGTCTCACTCCTGTGAGCAAGGGAAAAGAAGAAAACGCTATATCGCGATTACCCGACTAAAGTCATGTATTTTGCTTCATTGAGGAAAACATTGAAATAAATGTATTCACAGATGTAATAATAATAATAATACATTTAAATGTAGCACACACCTGCTACACTAACTAAATATTTTGAGAAAGCTATCTTAATATGATGACATTCAGGATTGCAAGTTTTTTTCGGGCCATCGGCTGAAACTCCCAAACATAATATAATTGCCCAGACATTTTAATAAATACTATATTTTTTGGGAAAATGCGGCTGGACAGATTGGTAGAAAGTGTTAATTTGATGTTGTCCCACAGACAGTTTTACACATCGCTGATTAAATCATCTTGACAAATGACACCAACAGATGGACGTATATAATAATATAATAAATAATCTAACAGTTAAGGGCCGCCTGTCAGTCGAGTGACTCATCTGTCTGTCTGAGACAAAAACTTTGTTCCCAAAGATCTAAAGCCAATCCAACTCATTTATATCTGTTTCAGACGGCGTCTCCACGCCCACGGGTCCGTTTGTCCGTCACATGGACGCATCAAGTTTCATCTCTGATGAAGATGGTGAACGTAGCAGAGGCAGTGAAGTCGATGTAGTCGGCTTGTAAATACATCGCAACATTTGGACGTTCACATCGCCTTGATCGTGTCCTTGAATATTTTCTAGTGTCCCTCTCAGATTGTGGTGACATGCCCTCAAAGAGTTCTGGTGGAGCTGCACCGTCTCCTCTTTGTGTGTTTAATATCCAAAAACCTGCACAAAGTGTGGAGGAATTGAACGCAGACGATTGATTAGTTGTTGTGCCTCTCTTCTCACACAAATGACTCCTGGGATTATTTGTGACATTCATGCGGAAAAACGCAAGCCTGCAAATACGCCTCGGGAATTTGCAACATCGGGAATATTCAACTTGATATGGACTTTGCATCGACTGCGTGTGAAATCAATCACTGTGTGGAAAAGTTGTGAACTCAAAACACGGAAGGCCAACAAGTTTTTTGCTGAGTTCAAAGCATATTTCACGTAAAAAGATACCTTTGTCTTTCAGAGGCGACGCGTAAACACAACCGCTGCCTCGTGTTTGTTGAAACGCCACCTTAACGTCTGAGAACAAAAACGCCGCAACATCCGAGTTCAGTAGATTATCTGAAGAGATCAGGCCACGCCCACTTCCCTACCGCACCTCAACGCTGATGGGATTTCATGTCAGTGTCGCACAACTTTCTTGACAACTTTTCAATCGCGTTGCCCGGCTGACAAATGTGTGAAGTGTTGAGTTAGAATGCAGCGTTTAAAAGTTGAACAGAAACTCAACAGATTTCTTACGGGATAAATAAAGATGTCAGCAGAAAACTAAAGTTTATTTCACCACTAAACCCACCGTTATATTTATGTCTAACATTTACTACCCATAACATTTAATTTAAAAAAAATGTATTGAGGAAATAAACAGTTAAAGACAGAAATGTTGCGGCACAAGGGCCGACACGGACGTGACACCGGTGTCGGTCCGGTTCTTATGGGTTACAGACCAGACGCACCATCAGATACGAGAAGATTGAGTGACGTTGTTGCCTTTGCCTTTTGCATGCCATGGCAACTTGTTGTCCAAGAAAACAGGAAGTCGCTATAGTTTACCTTTAGATTCCAGAACATCAAAGTCAGTCTAGTTTAGTAAAGAAAAAGATCAAAACTTCCGTTGGACTCCAAAATAATCCTGTAGTCGACCAAAGTTTTGACTTGTAGGTGAAATGGAAAGCGGGGGAATTACCTTCCAAGGGACGTCACCTCCAGTCCTGGAGTTCTCCCTCCTTCTTCAGACATCTGGGGAGTTTTTAACGTCAGAATCGGGTCAAAAATACTTTGAATATTAGAAGTAGGTTCTCTACAGAAGCCGATGCGTCATGTGACGTCCGTTCCCTCCTCACTCGTCTGACTCTGCTCGGTGTTACAAAGATATTTCTGAGCTTCACGTTCTTCCATTATTTCCATGATTCCCGTCATAATTTCAGCGCAGAGAAGGAACATGGATCCTGATTGACGGACGCCCCCCCCCATCCACACCGCCTCTATTGACTCGTGGTTGATTCTGGTAAATGCTAGTGCCTTTGCTGTATTGTGAAAGTGGATATTGATTGTACTGTTGTACCGACAGGGCCTGGAGAAAGTCAGGCACCCTATTTATTATTGTTGACTCAAATCAATCATATTTTTCTATGTAAGTGCTTTAAATAAATTTGGCCTTTTTAAAAAAACACACTGTCAGATGTTGTTTTTGCCGCGGCACAACATTCCGTGTCATTCAGGGATTTCCAGGAATGTGAAATGTTCCCTCTGCTAGTGGTTTAAGCCTGTGTGAATCCTCCATGTGTGGAATCGCTCTAATGAAAATGACCAATTCAGAGTTAGTTATTTTGCACGAGGCCCTCCGAGGACTTCTGTTCTCTTTAAATGCAAATTACAATTAAATTGATTAGTTCCTGCAGCCTGTTAGAAAGTCGGTTCTACACAAAAGAAGAGGAACTTCAATGTTTGGATTATTTTCTACCAAATCACAACAACAAGTTATCTTTCCCCAAACAGCAGCCTCCTCATTTATAAAACTGTAGGAAGAAAAATAAACAATCTCAACCCTCTGAAGTGATTCACCGACCACCGACACAACTAATGATCTGATTGATGAGAGGCTGACAAACATATTTTCTTGTTTGATTTCCAACTTTACCTAAATATTGGTCTTCGGTTGAAATTAAAGAGATAAGATAAGAGATAAGAGATATTAGAATTCTGTTTTTTTTTGTTTTTTTTTAAACCAAATTCAGTAAATCCGTGATTACGGTGTAATTGCAGACATTTTTCTATCCTTTAATAATTAAGAATATTCATAATCAGACACATTATGAGACGCTGTACATGATTTATTAAAGGACACTGGGCTCAAATCTGCCCGACTGAGACATCAGAGCTGGTTTCAGCGTAACGTCGTTTGTCCGAATGTTTACTTTTCTATTTATGAGAACAAACAACTATTATTATTATTGATAGAAATATTGTTTATTTAAGTGTTTTATTTTGATGTATCATCTACAGTCAGTGCTGACGCTGATGTTCTCTCATCTACTTCCTCCTCCTCCTTCAACCTCCTCCTCCTTCAACCTCCTCCTCCTTCAACCTCCTCCTCCTTCAACCTCCTCCTCCTTCAACCTCCTCCTCCTCCTTCAACCTCCTCCTCCTCCTTCAACCTCCTCCTCCTCCTTCAACCTCCTCCTCCTCCTTCAACCTCCTACCTCCTACTTCTACCTCCTACTTCTACCTCCTACTTCTACCTCCTACTTCTACCTCCTACTTCTACCTCCTACTTCTACCTCCTACTTCTACCTCCTACTTCTACCTCCTACTTCTACCTCATTCTCCTCTACTTGGCGCTCTCAGCAGGGCTCAGACCAGGAGAAGAAACTGTCTATGATGGTTATTGACAATTAGAGAAAAGCTGAGTCAGCAGAATTTAACTGCGAGTTCATTCAGGAGTTACTAGCCGTCAGCGTCTCCTCCTCATTGAAGCAAGGAGGAAAAACCACTCGTGACATCACTCATTTTAAATATGGCGTCTTTATAAAGACGCCATCGTTACTTGGAGTTATGATGACATCACTACCCTAAAACATCGACCCGATCAGAAGTCATAATTCTGGTTCTGACTCAGTCGCCTGCCTCAGATGAGAATAACTCAACAAATATTCAGCTCCATTAAAACAGTTTTGATTACGGAGAGATTTCACAGACGGCCTGGTTCTGTTTGTATTTTTAAATGGAACATAAATGTCACTCGATTCTCCGGCGCCACAAATTGTGAGTAGAATCATCAAGTGACGAATTTAAAATGACTCACCTCAGAACTTGTTACACAGACGGCCCACTGTTATGACCAACTTCACATCATGAATTTATTTAAAGACGGTAAATAAATAAAAGTGTCCTTTCATGTATAATTGACATTCAGTATTTATTCATCTCGGAAATGTGTTAAACTTTAATAAACCAGACATTTGGTCAAAAGTCAGAATAATCCCACTTTTATTTGTCCAAGAGAAACACAATTTGTAATTTTGGGGGGCTGGAATCAACAAAAGTTGCACTTTTTTCTTTTACATTTTGAATGATTGAATGTCTATTTGAGGATTCGAGAACGATGATCCGTTATGTTTAAGTTCTGCTAGATTCAAGGAGAAACTTTCCTCAGCAGGAGTGAAAACATCCATGAGTCTGCAGCATGAAGCTCCGCTCTGCCTGATAATTAGTTTCATGAATCACTAAATAAAGTCCTGATTTATTCAGGGATCATTTTAAGTATCTGAACACGAGGAGAAAAAACACCGGCGAGCTAATTAGCTGCTAGCATTCCAACAGGTCAGTAGTGTCAGTCGTCCGTTCGTGTGCCGTCAATTGAAAAAAAACATTTTCCACTTCATTAAGACTCCTGATGTGGAGGGGGGGGGGGGGGGCGGGGGTAGCGGCTGAGGGCTCTCCAACGTGGATCACAGATATCTCACATCACAGGAACCCGTGAGGAGACACTTAATGAGGACAAGGACTTGAACAGGCCTCCAACACGCCGCCTTCATATAGATAGATAAGACACTGGAAGCATTTGTTAAATGAAGCCAGACGCACACAAGGGTGAAGCTGTGCTAAAATCCTGTGTGTGTGTGTGTGTGTGTGTACGTGTGTGTGGTAATATGAATGACTTAATTTAAGTTCTCAGGTTTGTGTTTCGCTGCTGTGGTGGACAAACAGCCGTTTTATTTGCAAGACTGGATATTAACTCTACATACCTATAGATATATATCTATATCTATCTAACTACAGATATCTAACTACAGATATCTATCTAACTACAGATATCTATCTAACTACAGATATCTATCTAACTACAGATATCTATCTAACTACAGATATCTAACTACAGATATCTATCTAACTACAGATATCTATCTAACTACAGATATCTATCTAACTACAGATATCTATCTAACTATACATATATATATAGATATATCTAAATAAAGATATATAAATATCTATATATAGGTACATATAGATAGCGATATATAAATATAGATATATAATAATAATAATAATAATAATACATTTAATTTATAATGCACTTTACATTTGGATCAAATCTCAAAGTGCTACAAGGCAAAAGCAGATAAAAGCATCAATAAAAAATAAATAAATAAATAATAATAATAACTATACAAAAACGTGACCAAAAGCATTAATGTTAATTACAGTTATAGGTTCTGCTAAAAAGGAAAGTTTTAAGTCCTTTTTTAAATGTGTCAGTCATCTGTGGAGCCCTCAGATGGTCAGGGAGGGCATTCCACAGACGAGGGGCAGCAGAACAGAAGGCCTGATCACCCATGGTGCTGAGCTTAGTCCGGGGAAGGAGGAGGCGGTATGACTGGGTAGAACGGAGGGATCGTGTCGAGGTCAGTGGGGTGAGTAGTTCTTTCAGGTAGGGGGGTGCGTTACCATGGATACACTGGTGAGTGAGGAGAGAGATCTTATAATCAATCCTGGTGGAGATGGGAAGCTATATATAAAGATATATGGATAGATAAATATATATAGAGTGAGTGAGTCCAGAACAGATCCCCCTTCAGGGCTGATGGAAGAATCTTTTGTGATGATTCTATCCTGACAGTCTCTTTATTTACAAAAAGCACTTCTTGGCAAACTATCAGTGTAATTTATCTAAAAGGGCCTATCGGAGATAAATCCACTCACCATCTGATGGGTCAAACCCGGTGAAGGCTACGGTAAACCAGAAGCCTTTAAACACACCACAAGTTATATTTTAGATTTGGATTCTTGTCAGAATATTGAATCTTACCTTTCAGCAGCAGGACGGGGTCTTCCCAGAATGCACCCTGTCCCACATCATCGTCCCTTCGGACATTCCAGGAGGTGTGGCGCCGCTTTTTCTGCAACTCAGTCTCAATTTTTATAATGCAGAATCCTTGTCATGATGTTTTGGACTCCCGGGCCTTTGTTCTGGATGTACATCATGTTCCCTTGAGGAAAATTGGATCTGGCTCTCAAAACCGTCCACAAATGACCTGCTAGCATAACAACAACATCAGGAAAGAACTCTTCAGGAGTGTCTCTGCCTTCCAGCTGTTATATTTCATAGATATTCATCTAAATATTTCCTCTCTGACTCTCGAAGGTTCCTCCTGCTCCCTTTTTGTCCCACGTCTCAACGTGTGCTGGCCTCCAAACACACCTGTAGGTAATTACTGCTGATTAGAGGAAGCTCAACAGGAAGGGGCGGGACTTAAGCTCTTCTTTCAACTGCTGCACTCTGGCAACAAACCTGCTTCACTTGCAAAACAACCTGAAACTGTGCAAAGGTTGTTTGTTGTTTCCTTTCAGGAAAGGAAAATGAAAAATTAGTTTCTTATTATTATCATTATTAATATTTTTGTCCCGTTTTTGAAGAAGAAAACTTTTTTTTTCTTTTCCTTGGCCAAAATCTTGATCACAAAAGTAAAAAAAAAAAGAGTTTAACATTAATTTTCTGGGACAAGATGCACAAACATTTCTCCCAGCTGTTTGCAGAATCACACCAGCTCTCTAGAACATACATCAACCAGCCACAACATTAGAACCAAGTAGTGGTTCTAATGTTGTGGCTGATGTACCAGCAGGTGAAATCGGATAAACCCGGAGCCCTGCACTGAAACTGGATCTATATTTACAGAATGGAACTTCCTGGTCCCGGTAAAAACGCCACATACATTAAAAATTAACAAATATGTGCGTTAAGGTGGGGTGTCTTATCTCGTTATTCTCATTATCTACTCTTATCGTAAACATAAACATTTTAAATCAGTTGTTTTATAGATGGCAGAATGCTTTGTGTCGGAATAAAGATGTTCGACTTTCCATGTAAGAAATTAAATGTATTGTAATTTATTAATCAGCCTCACATCAGTGGAACTATCCTGATCTAATCTTCATATTTAATTACCTGGGAATCAGACACATTACATTTTAAATGAAACAAACAGGCACTCATTAAAAAAAACAACAACAATAAAGACATTTCAACACATTTACAGGAGAAATTAGCTGCATTTTAGTTTAATTAAGAGACGTTCATGCATAAAACAAACAGAATTAGGCGACGCTAGCCTTTCATATTAGATCCAACGTTATAATTACCTGATCAACATTCAGTCAACATTCAGTCCCATCAAGAACAAAGGCTCTGCTTCTTGATTTCTCCTTTGATGCTCATGCCTGTTATCAGAACCAGTAGGCTTGGTGTGAGTTCTGCTCACAGCTAATGTTAGCTAGTGTTAGCAGTCACAGCTAATATTAGCTAATGTCAGCACACACAGCTAATGTTAGTTAATGTCAGCACTCACAGCTAATGTTAGCTTATGTCGGCACTCACAGCTAATGTTAGCTTATGTAAGCACTCACAGCTAATGTTAACTTGTGTTAGGACTCACGGCTAATGTTAGCTAATGTCGGCACTCACAGCTAATGTTAGCTAATGTCGGCACTCACAGCTAATGTTAGCTAATGTCAGCACTCACAGCGAATGTTAGCTAATGTCAGCACTCACAGCTAATGTTAGCTTGTGTTAGGACTCACGGCTAATATTAGCTAATGTCGGCACTCACAGCTAATGTTAGCTTGTGTTAGGACTCACGGCTAATGTAAGCTAATGTCGGCACTCACAGCTAATGTAAGCTTATGTCGGCACTCACAGCTAATGTTGGCTAATGTCAGCACACACAGCTAATGTTAGCTGTTGCTAGCACTCACAGTTAATGTTTGCTAATGTCAGCACTTACAGCTAATGTTAGCTAATGTCAGCACTCACAGCTAAAGTTGGATGATGTCAGCACTCACAGCTAATGTTAGCTTGTGTTAGCACTCAGAGCTAATGTCAGCACTCACAGCTGAAGTTGGATCACTTCCGCAGTCATAATTACATTGGGCTAATTTCAGATCCGTCAGCTAATATTGCATTAAAATTAAATAGCTAAAGTCGTATATATTTAGCTCTCATAACCTTAAGTTAGCTAATTTCAGCTAAAGTTGACTAATGTCAGTTGTCAATGGTAACGTTAGCTTATTTTAGCTAGCATAGCTAAAGTTGACTAATGTCCGTATAACAGACCATCGTTTATTCGGTTTCCTATCTGGACGGGTTGTGAGGGTATAGAACTCGGTCCAGAGGCGGATCGAGGCGCAACAGCGCTAACGTGACAGCGTGCTTAGCTAGTCCGGTCTTGAGCTCTTGTTTCCGGGCCTGAGGCGGCGTTGGAGCGCTCCTGGCGTCTGGAATTGATGAACTCATTCATATTCATGGCCGCTGCTTCTCAGAGCCGAGACAAAGAGGAAGCCCCTACAGCAGGAGAATAAATCACTTCCTGCGACGCGTCGACACGCAGGAGATGAAGATCATTCAGTTCTTTCAGTCTTGTATCCGGGTCAGGCTGGCTCTGCAGACCTCGGTGAAGAATTGGACCAGATTCAGATCCATCTGGTTCCTCTGGATGATCAGACCGTCAGATGCTCGTATTAAACTCTGCGTGATAAAGAGGCGATGACTGGACCTTCGTCACCCGGCGGCCCGACAGCACAGTGTTATGACATCACAATGACGCCGACACTTCCTGTGTGAATTATTACTATCCTTACTAAAATATTATTATAATGTTATTGTTTTATGTTCTTTTTTTATTATATTTGATATCTTAACATTATGATTTTCATTATTTTTAGGTTTTAGTATTATCACTATTATGATAATATCTCATTCATTTTAATATTACTTGTTAATTGTCCCATTTTTATGATTTTATTCCGCTTTCCGCTTTCCGCTTTCAGGGTCCTTTGGGGGATCTTCATCTGGTCGAGTTCCTGTGCTGGATCTGAATCTGATCAGGTTCCTGATGTGGATCGGGATCCGGTCTGGTTCCTGAGGTGGATCTGGATCTGATCTGGTTCCTGACGTGGATCTGGATCCGGTCTGGTTCCTGAGGTGGATCTGGATCTGATATGGTTCCTGAGGTGGATCTGGATCTGATCTGGTTCCTGAGATGGATCTGGATCCGGTCTGGTTCCTGAGGTGGATCTGGATCTGATATGGTTCCTGAGGTGGATTTGGATCCGGTCTGGTCACTTTGTTGGATCTGGATCTGGTCAGGTTCCTGATGTGGATCTGGATCTGGTCAGGTTCCTGAAGTGGATCTGGATCAGGTCTGGTTCCTGAAGTGGATCTGGATCAGGTCTGGTTCCTGAAGTGGATCTATATTTCTTCATCACCTTTCATAAAGTGAGCACACTGAGCAAACATGGCAGCAGTGAGGTTCTGTTAGTGGACGCCTCCTTCTCCTCCTCTCGGCCCACTTCCTGTGTCTCCTGAGATAAATGGCGTGGATAGAGGTGCATGATGGGAGGAGGAACGTATCCCAGAGCCGCTCACAGACTTAATCTGTGTAGCGGCGTGTTGTCAGCACATCGGATCTGTGGCGATTTCCCAAGAGGCGCTCGTGTGTCTCACTCCTTCCTCCTCCCTCTCAGAGTGAGAGGAAGAGTTCCTGCCGTGCCTCATCAAAAACAAACAGTGACAGGAAGTAGATGTGGTTCGACAGTTTGGGTTTGAATGACAAGCTGAAATCTGATGCAGGTTTTCAGGTTAATCTTTATTAAACCTGAGATCTTAAAATTGGTGACTCAGGACCGCCGACGATTACATGTTGACCTGCTCTTGAGCAAAACACGCAAAGTTGCTCCAAACGGTTGTTCCATCCAGAGCTGACGGGACCGGACCTAACTGGACCTGACCTGACCTGATCTGACCGGACCGAACCTAACTGGACCTGACCTGACCAGACCGGACCTAACTGCACCTAACCAGACCTGACCTGATCTGACCGGACCAAACCTAACTGGACCTGACCTGAACTGGACCGTACCGGACCTCCATCGGTTTGTGAGTTCAAAATATTCGTTATCATTTTTATTCTCCGGCTTTATGTTTATTTATTAACTCTCTCAAGGAAATTATTTTATTGGTTTGTTTGTTTTTTGTTTTTCATGTTTGTTTTTCATCTGTCTGTTTTCTGTTATTCATCTGTTTGTCTGTATTTTTTTTCATTTGTTTGTTTTTTTAATTTTTCATCTGTCTGTATTTTATTTTTCATGTTTGTTTTTTATTTTTTTGTTTTTCATCCGTTTTTTTCATATGTTTGTTTTTCATGTTTGTTTTTCATGTTTGTTTTTCATGTTTGTTTTTCATGTTTGTTTTTCATGTTTGTTTTTCATATATTTGTTTTTCATGTTTGTTTTTCATGTTTGTT